>JAPWIX010000001.1:3015000-4225000 GCA_028751805.1 Podosphaera xanthii | reverse complement strand
GAGCCTCTTACATAAATGTCTTGAACACAAAATTTCGAGAAGAAGTATCTGACGCCCAACGAGCATCTGCCGAACATCTTCAGGCATCTGCGGTGAGTAATTATAAACTTTCCGAATCTGAACGTCGGGTTGAAGAACTTTTATCTGGAATCTAGACTCATCCGACCAGTACCTGCACACAGGTCGGGGTAAATCCGAACTTTTCCGAATTGATGACAGATTCACTGATGAAGACAAGACACTATACCTGTCTTTTCAGCGACAAGTTCGGATAGCACTGGCTCGAAATAGGGACAGGTATTCGTCACTCCAGTCTCAAATAATATTGATATACCAGAATCTAGGATCGGCGCCTAAGTCCTTCTTGGACCAATACTTCTCCGACAATAGAGACTTCAAATTCGAGTCCCTTGATGCCGTCTGGGAAGTCCTAGATATCAGCTACAAAAACGTCAATGAAGAAGAAGAAGCACGCGATGCCTTGAATATCCTAGAGCAGGGCAACAGGTCTTTTGGATGGTTCTTGGCAGAATTTCAGCGACTTTATAATCTGTCTGGTATAACTGACGAAAAGTATTTAATTTCTTTGATGAGAACTGGCGTCTCTGATGAATTAAGGGCCAGGATAAGCCAACAACAAGACATCCATAAGAATTATACTTTCGATGAATATGTATCATTATGCAAGGACTGCGTCGTCAGGTTAAATCTTGAGGAATCGGGTAGGCCCAAGTCTCAAAATCTGACCACACCATTAACTAATCTGACCCCTTGGGGAACTCATCCGGCCCCTCCAAGATCGACGGTCAAGTTACCAGTTGTGCCTAGCGGTGCAAATATGGTACCGTTGGGGGGGATCCCATGGTCTTGGACCAATCCGACATGTCGCACATAGGCCCTGATGGGCATATAACCCCGGAGGAAAGACAGCGTCGTTTCCGTTTAAAACTTTGTATGCGATGTGGTAGACCAGGCCATAGAGCCGAAAATTGTAGAATTAAGGGAGAGGGCGCGCAGAAAGCTGTCCAGGAACTATACTTGGACGACGAAGAAATTAACGGAGATCGCTCAGGGGAGGGTTCTTCGTCTTTATACTCTTGAACCGTTATTATAGCTGCAACAATGGTTATAAAAATCTGTATCTAAAATCTGACCTTTTTATTTCGAAATTATCCAATGAACATTCCCAAAATTCTAAAGCCTTAGTTTTACCTTGTTCCCTCGTTGGAAATAACGTGAATATTGAAACTCACGCCTTCATTGTCTCTGGAGGAAATGATTTTGGATTCTAGGTACAGTTTTTGCGCAAAAGAACCGACTACCATTGACCCTATTATCTATACCCCGCGTGCTTCGAGTAGTCGATGGTAGGTAATCATCATCTGGCATGGTAACCCACACGGTTACGGCAACATTGGTAATTAGGGACCACCAGGAAGTTGCAAAGTTAGTCGTAACTAAATTAGGCCAGTACCCGCTAATCCTAGGTTACGGTTGGCTGTCTCGTCATAATCCATCCATCAATTGGTCAAGCAACTTAGTTCGCTTCGACTCTCCCTACTGCCTCGATACATGTCGTAAAACGAGGTTGCATGCACTCTCAGTCAATACGCTCGACCAGGCTCTCCTTGCCGAAGAATCTCTGGAACTTCTGGGTAAGCTCCCTCACTGGCTTCATCACCAACTTCCTGCCTTCTCTAAATTAGAATCCCGAATTCTGCCCCCTCACCGACCCACTGATCACAGAATTATTCTTAAAAAAGGTGCTCAACCTCCGTTCGGTAGGTTGTATGGTATGTCACGGGAGGAGCTGGTAGCTCTCCGGGAATGGCTTCAGGATAACCTTTCGAAAGGTTTCATTCGCCCCAGTTCATCTTCGGCTGCATCTCCTGTCTTATTCGTCAAAAAATCCGATGGAAGACTCCGTCTTTGCATGGACTACCGGGCTTTGAATGCCATTACTGTAAAAAATCGCTACCCAATACCCCTTATTTCCGAAACCCTGGACAGACTCTCTAAAGCCAAATATTTTACCAAACTTGACGTGATATCTACCTTTAACCGTATCCGGATTGCGAAAGGAGATGAATGGAAGACCGCCTTCCGTACCCGATATGGTCTTTTCGAATCCCTTGTTATGCCATTTGGTCTGACTAATGCTCCAAGTACATTCCAAAGCTATATCAACAGCACGCTTCAGGAATACCTTGACAATTTCTGTACGGCGTACCTAGACGACGTACTAGTATACAGTGCATCAGAAGAGGAGCACCGCCATCATGTCAATCTTGTTTTGGAGAAACTCCGGGAAGCTGGACTCCAACTTGACATCAACAAGTGTAAATTCGAAGCCTCCGAAGTCAAATATCTTGGCTTAATTATCTCAAGAAAGGGAATCGAAATAGATCCTCAGAAAATTGAATGCGTCAAGTCCTGGAAGACTCCATCTTGTATTAAGGATATCCAGGCTTTTCTAGGATTTGCAAATTTTTACCGACGCTTTATCAAATCCTTCTCCCAAATTGCCCTCCCACTGATTGAACTGACAAAAAAAGAGGTCCCTTGGCTATGGTCACAAAAATGTAATGATGCTTTCTTGTCTCTAAAAAGTTCTTTTATTCGGGCTCCTATTCTCCAACATTTTGACCCCAATCGCCGATGTTATGTCGAGGTCGATTCCAGCGATTGGGCCCACGGCGGCATTTTATCCCAGTATGACGACAACAATATACTTCATCCGATTGCATACTTCTCGGGACGGCTAAGCCCGGCTTAAATCAACTACAAGATTTATGATAAAGAACTTCTGGCCGTCATAACTGTAGAAGTTTAGAGTTGCACTTGGGATTATCTTAGAGCTTATTAGACTCGATGAGATCACAGATGAATATAAAAGGCACAATGAGGAGGCTGTAGAAAGTGACAGTGAGAGTTGTTCATTACTCTCACGCCAACTACTAAAGCGCTTTATATATACATGAAAATTCTAACTAAAAGCAATTGGTGATTGTGAGTCAATACGGACCAGCGTATGACCAACCATAATGGTCTTAGCGCAAAATGTCAAACGGAGCAGCCTCGGCTCTACAAGTTTGCATTCCTTGCAGATCTTTTCCAATATGTAGAATTCATTTCAACAGTTTGTGTCTCGGCGTAGAAAAATGCGAATTTGCAGTTCAGAAAGTTAAATACTTGGGATTTATCCTAGTTGTTGGAAAAGGCATAAAAGTTGATCCGGCTAAGGTCGAAGCCATTAAAAACTGGAATCCGCCTACAGATGTCAAAGGAGTGCGGAGCTTCATCGGATTTGCCAATTTCTGCAGGGAATTTATTCCCAATTTCAGTGAGACAGCAGGCCTATTCATTAAACTTACCAAGAAAGATGCCCCAATTCATTGGTCATCTATAGAACAGCAAGCATTTGAAAGCCTTAAAACGCTCTTTATTACTGCTCCCATACTCGCCCATTGAGACCCAAATGCACCAACAGTCTTAGAAGCTGACTGCTCAGGATATGTCATCGGTGCTTGTCTCTCACAAGTAGACAAAAATGGAATTCTCCAGCCCAACGCTTACTTTTCAAAGAAATTGTCCCCAGCCGAAAGCAACTACGAAATCCACGATGAAGAGTTACTAGCAATTATCCGCGCACTTGAAGAATGGAGAGGAGAACTTTTCAGTACTAAAGATCCCTTCACTATATTGTCAGACCATAAGAATCTGCAATATTTTATGACATCAAAAAAACTCTCGGAACGCCAAGTTCGCTGGGCAGAAACCTTATCCCGCTTTCGATTTCTTTTGAAATTCCGAGCAGGGTCTAAGTCTCAACGTCCCGATGCCTTATCTCGTCGAGCTCAAGACATGCCATAGGGAGAAGACAACGAAAGACTGAAAAATCGAGTGCAGCAATTGATCAAAAATGAATGGCTCCCACAGCCAAAATCTATACAAAATCAGCCTCAAACTGTTGGGCTTAATCCTCTCGCAACAAAGTCATTTGTTCTACCGAGGGGAAAAACACTTTTCACTGAAGAAGAATTTCAGAAATTATGGGATATGGCAGTAGAAAAAGACCTCGCTTTTCAAGAAGATTGGAAGTCCACTCAACAGGGCACACGGGTATTTCCCCATGAAGTGACTGCAAAGGTTTCTATCGCAGAATGTGAAATAGACCATCGAGGCGCTCTTCTTTTCAGGAAAAGAATTTGGATTTCTCAATACGAGCCACTTCAAACAAGACTTATATAAACAACCCATGACTCTCACATCATGGGCCATCCTGGTCGTGACAGTACGCTTACAATCCTCTCTCGAAAGCAAGGACTTCTCCAGCCACTTTCAATTCCAGAACGCTACCACAGCGAGCTATCTATTGATTTTATGACAGACTTGCCTGCCGAAAGGGAAAAGGATCCCAGATTCATGATGGTGATTGTAGATCGTCTAGCGAAAAGTGTTACTTTGGAAGCTATGACTTCAATGAATGCAGAAGCATGTGCGGAAAGATTCATCCAATGTCACTTCCGATTCCACGGATTTCCTTCAGCGCTTACATCGGATAGGGGCTCGAACTAGGTCAGTAAATTCTGGACACAGCTTTGTAAACTCCTTAAAATAGAGCAGCGCCTATCTACATCACATCATCCGCAAACAGATGGTGCAACAGAACGCATGAATCAAGAAGTTCTTGCGTATCTACGCGCTTACGTGACTTACGCACAGTTTGACTGGGTTGAGTTACTCCCTGGAGCAATGTTGGCAATCAAAAATAGAGACACAAGCCTGGGAATAAGCCCCTTCTTTTTAACTCACGGTTATCATGCTGATCCGGTCCCAACAATCGACAAACGCAAATCAACCAAAATACCAGAGGGACGAGCAAAAGAATTTATATAAAGGCTGCGTGAAGGAACTGAGTTTGCACAGGCAGGTATGGCATCAGCTCAACAACGAATGGAAGAGTAAGCCAATTGTTCAAGGAGACCTGCAGAGGCATTTAGAGTTAGTGATCACGTCTGGCTTAACCTCAAGAATATTGAAACTCCACAAATGTCCAAAAAATTGTCATGGATTCATGGAAAATATCAAGTGATTGCTACCCACGGTGCAAATGTTGTCACTCTAGACATGCCTATAGGGATATTTCCAAAGTTTCATGTGGACCTATTACAGATGGCTCACGATGATCTATTACCATCCCAGATCCGAGACGATCCCCAACCACCACCCCTTATCCCCGCAACTGAAGATCAAGATCCACACTGGGAAATTGAAAAGATATTAAGAGCTGAAAAACATCGCCGTGGTAGAGGTTTTATTTGTCGGGTGCTAGTAAAATGGAAAGGTTACCATGCGCCAACTTGGGAACCTCGAAGCGAATTACATAATACAGATGCCATGAAAGAATTTAAGAATAGCTATGGAAGAGGAGATGGGGTTGGCGAGAATGTCGGAGCTAGCATTGGACGGACTGATAAACAAAAAAAAATCTGAAATTATAGTAAAGGAGGGGTGTATGTCACAGGCTTTGCCTAGGATTGGATCGGGAGCAAAGGTCACCGATACCGATCGGATATGCGGCCGCATATTTACGCGAGCGCGTACTATCATGTTTGTTTACATTCGCAATCATTTCTCTCTTTCTTAGTATATAGAATATAAACCGTATTTGGCCCTATTCCTGCTGTAAAAGCCTTAGTGAGCCGTTCACACTTAGTGAGTTGATGAAGTTCTTCGAAAAATGTTTCATGACCTGCTTGTTCAAGAACTTTGTGAAAACGTTGGGTTGAAGGATGTCCAAATCTACAATGCAAACAACGTAGTTCTATCTCCGTCAGATGACAAGCGACGGCATTATTCTTAGGATTAATCTCAGAGTGCGCTAAGGCTCTTGCTTCATTTAAAAACATCCATGGGTGACCAGATGCCCTGACAATTGGAATTCGCTTTCCTTTTTGGATTAGTACATTTTCTAAGTTATCAAACTTAACTTCTAAATCATCCAAATCTTTTAGTAATAATAAAAATGGCGTATCTGCAGAGACAATATGAAAAACAACTTTTCCGATTGGTGTTATCACTTCTGCAGTTCCTAGAGAAGAGGTGTTACCGATCCCAAATTGAACTTTAGTTTCTCCGGCTTTTGATTTGTCGAGTTTAACATTTAGGGATTTTTGAAGAGCAGTAAATTGTTCATAGCCAGCAGTTGAACAATTTGCAGCTCCTGTATCAATCATAATTCCCATAAAGATGTCTGAAGAGTATCAGTTAGAGAGAAAAGTACTGACCTCCATTGATGGGGATTCATCTGGGGCAAATTGATAGCTATTTTGGAAGATATGGATTGTAGATTGGCGTTCAAGTTCCTGAATTAGATGCGTACCATCGATGTCCCTGAACAAATTAGTGACATATATTTTTGAAAGATTATTAATGGATGAATCGAGATAGTCACCTTCATCATATTCGATTTCATTTATAAATTGTTCATAATCTTTGGAGGCATCGGGATCCAAACCTTCAAATTCTATCACGTATTGGCGAACTTTACTCTCGTCCCATTTTTCAGATTTAAATTTCCGATAAGCCTGCTTACGTTCGTCGTCACTGTGATTTGTGCTTCAGCAGCCAAATCTCTTACAAATGAAACAATTCTTTGTAGTTGTTGGCTTATTCGAGGTTTTTACTTGGTCGTTATATCTTGAACTTTTGCCCTAATATTTTCGGTCCGTATAAAAATTCTCGGAATATTCCGAAGAGTTTGCACTGGTGACAAGTGTTTTCTTGATTTCAGCACGAGAATAAATTGGAAGGGAGTTTCGGATGTCTTCAGATGCCCCTTAAAAGGTAGAAGAACGCTTAAACAAAGCCATGTTGCACCCTTGGACATCACGGCAAGCCCTGTAAAGCTTATCTCGAATTATAGCATCAGTTTGTAGTTCTGGGCGGAGAATTGCTTGGTTATTTATGAGCTGATCTCTCATCAGGTCGAAACATTCTATGAGATTCTTTTCAGGATACTTTGCCACATAATCTTCCAACTTTGTGTCATCACATTCAGTAGTTTTACGTTCTTGACGTTGCTCTGTTTCGAAGTAATCCTTCATAGCTTTTATCGTTTCTGCAAGTGTGAATCGATTACCAGAAATCTTGTTAAAGTAGTAATCCCTTGCTTCGCCAGTGAGCATTGTAGCAAAAGATTTTGGGTAATCTGGAGGATCTACGTTCGCTTTGTAGCAAAGATCATAGAAGATACAAAGCTTCATGTCGAGAACATCATCGGCACTGCTATACTTGTCTTCCTTTTGATAGATTTTATGCAGAGTTTGAACACCATACGTTGATCCTTGAAACAAGCCACCGGATCGATAGTATTGCTGACTTGAAGCGGTTTGTTTATATTCTTCATTGTTTTCAGAGATTGTATTATTAGCATCTGTTTTTTCATCTTTAAACTTATTAGGTTGTGGGATTTCTGGATTAAGCTTGAGAACTGAAGGCTTTATATCAGGATAATCTGATTCCCTTGGTAGAAGAGGTTACGTTATGTTTCTTTCCTGTTATATCTTTCTTAAGTATGCATAACTTCCAGGAAGATCTGGATTTCTTGAATTGAATCCTCCAGCAGTAATGATCTTAGCAAGCTCGTCTTTCAGCCATTCTGGGGGAATTTCTGAATCCAACAACTTTGTCAATCCTTCTGCAACTGTCTCGTTCTTGCTGATATAAATTCCATTATCTCTTAAAAAACTTCTTAAGATTCCTTTTTTTCTTTGTGAAAGATTTTTAAAATCGTCGCTCTGCCATTTTGAAAAATCCAGGTGTCAGGAAAGCCTCTACTGTATAATATATATATGGAGATTGCCAGATCATAGTGTTCTATGATTCTGGCCTGGCCTTTTAGCCGAGTGGTGATGCATCTATCTCGTGTATCACGTAGGATGGCAACCTTTAGCCTGACACCCACCTCTTGACCCCTCTCTCTCCCCACGCTGTCTACATGCCGCTTATGACACCAGGCGAAAGTCCTCCCAAAGTTCTTTGTCACGGTGCTTCGTCTGTTTATAATAAGAGATTTGGTCATCAACAAATTCGTCGTAATTCTCAGATGGAACATCCAGGTATCTTCGTTGATGATTCGATTACTCATTGTTTCCGTGGGCTATCTATCTAAGACTAAAATACGTGATGAAACGCAGAATGGATGGTACGTCTGGCTAAGAAGACTTCTTGAATGAATTCGAAGATGTACTAGTAGCTGCAAAGGTAGTAATATCGAATCTTTAAGTTAGCACAGCGGAAGCCTATGAATAGGGTCACTGTCTCGTCGTTACCTTGCTGTCTGCGATTGATACAAGACGACAAGAGTTATCGTGGTTGATCAACCACTGATCAGTGTTGAGAATAACGGAGTTTACTTGGTTTAAGGCCTTAAGTCAATAATCAAGTAAAAAAATCTTGTCCTTTTCATTTCTCTCTTTTCCAGGGTTAAATAACTAACTTTACAAAAGAGCTTAGCGGCCGTAGCTACTACACGTGATATAAATACTACATGTATAAGGAAACAATGAATGTGGAACCCAATTAATAGATTTTTAAACCAACAAATAATGCACATGTGTGCGCTTTCACATGATACTAGTCGTACACTGATCTTATTGTTTGTATTATATCCTTGGCACGTATCTAGGGTTTTCACTAGTTTCATATCCCATGCCTGTTCTGTTCTTAGATTTAATTGTTTTGGAAGATTAACTAAATGTCAAGGCAAGCCAACACCTTGATGTAGCTGCTAATTTGGGACACGGGCGGTTATCTTTGTTCTACTACATTCATCCCATAAGGACTTTACTGTACATATATATTTAGAGCTCTCACCCTTCGGAGATTCTCAGTTCATTGCATTTACTGAATATCTCTGAAGGCTATATTCGTTCCTACCTCATGTCGACCTACTAAGCTTTATATCTAAGGCTCTATTCACCTGCTTCTTTGTTCGACTGTCATTCTTAACTCTCACGTCTCTTCAGCATTCCCCTACACGATCCACGTCCTGCAATAATCTGACAGACTTAACAAGCCGTAAAGTCTTTTCTGTAAATTTTGCTGATTCAGATTTCGCATACATGGTAAAGACCATATTAAAAAAGAGTTTCGCACATTGAAAGTAAATTATTTGGGCATCGGAATTGAACCCTTCTCTCATGGGTATCAGATGAACTGTCAATCTTTCAAATGGCTTTGTCTGAGGATGTTTTTTGGCAGAACATCTAGAAATAAATTTGTGAGCTTTTGACAATGCACATGTTTCGCATTGTAAAGGCTTCGGAGCAGACTTTGTATCTAAAACTGTGATGAATCCTTCTCGTGCGGCGTCAGCAATGTGATCAACTACTTCTGATCAGGGGTGGCCTAAAATTCGGTGGAGTTGTACCTTATCAATCGTTTTGTGACACACGTTTCGACTAACTCCGCTTGGGAAAGTAGACTGATGCTCTTCTGATAACGTGATAGTTGTTTGGGTGGTTCTAACTAGATTTTTTTTCAAATGTCCAATGTCTTCCGCTCTGAAATAAACTGCAGAAGTATGACCCATCAGACCGAAACATTTGCAGGGGTGTTATTGTGTTCCAGTGCACCCCCTTTGCGTTCATAAGACGCAGCGAAATCAAATTGGTCATGAATCCTGGGATTAAGGCGACTTTGTTCAATATAATGTAGCTGCCTTCTCTTCTGGTAGAGACTAGCACCTTGCATGATCCCCAGGCTATGACAGGATATTTTGTGGTATCTGAAATGATGTGGTGCTATTTTGACGGTACTTCTGTTCTTTGGAATTGGTGGAGACTTTCGTTGTTACATATATGAACATCTGAGCCGCTTTCTAATACCCTGTGATCCTTCAAATGAAACTTTCCAGATGATTATTGATCTGCCGTTAGTAAAGATGTCTTTTCATAAGGACATTCACCAAAAATCGTGTTGAATGAACCCATTTAGCTTTCAAAGAGCTCATCGTGATATTGCTGCTGTGTTAACTTGGCGTACTTTGACTTTAACGCCTCAGAAGGTGTCCTTACTGGATCGTACCCAAACTCCATTTTGAGAGTTTTTCGTAATCTCTCCATTGAGCTTTGATGTAATTGGGACAGATCGGAGAGGCGAGACGTCAAGATATCTGTGTAAGAGAAGCAGCGTAGTGTTTGAGATAAGTGAGGCTATTATAGAATAGGTGGGATGACAAAGAGAGAGATTCCTTCAGAGATATTCAGCAATGTGATTGACTGAAGAATTCTGAAGGAGAAGAAAGCTCGTTATATACAGGAGTGTAACCCTTATGGGACTTTAATTAGCATTATTCATGATAGACATTGATATCCCAATATAACAATATTATCATGGTATGAGTAAGTCCTAAACCTGAATGTTTCCCCCAGAATACTTAGGTGTAAGACGCTTATATCTGTAGCTGTTAGCTCGTACCATCCATAGTTATAGATTGTCAGGCGCTTTGTAATGTCAGGCGCTATTCTTGGGAACGCGGGGCGAAGTCTAACAATAACGACGCGGGGTATAGGAACACAATGAGGAACGCGACGGGCGTTCGGGACTGAAGGCGAATAGGGGATATGGAGGAGCACGAGGGGCACTCAGAGGATACAAATAGCAAGAGGTGACGGAAAGTCACTAGAGAGACAGGAGGACAAAAGTCGAGTTTGTCAAGATTACAACTAATCCTGTTGTATTATCGACATCGGCAATATACATCACCGTGATATGGATCGCATCATGTGCACTACACCGCACGTGTGAGCTCAGGTGATAGGCCGTTCATAATATGTTTGCTGTGTTTGATACAGTGGGTCAAACACTAAGCGAGAATATTCGTCTATAAATAATGGACTCTTCACACAATGTATTTAGATGTATATTATCATCCATTTCTTATTTATTATACATTATCTTCTCACACGCTCTCCTGCAATACCATAGTGACATCTTTGCAAAAGTCAGCACATGATGATACCTCCCAAGTCTCATAACTGTAACAAATCCTAAAGACAGAAAACAAAGCGTGAAGCCTCCAGAGCTAAGGGGGCGAATTACTTAAATACATACTTGAAAATCCGAAGCGAAATGAGGTGACACTAATATCTACGTCTGAGCCTGAGCCTGAGGCATCCAGTCTAGTCAGGAGAATCCTGACATTACCCCTCCCTATTTTTAGAATGTGAGCTCCCGCGAACGTGGCGCATCTGGATAAGCCTCATGGAATTCTTTGACTAGTTCTAGGCAACCGTCTAGGTGTTCAGGTGGTTCCCATGTATTGTCGTTGTCATTTGTCCAGCGCACCAAGTACTGGAATTTTTTGTGACAGACTCGAGTATCTAAAATAGCTTCCACTTCGTGTATTTCATGTCCAGAAGGAGCTATTTCAATCGGTGGAGGTGGGTGTCGGTGTTGTGAGGGATAGCCGACATGGGCGGGGCGGAGTAGGCTGACGTGGAAATTGTTGTCGATTCGAAGTTGGAAGGGTAGGTCTAATTTAGCAACCAACGGTGTTTTCATAGCGGTTATACGCCATGGACCAGCACGGATATGATCAAGTTTTTTAGATGGTCTTGTGAGAGCTAGATTTTTTAGTGAAAGGTATACTGAGTCTCCAACTTGATATCTTGGGGCGGGGAGACGCCTTTCGTTTGCGTAAACGGACTGGAAAGCTTGTGCAAGAGTCATATTCTCGTTACATAGTCTTGTTATATCTTTCATGTGTTTAACAAATTCCGGAAGGTCTCGTGGTTGTGGAAGATCTGACTCAGGCCTAAAATCTAACCTGGGGTGGTGGCCAAAAGAAGCGAAAAAGGGGGAAATTCCGGTGGACGCGTTTACATGGTTATTAAAGCAATACTCTGCTAGAGGAAGATGTTTCACCCAATCGTCTTGACGGTGGTTTACGTAGTGGCGCAGATAAACTTCTAGCGTTTTATTCGCCCGTTCGGTTTGCCCGTCAGTCTCGGGATGGTAGGATGTTGAAAGCCGATGGGTGATGTTTAATCGCAAGCAAATTTCTTTCCAGGTTTTATCAATGAATGCACGACCTTGATCAGAGACTAGTGAATCCGGTAATCCCGCAAAACGTCCGACATTAGACAGGAACGCGTAAGCAGTCTCCTGTGCAGACGGTCTTTCGATTGGTATAATCCACACTCGCTTGGTCAGACGATCAACCACCTGTAAAATGAACCTATAGTTGAAGTCTCTAATTTTGCAAGTTGGGAGAGGACCAATGAAGTCGAGGGTAAGATGGCGGAATGAATTCTCTGGGGGAGATAATGGTTGGAGGAATCCATAAGGCTTCTGAGTCGATGGGTTGTTCCTTTGGCATGCTTCGCATCCTCGGGTATATTTGGAAACGTTCTTGTGGGATTCAGGCCACCAGTATCGACGCGATAATAAGCTGTAGAGAGCGGCGGCTCCGCGATGCCCGTAGAGTGGGGAATCATGAAGATGTTTAAGGAGGGTTTCGCGGAGAGTACTTGAGACATATTCTTTATTATTTAATGTAAAAGAGTGAGTACTTAACGCGCAGCTGGCTAACTGAATATCTGATCTCGTGATTGTATTATCTTGGAGAGCTGTCCGGATTTCTTGACAGTATTTATCTTCGAGGCAATGCCTTTCTGTCACTCGTAATGCCAGCACGTGAGTCTAACTTAAGGTTGGTAGTGAGGTACGAATGGTAGAGGTACGAATGGTAGAGGTACGAATGGTAGAGGTACGAATGGTAGAGGTACGAATGGTAGAGGTACGAATGGTAGAGGTACGAATGGTAGAGGTACGAATGGTAGAGGTACGAATGGTAGAGGTACGAATGGTAGAGGTACGAATGGTAGAGGTACGAATGGTAGAGGTACGAATGGTAGAGGTACGAATGGTAGAGGTACGAATGGTAGAGGTACGAATGGTAGAGGTACGAATGGTAGAGGTACGAATGGTAGAGGTACGAATGGTAGAGGTACGAATGGTAGAGGTACGAATGATAATATTAAGGGTGTTGAGGTCGAGAAGTTGACCAAAAACAAAGCGTAAGGAACTAACTACCAGGCCTTCAGCTTGTCTATATACATCCTGTTTCCCAACTTGAGAGCTTTGCGAAACGGAATATGTTTTATGGTTACAGCTCAGCTTAAAACGCCCTTGGAGTTGGTAGTGTTCCGAGACCGAACAAATCCCGAAGCGAATGAAACACACGACCAAGATATGTTTTAGCACCGAAACTAAGTTCATCCGAATGCTTGAGAAGAAAGAAGAAAGAAGAAAGAAGAAAGAAGAAAGAAGAAAGAAGAAAGAAGAAAGAAGAAAGAAGAAAGAAGAAAGAAGAAAGAAGAAAGAAGAAAGAAGAAAGAAGAAAGAAGAAAGAAGAAAGAAGAAAGAAGAAAGAAGAAAGAAGAAAGAAGAAAGAAGAAAGAAGAAAGAAGAAAGAAGAAAGAAGAAAGAAGAAAGAAGAAAGAAGAAAGAAGAAAGAAGAAAGAAGAAAGAAGAAAGAAGAAAGAAGAAAGAAGAAAGAAGAAAGAAGAAAGAAGAAAGAAGAAAGAAGAAAGAAGAAAGAAGAAAGAAGAAAGAAGAAAGAAGAAAGAAGAAAGAAGAAAGAAGAAAGAAGAAAGAAGAAAGAAGAAAGAAGAAAGAAGAAAGAAGAAAGAAGAAAGAAGAAAGAAGAAAGAAGAAAGAAAGAAGAAAGAAGAAAGAAGAAAGAAGAAAGAAGAAAGAAGAAAGAAGAAAGAAGAAAGAAGAAAGAAGAAAGAAGAAAGAAGAAAGAAGAAAGAAGAAAGAAGAAAGAAGAAAGAAGAAAGAAGAAAGAAGAAAGAAGAAAGAAGAAAGAAGAAAGAAGAAAGAAGAAAGAAGAAAGAAGAAAGAAGAAAGAAGAAAGAAGAAATAATAAAGAATAAAGAAGAAAGAAGAAAGAAGAAAGAAGAAAGAAGAAAGAAGAAAGAAGAAAGAAGAAAGAAGAAAGAAGAAAGAAGAAAGAAGAAAGAAGAAAGAAGAAAGAAGAAAGAAGAAAGAAGAAAGAAGAAAGAAGAAAGAAGAAAGAAGAAAGAAGAAAGAAGAAAGAAGAAAGAAGAAAGAAGAAAGAAGAAAGAAGAAAGAAGAAAGAAGAAAGAAGAAAGAAGAAAGAAGAAAGAAGAAAGAAGAAAGAAGAAAGAAGAAAGAAGAAAGAAGAAAGAAGAAAGAAGAAAGAAGAAAGAAGAAAGAAGAAAGAAGAAAGAAGAAAGAAGAAAGAGGTTATTCTTACACTTTCCCAATCGTTTAAATCGAGTATAGGGGCTAGGGATGGTTCTGCTGGATCGTTGTCACTGGGGGAGGTGATTTCGATTGGGCGGAGAATATGTGAAGGTTTAAGCAGGGTTTAGAATTGGTGTTCGTTGCGACTGTCGGTGCTTTCTGAGGGCTTGTCGGCGCTGATTCTGGTTAGTGCATCAGGCTTAGATCCTTTAATTCCAGGTCTAAAGACGATTTTGAAGCCAAAATCCGCGAGTAGCTCATTCCAACGCACTTGTCTACGGTTTAGTTTTTTTGTTGTCGTGAATCGTTCAAGATTTTTGTAGTCAGTGAGGACGAGCGTAGAGGCCTCTACAGAACCGAGCTCGGAAGTCCATGTTTCAAACGCGTTAACTATAGCGAGTAGTTCTTTATCAAAGATCTCGTAGTTACATTCGGCTGGTAGCATTTTTTTTGACATGAAAGCTACTGGCCGGAGCGTGCCGGATTAATCATACTGCGAGAGGATAGCTGCAGTCACATAATCGGAAGCGTCAGTTTCTAAGACTGTTTGACGATGGGGGTCAAAGTGAGCTAGCATGGTTTCGTCTTTAAAGGCTCGTTTGATCTGTTGAAATGATGATTCGCAAGTGGAGTCCCAGGCGAATTGAGCGCCCTTTTTGGTCAAACTGGTTAAGGGGGCAGCGAGGCGAGAGAATTCTGGGATAAAGCAACGTTAGAAGTTTGCAAAGCCCAGGAATCTTTGGATATCACGGACCGAGCGAGGAGTGGGCCATTCTTGGACGCATGCGATCTTGTTCGGGTCCATGCTTATTCCTTGTGTGGATACGACGAGACCCAGATAGGTTACCGACGTCGTTTCAAAACTACATTTTGAGATGTCGACCTGGAGGCCGTGCTCACGCAAACGGTCAAGTACTGTTCTCACGTGTTGGCGATGGTCCGTTAGATTACTAGAATAAATCAAAATGTCGTCCATATAAGCCGTGCAGTACTGGTCTAGGAGACCGCGGAGGGCGTGGTTTATGTAGGCCTGGAATGACGCTGGTCCGTTACAAAGGCCGAAAGGAAGTACTAGGGGTTCGAAAAGTCCATATCGACAAGTAAATGCCGCTTTCCACTCATCACCTTCCTTTACTCTGAGTTTGTTGAATGCAGATATTACATTCAGTTTTGTATAGAACTTTGCTTGAGATAATTGGCTGAGGGTTTCGGAGATCAGCGGGAGTGAGTGCCGATTCCTTACGGTAATTTTGTTTAATCCACGGTAGTCGATACAAAATCTAAGATCGCCGTTGGATTTCTTGACAAAGAGAACTGGAGCGGCTGCCGGGGAGCGAGAGACACGAATAAATCCTTTAGAGAGCTCCTTTTCTAAGTACTCCCGGAGGGTCTTAAGTTCGTGCCTATTCATAGAGTACGGACGTGCGACAGGAGGTTGTTTGCCGGGATGAAGGTCTATGGCGTGGTCCCATGAACAATGGGGTGGAAGAGTGTTGGCCTGTTTTCGGTCGAAGACGTCTAGAAAATCGTGATACTAGGGCGGTAGAAAATCTTTGGGATTTGCATCCTTGGGAATGACAGTGGTTACATCGCGTACGCGAAAGCTAGGAAGCCGTTGCATGTCACCTTCAAGCGCGACATCAAGGTCTCTAATACTTAAAGCAAAAGTTTCATTTGATGGTTGTTGACTGATTACGGCAAACTCGGCAGCCGGGATTTGTTTAGGGTGGCATTCAGTGCGCTGCTTCGGGTGTAGAAGACTTGTCTCTAGGTTGGATACTTTCCCTGACTCGAGAGCTTGGAGCGTTGAATTGTGGTAGGAGATGGTTGTCTCAAAGAGGCAACAAGAGTTTTCTAGACATGGCTCGCCAAACGTGATAGTGTGGTTTTTCAAGTTCACGTAGGGACAGTGCTTTTCTAACCAAGGCAGACCTAGGACGAGGTCATGTTTGCAGGTTGGGATAATATATGCATCAATATTCTCCTCATGGTTGTTAAGGGTCAAAGAAAAATTTACGTAACTAGTAACTTTCGAGTTCATTTTACCCTCGAAGCCCAGTATTGCGATGGGTGACTTTAAAGGCTGGGGCGTTAGTGAGAGGCGATCACAGAATTGGGTAGAGACAAAAGCAAAACCAGAGGCGCCAGTATTGACGAGAGCAACGAAAACTTCATTTCCTATCCTTGTATTTATATACATGTGACGTGATATTGAAATTTCAGAAATACCCAAGTGTACTAAAGAAAGGGACTCCAACGGACGACTTTTCGCTGGAGTTAATCTTTTAACTGATCCGAGTCAGTGGGCAGCGTTTCTATATTCGCCAAAGTGCGGGCTACAGTGGAGCAATCTGCGGTGGCATGACCGGATTTGTTGCAGCGGACACAACGGCCCAGGGCTCGGCGGGCGTCTTTTGCCTGTTGAGTTAAGCGTCCATTGGGGAGCCTGTGCTGAGACACAGAGTCCAAATCCATGGCTGACCCCCCTTGGGAGACGGTGAGTTCTGGGGGAGCAGGAATGGTAGGCCTGCTGGGGCCGATAGGGAGGAAAGGATTTGGGGCGGACGTTGATGCTGAGGCGGTAGAAGTGTGGAAGGGAGTGTTGATTATCTGGATGTTAGCATCCTTTTTTCGGAGGTAATTCACGAATTCGTGATATTCGGATGGAGCGTCGCTAGCTGCGTTAAGTAGTGTTCGCAGTTCTTTGGATAGGCAACGCTCCAGCATGGTTTTCCACTGCGATTTGTCGTGAGTTGCATAAGTCGAGTCGGCCAAGTTGTCTTCAAAAACTGAAATGAAGTCATGGAACTTCATGTTTCGTTGATACAGCGTTTCCACTGTACGGCTAGCTCTTTCGACCAAGCCAGGGTCTTGGCAGCGTTGTCTGAGCGCCGTGAAGAATTGTTTGATGGTATTAATTTCCGGGGGAACAGACGGATCCTCGTAGCAACGGAAACAAGTACGCATTTTCCCTAAGGCCGAGGGTCCAAGGCATCGAAAAGCGTGACGAACCTTAGAGCCTTAGTCAGGAAAGCACTCTGGCTGGTCTAGGAACTGATTGTGGAGCTGTGAGACGAATGCCCTTAAATTTGAAGATCTTCCATCGAAGGGTGTCGGCGGCGGAGCGGAAGGGCGGTGGGGCGGGTGTGGCGGAGGTGGAGGAGGAACCGGAGGCTGCGGAGCCGTGTAGGCTGGTGGAGCAGTCAATGAGACAGAAGCGGTTGCATATATTTCCGCGACGCGATTGGGATCAAGTTGTATGGCGGGCCCGAGGACTCCTGGAGCGTTGAGATAGGCTATGCTCCATAGTTCAGGGGGAAGCATAGGCATTTCAGAATCTTCGGTATCCATAAATTGCTCGGGAGTGGAAAAGGTGTTTGGCATCGTGGACCGTGGAAGTAGGGTAAAAAATAATTTACTACAGACGCTTTGTAATGTCAGGCGCTATTCTTGGGAGCGCGGGGCGAAGTCTAACAATAACGACGCGGGGTATAGGAACACGATGAGGAACGCGACGGGCGTTCGGGACTGAAGGCGAATAGGGGATATGGAGGAGCACGAGGGGCACTCAGAGGATACAAATAGCAAGAGGTGACGGAAAGTCACTAGAGAGACAGGAGGACAAAAGTCGGGTTTGTCAAGATTACAACTAATCCTAAAGACAGAAAACAAAGCGTGAAGCTTCCAGAGCTAAGGGGGCAAATTACTTAAATACATACTTGAGAATCCGAAGCGAAATGAGGTGACACTAATATCTACGTCTGAGCCTGAGCCTGAGGCATCCAGTCTAGTCAGGAGAATCCTGACATAGATGATATAAATAGACATTAAGTGGGAAGTCTAAATATAACATATGAGATGATGACTATCACGTGACAGTGTACGAGTCGGTGTGAGACGCGCATTGCGTGGGATGCTGGACTGTTTATTTTACAACAAGCTTGGCCTCAATTTTTTGTTGATTGCATCAAATATTTCCTCTCGATAGGTAAAATTTGACGAACGCTTGATGGATCTGAAGTTAATGTAGAGGCACTTCTCGTAAAGATGCTTTTTTACACACAAGCATACCTTTTCCCCATTCTGCTGCCTTCCCTTGTGAATCGTTGATGGATTAGAGTATTAGTTTTGATCTCCGATGTCTTCGCTAGCTGTGAAGACTCCTGGCGAGCTTGAAAGGTTAGAATTATCTTCATGGTTTCGTGAGAAGATTTCATTTAGTCTCTGATGCTGTCGAAACTCTTTGAGGTATCCTGGGAAATCTGAAATTTCTCTCCCATACTCTAAGTCAATCCCAATTGCAACAATATTTGATGTGGCCCATGCCTCGTCTAACTGTCGTGCAGAAAATAAAAAATCTTACTGTGCTTGAGGACTTTCAGCAATTATTAGCTTGAGGTCTTTGGTTTCTTCGAAAAATGATTCCCATTCGTCTAACCAGGAAATAATTATTCGGTTCATTGGTGGTGTTTTCATTATGTTCCACCTTTGAATTAGCTCCTGTTTTCTAGCCTGGTCAGATGGGCGAAATTTATTGCTTAAATGTTGAAGAATTTCTTCAACGGCAGATGCACTTTTTAGCTGTGGTAAAAGACTTTCAGAAATTGATCCTAATATCTTATTCTACACCTCTTCTAGCCTCCTTTCAATTTCCTGTATTTCAATCTTTTCTTCTTTCGATAGATTGTTTAGGAATTTGAAGTCTTCCAACTCAATTGGCGTAAGTTTAGAGATTGAGGTAGCTACAGGATTAACGTCTGCGGGAGTTGGTCGGGGTGATAGTGCAGGTAACACGGAGTTTTCATTAGATTTTGGATCAATAAATTTCCATACATTCTTGATATCTTTGGAACTGTTTCCGCTTGACGCCAATTTGACCGCATAAATCCATTCCAAGTAATTCTGAGTGCCTTTAAGAATTATAGCACCACTCGATGGATTCGCAGAAAACGATGCAGAGGACATCTTTCCAGTAGATAGAACCATTCTATAAAGAGTGTAGAGAAAACATAGAGATAGAGAAATAGAAATATAAAGTGAGGATGAGAGTGAGGGAGAGGGAAAGGATAAAGAAAATATTTGTTATCCAGATACTTTGATCTCCGAGTGCAGTCGTTGCAGCCCGGGCTCACAACTATGTGACTAATTTTGGTGCTTTTTTTGTAATAAGTCTAATTGTTCGCTGATTGTCCAGAGAAATTACAGTTTCATGGTTCAGGTCTAATCCAATATTTTCAAATAATCTTATCCACCATAAATACTCTTCGGCTAGCGTGGAAACTGCCAGCAGTTCTGCTTCTGTACTTGATGTTGTCACGGTTTTTTGATTTGTTGCTTTGTAGTGTACAATACCACCATAGAGGAGCAGAGCAAAATGTTTTACTAGGTATATGATGGGGTACGTACAATTGCGCAGAGTTACTAAAAGGATTCAGATGCTTGGGTAGAGCAGGCAATTGCGCGTATGGCAGGAATGTAAGATTGAATTAAAAGATGATGAGAATATTTACAATGTGGCAGACTTCAGCCTATTTATACCAAGAATATGTCTGTGTGTGACCAGATCAAATGCAGCAAACACAGATATTCTTTGTGTGCCGAACATCGCTTAACTTATCCAAACACTCCAGCCCGACTGCAGCCGCATCGGCTCTTCCGTGACCCCAGCGTACTCTGCCGTGTACCGCTCCGTCTAAGCTCCTGCTGCCGGAACGAGCACGTTCACCGAAGATCGGCATAACACAAAACCGCAGGAGCTTTGACGCGTTTCCGGGCTCGTAACTATGTGACTAGTGAAGGTTAATCACGGTAATTGATGCTGTGTATGATGCAGCTATAAAAAACTGACTGTTGACGGTGATCACAGAGGAAAAAGAGGCCGTGTATGATACAGCAAGAAGATACATCTGTTACGGGCTGTGCCTGATAGGTTTTGGCGGGGCTATCTTCCGAGTCGTGATACAAACCCCTCCCCCCTTTGAGATATACTTCCCCCCTTTGAAAAACCTATTCTGCCTGCAAATATGGATTTAATCGATTAGCCCCACAAAATTTACGAAAAAACTGTCTAATTAAACAAATACTAAACACACGTACAAGTACATGTGTGCTTAATTATTTTTGTACATCTTTGTTGAACGTCTCAAAACTTTACAGCTTATTTATTACCCTAGGGCTTTTGGACAATGTACGGACTACATTTCATTTGGGATAAAATTCAATCTGATACTCTATCAACTTGGTAAATCTATCACACATGTTAACTGTTTGGGTATTTAGTATCAAATAAAACTATTTCATGGTCAAAGTTCGATGGAATTACACAAAACAATTTCTCTCTGTAGTATCGTTTCAATTTGATGTGAGGAATGCCCCTAATTATCAGGCCATTAACTACGAGTACGGCCAGTTGCCCTACATCCTTGATATCTTGTTCTACCGTATCCGAACTCAACACAAGCTGTGCAATATCGTAAAACTTTTGGCATGGTCTCGTGTTGAGACAGGCTCGACCAGCTGCCAATAATGCGCCCTAATATGTGTAAAAATGTGTTTATTCGTGCTATCTTAAGTCTATGACTATCATAAGACTCGGGCTCTTCTCTGGCCTTAAATCTCAAAGGACAGCTGGTAGTTTGCGTCAATCTACGTTGTTTCTTGCATGCCTCGTCCACTTCGTTGTGAAATATTATACTTTTCTAACAGGCTGGGAGTTTCTTTCTTCGCCCTTTTCTCTATTCTGAGTTGCTGGTAGTGATGACATATCCAGCAGACCTAGCGTGATTTTGGACCGCCTCATACAGTTTTTCAATAGAAACGTTAGATCCGGATAGATTCCATTTCGACGAAGTAATTTTGCCATTATTAGTTTTAGAGGTGGACGTCGATTACGCTCAAATTGATAACGACGTACATGGAAACAGTTAGAAGATGAATTAGTAATGAAGGATTAATAGATAGAACCTTTAAAACTGAGAGGTTGTGGAGTAAGTAAACGGCCTGAAGTACATGTATTTTGTGAGTTTTTTAAATTTTTTATTTCTTGATTCATCTTGCAATCAGCCTGTAAGTTATGACAAGTTTTTAGAGAGTTGAAAGTAGCCAGATATGCCTCGCCGGTCTCGTTGTACGCGATTGAAAATTACACTTTGCACACAATTTTACTGATCGTGATTACGTCTGCTGCTGTAGCGACGCGGATGTCAAACTCGGTTTAATTAGTAATTCAATTTGCGTTCACCGCTCGACGGATTCAGCATCAAAAAACTGTTGCAACAAAATTTCAAGGGGGGTGGGAGTGTATCTCACAGGGGGGGGTTGTATTAATTTATTTATTATTTTATTTTACTATTTAACGTCTAAACTAAGTCTCACGTGACTTGCACGTTCAACTCTATTCCTAACTAGGGACAAATGACGCTAGAGCCAGGGCTCTAGAGCGGTAGGCTTAGATAAGCAGTTGCATGTATGATGCAAGGCGTTGTGTGAAACAGCCAGCATTTAATAGGGTTAAAGGGTTTATTCTACTATACCAAACAAACTTTAGTTTTTATGTTGTCCTTTTATTATCTTACCGAGGGCATATATTTGCAAAGAAATCGGCTTTCTCGAGCCATTTCGATAATTTCAAGGCTCCTTCTGGAGTTCCAAGTAGGGTAGGAACGAGAGAGCTAATTGGTCCTGGAGGGCGTCCGCCTCGGCGACGTAGTATTCTACAAAAGAATAAATGAAGCGGTGCCTTGAGTGATCCGCAATGACAGTGTAGGTTTGCATCATGATGCTTGAAGCGTTTATGATAGTTAGCAAAATCTCCGTGGCCTGTTCTCGCCGCAATCAAGTGTCCCAAAAATTTTCTGCCTAGACTAAGTTCTTTAGGTTAGGATGGGGCAGACCCAATTTCAAGGTCCTTATACGAGCAGAGAGACTCAGCTTGCCACCAATTTTCTCTTGAGCTGTCCATTTTTGTTTTTTGCCAATTCTGTAGTGATGAGAAGGAGAGTTCTAGTGGCCCATTGTAGTGCATGGATGCTCCTTTTTTTGCTTCAATATCTGCTAGATGATTGCCATGGATTCCAGAGTGACTGGGCACCCATCGTATGTTAATCTCACCTTCTGAAATATGTGGGAGTCTTTCTCTTGTTTTCCATAGTTTTGTGATTTCTATGGTCTCAGAGTATGTTGATTGAGACGAGAACACAGGAGTTTTGGAAAGAATTTTGTTTGCCACGTTACGGTTATCTATGAAAACCCAGAGGTCCTTTGAAAAACGAGTCGTTGGAAGTGCAATGGCAGCTTTTATTCCCTGGAGTGCTGCTCGAACTTCGGCATCTTCTACTTCAATCGAGCTTCCTAAAGGTGAAGCGCCTGAGCATACTAGTCGTCCGTGCTGAAATATTACAAAACCGGCTCCTAAGTTTCCATTAGGAAGTTTTGATCCGTCACTATAGACTTGAATATCGTTCTTCGGGAGGGAGTTGAGATATTCTTGAAAAAATCTAGTTCTTAGTAAATTGGATGTTGAAGCTTGGTCTGTAGGAAAGATGGAACTATTTCTTAATTCTCCAATATCCCACGGGGGATATATCAGTGGATCTATTTTCTCTGACGATGGTATAGAAGCTGCATTTCGGGCAAAGCGTGTCAAATGTTGTGTTGAGGTCAGTTTCTCTACACGCTGAGAGAGTGGGTGACGATGGTCAAGACGACGAATTCGGATCGCCGCTTTCTTCGCTATACTATTGAGAGATATCTCCGCTGGGTTTAATCCTGATTCCCTTAGCAGAGCATGTATGGGTGTTGTCCGGAAAACCGGTAGGATTGCTCTTGCTGCTGTTGTACAGACTTTGTTCAGTGCTTTAAGATGTGTCCCAACCCTGTTACTGACTATTTTTGAGTTTTTAGTTCTCGTTTTTCCCGGCCACCAAGTCTCCGCCGCAAAATATGCTACTGGTATGACGCATGATAGTACAGCTTGTCTAATTTGCCGTGCAGGCGCTCCTCTTGTCGTGTTTCCAAGGTAGCTTAGAGCGTGTGCGACATTCAGAGCTTTAGAGGCCTGAATTAAAGCGTGGCTTTTGAATGTGAGTTTTCTATCGAAATGTACGCCTAGCCATTTCAGATATGGCCGTTCAAAGTTTTCCGAAATCACAAATTGATCTGTATATATTTTTGGGCTGTTTCTTTTATCCTTATGCTTTCTTGAAAAATGCATTAGCTCCGATTTGCTTGGGTCAAATGTTATGCCTTCTTTGTTTCCCCACGCTAGAACACTATTAATGGCTGTTTGTATTTTTGATGAATTTTCTTCAAGTGTGGAGGAGGTTTGAAGAAGTGCAACATCGTCTGCGTATCCAAATGCTTTGTTAAGGCCTTTGAGACGAAATAGGGGAGATATGTATAACATGAATAAAATAGGAGAAATCGGAGAACCTTGAGGTAGACCGCAATGAATTGTTCTGAGAGGCCCATTTTGACCATCTAATCGGACTGAAACATTGCGTTCTGTTGCGAAGGATCCAATCCAATTACATAGCTGTGTTGGCCAGCCCTGTTCTCTTAATCGGTGGGTAAGTCGCCCTGGGAGTACTGCATCAAATGCTCCTTTAATGTCAAGAGTAGCGACTGTTGCTGTATGACCTTTGGCTAAGGAGGATTCAATGTCATGAGTGAGACAGGTGGTTAGGTCTACTGACGACCGGAGCGGCAAGGCACCAAATTGTTGATTTGCAAGGATCCTATATTTGATGGAAATCCATACCATACGTCTTGCAACAAGCCTTTCTAAACCTTTGCCCAAAACTGAGAGTAATGCAATTGGCCTATAGGATCTGGGACTGCTCATATCTGCTTTATTTGGTTTTCCAATAATTGTTATAATGGCAGTGCGGAAACAGCGAGGATGGTACCCAATATCGATGCACGCCTGAAAAAGGTCCAAAACCAAATTAGAGATAAATTTCCATGCAATACGTAGCAGTGTGCTAGTTATCCCATCTTTACCTGGTGTCGTATTCCTAGCTTCCAAGATAGCCCGAGACACTTCTAACATTGTTAGTTTTGGGAAAGGAAGAGACTGTCTTAGAACCGATGGAGTATCTAAGGGAAAATCTACAACTTCAGATTGATTGCATAATAGATTTCTGACGAGAACCTCCCTCTTGTCTTCGAGATTGTGTGCTGGTGGGTCATTTGGGGCAAGAGGATTTTGAAGGGGGGGAGTACGAAAGACACCTTTTGTGTTTTGCCGTTTGATTATGTCAAAAATTTCTTTTGCCTTACTGATCTCGTCTATCTTTCTTTGATAGAATAATCGCTTTGCACTTCTAATGACTCTCCTAAACTCTTTCTTGTCATCTTGGGTGGCATTTCCGGTGCGGATTTTATCTCGATATTTTCTACGTGCCTCTCTACAGTTTAGATCCCACCAGGGTTTCCCGTTACTATGGGGCAAGTATTTTTTCGCGGATCCAGCAAAGGAGGACTGCAATATTTCAACTATCTTTTCAGCTCTCTTATCAATAGATGAGGGGGACTTATCTTCCAGTGTATCTATATCGGCAACACTTAGAGTTAGTAGAGTCTTGAAAACTTCTTCGTTTAATGATGCGATTCGTAGCCTCGGTTCGGTATATCTGATAGGAAATTCTAAAGGTACATGTACAAGTATTGGGAGATGGTCAGAAGTGACGTCCAGATCTTGTTGTACAGAGGCCGTGCAACCTTTTGCCAATAGAGAGTGTGATGAAAAACATAGATCTAGTACATTTCCTCGGTTATGTGTGGGGGTGTCAATTTCTGATATAAAGGAAAAGTTTTTAGCATCTAGCCACTCCACAAGAGGTATTGATTGTGGTGAGGGGCTTCCTGGATAAGACGGTTGCCAATAGTGGTGGTGTAGATTGAAGTCACCAGCAACAATACACTTTTTAAAAGAGAAAGTATTTGGTAATGAAAATAAATAGTTTAGTGCAGCACCTGGATTAGTAGCTCCGGGGGGGGCGTTGTAAATATTAATGATAGTGAGATAGTTATTACCAAAGGTTTTAATTTTTAGAAATAAAATATCAGTAATGCCTTGATTGATGTGTGGCTCGGGACGATCTTGTGTGAAGGTGAGTCCCGAATTTCTCTTCGTATACGTTATAACACGGGGTCGATTTGACCAATCATCGGTAGGGGTAAAGCTCTCAAAAGCGGGGTGTGTGCAAGTTATTCTTCTACTTACATCCCTATGAATGTACGGTTCTTGAACCAGCAAGATGTCGATATTGGATCTGAAGGCAGTTTCAAGTGAAAGTGTATGTGCAGCGGTACTGCGGGCAACGTTGATGGACAGTATCTTCACGTTCTGTTTTATATTGTTCATGTAGAGGTAATAGTATAATTTTCACAGTACTGTCGGGCGTCTTCTGCCAGAGCTGCAAAACAGTTTTGGGATCCAAAACTAGGTCTTAAGACTTCTTGATCCTGAGATTGAGTACCTAGTGGAGCTTGTGTTCCTTGTACGATATTTTCGCAGTTAGTGATTTGAGTACTTAAGGCTCCGCAATGTGCTGTTTTAAGACGGAGTCTAGCTGCATTTGCTGCCTTTCGGATCTGTGTGATCTGTGTCTTATTAGGTAATGAGTTGTCTTTCCTAGGACGGATGAGACATTCGAGTGAGTCAGCGGGATGTGGGCCGTGACAGTTTACGCATTTTGGTGGGCATTCATGAGCTCTGGTGGGGTCACAAGTTGTATGGTTTGACTCAACGTGTTGGGTAGAGCCGCATATTCTGCATCGAGCAGTTCTTGAACAAGCCCGCTCATTATGCCATCCAAAGCAGTTTCCACATTGAGGAGTTTTAATCCTTTTCGGTAGTAGTTTCACAGGGACACGGACGCCAAATAGTGGTAGACTTTTTGAGAGGTTTGAACCTTCAGGATAGAAAGCTATCCAATTCTTCTTGTGGGAGAATTGGTTGTCGGTGGAGCTTTGACATTCAAGCACATTCACTGGTCGAACGTTTGTAAGGTCAAAAAGAGCCTCGGCAATAGTGGTGGCAGTAATATCTATGAGCTCTATCCCCGAGCCATTATACCCTGAGTATGAGCGAGGTATGCCAGAAAGCTTAAAGGCAGAGAATTGTTGAGGTTTTTCGACTTTGCAGTCTCCTTCTGTTGACAAAAAGGCTTCAATCTCGGGCATGCGTGTTAGCAATGTTTCATGTGCATCGTTAGATGCCGGGCAGATGGCGAATCCTGTTTTAATTTTCTGAACCTCGCGCACAAGCTTTCCTTTCAAAAATCCATTCAGTTGTAGCATTATGGCGTATGGGGACATGCTTAGGCATGTATGTCCGGAAGATAACCTTACAAGGATTCGATTGTCTTCATGAGATTTTTTGGGCTGAGTTTTAATGGAACTGAGCCTTGGTGGCTGTACTGTTGGTAGTCGCGATACCGATCTTGATTGAGGTCCTTGTTCTGGAACTTTGTTCTTGGCTGCATTTGAGTAGGACGTATGTATTTTTGGGCCCGGTTCAAATTGAGTTTTATTTTTTGGCTGGGGGTTAGTTGCCGAAGAGGTTAAAGTTGATTTTACAGGATAAGATGTGAGAGAGCGAGAAGTTCCTCTGACGTGGCATTCAAAGTGTTGTCGGGCAACTGCATTCAGATCGGTGATGAAGTCTTGAAAGTTCTTATGTAGGTGCTGTGGAAGTACAATCTCTTTTAGTGCATCATCTAGAATTGATACTATGTTTTGGAACATTAACGTAGCCTCCTCGATCCTGTTAGTGGCGGCGGAAGTTGTTTGCAGTAGGGTTTCTGCCAGCGAGCCTTTTCCGACCGACTGAACGGTTATAGGTGGATGGGGAAGGAGAGGATTAGGGGGAATGAGAGGGATATGGGGGGGATTAGGCATGGTAGTTTAAATATTGGATATCTTTTTGAGGATGTCGACGGGGGGGGGTTGTATCACGACTCCTATATTTCAGGCCCAGCCTCGGTTAATAAATCTAAGCACGTGATCGGACCCGAACATGTTCCTCTAACTCGAACCCTCGGCTAACTATCATAAGAGGCGAGTTGCGCAACCGATGGAATTTCAAACATTTCGCCTGGATGTCCCGGCGGCAGGTACTTGAACTATCGGTCGAAACTGACGACCCGTGCTGGCTTTCGCTAGATCATCACTCAATCTGACAAGAAATTGGCGCGGCAGGGCGTCGGACTGGTCCAGAATCCTACGAATGTTGGACGCAGCTCCGCAGTCCCCTTGACCTTACAGTGTTTTCAGATGTCTCAATGAATGAAGACGGGAACTCAGGGGCTGGCTACTGTGT
Source organism: Podosphaera xanthii (assembly GCA_028751805.1). Lineage (NCBI taxonomy): Eukaryota > Fungi > Ascomycota > Leotiomycetes > Helotiales > Erysiphaceae > Podosphaera > Podosphaera xanthii. The sequence goes on along the minus strand of JAPWIX010000001.1, from coordinate 4,197,393 downwards.
ATACCGCGGCACTCAGGAGATACTTCATGGGCGTATCCCACTTGAAAGAGAGGCTCAAATTTACGACGCTGAGGCCATAGGAGCAGCCTGCTCCCACTCGATGGCCCGATTTGCAAAAAACGTGGCCATATGTCTCGATAATGAAGAGGCTGCGATCCGACTCCACGCTGGACGACCTTCGCCCTCGAGCTCAACTCGAATTTTAGATCTTCAAGAGCTCTGGGATACCTGGTAAAACAGGGAAAGAGCCACAGCTACTCCACCTGGAAGCGTAGAAGTGAGATGGGTTCCAGCCCATCAAGGAATTACTGGAAATAAACGGGTAGACGCTCTAGCTAAGGAGGCGTGCAACCTGCCAACAGAGATCTCAGAGGCAACTATAGCTCGGGCTAAATCACTTTCAGAGGAAAGATATCGGGACGAATTAGGGCATTATTAGAACTTACAGGCCCCAAGGCGGTTTAAAGAAATTGAAATCGAGACGAAATTTCACCCTCCCATGGAGCTTTTCTCTATCCCGAGGCTAAGCCTCGGCAGACTACTCGCCGCCCGCTCTGGAAATAGCGACTTTGCCGAGTATCGCCGAAGATTTAAGCATACAGAAGCTGAGATATACTGCTCCTGTGGTCAAGAAAAGTCACCAGAACACCCCTTTTCCTGTCGGCTACTTAGACGTAGCAATAGTCGACCTAGCAACTTCACAATTCGGAACCCAACCGAGTCGGTAAAATGGATTCTTAGCATATCGGAAGGGGCAAAAGCTTTTCACAAGTGGATTGTGAAAAGGGCTCCTTACGGGTAATATTTAAGAGTCTCTCGCTCAAAAAAACTATCCTACAGATCTTTAAGTATTTCAGGACTTGGGTTCTCAGAAGGGGATTTAAGGCGGAGAGAACCTTGCCTAGGCTACACGTACTGTAGATCTAGCAATTTTATTTTGGGGGGACAAATTTCGGGGGCAATATGACGGGCTCAATGATTCTAGAGTTTCTCGGACCATTTGTGTAGATTAGTTTGATGTCAGTAGACAACTAGATATGTCTGGAAGCCTTAGACTTCGCAGGCACGCCAAATGCCCCTAGGGAGGCACGAGACTGGGATAAGTCCTATGAGCGTGCTTGGCGTTAATCAATTATAAATAAATAAATCATAAAAGGCGAGGAGACAGATTATTGATAGAATCAATGCCAGATCACGCAACCGGTCGAGGATAGATCATAAATAGGAACAGAGGATTTATTTAATGAAGCCTAACTCCTATAGTAAATCTCTACAGAAAAATATAAAATTCTTTATGGTATTGTTGACGAGCGTTTTCTGTTTCACTCCTGACCCTTAACAACTTCTTATTCAAGGCTCTTCAACCACAGAGCTCAATCTTCCGCTAGATCATACCTAGCATATATCTTTTAAGTGATTCTAATTACAGAGTCTCTTCTTACTGTATCATACACAGCATCATTTACCTTGATTATCCTTCACTAGTCACATAGATAAGAAAACCGTGACACTTTCCCTTGCCAAAATCCCTGTCCCTTCTTATCTCGTAGATTCCCACCGTAACCTGGCCTTCTGTTGTGCTGACTCGGTTATGACTCAAGAATATCTGGAGTTTGAAGCTTATGGATAACGTGCCAAGTGACAGAGTTGCTGAAACTAATGAGTCATGTATAACATCTTCTTTTATCCAATAATAGAACTCGCATTGTAGTTTCATAGTAGGCATCGGATACTTGATATTGGAGGAAAGATGTATATAGATACTGCCATAGTCAGAGCAGCAAGAGTAATAGTCTCCATCGTGACCATCAAGGCGATATTCCATCCACTATACGCATTCAGTATAATCATTTATATCGTACTTACCATTCATTCACACCATTGACTATTCCATCGAAGGACAGCTCCATCACTAGACAAGTTGCCAACCACTCCACATCCCCATTTAACCTTATAACACCTTCTAATGGGTTGTGGGCATGGCGTCGTCAAGAATGCTGAGTCAGCTAGCGAAGCTTAGCACGAACAAACATATTTAATCACTGTACTATTACCATAAAACATCACCCTTATTGATATATAATCCTTGATATCCTACACACTACTACTTAACTTTACTCTAGTATTCTGCTATTCTGCTATTGTGATATTCAGTCCTAATCATCACTTGCTATTTTGACAGGTGTGAAGTCGATATTTAGTCACGTGACATATCAAGAACTTGTTTGACGACTGAGATAGAAATACACAATCATCAGCAAATGATGGTCACTACTTTCACACCTAATAACTGTTGTGCTGACTCGGATATGACTCATGGAAAGCTGGAGGTTGAAGCTTATGGATAAAGTGCCAAGTGACAGAGTTGCTGAAACTAATGAGTCATGTATAGCATCTTCTTTATACAACAATAGAACTCGCATTTTAGTTTCATAGTTGGCATCGGATATTGATATTGGAGGACAGATGTACATAGATACTGCTATAGTCAGAGCAGCAAGAATAATAGTCTCCATCGTGACCATTAAGGCGATATTCCATCCACTATACGGATTCAGTATAACCATTTATATCGTACTTACTATCCATTCACACCATTGACTATTCCATCGAAGGACAGCACCATTACTAGACAAGTCGCCAATCACCTCCACCTCCACATCCCCATCGACCTAAAACAATAACCCATCACATCAACTCCATGATAACCGCTCTAAGGCGTAGAACTCACTCTGGCGCCTATTAGAAATCTCCATGCAAACCATAGAGCATCGTCTCTTACAATAACACGAAAGACGCAACAAAGACCTCCCCCCATTGGCAAGCCTTCTTCAATTCAAAACTGAGCTCCGCGTGCACCGTCCCGAGTGAGGGCACTCTCTGACAATCACAGATTAACTATATGAGGCAATGAGCACTTGTATGAGTAATGGTTGTTAATAATTCACTATGAAGAAGAAAAGTTAACTTAGGTTCCGAACAATCCTCTATATACAAGTTCTGTGTTTCCTTCCCATTGTTCAGCTTCGAACATCACCCGTGAGTAGTTATTGAAAATCAAGGATACAAACTTATAATTAGTATCAGTCAGTTCAAGCCAAACCCTGATTACCTAGTCATGCTGTAGCCCTGATTATAGACCCTTGTACAATCTAGGACCCTTGCATAATGCAGTCGCTAATCTCTATTATTAGTGATCTTGCCTTACTCTATTGCAGGAGTAAATAGTGAAGGAAACCCCTGAATGCCAAGATCTGACAGGGATTATACAATATGCCATTGGCTGCAATATTTTGACCATACCAAATCCGACAATAGCTGAACCTTATTTGTATGGGAAATTTTGCGTGATAAAAGAAGTGTAGGAGATCCCTGCAACTCGTTGAAATGATGATATTCTATTCAAAAGTGCTAGCTTTTATCAAGTATTAAATACATTTTTACCAATAATTGAGCATCATTAATAAGGAATCGAACCTCCTCTTGCTCTGAAGACTGCCTGGCACCTTTCTGGCATGCTCTCTACAAGCGTAGCCAGTTGCTCCTGAGAAATTGACTCCCATGCCTCTAGGACTGCATTACGGAGCACTTCCTCAGATGGATTACCAGAATCAAATTCTGGGTGGTGCTCTTCAATATGGGATTTCATCATATCCCACACTGACTCAATTGGATTCAGGTCTGGGGAATATGACGGCCAGACTATGAAATCTACCCCCCTTGATGACAGCTCTCTTTTCGTACGTTGAGCAGAATGGGCAGGAGCACCATCCTGCATAAAGAGAAGAGGGCCGTGAGAGTCAATTGGTTGTGTTGCCGCGTGGATTAAAGGAACAATCCTCTGGCAGTAACTCTCCGCTTTTATAGTCCCCAATCCCTACTCCAGAAGAGGGCAGGGCCCTTCTGGTTCCCATAAAAGGAGCCCCAGAACATCCAACCACGCTTTCGAGGACCTTTTCGAACCAGGCAAGTGTGATAATATGTCTCCTCGGGCTAAAAATTAGATTAATGCAGTTGATACATGGCTGAGATCTGGACTCACCTTCCTCGAAACCCATACTCTTGTGTGACGTTCACCAGTGACCCAAGTCTCATCAGACCAAAGAATTTGGGACCACTGTTCAGGTGTCCAAGAAGAGTGTTCTTCCGCCCACTCTAATCTTTTCCTCATATGTGCAGGCGTTAGAGTAGGCTTCGCTTGAGCAATGCAACGCTTGAACCCTCTTCTCTCAAGAGCACTTTTGATTGCGATTTGGCCACAATTCCAGTGGGAAAACTTAGCAGCAAGCTCCAGGTGGCTCATCTGGCGGGCCTCACTTGAAGACGTGACAAACTCTTCAAGCTCAACTTGCTGCTGAGCGTTCAAGGCGTGGGGTCGGCCATTTCGCTTTTTGGGCGTCAGACATTGCCTTGCAAGGGCATATTGTACCCTTCTTTCGGTGATACCGAGTTGATTACCGATGGCGAGATGAGTAAAACCAAGGCCACGTAACGTGTATATCTGGACTCGCTGATCCCTAGAAAGCTGGCTCCGTGATCTTGGAGTAGTGGGAGATGCTGGGGTGCTCATTTTTCTTCGCAGTTTATCGTGAGGATATAGGTTATTCGATATGTCGTGTCAACCGGTTTAGTGTGGTACGAGGATGCTGTGCAACTATCGAACATAAGAGAGAAGGTTCAAGGAAGAAGGAATGCCTCGGTTGCCTTATTGCCTTAGTCTAGCCATTTTTGTAGCGCTAAAGTCAGAATGTCAGGGATAGCCCATGTAAATTACACATGGGAAAGGGGCTACACTTCTTACCCCTGTAATAGAGTATGTACCCATGATCTGCATGATAGTACATGCCTGCGATAACCATCGTTGGCTACAGATATATTACCACCTCACCATTGAGCCAGCGCTGTTAAGAATCGAACATACTATGATTAAATATCTAACTACACCCCTACCCACAAGTGAGACCACCGGGCGAACTATTCAGTGACCTAAGACTTACGACTTGTTTGCACTATGAGGGACAAGGTTTATTGCTTGCGGGTTTAATTCTGGAGAGCCGCAGGGATAACCTGACTTGGGATAACAGCGCTGCCAGATAAATTACCACCTCACCATTGAGCCAGCGCTGTTAAGAATCGAACTTACTATGATTAAATATCTAACTGCTACAGGTTTACAATCGGCTGAACAGCCGTCACAGCCTTCTTGTTTAAACATAGGGCAAATCTCGCCAGTAAACCGGATTCCACTTCTTTTGTTGGGAAGCGGGACGCCTCAGCAACCAGGGTAGTAAGCCCTAGCGTCGTTTACCTTCGGGTGAATGTAGCGCGGTAAGGGCTTAGGCCTGTGCTAGTTAGACGTAAAATAATAAACAAACCAACAACAAACATCAGCAAATGAAGGAATCAATAAAGTATCTTACATATTATACGCGAATAAGCACTGTGTTTGCTATCGGTGCATTGGTGAAATATCTTCAACCCGTTGCCGACCCATTCTAAGGCTGAAAGCGAATTTTTCGATACTGTGCGGAATCGATGTATGCAGCTATCAAATTAGAAGAAGGAACTGTTGACTACCTCAAATTCATAGTTACTCTGACGCAAATTTTTCCAACATTGACAAAGCCGGCTGCAATTTTCATTCCAGTCAGCTATTTTTCATGTGTGGTGGTGTAATTTCATTATCGTCTAAACTAAAAATAATAGTATAGCTATCATCCACTGAGTCAGAAATTTATGGAATCTGTATGACTGCTAGAGAAGCGACATGGATCTGACAGCTTCTTGATGAGCTTAATTATCTGAGATCTGATGGTCGGGCCATCAAGATATATGCTAATAATCAAGGTTCTATGGCACTGACTTCCCATCCCGAGTCACATCAGAAGACAAAAAATATCGCCGTCAAGTGGTGGTATATTCGCCAATAAGTTGAGAACTAGAAAGTTAAATTCCACTATTTTAGTACGTAGCAGATGGTAGCAGATACAATGACCAAGCCGCCGAGAGTAATATACCATTTGAAGTTCATCAAACGGCTAAATTTCGAATATATTCAACCTCTCTAATGACCTCATGGAAATATACAGACATGTATGATCGTGGGCCACAGGGAGTACGTTGATGTTGTAATCTCCATGTATGAAGTTGATCTTAGCGCGCGTTTGTGCATCATAACTCAACTGCCGTGATTTAGAGTTTGAACTTGGAAAAGAACAGCATTGTAGAATGTTCTAGAGTAAAGGAACTTGATAATAGTGCTCACGTGTAGCAGGCTGTATATAATGAGGCATTTACACCCGTCGTATCGATGCTATTAATTCATCTATCTAATTAATTGAGAGTTCACTACGAATACAGAAAGTTCATCTTTGTGGTGAACATCTAACTTCGTCCTTTCGAGTCAACCGTCATCCTGCTACTCTTCATAACCTACTTTTATAATAGTTGAGAATATGGCCTACTGCCGAGAGATCGAGATAGCTATTCTGTGCGAGTGGCTCAAGAGACGCTAAATTTCAGAAATAATTGGGTGATGGTTTCGGGATGCAAGTCTTGGTTTGACACTGATGGGATGAGACATGTGGTCGTTAGAATGAACTCGGAACAATTAATTGGCATATTGTACACTTTTTTGTCGCCAATTGAAGATGAAGTCGCAAGCAAGCTCTTCCCCAACGCCAGAATTGATGTTTTTGTCCAGCCAGATAACGACCTGAATCTTATGGGGCAACAAAGAATTGATTAGTTATAAATGGTTTTACCACCATGAATTGGCCACCTCAATCACCAATTTTAAACCCCATTGAGCACCACTGGGGTATGGTCAAGCGTCAACTTGAAGAGTACCCTGAACAGCTCACAAGTATGCACGATTTAGTACAAAGCTGAATTTAGTTTGGCCTGTTATCTGTAAAGGCTCGTGTTGTGACAGAAGCCAAGTTGGTCAGAATGTAGTTGATTGACTGAATTCATGTAACGAAAAGAAAAGCCTATATAACGGAAAAAAGTACATATAAGTATTTGAGTAATAACTTTGATTGTCCGACGCTGATATCTTCAGCTAGAGTACGTCGTCCAATGTCAGTTCGTACCTTTCACTGTCCGATCGCACCCTTGTTTATTTTCAGACACGAGCGCACAACGTGGTTCAAACCACCGCACGCGTCCTGCATAACTCTCTTCGCGCACTCTGCTAACCTCCGTTGAGGGTCGGATGGTGCAGTGGTACACTGTCCGGGCCGTTCTCCCAAGTAAAGTCTGGGTAGCTTGGACATTTGACTCAGGAAAAAGCTGGTTCGAATCCAGCAAGACCCTCACACCACTTCTCTCGCGGTGATATTGTATTCGTAGGATGACGAAAGCATGCTTAGACAACTACAGATTTTTCTCGCTTTTCCCTGTGGTGGGTATTCACGGAAGAGGTTGCATGTCGTAAGGCGTTATTCTCATAGTGGTATCTGCAAATGAAATCTAAATATGAGTGTTTCAAACGTGAAACTGAGTTGTTCTGCAAAATATAAATATCTTCCGTAATTCGCGTCATAGCCTCAGGCTGCATACGCTAAAATGATTTAAAAAAAACCCTCCGTTAAGTCCGAAAACCCCGAGTTATCGTATTTGTATTATTATTATTATTATTATTATCAACGGTTAACGCCAAGTAGGCTCGCGGGATTGACCCGGCCTCTTGTCTCCCATGGGACGATTGGCGTGCTTGCGCGGCTGTAAGCCACCAAGCGTGTCAAGTTGTCTAATAACATCGAAATTATCTACACAAGCAACCCAAGTGGGTCTAGAGCTGCTGGGGAATGTTTAATTCCCGGCCAAGTGTGCGCAGATGCACAATACAAAGTATATCTGGCCGCGGCTACAAAATGTACGACCGCATTATGTTCGCCCCCCAACCACCAATAAAAACTTAATCTTTTTTTTTTTTTTTTTTTTTTTTCCCCCCAAGAATATACTAAGTATCTCGAATTTTATAAGAATCATAAGGGTCATAGTTCATAAGGCCTGACTGCTAGCATCCAATTATGAAAGGCTTGAGCACCGTCCTTCGTGCTGAGAGTCCATTTTACGTGATCTTCTAAGCAGCGCCCAGTCGGATTTTTTGGTCGGCTGCCCTCTCGCCTTGAAAGCGGACAGGAGAATGGGTGTTCTGGAGACTTTTCACGGCCGCAGGAGCAGTACAAATTAGCCTCGCTATGGTTGAATCGACGATGGTACTCTGCAAAATCGCCATGTCCAGAGCGAGCAGAGAGAAGTGACCCTAAACTGCGCCTTGGGATTATGAATAATTCTGCCGGGATACGCGAGCTCATCCCGATTTGGAGGTCCTTGTATCGCTTAGGCGCGTTCAGGTCCCAGTATGAGGCTAAGGCTTCATTGTATCTTTCTTCTAGTAGCCTATATGCACTTGCGATTGAAGCCTCGGACCTAGTTGTCTCCGAGTTGCAGGCCTGCTTAGCTAGGGTATCCGCACGTGTATTCCCAGCAATTCCTTTGTGGCCTGGGATCCACCTTATTTGAACATTTCCGATGTTGGCGGCCGCAGCTCTTTCTCTGCGTGCCCAGGTTTCACGGAGATTCTGAAATTCCGTAATTTGATGGGAGCTTGAGGGGGTGAGCCAGCCGCTGTGAAGGCGAATAGCGGCTTCTTCATTATCTAGACACACCGCTACGTTAGTCGCGAAGCGGGCCATGAAGTGAGAGCAGGCAGCCCGGAGGCCAGCGACTGCCCCAATAATCTCTGCGTCGTAGATTTGTGCGGTATGTCCAAGCGGCACTTTTCCATAGAGAATTTCTTGCGAGCCCCGGTAGACACAGTACCCAGCTCCTGCTTTGCCAGCCTTGTTTACTGAGCCGTCTGAGAAGACCGTCAGGTCGAGTGGGTTACGTTCCCGTGCCCACCTTTCGTAAGATTCAAGGCCGTTAAGGCGTCCTGATGCACCAACTTGTAGTGCCAGAGATTCGCGATCGAATTGCATCCATGGTGGTTTGTAAGTGTCAGTAGATAACTCTAACTTCTGGCGTCGACGAATCCAGGCGAAGTGGGAAGAGTTCCACCTATGACGAAGGGGATGCCCAGGGTCAGATGCGGCAATTCTTACGGCTATACGATCATGAATGCGATCTAGCCAAGCATTCACTGGCCCCCAACCTGTTTCGCGTAGGAGCGCCGGAATAGGAAATGTCTTATAGACTGGGAGTACTGCCCGGGTGGCCCGGTTAATGGCGGTTTGCACTTGGTTTAGAACCCACTGCGAGGTTTGGGGACTGTACCAAGTTTCCGCTCCGTACAATAGAGTTGCAAACGCACAGCCTTGAACAGCCTGCCGAAGCAGGCCGGGAGACGCACCACGGTTGGTGTTGCTTATTCGACGCACATGATCTGTTACTACTCGGGATCGTTGACAGGCGAGTCGTATGTGTTCCCGGAACGAAAGCTTTCTGTCAAAATAAATCCCGAGCCACTTAACAAGTTCCTTCGCAGTGATTTCAATGTTTCCTGCCTGTAATGGAGGCTCTACGAATTTCCGTTTTTTATGGAAGTATATCAGATCAGTCTTTTGCATATCAAATAGAACCCCATTCTCTCTTGCCCAGACCAGCGAGAGATCCAACTGTTTCTGCAGCTTTGTCTGGCATTCTTTTAATGTTCTACCTGATGAGAGGAATGCAGCATCATCGGCGTAGCCAAAGCGTCCACGCGACAGTCTTAGAAGTGGTTCCAAATAGAGAAGAAATAAGATCGGTGAAACAGGAGATCCTTGTGGGAGTCCGCACAGGATAGATAACGGTTCAGTTGTAATGTGGTCCAAGCGGATACGTACCTGCCGCTCGGATAAAAAAGAGAAGACCCATTGGATGAGACTGTTGGGCCAGCCTTGGGAGCGTAGTCTGGATATCAGACGGTTGCGAAGAACTCCATCAAATGCTCCCTTAACATCGACTGTGAGCAAGCCAGCCACCCTATTTTTTCCCCACGCTTCACGCACATCACAGAGAAGTGCAGTGGTAAGGTCAACGGCTGAACGTTTCCTGACTGCACTACATTGATCGCGGGCAAGAATCTTATGTTTAAGTGCCAAGTAGGAAACACGGCGGGCGACAAATCGCTCAAGGCCTTTTCCTAGACAAGATAGCAGAGCTATTGGTCGATACGACTTCGGAAGAGTGCGATCTCTTTTCCCGGATTTGGGGAGAATAATCACCGTGGCTGTTTTGAACGCACGTGGATGGGTCCCAAGGTTGATGCAGTGATTAAATAAATTGGTGATACGATCACCTAAGACCGGCCAGGTTAGACGCAGTACAGAAGTGGTTAGTTCATCTTCACCGGGGGTTGTTTGAGTGACTTGGCATGTTGCTTTAAACGCCTCCAGATTAGAAATTGCTACCCAATGGATGCTACGGCATGGGACCGTAGGGGTATCCGGCGGTATATCTTCGGCCTCGAGGTGCCTACATAGTAAGGCCTCGTGTAGTAGTCGAGCTTTGGCATATGGGTCGAATACCGGATTTCTCAAGCTATCGCTACGGAGAGGTGGGGACTGATATCTAGGGGCGGCATTATGCCAACGGACCACCTTGTAGACATCAGTAAGTGTCTTTGAGTCTTCAATGCGTGATTTCCAGTAATTTTTCTTTGCCTGACGAACGACCCTCTGGAGTTCAAACTTTTCAAAAGATGCAGGGCCTACTCGACGAGCTCTATGGTAGTCGTGAGCCGCCCGTCGGCATTCATCATTCCACCACGGAGTACCAAAGTTTCTCGCTTTTTTCCTAGGACAGGCACCATGTAGTGCAGTATGAATCAAATTTATAACATTATTGGCTTCCGTTTCTAGTTCCTCCAGGGACGTGATCGCAGTAAAACTTTGGTTGTTGCCCAAAAGTTTTAGAAAAAGCTCACTATCCAACGCCTTGTACTGCAACTTGGAGTCAGAAGTAGTTCGTCGGTCCCAACATAAGGTCGAAACCAGGGTCTCGTGATCGGATGTGGTGTGTAGATCTGTTCGAATTTCGCATGTTGCGCTCTCATCTGTACAGAAGGCCAGGTCGAGCGTGCCCCCGCGGTTATGTGTGGGTGTGTTGGTCGGATTGAGGAGTCTGAGGCCTTTGCAACCATACCAATCAATGAGTTTTGTGCAGGAGGATCGTGATTCAGTGACTTTTGAATCCCAAAGTGGGTGTCTGAGGTTGAAGTCACCACCTGCAAAGTAGGGGGAATCTGTGCCACTGAGAAGTACGGACAGACCCTCTCCTGCTCCCTCTGACCCCGTAGGGGCATTGTAGATATTCCATATTGGTAATTTTGCGTTATTTCCGAGACTCACTAAGATCTGCACTATGTCTCGGGATGAGTCCGCAGCAACCTGAAATGGTCTTAGTTTGGCTCCCTTTCGGACATAGGTGAATGCCCTGGGTCGGGAGTGCCAGGTCGAAAGTGGGGAGAACGATTCGAATGCTTTGTGGGCCTTGGATATCTGCTTGGAGAGATCATGGAAAATCCAGGGCTCCTGTATAAGTATGATGTCTAATTGATTTTCGTTTGCTATTGAAAGTGCGATATCATGTGCTGAAGAAGATCTACCAACATTCACCTGCATAATGCGGAGAGGTGCGGCTCTCCGCTGTTTTTGTCTCCTGACCATTCTTATTGTGATGAAGGGATAGATTCGGGCTCAGAGCTTGATGTATGCGTCTGGTCGGCGGTGGCAGCTTTTTGCTTCAACGACTTAGCGAACTCTCTACCACCTGCGGCGCGGATCTGCTTAAGTTGCATCCCCATCGGACGGCCCAATACCTCATTCCTGCGACGTGGACGGGCGGGGCAGGAGATATCTGTGGATGGGTGAGGACCCTTACAATTTAAGCACCTGGGAGGTTTTGTGCAAGGGCCCTCGTGTGCATCAGCCCCGCACACACCGCATTTGTTCGCCCTAGCACACGTTCTGGAAGCGTGAAACCCATAACATTTGGTGCATGTTAAGACCTCCTGTCGCTTACGAATTCTTTGTACAGATACTGCTGCACCAAAGACGCGGAGTCTGGAGGGAAATCTACTAGCTCTGCATTCCGGAACGCAGATTCGAATGTAGCCAGTTGGCTCCTCACTCTGTTGAGAACGTAAGGTCCAGTTCATGTATCTGATGGGAACTGATTCACGGACAGTCGCGAGTTCCTCTTGTAGGAGACCCTCGAGGGGGTCGCAGAGTCTGTCAGACTGACCATCGTGACATCGAACTTTCTTCTTGATGGGCCCTATTACAAATGTCGTCCAGGATTCTTGTCGTTCAACAAGAGCATTCCCAAAGCGGTTCTCAATTGCGCTTTTTGCCTGTAGAATAGTGGCAGCTTTCGCTGGGGTCGGTGCGAGTATAGCAACGCCTGAGGGCACTGACCACACATCAGAAACTAAAGTACTGTCCGGAACAAGTTTCTGTATGGCTTGTCGAAGTTCGTACGAATCTGCCTTCCTAGCTTCATGATCGGGGCCTAGCCGTATCATGATACGACGGTCCTCACTACCTTGTCCTTGGGGAGGGGATGCTCTTATTGTGGGTTTCTTCAAGGAGAAGACTTTCTGTTCCGAGTTTTGGCAGGCAGCTCTTTCCGCCCACGATTTCGTTTGATGTCCAGTAGAAAGTGACTTGTTTCGGTTCGGCATGGGAGCATACACGCGCTGGCCACGCATGGCTCGGGATGCGCCATCTGCTAGCAGCGCGAGGAAGTCAGCACCAACACCAGGATGCTTGTTCTCAAGTTCTCGTAAGTAATCATTCGTCAGGTCCAAAAGCCCCTTGATGGCATCCATAAGAGACGCAGAGTTGTGTGGAGTGCTGGTAGTGTCCCAGTTTTCACTCGAGGATAAGTCATTGTCCGTTGTATTGAAATCAATATTGGCGCATACGCTATCGGTGGTATCACTCGATGGGACGTCCTGAAATTCATCCATTGTTTCATCCATTGCTTCGCCAGCATCGGGGGAGAGCTTCGACACACTGAGCGCTCTCTCGATTGCCTTGGCCTTACGGTTGGCTTCAGCGGATTTCATTGCCGAGCGAGCTGGTAGGCTATTGCTGCAATTCTTACTCGACGTAGACTTCGGTTTCGAGACGCGATTCCCGGCGTCTGGTGGGTCAGGGGGAAGCGCACGCTTGGGGACCAGAGGCGGCGCCATACTCTCGCCAGATAAAGTAGCGAGACTGCAGATTAAATACGGAATCAATTGAACTCGGGGCTGGTTAACTGCTAAAAGGCGTTGTGTGAATGTTCCCTATCTGTCAGTTGTATCGTATTTGTACTCGCTTAGGTAACCACCTGAGCTCGGAGATCGGTTAACCTGTGCCACGTGTCGGGTATTGATTGAGAGCATGCTATCGCGAGTTCCTGCCGTATAGTATGCAAAGGTGCGTCTAACCAAGCATTAAAGCCTCGGACTGGGTCGGATGGTGCAGTGGTACACCGTCCAGGCCGTTCTCCCAAGTAGAGTCTGGGTAGCTTGGACACATGCCCCACTTGAGACAGGAGAAAGCTGGTTCGAATCCAGCAAGACCCTCACACCACTTCTCTCGCGGTGATACTGTATTCGTAGAATGACGAAAGCATGCTCAGATAGCCACAGGTTTTTCTCGCTTTTCCCTGTGGTGGGTATTCACGGAAGAGTGTACATGTCGTAAGGCGTTATTCTCGTAGTGGTATCTGCAAATGAAATCTGAGTATGAGTGTTCCAAACGTCAAAATGAGTCGTTCTATAACAAAGAATACGTATCTTCCGAAAAATACCTACGTGGGCCTTCAGGCGCCGAAATAGGATAATAGAAAAAAAAAAAAAAAAAAAAAAAAGCCTCGGACTCAAGAGATCGAATGTCACAAAATTGTCAAGACGCCAAAATATGCAAATTTTCATCATCATGGTTGGTGTAGAAAATATATCACGGTTGTTGGGAGGCAATATTGAGTTCATTTTAGTCTATAGTTATTGATTTGTTGCGTCCATTTTGAGTTATTTGTTACGGACGAGAAGGATGGATTAGACTAAGTGCTATTACAAAGAACGAAATATGATAGCGGATATATTTGATAAAAGTCAATCAAGATAATTAAATAAGACGTGGCTCGAACTTTTTAATAAAGTGCAATGCAGGGTCGGATGGTGCAGTGGTACACCGTCCAGGCCGTTCTCCCAAGTAGAGTCTGGGTAGATTGGACACATGCCCCACTTGAGACAGGAGAAAGCTGGTTCGAATCCAGCAAGACCCTCACACCACTTCTCTCGCGGTGATACTGTATTCGTAGAATGACGAAAGCATGCTCAGATAGCCACAGGTTTTTCTCGCTTTTCCCTGTGGTGGGTATTCACGGAAGAGGGTACATGTCGTAAGGCGTTATTCTCGTAGTGGTATCTGCAAATGAAATCTGAGTATGAGTGTTCCAAACGTCAAAATGAGTCGTTCTATAACAAAGAATACGTATCTTCCGAAAAATACCTACGTGGGCCTTCAGGCGCCGAAATAGGATAATAGGAAAAAAAAAAAAAAAAAAAAGTGCAATGCAGCCTATTTATACACGGATCTAGGAGCTCGTATCATTGAAAGCCCGAATTCCCGGCTTACTTCCCCGGAGAATTCCGTAACCCAAAAGCAAACACAACAGAATTCCGAAAACCTCACAACCGCTCAGACAATCTTGTGAGGTCGAATAATATAATATAATAATTTCATAAAACAAAACATATGAACAATCCGATAATGCTCATCCGAAGATATTGTATGAACAATATGAAATTACACGGTGCTGATAGGGACCATGACATTCTTGTTAGATTTACGTACAATAGCATTCTACATTATACTTTGTGGGAGCTATTGTTAACAGCTTGAGCCCTTCACAGCGTAATTGGTAAAGACTTGAAAGCATACCTTTCGATTGGATTTATTAACTCAAGGTATGCCGAGAAAATTGGATCAACTTTGCGACAATACCATGGAACAAAGAGATTAGGAAACATTGGTGGATGTAAAAGTTAATGAGAGGTAGTCCAAAGTGGAAGATAATTATTAATCTTTGAATGCATGTTTTCATCATTTACTTACTAGTATATTTAAACTTTCAATTAACTGGCAAGGTGGAAAGAATTCGGAACACTGAAGGGTATTTATTCTGATCTTACACCATGGAAGCTCTAGCATGATATCGTATCATCCACTAAGATCGCCATAGGCATCTTGGAGGTTTATCGCATGTATACGACGACAAATTTACTATACAAAAATGAATGTACAAACATTTCGCCAATGCAGGACTAGATTAAAGGAAAAAGGCCCGGCTTGTTGAAACGATTAGTCAACGAGCGCCATCTAAAGAGCGGTTAAAGAGTCAAAGTGGTAATGTATCAGAAACTACTTCGACAAGTATTAGGGAGATCAGGAGGAAATTACCTACACACCCCTTTTTTGAAATTTATAGAATTATACGGTTGTGCCTTCGAGTGCGAGAATCTTACTCTCATCACCCAAAAATCTGGCACGGTGAGATATGATCTCAGAAGCGATTACATCGAAATCTTTAACTTTTCGTAGCCGTAACCCGAGAAGGACTTCCCGCAGCCCGATGATATATTTGTCTCGTCTTTCACCTTTAAATTCATCAGGGCTGCCAAGAGCTGCCATAATACCGTCATCTATGTAGAACGAGTCAGCGATTTTGCCGATCAAGTCACGAAGTTTAAGGGTCTTATTTGAATTGACTTGGAAAGTCCCACGCACCGGGGAGTGTGATAGATTTAAAGTGCTGATATTCACATGTCGAGTCATTACAAACACCTCCAGCCATTTCAAATCGACAAAATTCTTTTTTGGCGTCAATTTTGTGGCTGTAAGTGATTGATCTCAAGCCCCCAGAAACTTCATTCTTAAAGTTGGGGTGAAACCGGTAAGCCCGAAAGCTTTTCAAGGGGCTTTTATACGGAGTGTATCCTTTGGATAGATGGGATGCAGCGAATGGCTCCTATCTCCCGTCAGCTAAAAGAGGTACCAAGGATCGAAGAAACTGCTTTGTTACTTCAACCAGTTGCTGCGGGACACTGGCTTTTTCTTGCGGCAGTATCTTTATTTTTTTATTTTCTTCGTTATTTTCATCAGCCTGTTTTGTGTTAACTTGTTTTTTGTTCGCATCTTTACTTTCCCCAATAGGTTCTGGCGGAGCAGGACTAAAGGGAGGAGACGCTACAGGAGATACCTGGATAGGGGCGGTTGCGTCTGGAGGCTCGTAATTATCAGATTCGCCCTCGGATAATTCACACAAATCAAATTGAGATGATTGAGCTGAAGGAAGTTCACCTTCTTCCATCGAGCTGTCTACCACCTCAACAACTGTCTGTTGATGATCTGGCGATGATGATTTTTCTGTCACAATACTTATGTTTTTTCCCTGCAAATCAGCTCCAGTTATGGTAGGAGATGCCGGAGATACTTTAGGTACACAATCCATCTTAGTTTCAGCAAGTGTCTTGTCTTCCAGTGTGTTATGAGCTAAGTTACCACTGACTTCTGGAGGTTTTGTGGGTGAAGTTTGTTTGCATTCTGTTGTTTTTAAGTGTTTGTGGCATTGGTCAGTAGAGACCAACTGATCAGATGATCTGTTATTGGGGGAGGACGAGTTGGCTTGGTTTTTATCAAGAAGATCCAGAGCTGAGGCTAGTAAAGACAGATTAAGAGAGTGAGTATAGGATCTTAAAAGTGACAAATTCGTATTTTTGAACGAATGGGAACTAGAACAATATAAGGTTCAAGGACTTACCTTCTTCACGAGCTAGATTATCAGTGCCCAAATTCTTATGACTTTCTTTTTGGGCCGATTGAAATTCTTCAGGGTCTATGCCTAGTAGCTTAATTTGATCTGCAATTCTCTGCTTCTCGTCGAGTTTTATTTTCAAGCCTGCTTCGATTTGAGCCATTTCAGTTTTTAGTTGATCAAGTCTGGACTGTCCTCGCAGTAGTTCAGCTTCAACAATGGGTAACTCGTTCGCTATCCTTTCGCGAAGAAGGCGCTTTTCTTCATCGTTTTTTAAATCAAGCTTGTTGTTTTCTTGAATCATATTGGAAGTGCTTTTACTATCTGATTTAGAGGAGACTCTACTGTCAACTATAGGTTTCTCGCTAGGTTTAATCGCCGTTTGATTGTTAAGCGTCGAGGTGTTACTAGGCTTGGGGGCTTCTTTTATCTCAGAGGCCCCATTTTCAGACCGTTGAGGCGTTCCACAACTGCTACCGTTAGCCTTAGCTTTAAGTTGGGCCTCAGCTAGAGCTATTTTTTGTTTCATGAGTTGGATCTCTCGTTGCTTTTGTTTAAGAATTGTTGGAGTTAATATAGATGACTTCGAGGGTATAGATGGCAACTGGCTGGTGGGGTTCGGGGACGGTGTACAAAGCTTACGAGCAGGTGAATTTGATGATAACTGTATATTGTGGGATATATTTGACATTTTCCTAGGAGACACAGCCGGAGACGCTCTTTCCACATGAGAATTAGAATTCATATCGATCTCCTCGTCTTCGGATTCGTCATCACTGACATCAATCACAAGACGTTGATCGTTTCTGGTATGTCCAAAAGGGCGCTTAAAGGAATTAGTAGGTTTCGATGATTCATCAAAGTCAGACGCCACTGGTCTTTTGCGTTGGTTTAAGGGCATACTTGAGGGAGGATTGGCAGACGTTGTGCTAGGACTATTTGATGCGAGGAATAGGCCTGGAATAGCTTGAGGAGTGGATGATACATTCCCCTTTGTTGAGGCAGGGTCATGAATTGAAGAAGCTAAGTCTGGCTTGGTCTCGACGGCAGAGTCGTTTAATATTTGAGAAGCCGAATCGACGGATGACAGCACCTTCTTCTTAGCTTCGGTCTCAGAGATAGAAAGAGTACACGACTTTTCCACTTCAATAGAGACCGGTATTTCTGTTGTAGTTTTATATGTTTCTACTGCCCCTTGTCTCTCAGTTAAAATTTGATTTGAAGCTTTAGCTACAATCTTCGCACTTGCCCGTGCTTCACGGGATTTTCTGAGAGCTTCCATCTTAGACCGAAGATTTTTTTCCTTCTCAGCCATGTTTGATGGCTTGGTCGAGGTCAGACTTAGTCCTTCTGACGGGGCCTGGGGAGGAGCACTGTTTGAATTTAAAGTTGAGCCAGGCTTCTTCGGGAGAGAATTTTCGTTCCGAGTGGGCTCCTTAGGTGCCTCAGGCTGACCGTTGGTTTGGGCCAGTTCAGGAGCAGTAGATTTTTGCAAATTCAGATCTTTGAAAATTCTGTCTATCAAGTCTTTCTTGAAACCTTCCTGTATATATGTCTGATACTTTACACCATGCGACCAAAGGTCAAGAATCATTTTTTGAGCCTTCCTTTTGCTCTCATCAAGTGATTTTTCGGATACTAAGGAAGTGTGGGAGTCCAAAAGATTATTCATAGTTTGTTTTTCGGTCGCTTTAATCCCATTGATTGGAGGTTTAGGAGGAAGTGATCGATTCGTGATAGCTTCAATAGGCTGGTTGCTAATTCCTTTCGAAGTCGTGCTTGAGAGAGGAGAGATGACTTTGGACGGTATTATACCAGCTGAATGTGGCTCATATTCTGTCCTTAGGGGTGAAATGCGAGGGGAATATGAGTCAGATTGCTGTCGAGCGGGCTCGGGATTTGTTGTCGTTTCTAAATTTTGATTATTCTCTGGTGAATGTTAGTGAAGGCTTACTCAAATATTTAATTAATCGATCAGACTTGCCGGTTTCCGAAAGTTGCTTTGAATGAAGGGCCTGCGCACCCTGAAGATAACTATTTTGGACGTTATCAGGGTAGTACTCCTGGGTGCTTTGTCCAGGATGAGTGTTTGGAAAGTTTACGGCTGCGTGTACACCACAAGCACTTTTATTTTCAGACTCGCCACCGTTATATTGAACGGGTTTGCCTGTCTGAAAAACATGATGATTTGGGATATAGTTTACCTGGGAGACCAGATGATGTGAATTCGTGTTATTCTGGAAATCATATGCGTTGGGGATGTTGAAAGCTGATCCATTTTGAGAATTCGAGTACGGGTGTAAAGGTACGATATCTTGGTTTTGACCGTGATACAATGGTAATGACGGTACACCAGGAACCAAATTACTAGTTTCGCAGAGAGGGGGAGGATGAAAGTAATTAAATGCACCGTTTTCAACTTGCATGAATTTGTTATGATACGGCGGGAAGTAAGGAAGACCTTTTCCATTTCTAGCATCGAAGTTTGGATCATAAGTCGGCGCACCAGGGTAATCTGCCATGTTTGAGGTTGTAGGGATCAATTTGCATTGTTTAATCAGATCTTTGATGTTAGTAGGTCTTGGATTAATTTCAAGATGCGCCGCTTTGAATTTATTAGGGGAGCATCATGAAGAACACGCGAACTGGGGTTCGGAATAACAAGACTAGTAAGTTATAAGGCAGTAGAATATTGAGAGATAATGAATGGAAATAATTCTCGCCTTGTTAGCCGATGGCTACGGTTTTTGTGTAGTGGTTGAAGTCGATTTGGTTAGCGTATTGTTGGTCACCGGAACTCCGTTGAAGTTTAACAACTAGAAATTTTGGGCTAAGCCTATTAGTCCTTAGTCTACATCATATGTTATTTTGGTGAGGCTGCCGTTTGAAACCTGAATGTTTGCGTGAAAGTAAACATAAACAGGCAACCACGATTCGAATTGTCTCTGCGAGCTGTATTTCAATATCAAACCATTGCCTACATTCATGTTTTCTCTTCTTTCATGGCAACGGTTAAATTTGTCGTGAACGCATGTAACAAGTTTAAAATATTCCTTGACCTGATGCCATTTCGTTGCCATAGCAAGCGCCTTGATGTCATTTTCGTCCATCAAAATAATGTGTCAACATGCCGAAGGATACCTTCCAAGGTCGAGGAGATGAATTCCTAGGCACGGCATCCCAATCATTGGTTTCAAAAAATTATGCCAGACCTAAATCAATGGTGCACTATCACTCTCACACAATGGCGCCTTCAAGCCAAATGAGCGCTTTGGGGCATCGGCCAAATTCTAAATCGATAGCCTCGACTTCTAGCACGTTTGCTCCGTCATTCATTAACACAAGTGAGATGCGCCGAGGGCTCGAGAAATTGGGAGGTATTGAGGATGAAAGCTACTACTCAGGAAAGAGATGTGTGTGGCTGAAGGATCCTAAATTGGCGTTTGTGAAAGGCTGGGTACTGGAAGAGCTAGAAGACAATCAAGTTCTTGTACAGTGTGAAGATGGCACTGTGGGTAAATCATAGTTATCTAAGACTAGGCTGATTAGATTTGTAGCAACGGAAAGTCGACTCATATGCTGTCGACAGCGTAAATCCTGCTAAATTTGATAAAGCCGATGATATGGCAGAACTTACTCACCTCAATGAAGCTTCTGTTGTTCATAATCTACACATGAGGTATCAAACAGATCTAATTTATACATATTCCGGTTTATTCTTAGTTGCAGTAAATCCGTACTGTCCTCTCCCAATATATTCCAATGAATATATAAATATGTACAAAGGACAAGAAAGAGAAGAAACTAAGCCACACATTTACGCCATGGCAGATGAGGCCTTTCGAAACCTCGTGGATGAAGGAGAAAATCAGAGCATTCTTGTCACAGGCGAATCGGGGGCTGGTAAAACTGAAAATACGAAAAAGATAATTCAGTATCTTGCAGCAGTAGCCTATTCAGAATCTCCCATGAAAAACAAGACCCACCAACACCCGAATCTATCACAACAAATATTGCGTGCCAACCCTATTTTAGAAGCTTTTGGAAATGCACAAACAGTACGAAACAATAACTCATCAAGATTTGGAAAGTTTATTCGTATCGAATTTACCAGAAATGGGTCAATAGCCGGAGCTTTTATAGATTGGTACCTATTAGAGAAGTCACGCGTCGTCCGGCTGAACCCTCATGAGCGAAACTATCATGTGTTTTATCAACTTCTGAAAGGTGCTGATCAACAGCTAAGGCAAGAACTACTGATCGGGGACTTGGGTGTAGAAGACTTTTCGTATACCAAGGAGGGACACGATACCATCGCTGGCGTTTCCGATCGAGATGAATGGGAACACTTAGTCGAAGCTTTTCATGTCATGGGCTTCTCCGATGAAGATCAATTTTCCATGCTGAAAACGATTGCTGCCGTTCTTCATCTCGGGAACATAACTGTAATAAAAGAGAGCCGGATGGCAGATCAGGCTAAACTAGCTTCAAATGCACGTATCCACGCCGAAAATGTTTGTAAATTACTCGGAATACAAGTGGAGCCATTTATTCAAGGACTATTACACCCTCGTGTGAAAGCTGGACGTGAATGGGTCGAAAAATCTCAGACAACAGACCAAGTTCGTCTAGCATTAGATGCCTTGGCCAAGGGGATCTATGAGCGTGGATTCAGCGATCTAGTTGGTCGAATTAACAGACAACTCGATCGGACTATAATGGGGATGGATGATTCACATTTTATTGGAGTACTAGACATCGCTGGGTTCGAGATATTTGAAGAGAATAGTTTTGAACAGCTATGCATAAATTATACAAATGAGAAACTACAACAATTCTTCAACCATCACATGTTTGTCCTAGAGCAGGAAGAATATGCTCGGGAACAAATCGAATGGAAATTTATCGATTTTGGTCACGATTTGCAGCCCACAATTGATCTAATTGAGCTCTCAAATCCAATTGGCATATTTTCCTGTCTTGATGAAGATTGTGTTATGCCAAAGGCTACTGATAAGTCCTTCACTGAAAAGCTTCACTCATTGTGGAACCGTAAAACGCCAAAATATCGCCCATCTCGACTGGGTCAGGGCTTTTTGCTAACCCACTATGCTGCTGAAGTAGAGTACACAACTGAGGGCTGGCTTAAAAAGAATAAGGATCCTCTAAATGATAGCGTGACCCGACTTCTGGCTGCTTCTGCTGATGCACACATAGCCACGCTATTCTCTGACTGTGCAGATCTAGATGACGAGCCAGGAACGTCCAGGAGTCGAGTCAAAAAAGGTCTTTTCAGAACTGTTGCTCAAAGGCATAAAGAGCAACTATCCAGTTTGATGGCGCAATTAAACTCCACACATCCCCATTTTGTACGTTGTATCATTCCAAACCATAAAAAGCGTCCCAAGCAATTTAGCGCCCCATTGGTCTTAGATCAACTACGCTGCAATGGTGTATTGGAAGGAATCAGAATAGCTAGAACAGGATTCCCTAATCGGCTTTCTTTCTCTGAATTCCGTCAGCGCTACGAGGTTTTGTGCCGAAATATGCCCCGGGGCTACCTCGAAGGCCAATCTGCAGCCACAATCATGCTCGATAAGTTAGGTTTGGATAAGTCACTGTTTAGGGTTGGACTTTCAAAAGTTTTCTTCAGAGCCGGTGTTCTGGCAGAACTTGAAGAACAGCGAGACGCGATTATCAGAAAGATTGTGTCTAAGTTTCAATCTATCGCTCGTGGATTTATTCAACGAAGAATTGTCAACAAACGACTTTATCGTACTGAAGCAATCCGAATAATTCAACGGAACTTTCAGGTTTACCTTGTGCTTTGCCGAAATCCATGGTGGAGACTTCTAGTCAAAATGAAACCTCTTCTTGGTGCAACGCGAACATCTAGCGAAGTAAAAAAGCGCGATGAAATGATCCAGAAACTCAGCGATAAACTAAAACAGGACGCTGCGGATCGTCAAAGACTTGATGAAGATCGACGTAATATGTTTATGGAAATACAAAAAATACAACACACTCTTGAAAGCGAACGCTCTTTAGCTTTAGATAAAGAAGAAATATTTAAAAGGCTACAACTACGAGAAGCCGAGCTCAACGAAAAACTTGCAGGTGCATTGGAAGATCAAGAAAATCTTGAAGATCAGCTAGATGGTCTACTTCAAGCGAAAAAAAAGGCTGAAAACCAGCTAGACAAATGGCGTTCAGAACTTGAACATGCCGGCCATATAATTTCAAAACTTGAACAAGAGAAGAGAGAGATTGCGGAAAAGCTTGCGGATGTTAATACCAAATTCGATAACCTAGCTGTAAGTCAAACACAAAAAAACGAAGAGGAGTCGAGGCTTGCGCAAGAGATCAGCATAATTCAGAGTCAGCTCAATATGAAAGATCGAAAGTTACAGGAGCTCCAGAATAAGCTGCTAAAGTCGGATCAGGAGCTTGATATCAAACTATTGAGTACTTCCAAGGACTTAACAGCTACAAGAGCGAGAGAACAAGAATTAGCAACCGAGAATAGAAGAATTCAGCAACAAATTTCTGAATTGACCAAAACTTCAACTGCCTATGAAGATCTAGTCCGTCAAAAAGAAAGTGAGCTAGCAGTTCTTCGGGTTGATATCCGAAGGTATGAAAAAGAGCGTAAAACATTCGATGATGAAAAAAAAGCATTAAATGTTGAAAAGGACAATCTAACCATAAGATTACGCGAAGTTCAAGCTGAGATGTTTGCCATGGAATCTCAAAAGACCCAGCTTGAGAGAGAAGTTGCTGATGCTCGCTCACTTCTAGATACAAGGCTGACTGAAGATGTTGAAGCGTCACAAAATAGAAAAATGCTGGAAGAACAAATTGATAACCTAAAACAACAGCTATCTGAAGCACAAAAATACCTCAGCAAGGAACGCCAATCACGGGATGATGTTCAGCTACTTGGTGAACATATGTATAACGAATTAAAGGAGAAATTTGAGGAAGTTAATGAGGCAAAAATTATTATTGAAAAAGAGTTATATGCACAGCAAGATAGTCTTCGTCGTGCACAAGAAGCTAGAAGTACTGCCGAAAAGCAGCGCAATGAGGCCCGCAATGAAATAAGAAAATTGCGAGAAGCAAAAATTTCGGCTGAAGAAGGGCGAATCCAAGCTGAGCTTGCAAATGATAGAAGTGCGTCTCGATTAGCTCAAGAACGTGAGGTCAGCTTACGAAAAGATCTTGAAGCAGAGCAAGATCGAGTTAAATTTTTCGAGGATAAATGCACGAAACTAAATCAGCAGGTTAATGAGCTAGAAAAGACCATCCTTGAATCCGGTAATTTTGGTATGAAGATTGATAAGGAGAAAGAGCGGCTAGAACGCGACCTCAATACCGCAAAGAGTCGCCTGATAGCTTCCGAGAATGATAACCGCTCACTCTTGAATAAACTTCAGCAAAAAGGGCTCGAACTTGCCCGCTCGAGCTCAAAAGTCAGTGAAAGCTTCAGGATTCAGTTACTTAACTTGCAGCGTGAAAAAGTAAAATCTGATGAGCAGAATAAAAAGCTAAATAAACAACTAGGAGAAGCTCAACTATCTTTAGACTCACTAATGAAGCAGAAGCAAAAACTCGAGCTAAGCCTAGAAGATTTAACCCATGAGATTGCTCAAGAACAAAAAACTGCAAGACAAGCAGAGAAAACTTCATCAACTTATACCACTCAAATAGCAGAATTAAGTCAAAAATTAGCAGAGGAGAATCAGCTGCATGCGCAGTCGCTTGCCAGAAATCGTCAATTGTTATCTATTATCGAAAATAGGGAAAAAGAAATCTTACAACTAATGAAACTAATTGACCCCGAAGTCTCAGACTCCACACCGCAACCTGATACTAGAGATGAGAAAATTCAAAGTAAAACTCCAAATATTGTATCTGGACTTACTCAAAAAGTTGAGGAACTACACCAAAACTTACGAGTTCAGACAGCTGGACGAATGAATGCAGAGGCCCAACTTCTTGAACTACGCAAAAGATATGAAAATAACATGGACGGGTCTCCTAACAAACCGTCTATATCTAAACAAAAAGATGAGGAAATAAATATTAACCAAGCAATACCTAATCAATCCCCAAATCCCCGTAGTAAATTTGGGGTTAAACCTCAGTCCAACGTGTCAACTCCGAGTCGACGCTTACAAAATAATGCAGACACCCTTGATTCAAGCCGCTCTGATTGTACGACCGAACTTATGAGCTTTGATTCTCGCATGGATCTTAAAGCTGAACTTGAGGAGCTTCAAAATCAGCTTCAACTCACCCGAATGCAAAACCGACATCTACAGAGCCAACTAGAGAGAGTCACCCCAACGCAGCAGTCATCTTCTGGGAATAGTCCTTCTCTTAGACGTGTACAAAAACTAGAACAAGTAAATAGTAGGCTGCATGAAATGTTGGACGATTCAACGAAAAAAGTCTCCGCTCTGGAAAAAAATATTCAGACGGGTAATCTATCATTGTTTGACGTCCAAACTAAATCTCATGAAGAGTTATTTGAATTGATCAACAGTCAAGAAGATTCCCGTCGATCAATCGTACATATTCATACGAATACTGTCGCGGAACTAAATAAAACTAAAAAACAACTTGAGAATCTAAAGCACACAAGGGCTGCCCTTGAGGTGGATTTACGCGATGCCAAGTCAGATCTAAGTGAAATGACTCTTCAAAGAGATCAAGAAGCTGCAATACGAAGTCAATTACTAAAGGAGCATGCTGATTTACAAATCCAACTTGATGCAGAATCTTCCAAGCTAGCAGACATATCCTCTAGCTTGTCGTTATACAAAAGTCGAGCAGACGAATATTTCAGTAAACTAGAACAGGCTGAAATAGCTGTAATGAAAGCTTCCAGGGCAGAACAATTTGCTAAATCTCAAGCCAAAGAGGCTGAGAATACTTGCGCTGAAATAATAGCCGAGCGCAAGCAAATGGATGCAATTATTGAAGACCTTCAACGACAAAATCAAAGTCACGAAGAAAGATTAGAAGATTTATCCACAGACCTTGAAGCTGCTGTACAAGCGCGAAAAAGGCTTCAGCACGAGCTAGAAGATTATCGTAGTCAAAGAGCCATGGAAATTGAAGACAAGGAGACGAGTATGGAACAAACAAGAAAAAAGTATCAGGCTGAGTTCGCAACACTTACAAATGAACTAGATATCGCTCGTGAAGAAAAACTTTTCAAGCAATCTGAAAATACACGCCTCCGTGAAGAGCTCGAGCAACTTCGCTCAAAATGGGATGATGAGGTATTAAACAGCTCCACTTGGTCCAAGGAGAAGGCTCGTCTGGAAACGACTCTTTCGGATCTTTCGGCATCTCGAGATGAAGCTATTAAAGCTCATACTGATGCTCAAGATAAGATTGTAAATTTAATATCTCAACTCAGAAGCTTAAGAACTTCCGTCGATGATGTCACTGCTGAGCGCGACATTCTTCAACGAGAGAAGCGTAGTCTAGAAGCTCGATTGGAGGAAGCTAAAGCTGGTCTCGATGATTTGGCTCAAAGTGAAAGCCCATCGATGAGGAATGCGGCAAATATGGATCGTGAACTCTTAGAACTAAAGTCAAGTCTTGCTCACCAAGAAGATGTAGCTTCTGCTGCTATCGGAAAAATGAGACGTGCTGAGGCATTAGCATCTGAAATGCAAAAAGATCTCGTTGCCGAACGTGAAATGACTGTTCAACTTAATACCGAAAAAGCGGCACTTGAAAAATCCCTGAAAGATATTCAAGTACGTCTAGTTGACCTTGAAACAAAAGGCTACACCAGTACAAGCCAGGATGTGAGGTTTCTTAATAATCGTGTTCAAGAAGTTAGTAGAATAATTCCTCCTAAAATACCACTTAACTTTACTAACTCTTACCTTACAGCTTGAGTCTCAACTTGAAGCTCAAGAAAATGAACGAAACAAGTCACAGCGATCCGTCAGAAACATTGATCGGACTGTCAAAGACCTACAGCAACAAATTGAAAGACGAGACAAGGCTAATAGTCAGCTGCAGGAAGATATATCACGATCTAGAGATAAGATTGAGAAACTATTGAGGACAATTGATGAACTTCAAAGTAGTGAAAGTGAAGTGCAACTCGCAGCAAGGAGAGCAGAAAGAGCTCTTACTGAAGAAAAAGAACGTTCACTAAGATTAGAAAGAGAGTTAGAAGGATGGAAATCACTTAGGGTTGAGAAGCCAGGAACCATAAGAAAAGTCAGTGAAAGGTGGGGTCTAGGAAACTCTGCCGATGAAAATGGGATTGAGATCCCGACACGGAAAAGCAGTATTTCGAGAGAGCCAAGCTTAAGTAAAGGCTTCTTGTGAGACAAGAATCCAAATCCCCTTTGAATGAGAGAGCGACAGATTAAATCACTATTAAACTTATTATGAACGTATCAGTTAAACGAGGGCGTTTGGTTTTGGCGATAGGATGATAAACAGGCTAGATGTTGATGAAAATGTACATAGATATAAATATTTTCACTCGGCTGGTAAAAATTTTATGGAGATATCGCAAGAAAATTGGCACTCTTTTGTGTGGCATTCATACATTTTACTACCCGTACATTCAGACACAAATTTAGCTACAACTGCTCCCAAAAACTCATGGAAAATGTTAACATGTACGAAAACTCGGTAGCCGGGATGAGAATTGTCAGCATCTAGATCCCCAAAATATGAGGAGTTGCACAGATCTATCATGCCTATCTGTACTAAAAAAGCTAGTGGTGTTACGGGATTACTCCGCAAGGATGGTATTGGCTGCGCCACTGCCTTCTCAATTATTATAAGCTCCTACGAGGCTGGGTGTTTCCTGGTGTGAGGCTGGTGACTCCGGGGCTGGCACATGAGCTCATGTGGCCGGCAATAGTGTAGCTTATTATATAGCAGATACTTCTGTCGCGAATACCCTCAAGGTCAGCCATGCACTCTCTTCTTTGGGGAACACAGTTCGCGGAGTCCCGCCGCATCTTGTTAGGACCTCAGCTCTAGCCTGCGTACTCCCAATCGCGTACTATGCTTCCGAGACTTGGTGGCCTGGAAGATTCCGCCAAGGTGCTCGTTCTCGGATCTCAAACCGCGTAGAAACCATCCTGTAGCGGCTAGACAAAGTTGTATTCGCCTGTGCCCGAGCAATTCTTCCGGTGTACCGCACCACCCCATCCGTAGTACTACTGCGCGAATCTGGCCTTCTCGCATCCGAAATTGCTCTCGATAGGCGAGCAGCCTCCGCCACTGCGCGCCTCCGCCAACTCGACCATCCACATCCACTACTCCGCCGAGCCAATCGCATCATTTCTCAGCAGCGTCCAACGTCCCGGTTTGCCCGACGAGTTCTAGATCCACCAGTGTGCGAACAGATAAATCCAATTGCCCATCCTCCCTGGTCCCCATATGAGGCACGAGATGCAGCCATAAATCGAATCGGGGGACCAAGCGGCTCTTCTAAAGAGGTTGCGAAACAAAGCCTTCTCTCTTTTCTCCAGACAATCCCAACCCAGGACATCATAGTCTACTCCGGCGGATCGAAGCAACAAAATGGAGCTGCTGGTGCTGGCTTCGTGGCATACCAGGGTGGCATACAAGTCTTACAGCAATCTTTAGCCCTAGGCGTAGGGGCAGAGGTCTTTGACGCCGAAGCTAGAGGAGCCCTAGAAGGTGCAAAAGTAGCCCTTAGACTCTCAACAACCAAGTTCGCGACAAATCTCTGGATTTGCCTGGATAACCTCGAAGTCGTCATCCATCTTCTCTCGCCTTTTTTGGGATCTTCGCAGGCTGTTTTCGACGAATTCATCGGTTTAAACTCTTCTTGGCAGTCGCGTTACCGACTCGCGCATGCTGGGATAGGTGAAGTTAAGATACGCTGGGTTCCTGGCCATGCCTCCATTGCGGGGAATGAAGCTGCTGACGAAGCAGCCGAACTGGGCGCTCACCTTCCTTTTTCAGGCAGCCCTCGTTTCACTACCGCTGGCATCAGACACAGCATCAAGGCATCCACCTCCCGGGCGATGGAGAATCTATGGAACCTTTTATCCCCTAGCATAGGACTCTATCAGCAGCTATCTATAACCACCGCACCGCTCGGACCGAAGGAATTGGAGCTTCTGCGGGCTACTCTAGGCCGCATTCTAGCCTGCCGGTCTGGACACGGTGACTTTGCGGATTACCACGAACGTTTCCGACATTCTGAAGCGAATATACTTTGTCAGTGCGGACATCGGAAAGCTCCCCTTCAATTTTTTTTCTGCCGTATAGCTAAGCGTCGTGCTCGGCGTCCTGCTGGCCCACCGGCTGAAGTTATAAACTTTCTCCTAGGTACCTACAAAGGTGGCCTTGCTCTTAACAAATGGCTCAAAGAGTCTCGCTTCTTCTCAGAGATTTGCCCTTCAACATGAGGTATCTGAGTT
This sequence comes from Podosphaera xanthii, assembly GCA_028751805.1. Classification (NCBI taxonomy): domain Eukaryota; kingdom Fungi; phylum Ascomycota; class Leotiomycetes; order Helotiales; family Erysiphaceae; genus Podosphaera; species Podosphaera xanthii. Next base: position 4,168,144 of record JAPWIX010000001.1, on the reverse strand, counting down.
AGCCTCTGAGCTCGGTTTTCCGAACTCATGCATCCTTAACTATCCGCTTGATATTCTATTACTTATTATATTTCACTAGTGGCAGCTATGTTAACGCGCCCTAGTCTTGTAAATTCAGTTAACTAATGAAGCCCGAGGTTTACCCCTCGGCGTCCTGTATCCCAGTAGGGAATTGTAGGGGCCCTGCTTAACACGGGCCCTGCTTAACACGTGCCCCGCTGACGTAAAATAATAATAATAATAATAATTCTGTCGCGAATAGTTTGGGACGACTGCTACCGTACCACCCCCTCCGTGCTATGGAACTCCCCCCCTTTCACAACTTACATAATTAATTTTGTTTTAATGAAAAATAGGTTACAGTACAATCTCGCTATAACAATGTGGGGCAAAACTTAACCAAGGCTCCTGATTGGAGGATTCAATTGAAATGGCCAATAAGAACCCTTGTTTAAGTTTTGCCCCATATTGTTATAGCGAGATTGTATTGTATTTAGTAAATTTCATACCTGTTTCTCTAGCAACGTATCCTAATGTTTACGGACAAATTTGTGAGGGTAAAATGATAATATTACTTTCAACCACCCTGTTCACCAAACAAAACTACTATTACTCTAGATCAATAACAACATTATAAAGAGCCACCAACAGAACACATCATTCCATTGACTATTTGTGGCCTAGATATTAATCACTCCTTAGAACATGTACAGTCACATTTCATAACACCTATCACCCCAATCTACTCCTAATGATTCAGTAACAAATGTGACCATTTCTCTTTCACAAGAAAACAGAAAGATAGAACTATACGTCATCCAGCCTCAACCACAACTCCCTTGATCATAAATTTCTATACCATGATAATCCGTATAACATCCCATATCCAATGGATGTTACTGTTGATTCAATTAGATTAAATTTTATATCGTACCAGGCTTACGCCCTACACCCGAGTCGAATGATGCAGTGGTACACTGTCTGGGCCGTTATCCCAAGTTGAGTCTGGGTAGCTTGGACACATGCCTCACTTGAGACAGGAGAAAGCTGGTTCGAATCCTGTAGGACCCCACACCACTTCTCTCGCGGTGATATTGTATTCGTGGGATGACGAAAGCATATTCAGATAACCATGGATTTTTCTCGCTTTTCCTTATGGTGCATATTCACGGAAGAGGGTACATGTCGTAAGGCGTTATTCTCGTAATGGTAACTGCAAATGAAATTTGAGTATGAGTCGTGATACAACCCCTCCCCCCTTTGAGATATACTCCCCCCCTTGAAATTTTGTTGCAACAGTTTTTTGATGCTGAATCCGTCGAGCGGTGAACGCAAATTGCATTACTAATTAAACCGAGTTTGACATCCGCGTCGCTACAGCAGCAGGCCTAACCACCTTAACTAAAAGTATGTGCAAAGTGTAATTATTAATCGCATACAACGAAATCGGCGGAGCATTTCTCGCTACTTTCAGCTCTTTAAACACTTGTCATAACTTACAGGCTGATTGCAAGATGAATCAAGAAATAAAAAATAAAATAAGCTCACAAAACACATGTACTTCAGGCCGTTTACTTATTCCAGTCTCTCAATTTCAAAGGTTCTATCTAGTAACCCTTTATTACTAATTCTTCTTTTAACTTTATCCACGTACGTCTATATCAATTTGAGCGCAATCGACGTCCAGCTCTAAAACTAACAATGGCAGAATTACTTCGTTGAAATGGAATCAACCCGGATCTTACGTTTCTATTCAAAAATTGTATGAAGCGGTCCAAAATCATGCTAGGTCTGCTGGATATGCCATCACTACCAGCAACTCAGAATAGAGAAAAGGGCGAAGAAAGAAACTCCCAGCCTACAAGAAAAGTAGAATGTTTCACAGCGAAGTGGACGAGACCTGCAGGGAACGACGTAGATTAACGCAAAATACCAACTGTCCTTTCAGATTTAACGCCAGAGAGGAGCTCTAGTCTTATGATAGTCTCAGACTCAAGATAGCACGAATAAACACAACTACATACGTATTAGGGCGCATGATAGGCAGCCGGTTGAGCCTGTCTCAACACTAGACCATGCCAAAGGTTTTACGATATTGCACAGCTTGTGTTGAGCTCGGATAAATTAAAACAAGATATCAAGGATGTAGGGCAACTGGCCGTCCTCGTAGTTAATGGCCTGATAAGTAGAGGCATTCCATACATTAAATTGAAACGATGCTACGGAGCGAAATTGTTTTGTGTAATTGCATCGAACTTTGACCAGGAAATAGATGTAAATGATACTAAATACCCGAAGAGTTAACATGTGTAGTAGATTTACCAAGTTCATAGAGTAACTGATTTAATTTTATCCCAAATGAAATGTAGTCCGTACATTGTCCAGAAACCTTAAGGTAATTAATAGGCTGTAAAATTTTGAGATGTTGTTCAACGAAGATGTACAAAATTAATTAAGCACACATTTACTTTTACGTGCGTTTATTGTTTATTTACAGTTTATAATTAGACGGTTTTTTCGTAAATGTTGTGGGGCTAATCGATAAATCCATATTTCCAGGCAGAATAGGGTTTTCAAGGGGGGGTTCGTATCACAACTCGAATTTATTACAGTAGAACCCCTCTTGGCTAATAGTGGGCCCCGGTATAAATGTTGAAAAGATTCATGCTTACTTGGACTTTTATATTTGCAACACTTACCCTTACAGGTCATTTTGCGTGCAGGGATAAGTATTGCAAATATAAACGGTAAAATTTTTATGAATCTCTTGAGTAATTATACCGGGACCCACTACTAGCTAAAAGGGGCTCTACTGTACCGTAATGGGATACTACGGTGGGCAAACAACAAATCGAGGGGACTAGTCCCACTTAATAATATCTTTGTGGTGAGAACCAATGGGGATCAGGACGACAGGGCGGTATTTGTTCAGGCAATTATTATTTTTATCATGTTATTTCCTAAGACCATAGGGGGACGAAGACGGCGTTTCTACCTGTACGTGGTGTCCCCTACGAACCTGGAGTTTATCTTCAGAGCCAACAGAAACACGCATTACTTGGTCACGGAAGAAAAGTCATCCAAACGAGTTTCCGGGGCTTACCCAGCTCCCGTTATGGTGGTGATGGATCAGACTAAGTTGGCCTTTTTTCCAAGATGAATTCTCACTGTTTACAGATATTCTGGCATTATACTGTCTCCCGAGGAAAGGGCACCGCTACCTGAGCGCTGGTGGTGACGGTATAAGGAGGATATCTGGACTATGGGATATTAGGTAGATACAGATGGGAATACGCACCTCGTGTGGCTCTGGTGTCTAGGCCTCGCCTGGCTGGAGTTGCAGGTTTTTTGAGACTTTTTCCCGCGTACCGGTTTCCATGGCTGCTCTTTTTCAATTTTTTTGAGCAGAAGGTTCCGTAGAAAAGGTGGTTGAATTCTACGGGTAATTACTGAGCTAAATGGCTACCCGTCATGGGTCAATGTATCAATGATCTTAGGTTCGAGGTAAAAGGGGATAGGAGCACTGTAAAAGGTGTGGCCTGGGTCAGAGAGGAGCCCTAGTGTTATAATAGTCTTGGACTCTACATAGCACGAATAAACAAAACTACTACTACTACTTATTATTATTTACATACAAGATGTCAACATAATATATACATTTGTGCCAAGACGCCAAGGCTTTATCCACGTGATATCATTACTTATAACACTCCCCCTCACTGTGTACAGTGTTAACGTCTGAATGAGATAAGGAAAATATTAGTTATATGATCTTAATGGTTGACCCTGGCTTTGTCAACGCATCAGCTCGCTGATTGTTTGTAGGGGTATACTGTACATCAATCATCCCTCTGCGATACTGTTGTCTGCAATAATGGTTTCGAAAATTCACATGGCGTGAACGCCTGTGATTATCATGATTTTTAACGAGAGCAATAGCTGATTGATTATCAACTAAAATCCTAGTACATTCAGATCCTTTGATATGTTTGTACAGTTGGAGCTCCTCAAGTATATTGTGGATCCATGTAAGTTGTCTGCACGTCTCTGTAAGTGCCAGGTACTCAGCTTCAGTACTTGATAGTACTACATCTCGTTGGAGATGTGACCTCCAAGATATAGGCCCCCCATTTAATAGTATTAGTGAGCCAGTTGTTGAACGTGCAGTTGAAGGATCACCGGCAAAGTCCGAATCTGAATACGCCTCTAGGATGAGATTTGCGTCCTTAGTAAATTCAAGACCAGCATCCGGATCTTTTGAGATGTATCTAAGAGTTCGTCTTGCTGCCGTGAGGTGTTCTTCTGCTGGGTTTGTTAGAAATCGAGCCAAGTGATTCGTCGCGAATGCTATATCGGGACGTGTTTGATTGGCAAGGTATTGAAGTCCACCGACAATCTGATTGTACCCAGCAAGACACTTTGGCGATATTGTTTCAGTAGACTTCTCCATTCGGCGTTCTATGGGTGTAGCAGCAGGCTTACAATCGATAAGGCCGTGACGAGAGAGCAATTCACGTGCGTATCGACCTTGAGAAAGTTTGAGTTTGTTACCATCGTGGCTCACCTGTATACCTAGGAACTGATTGCTTTTCACAGTTTTGAAGTTAAATTTAAGCTTGAGGGCATTGGCAGGCTTCTTGATCTTGTTTTGGTCCGGACCAAGAATCTGAAAATCGTCCACGTGTAGCAGTAAAAAAAGATCTTTAGATGAGTTAACAAATAGACAGACGTCAGATTCAGTCGGCTCGAGACCCTGCTTTTTAAGTTCGGATTTAGCAGTATCATGCCAGAGGGCCGCAGACTGCTTAAGATCATACAGTCCTTTTTCAAGCTTAACTACTTTGCCTTCTTGTGCAAACCCCTCCGGCATCTGAATGTACAGAGTGACATCGAGATCTGGATTGAGAAAGGCAGTAGGTACGTCACCTTGGAGTCGGTGCCAACCAAGATGGTGCCCGACTGCCAATAAAAGCCTTATTGTATCGGCTTGAAGTGTAAGGGCGAAGGTTTCAAACTAGTCAATACCCTGCCGTTGGGTGAATCCCCGCGCTGTCCATCTTGCTTTATATTTATCTAAAGAGCCATCTGCGTGAGTCTTTCGTTTTAACACCCACTTGCCAGTAAGAATTGCTCTATTCTTTGGGACATTTTTCTGATCTGTAATTTTGGCCGTGACTGTAGAAATCAGTGATGTAAATTCCGCTTCAGCTGCTTTCATCCAGAGGCTTGCATCCGGACTTTTCATTGCTTCTGTCCAGGATTTAGGATCAACGCAAACTAGTGCATGGGCTGCAGTCTTGCCGGAGTTGAGACGCTTATAATCATGACGCTGGACTATGCGTCCACGACGAGTGACCATTGTTGAGGCGGGTGGTGATGACAATGATGGCGTGGGTGACGGTGAATGGGGCCTTTTTTGATCTGCATAGCTTGGAGGTTCAAATGGACCCATTAAAGTATCGTACTCACCGTGGAACTCCCCCTCATCTCGCGTCATTAAATCACTACATTGAGCCAATTCTTGTTGGTTAACTAGTGATTCATGCCCGGGATGAAAGATTATTCTTGATTTAGGCGATGATGGCGGAGTTGGTGAATGAATTCTTTTCTTCCCAGCATATAGTGGAGGTTCAAATGGCTGCATGGGTGTATCATATTGAGTATCACTCTCCTCCTGATTCTGTGGAGCCTGCTCACTGTCTGATTCTTCACTATCACTCTGATTGTATGGAACCTGCTCACCATCTTGCTCCCCTAGGCCATAATCTGATCCCCTGTTAGTTAGAGTACTTTCACCGGAGGTTTGAGGCTGTAGTGCCTGTTGTTGATTAGATGTTGGGACTAGTCCTGGTTGGGCACAGGGCGTTTCCTCTTGTGTATGGGGGATATTTCCATGCAATGACTTAGTTTGTGATGTCCCCCCTTCGAAATTAAAGTCATTTAATGATTTATCAGACTCGGAAATGTAATCACTTGAGGCTTGGGATGGGGTTGCAGGTGGTACTATGAAGTCATCACTTGTTGTAGCCGGAATGTCGAACCCAAGGCCTCCTCCGAGGTGATATTCCTGAGGTGTTGAAGTCTGAAGTTTTGCCATGGTCGGTCCATACATAGAGTTTTCGTGGAAAGAGGCATGAGGGGTGCAAAAGACTTTCCATGACCAGCTTTGACGAGGAGTTTTGTGGGGACATAAGATCAGCGCATTTTTTGTAGTATGGGTTTGGAAACCAACAAACCAACCGATTTGAGCTCGTGGATCAAACTTGCCGCCCTTCTCTGGCTTGTTCACAGTCCGATAAGCTTTGCATCCAAACCTAGGAATGCATGTGAAGTCCATGACTGAATGATGAGCAATCCGAAGCGCTTTATGGAAATGAATAGTTGGCACATTATTGGTTGTTAAGTTAAACAAATGATTTGTGAGAAAAATTGCGTGGCTGATAGCCCAAAACCAGAAAATAACAGGCATACCAACATCAATAAGGAGACATCGAGCTCTTGTAAGGATAACTTTATTCGATGCTTCTGCTGGACCATTCTGTTCTGGCGTATAGGGCGCTGTAATATCTTGGCGAATACCATTTTGAAGAGCAATTTCCTGCCAACGTGAGTTTTTTTGAATTTCTGATCCCCCGTTTGAAAAATACACTCGAATAGTTTTTCCGTACTGATTTTTCATGAAGTTGACCCAGCTGATGAGTTTTGCAGGTATATCGTCTTTCTTTTCAGTACCGAACCACCATCTCATGCGTGTTGTAGCATCTGTAATAATGGTCGCATAACTCTGTTTGAGCAGATTTGATTCCATAGGCCCTATCACATCGACAAAAACTTCATCTAAAGGATCAAAAGGAATTGGGCGTTTTTCACGCGGAACACTACGCTGTGCCTTACTTAGGTGGCAGGCCTCACAGTGAGTCAACTCGCTGGTATCGAGAGTACCGAGACCTTTTGCAAAATCCTTTGTTTTTGAAAGAATAAGTGGGCCTACATGCCCGAGCCGTTGATGCCATCGGTCAGCATCAGAGCACTTCTTCAATTTGGCTACGGCCGGTTTTGCTATAGAATTTGCAGCTAAGTAGACAAAAGACTTGTTGGCCTGTGATGTTTGAGGAAGCAGTAGGATGATTGAAACATCATTTACAGAGACCAACCGAGCGATGGGGATACGTTGACCATTTACCAACTTTATCAGAAGGCCAGCTTCGCGGTCCTCAAAAACCTTAGCAAGACGAAAAGCACGTCCTGCGGAGATGAGGTTCATTGAAGATTGCGGAGAGTATAATGCCTCGGTCAGCATAATTTTTGAGTTACCTATTTTAACGTAGGCAGTACCTCCATGACTAAGAGAAGTTTTGTTGACTGCCTGGTCGAAGCGAAAGGGTTTATCAAGTTTGTTCAAGCTTGTGAACGCTGCTCGATTATTGATGAAATGATTGGAAGCACCAGAGTCCCAAATTAAATTATCTCTATCCATACTATAGCCAGAGACGCTAGCAGCGAGTGAAAGGGTTACTGGAAATGCCGTCATAGCCGTAGTACAACCGTCGCTATCCGATGCTTCTTGATTGATCGCAACATTGACGGATTTTTTCTGGAACTTACCATTCGGCTTTCTTTTGTTACCGCACAGCTCCGGATGTTGAGCTCAGCATTCCTTATTTGTGTGATTGAGCTGGGGATGAATATGACACTGATCTTCAGAACTGGGTGTCGCTGCGGCAACAGTAGGGATAACTACGCGAGGTTCACCGGAAACAGACCGTAGTGTTGCCATCATCTGCTCAAGAGATGCAAACGTTTGCTGATCCCGATCCATTGCTCTGGTTGCTCTCCATGTCTCCAGCCACTCAACATGGGCCGTTCCTTCAAAGAACAGGACTGACACCATGCCCTCTGAGATACCATATTTTATTGATTTTGTATTAATTAACTCTAAGCTTGAGGCGGCATTTCGGAATTTTTGAAGGTTCCGTTGAAATTCAGTACAGTACTCATTTGCAGTAGTAGTGAGCTTTGTTTTCACGAGCCTCACGTAGGCGTTACGATAAGGAGTCGCGACAGAGGGTTTGTGAGTATCAGCAATCAAGTTATATAGCTCTAAGGCAGTTTGGGCGTTGTTGGATTCGGGCCTGATGCTAGGATCAAGTCTTCGAAGGATTATACTGTAAGCCTGCAGATCTTTCATCGTCCAAGCCTCAAGCTTGTCTAGATAACTTTCATATTCCGGTGAGGCTTCACTTTCGGTTGGTTTAGCTGGTGCAGGTTTTGCTCGAATTCCCGGATGATCGTGGAAGACATGACCAACTAGGCATTCTGTTGCAAGAGCACCTCGCAGGTCAGAGGACCAAGTCGTGAATGGAACACCATCCTTGAGAATAACCGCTTTGGTGTCGTCTTTTAGATTTGACATGACTAACAGTGTATGGGATTGAAATTTTGGGATTATGGTATTGATTCAGAGACAGTCTATGGATGTTGATAATCCAGAGGCAGATTATGGATGTTGATAATCCAGAGAGATAGAACCAAATATCGATAAGTTGAAGTAATGCTCAATATTGCGCTATACCGGGGACATAACCTATTATAAACTGATAGATTGTAGGGCAATGGAATAATATTGATACTTTGTGAACTATTTACTTATTATTATTTACATACAAGATGTCAACATAATATATACATTTGTGCCAAGACGCCAAGGCTATATCCACGTGATATCATTACTTATAACAAGTTGGCCCTTTTTACCAAGATGAATTCTCACTGTTTACAGATATTCTGGCATTATACTGTCTCCCGAGGAAAGAGCACCGCTACCTGAGCGCTGGTGGTGTCGGTATAAGGAGGATATCTGGACTATGGGATATTAGGGAGATACAGATGGGGATACGCACCTCGTGTGGCTCCGGTGTCTAGGCCTCGCCTGGCTGGAGTTGCAGGTTTTTTGAGACTTTTTCCCGCGTACCGGTTTCCATGGCTGCTCTTTTTCAATTTTTTTGAGCAGAAGGTTCCGTAGAAAAGGTGGTTGAATTCTACGGGTAATTACTGAGCTAAATGGCTACCCGTCATGGGTCAATGTATCAATGATCTTAGGTTCGAGGTAAAAGGGGATAGGAGCACTGTAAAAGGTGTGGCCTGGGTCAGAGAGGAGCCCTAGTGTTATAATAGTCTTGGACTCTACATAGCACGAATAAACACCACTACAAACAAACAATATGATTTTAAAAAAAAAACTCCATAACTTACGATCTTCAGACTCTTCATCCCTCCAACTGATCCGTATCGTGATAAATGCAAGTCCAGTTCTAACAAACTATTGCTAACCACTCCACAACTCTTTACAAAAATACCGTTCTAAAAGAATAGTTAACTACTTGGCTTAACGGAGATTTCCATACTTAGAGGTATGACTAATCCGCCGAGAGGTAGTAGTTGTTATCAAAATGCGCGTGTTTTTTTTATATTGTTAGGTCCCGGGACAAGCCCTACGTACTCTGATACTACGGTATTAATCGTGTATAGGCGCTAAAATTCGACTTTTACAGGGTATATAGGCTTTTACTAACTTGAATTAGCATGACGATAAGTAGATCTCCCCACCTAAACTTTAAATTTGTATGGCAAAAATTTCACAACGAAATATTCGTTGGTTTTGCTTTTTTGGTCCATTATAGCCCTCTATTCACTTTTTAATTCATTAATACATTTCATAAATAAATTATACTTCTATCTAGCTAATAATTTACATATCCGCCTTCAGCTTCGTAAACGGCTCTGATTCTTCGGGGCATCGAATCTATCAGTTTCTCCAAGTCATCCCCATTAAACCCCAGATCCCACGCCTCGTTCACTATTTGACGAAGATGCCCTTGACTCCGCTGCCCCCTTGATCCAACGCTGGATAAAGACGCTCCATGTACGCTTTCATATAACTCCACAAAGTTTCTATCGGATTTAAATCAGGAGAATATGGCGGCCACTCCATTAGAGAAATATTCCTCCTTTCAAACTCACGCATAGTTTGCCTCGACTTGTGAGGAGGGGCGTTGTCCTGCATCACATCTAGTCCTGGTTCCCGAAAGACCGCACTCTCTATGAGAGGCACTATCCTCTCGCAGTAACTGGCCGCAGTGATATGGCCCCACTCCTTCTCCCAAATCGGGCAAGGCCCCTTCTGTCGTCCAAAGAAAGATCCCCAGAACATCCACCCAACTCTCCTCCGCGTCTTGGCTAGGACACAGGTATCTTCGTACTCTTCCCCAATCTTTGACTTAAACTTAGCTCAAGGGAACTCTAAATCTTAGGAGCCTTTAAGGGACTACTGACCTTTCTTGTGACCCAACGATCACTTTGCCGACCATTCATAGCCCAAGTCTCGTCGGACCAGAGGACTCTCATCCAGTGTTCCTTCCGCCAGTGGAGATGTATTCTGGCAAACTCATATCTCTTCAGTTTGTTGACTGAAGAGATAGGAGGTTTTAATCGTGCAATCCTGCGTGCATATCCCCTCTTTGCCAGTTCACGTCGGATCACATTCTCGCTCACACCAAAGTGCCGAAATATAAAATGTGCAAGTTGGAAAAATGACATCCGACGATTTTCCGATGATAAACAGACGAAAAATTCTATTTCATCGACCTGGGAACTACTTAGAATAGGTGGCCTACCACTGGAGTACTGAGGCTCGGTATTTTCAACGCTCATGGTGTATTGTACCTGTCGCCATGTAATCCCAAGGCGTTGAGAGATTTTGACGTAACTGTGTCCCTCACTGGCCAAGGTTCTAACCTGCACATGTTACTCTCTTAACCTTATCAATTTGTAGATTTCAGACTTACTTGAATACGTTGAGTTTGTGTTAGGCGTTTTGCATAAGTAGGAGATGCTGATGATGGAGAACGTTGTTGAGGTGAATCCATCTTTGCGGCAATCTAGTACAGTAAATTAAAATCTTCTAAAGTAGTTGACTTAAGGTTCAGATGCACTCACATGAAGTAAAAATTAGATAGATGAATGAAATAAAAGTATGCCGTTGAGCAAAATAATAGTAAATAGCTGACAATGATTTAAACGAAACGACCTCAGGTGTGCGCGAGTGAAGAAAGGTGCAGGCATGAAGGTGGGCGTTGGACTTCATATACAGATGCATATCTCTTATGCCTTAGGCCATAAGATTTTAAAATTTGAAGCTAACAGGGATACTGTGGATCTATCGTGAGGTAACCTGGAATATCACCACTTTATCTCCACTTTATCCCCGCTTTAACCCCTGTACCCTATAAGAAGCGGATCAACGAACAATACCCTATCATGAGAGTATCCTGTAGATCTGGGACCTGTGGAGCCGATTAGGATCAAGTCTAAGACCTGCCCAACTCGTTTGCATCGCATAAACCGCTACAGAACCAGTAGCTAGTTGAAATAAATACACTAATACCCAACTCCAACTCCAAGACCCAGAGAACAAAGGAAATTTTTCCAATTTGTGAACAGATAATGATGTTGAAATTAGTTCTACTTATTGGTAGGGTATGCTAGGAATGTTGACGGTTGAGCCGTCATAGCTCGGTTAACATTCTGCACTATACCTATTGTATGTCCTATAATACGCTAGTCTATATTGACACACAATTTCCAATTAGTTTTATTAGATAGTTTTTTGTATATAGAAAAGGTGCTGTAGTTTGGGGTGGGAGTAATCAACAACTCCCACTTGATCCCTTCTACAGCCTCCAATTGTCCCATAAGTCTGATCATCTGTGAACACAAGCATAACAAGCTTTAAGATCATTCCATTGAAGCGCCTACCATTCTAACAAATGAAACTCCCCGCCCAACTCCTGTTCTTGCCATAAAATCTACATTGACTGATTTATATGGTCCCCGCTTAGAGCAGTGGACGAGTTTACATTTTGACTGCTAAAACAGCCTGTTTCCTTTGTAAATGCGGTGAATATCTCCAAGCACTTGGGCCCGATGAGCGTTTTGATAAATTCATTCAGAGGCATTGACCCCCTATTCCTTCGCGTTACACTTCCGTGAAGTCGGCAAAGTATGAAGTGGGTTGGCGCTTTTCCTCTGCATAGGCGCACTCTATTGTGCCGTCTTGGCTGTTAAGTCGGCGATGGTAATCTGCAAAGTTACCGTGACCTGTTCGAGCGGCTATTAGTCCAGAGAATAAGCGCTGAGTAAGTGCGAGTTCCGGAGGTTTGCGTCGACGCATTGTCAAATCAAGCCTTCAATATTGAGGAGGATACACTTCTTCCCACAAGTTGTCAAGAAGTGATTGTCGTCGTAGATTCATGACACACCTAAAGTGTGCCATGGTAATTGTCATTGGATAAGTGTCCAAGCTTGGCAACATTTGCAGGGCAGAACGAGCGGCAACATCGGTCTCTTCGTTACCCTGAATTCCAGAGTGCCCAGGAACTCACTTAACGCATACTTTCGCTTTTGCTGTACGCTCTCGAAACTTGCGTACATCTTCGAAGCTAGACGCAGCTTTTCCTATCACTAGAGCATTCACCGCCTGTTGGCTGTCGAGAATAATATTAACGACAATATTACTGTCCAACTCAGCATCCCCTGAGTAGAATAGTGCAGCCTCCAATGACTTTCTTGCCCCATAAAATCTCTGCATCAACCGCCTCATCCCCGTGTTTGACGCCGTTCTTTTTGAGGAATGTTTTCCCGGCTCTCTTTAAAACAAAACTCCAAGGAGAACGTCCAGGTCCTTCTGACGCTCCGTCTGAATAGGCGCATATATCTTCTTCTGGTACACTGATAATCCAGCGCTTGAAAGACTCCAAGACTTCCTCTTTTGTTCCAGGTAATGGCGTGTAAGATGATGGTGTAAGACTACCTGGGTCCTTTGCCGCAGGTAGCTCACGGTAAGCACGCTGAACGCGCGACATCTGGATCTCTTGTCGTGCCGATAGTCGATTCAATTTTTTTCATTTCCGTGTTCCGACATTGGGACATATGGCCGCACAACTTCATGGAGGATTTCGATTGTCCGGGGATTGAAGCTTGTCACGGTTTGGGAACAGAACGCTGGAGCAACTTTGTTGGTACGGTATATTAATCATTAAACTACCTAGAGGGAAAATGAAGATCTTAGACATAAGAAATAACAACAATAAATATAGATTACATGCCACCAACTCCCATGAATTTTTTCCCTACAGTCAGACCCTTTCTAGTTTACCTGAGATCCGTGCATACTTATCCTTATCATCGTCATGTGCGATATCGTACTAGTCTAACAATATTTTTAGTACTCGCCTGCAGACGTCTGTGCCTGCGCTAGCTAGCGTAGGCTACAGGTAACTACCTGCTTACAAGCTGTTACAAAACCTAGCTGCAAGACGGATTCGGTTTCCTCTCGATAGTGATCCTTGCGGGCGGGATTCCTCCTTCTCGGTTGATCACCACTGTTGACGTAGTCCTCATTACTGGAAGAGCTGATCGCAGTTCCATCAATATGGCCTTGTCGATTAGATTGCAGAGGTTGTTGGTGGGTGGACTGACCATCCCTCTAACGGTTTACTACTAACTGCTTAAGCTGTTAAGTAATGTAAAGTAATTTATAATTAACTATGGAAAAGGAAAATCTCATTGAGGAACAATAGCTACTATTATACATCTGGCCTACTCAATGTTGCTTGTAGAGTTTTGATACAGCTCATCACAATCACCATCTGATACCACGCAGTCTGTTTCAATGCCGCGAGTAGCGTCCCCAAGGATGAAACCTGATAGCACCACTGTAATTTTGGGAAGTCGGTTAGCAATAGCTTGTAAGAGCTGAATGATCACTTATCACAATCTTGGAGATTTGGAGAGATAAAAAGGCTATTGATCGTAAGCTGTAGAGTTGTTTAGAACTCCAACTTCGAAACAGGTCGCTATCTATAATATCTATCTAAAGAAAAAGAAATCTGGTGATTTATATTGATATGGTTTAGCGTATTTACCAACCTCACTACTTTGTAGAAAGGTTAGTGTGTGCAGATCTTTGTGATTGCACACGACTATCACAGGATTATCACATCCAAAGTTGGGTGTAATTAATTTCATGATAGCAATCATTTCAACAACCACCACTACCTTAATGTCAGATACCTAGGTGTCTGATCCCTCATGTTCGCAGTTCGGAGTATCGGAATATTGGAGTTTCGGGGTTTCTTTGTGTGTTCAGATACGGTCAGACGTTTTTCTATATTGGGTCACTCTTTATCTCATTCGTATTTATTTTGAGATACGATGGCGAATATTTGACATTTTCACTACAGGTAGCTCATGTCAAATTGTATATATCATAGTTCTATCTCGTACCCTAGTGTCTCCACGCTTTATTCTTTGTCATTTATTAGGCCTTCAGAATTTACTCTAACTTCTGAAATTACCCTTCAGACCTTTAAACCTTAGACCTCCATACCTTTCAACCCTCGAGCCTTAGCCAGATTCTGTCGAGTCACGCAAAGCCCACTATCGTGACACCTAGTTTCATATTCCTTAATTTTAAAGGTCCTAGTTTACGCCTCTACTGTAGCGCCTGCGCTGACCAGCGTAGGCTAAAGGGCTTTCTAGCTGCCTAGTTGTTACACCTTTGTTGAGTTGGGCGTTTGAGGCCTGGCCACCAGACATCTGACCCGTATGTAGCAACTGGCAGAATACATGCATCCACAGCCCTTACCAGTAGTCCTGGAGCGGCTCCACGATGTGAGGAGTTCAGGCGCCGTATCTGCTGAGCCACTTTGATAGCTTTTCCACGCCATTCAGAAACGTGATGTTGGAAGTTGAGGCGTGGGTCCAGATGTACTCCGAACCAGAAGATATATTCTGCAGGTTAGATAAGTATAACATTGGCCTGTATTCCAGCTGCTGCTTCATGATAGCGTCCCAGAAATTGGACAACCTTGGATAATTCAGTATCAAAGGAAACCGCGTTATTTCGTGCCCATTCGATAAAATTATCTACTTCCAACATGATGCCAGTAGCTCTACTGACAGTCCGTCTGCTCCGGGTGAAGTGTTTCCACAACCAATCGTACTTGCACGAACCTTCTCGGGGAGGACTTCATCCCATGCGATTCGGTTAGTACTGGGGATGTTGCATTGAGGGAGGTCGTCTGTATTGAAATGGGAGATTTAAAGTTTAGTTGTTAGACTGGATAGGATCACTTATCAATCGTAGGGTAAACTTGGAACTGTAGAAATTTGGAAGGGATTAGCAACAGTTTGTTAAGACTGATTTGGCACTTATCACGATCTTGCAGATTTTGGAATGTAAGAGGCTGTTAATCGTAAGCTGTGGAGTTCTTTATTACTCTAGCTTAAAAAACAGATCGCTATATATATAATATCTATCTAAAGAAACAGAAATCTAGTGATTTGTGTTAATATGGTTTAGCGTATTTACCAGCCTCACAACTTTATGGAAAGATTAGTACGTGCAGATCTACGTGAGTGCAAACGACTATCACATCCAAAGTTGGACGTTACTTGTTTCATGATAGCAATCATTTCAACACTCCTCCTCACTTTGTACCAAAGATATGGGTGCACAAGTGATTAAATCTCGGTTTCGGTAATGCCTTTGTACATATATCAGCCAAATTTTCAGCTGATGGAACACGTAACAAGATAAGCGATCCATCATCGATCCGTTCTCTAGTAAAGTGATAAGCAATGTCAATGTGCTTTGTAGCATCACTCAATCTTGAATTGTGAGCAATATCAATAGCTGAATTGTTGTCCGTAAACAAAGCTGCTGGTATATCTTTGTCAACAAGCTGATGAAGACCACGCACAATCCAAATGAATTGTTTAGTAGCAAGAGAGATAGCCATATACTCCGCTTCACAAGTTGAGTGAGCTACAGTACGCTGCTTTCTAGACCTCCAGCTAAACATAGAATTTCCTAGCTGAAAGAGATAGCCAGCAAAACTTCGTCGAGTGTCAAGACAATTTCCGTATGATGCATCACAAAAACCATTGAGTACCAGGGGAGATTGAAACTTGTATGTTAGCTTAAGATCTCTGGTTCCCTTTAAATATCGAAGTACTCGTTTTGCTGCTCCTAGATGAGTGGATGATGGGTCCGAATTATATTGTGAGAGATGAGTGACTGTATACGCAAGATCAGGGCGAGTTCCAGTCGCGATGTACATTATAGATCCGATGGTTTGCTAATACAGAGTGGCATTGACCCTAGGCTCTCCATTTGCCGCTACCATGAGTCTTTGGTTTGACTCCATGGGCGTGGAGACTGGGTTGCAATCTTGCATAGAAAATCTATTCAGGACTCTATCAATGTATGCGGTCTGAGACAAGTTGATACCTATATTTGAGTACTCAATTTGAATGCCAAGTATCCAATGGAGTGTGCCCATGTCATTGACCTTGAATTCAGATTTGAGAAGGTTGACCATGTCATCCATGAGTTTTCCTTGATCACTAAATAGTACTAAATCATCTACGTATAGAGCAATTATGAGTTTGCCAGTATTATGGATTAAGACACATGGGTCAAAAAAGCTAGAAACAAAACCGTGCGGATTGATAAAATCAACCAATCTGAAATACCATTCTCGGGGTGATTGCTTCAGTCCGTAGATACACCGATTAAGGCGAGCCACATGGTTATCTATCCTGTACCCTTCAGGAAGTTCCATATAAATTTCTTCTTTTAATATACCGTATAAAAATGCGGTTTTAATATCGAGTTGTCTAGGTTTCCATCCTTTATTTGCGGATATAGCTAGGAGCAATCGTAAAGACTCAAGCCGAACAACTGGAGCAAAGGTTTTATCATAATCGAGTCCCTGAACTTGGGAAAATCCTTTTGCAACATATCTAGCTTTAAATCGTTCGATTTCACCTTTAGCATCTCCCTTGACTTTGCAAACCCATTTACCATTAACAACTTTCCGCCCTTTTGGTCTTGGAACTATATCCCACACATTGTTCTCTTGTAGAGATGCCATTTCATCCTGAAAGGCTTTCTCCCAATCAGACCATTGAGATGAGCTTTTTGCTTCACTGTAACTCTTTGGTTCTCTGACATCTGAAATACTAATCAATGCGCTTTCTTCTTCAATACCATCAACCATATTGATTGATTCAGGTAGACGAGGTGAAGAATATACAGGAGATCTTTTCCGCCACTCCCCCGTAATCGTGTCATCGAACACATGAGGTCGTACAGTGCGGTTGGATCTTCTGAGCGTTTCAGCATTGCAGTTAAAATCAGATGAATGGGAATGTGGAGTAATTTCCGCAACATTTAAGGGATTGTCATTTGAAGGTGCGGCTTCTGACACTTGTTGGTATGGATTATGCTCGACCGTATGAATTAAATTACTTGCACAATTTGTATTTGGACGTTCATTTGAAGTAAACACTTTATCCAGAACAACTGATTGTGGTGGTGACGAAGTAGTGATAGGAAGTCGCTGGTTTGAATAATTGACACCAGAATTGGTGCTATTTTTTTTCATCCACATGTGGCGGAAATTTGACATCAGCTGAGACAACTACTCTACCATATTCATGAACGAAAACACGGTAATGATGTGGCACCTTGGTGTATCCTACGAGAATACCTCTTACAGCCCTTGGTAGCAGCTTACAACCTGAAGTATGCTTAGCTTCCGGTATGTGAACAAAGCATGCTCTGCCAAATGGCTGAAGATGTTTAATAGTGGGTTTTACGCCATTGAAGGCCTCAAAAGGTGTCCGCCCACTAACGGAACTATGAGCTATTCGGTTTTTGGTGTATATGAAAGTTTCGACTGCTTAAGTCCATAACTGTTTATAGGTAGTGCTTGGTAGTGTGACATCCCGTCACACGAGTTCGCGGAGATCGCCAGTTAGGCCTCAGGCAGCAGTCTAGTATCGCTGGTAGCGGAACGTCAGTATGAAACTAGTTACCGCAGGAAACATACTTTTGGTAATGACATACAGACAGTGTTACGAGGTTCTATTGTATATAATCAGTCTTTGCACTTTTCTTAGATCTGTACCTTAAAATCTTATGCTTTTAGGATTCACCAACGAGCCTTTTTCCAACGTGATAACCTAGGTGTCAAATTATTTTAAGGTCATTTACTTTGCCTGGGAAGGCTCCTATCAATATCCCACCATTTTTGTAATGACTCTGTGTCAATTTACCGACGAGCCTCGCGACAAGTAGCTTCGTCAGGCAACCTCTCTTGATCGGAGAGCTTGCATCCACCCACCCCCTCTATTCTGCCATTTTTTGTATTTACAATGAAACGCACTCCTCCAAAAGTGCGCGAGTCCACAGTTGGACTCCCACCTCTCAGTCAACTTCACATAGATGGACTACATGTTGGGTCCAGCAACAGTAATATCTTTCCCTCTCTCAAACAAGATCATTCTGATTTCGAGACGACAAAACCGAGTATTACGCATCGAGGTAAAGGTAAATGGTGTCCAAGAACAAAGAAAACTCACATCAACCATCGTCGTAGTACCTCCGCTCCTTTAAACCCTCCTTCCAGATCCAGTAATCTGCAAGCACCCTCTGATGCTGGCACTATTCCTGATATATTACCCATTGACACTAACGTAGAAGTCTTGCGCATCTTGCAACAGATGCACCAAAGAATGGAAAATCAGGAACGGGATAATAGAAAAATCAAGTCCCAACTTATCCAGATCCAGGAAGAACGCTCCCGTTCTCGAGCTCCTTGTTCTCCAACTCGACGCCCAAAATCTTACGCAAACAAGGAAGATAATCATAATTTTGATCCTTACTCAACTACACTAAATACTGAGCCACCAAAAATGTTCTCTCGAAGGCTCCCTATTGCCATGCATGCTGGTCGTCGAGAAATTCCAAAAGGATTGGCCGCTAGATTGGGTAACGGTGTCTCCCCAACCTATGATGCCTGGGAACATTTAATGCAGGCCAACTTACGCACCTATCAGCACTGCTTCCAAGATAGTCAGTCTATCTGCGATCACGTCTTTGCCCAGACAACTGGAGAAGCTATGGTGCATCTTACGCAAAGAATGAAATCTAATCACCCGCAAGTTTTTACTCATGAAGATGAGATGTTTGACTGGCTCGAGAAACTGTTCAGAGACCCCAATGAACGTGAAACCGCTCGTGTTTCTTACAACCGCTGTCGAATGTCATCAAACGAAACATTTGGCACTTTTTACAGCCGTTTTTCGGCCCTTGCCAGCAAAGCTCGCATCGGACAAGAGGATCAACTTTGGGATATGTTCAGGAAATTCCATCCTGATCTTCATCAACTGGCTATCGAATTTATGGCTACGGAGCCAGATTACACAACGGCCCTAAAAAGATTCCACTATTATGATAATGAACTTCGTATAAATCATGATAGCAGGAATCGCAAACGATTATCCATGAGCACTAGTCAACCAACGAACGCGACCTCTGTCAGAGCAACGCCTTCATCATCCAATCCCAAACGTGAAAATAACGCTTTTTTCGTGCCATCTGAAGTTGCAGCTGCAAGGTCACAAACAGAAACAGCAGACGTCAACAAGCGAAAGTGCTATAATTGTAAAAAGTTTGGTCATGTGTCACGCAAATGCCCTCAATCCAAAATTTCGGGATCAGCAACTAGCCAGTTGCATCAAATTCAAGAAGATGAGGAAGGTGAAGATAACGTGCTGGTTGACCAGGGGGACATTGAGGAAGTTGAAACCTGCGATGATTCGGAAAACGAAAGACCCTAGAGCAAGTCTCCTCTTAAGGGTATCGTGTAGAGTTGGCTCAGATCAACTACAATTGTTTGATGGGTAGTAAGAATGTTTTTCGTGTTCCATGTATGCTAACTAACAATGGAATTTCTATATCAATTCTTGCTCTCCCTGATTCAGGAGCTCATGGTTTTTGTTTTCTCAACCGTGGTATTAGTGCATGTGTTTGTTCGAAGCTTGGTATAGTGCCGATTGCCCTACCAAAACCTATCACCCCTAAAGGTTATGATGGTGTAACTGGCCGTATTATCACTCATTTTGTTGTAGCTACCTTGTGTATTGATGGATATACCCTTACTCAAATTCCCTTCCTTATTCTTGACCTGGGGAATCAAGATGTAATTCTTGGTGATGCTTGGATGGCCCATTTCGACGTTCTTCCGGACCTCCAAAATAAAAGATTATTCTGGAGAACTCCGCCAAAGCAATCACCTTCTTTTCAAAGAAAAATCTCTATACCCCGCAATTTACTCACATCTCATCTTCCTAATCGACTACATCAAGCTGACGCTGATCGACGCGATAAAGCTATCAGGCATGACGAAAAACGTGCAGCAGATGGCCAAAAATCTCATGTGATGGCTGCAATTTCTGTGAAGATACAACCTAAAATTCTCAAAATAGTTTCTACTCACCCAATTGCCGTAGTAGCTAATGTTAATAAAGAGTTGCATCGTAAAGCAATTCCGGCCCAATCAAATCAATTCGAGTCTCGTCAATCTGTCTCACTTCAAGCTTGTCCGCGGTTTGTGCCCCGCAGCTCCTCGCCTCGGCTAAAAACACTCGAACAGCAAAAATCTTCCGTCAAAATCTGCGCTATCGCTGTGTGTGACTATAAAATACTTGCGGAACAAGCTGAAACAATCACCTTCACAACGTCTCTGCATGAAATCGACAAGGAATTAAATTTACGAGAGAATGTTATCAGCCAAGACGAACTCCAAAATCTTGCTGCTCAAATTCCTCGACAGTATCATGACTTTCTTGATGTTTTCTCTAAGACTGCTTCAGATATTTTGCCCCCCTCACGTCCTTACGATCATAAAATTATACTTGAGAAAGAGTCAAAAATGACATACGGCCCTTTGTATAATCAGTTTACCGACGAACTTCGATTGGTTAAGCAGTACCTAATTGATAACTTAGATAAAGGCTGGATTGAACCTAGTCAAGCGCCCTTTTCTTCGCCAATCTTATTTGTTAAGAAGCCGTGCGGTGGACTACGTTTCTGCGTTGATTACCGTAAACTGAACTCGTTGATAAATGTCACGGTTAGTGTCTCTAAGTTGGCTCAGAGGATCGAAATCAGAAGTTTATATTCACTATGAGGAAAGAAAGAGATATCTGTCTACACATGACGGCCCATTTTATAGGTTCCTCCTGCCCTGCCCATGTGATTCCACTCATGCAAACAGAGCAAACAACTTGGCGCCGTGGAAGTAGTTCACGGCGATCCTCATTACAATATCCTCAAACTGTAATTATCTTGACGTTGGGCTTGACCCATCGACTGCCCCCCTGCACCCAACATTTGTTCCAATGGACGTTGATCTACATTTCGGAGTGCTAGCCATGTCAATATCTTCGCGTAACAGGGACCGCGTTGGCAACCGTGGTCTACAGGATCCTTGCCGGCTAGCCAGCCGTTACAACTTCCCGTCTTATTTGGGATGATGGGTCAAATAGAAGGAACATTTTTCCTGGGTAATCGCCTAGATTGTCTCTTCGTCTTTATATGTTTTTCGGCTGGACCTACAAATGCACCTGCACTGTCTTCCGAAGGTCCGTCGTTTGAATCAATGGGTCCATACCTTTTCTCGAATTCATCAAGAGCTGTAGTATCCTTAATGTATGTGACTGGTTCCCAAGACGGTTCCGCCCAGCCAGTAAATTTGACTAGGGCTTGTCTCATGACCCCACGCCCTCGCCGAATTGTTCTTGCCCTAAGTATTGACTCAACTTCAAACTCAGGTTATTCAAAGTCATCTATATCCGGTGGATTTTGATTGTCGTCTCGCTTTTGGCTCGAGAAAGGGTCTGTTCCGGCCCATTTTACTAGCTCGACGTGGAAGCGTTTATGTATGTTGCCTGGAACGTCGAGTTCTACCGTTAGTGCGTCAGGTACAGATGTTACCGTATATTTTGCGTGTAGCCATGATAACTTCTTAGAAAGCTGGGGTGTGCTGACATTCTGCAGGTTAAGCCAAACTTTGTCACCAACCTTGAATTTCTCTGGCTCTCGTCGTGATCGGTTAGCGTTTTCTTCGTAACGCTGTTGTGCTGTTACCATGGCCGCCTGTGCGTAATCTTGTGCGT
Organism: Podosphaera xanthii; assembly: GCA_028751805.1. Classification (NCBI taxonomy): domain Eukaryota; kingdom Fungi; phylum Ascomycota; class Leotiomycetes; order Helotiales; family Erysiphaceae; genus Podosphaera; species Podosphaera xanthii. The sequence continues at coordinate 4,146,055 of JAPWIX010000001.1, read as the reverse complement.
CTCTGAGCCTATTCATATACTTATCTGCCGAGAGCTTCCCCAGGTGTCGTGAAAAATTGTTAGTTGACGGTTCTGAGATTGGATTTATATCGTATCCATGTCTCAGGAAGAAAGGGCTTATTCCGCAAATAGCTGAGTTTGGCCGCGAGTTTAAGGCGATTTGGGCCATAGGCAGTAGGTTTGCCCAATTATCTTGTGCGTAACATGTAAAGGCGCGTAGGTATTTGTACATTTCTTGGTTTGCTCTTTCGCTTGCGTTAGACTGCGGGTGATAAGCCGTCGTTAAGCGTTGTGATATACCAACAGCCTTGCAGAAAAATTTCCAGAAATGGCTAAGCCAATCGCTGCCTCGGTCGCTCGTAAGAAACTTTGGAAAACCATAGTACCTGAAGTATCGGTCAATGAAGACATCAGCACATGTCTTAGCGTCCATGGTTGGCGTAGCAAACATAAAAATGTCCTTGCTCAGTCTATCTGTTATTACCATCACATTAGTGCAACCATTTGATTTGGGAAGGTTAATGACAAAGTCTATTGTTAGGTCGCTGCCAAGCCTTTCAGGTATGGGAAGCGGTTTGAGGAATCCTGCTTTAGCCTCCCGCCATACGGTTGATCAATCACAGACATCACAGTTGCGGATAAACTGACGCACGGATTTTCTCATTTTTGGCCAAAACCATTGTTGAAGCAATATGCTTACCATTGTGTCTTTGCCTGGATGGCCTGTAAGATTACTATCATGAGTCTTTTGCATAATAGCCGTTCGTAATGGTTCGTAGTTCGGTACCCAGATCCTATTTTCACGTCCTCAAAGCACGTCGTCTGCGGCCACCGTACATTCAGCAATGTTGGCTGTCATTTCTCTTGCAATATCAGGCGGAAATCCTCGTTCTCCGGATTTAACAGCGTCACGTGCAATCCTCCATTTTTCGTCTGCGTTAACCGCATTCGTCCAGTGCTGTTGTAGCTCATTGTTGTCAAAAATTCTCGTCTAAGCCATGCCGTCGTGTTGCGCCGTCGAGTTTTTGTCGTTAGGGTTACTCGAGTGTGCATAAATCTTTGGGAGTAGTTGCATTATACGTCCTGACGTCCGTTTGTGATCAAATTTTGTTGGTTTGTCTTGGTCCCGCCGTGAAAGAGCATCGGGTCGTTCACACGTCTTCCCTGGTCTCCATTTTAACTCAAAGTTGAAACGTTGCAAAACATCATTATAGCGAACCTGCCTTTCGTTTAGGAGACGCTTCGAAGTGAAGAATTTAAGGTTCTTGTGATCTGTTAAAATCACGAACGGCTTGGATACCGATGTCAACTCGGCTTGCGATTCCTGCAGGCATGAGATTATTGCATGCATTTCTTTATCGTGGATGGGGTAATTAACCTCTGCACTGTTCAACCTCTTCGAATGGTAGGCCACTGGCCGTAGTCTATTTTGGTTGTCTATTTGAGGAAGACATCCACCCAGGGCATACCCCGAGCAATCAGCTTCTAGAACAGTTTCTCTATCTGGGTCCCACTGAGCTAGGACCGGCTCAGAAGCGAATATACGTTTTAATAACTCAAAGGCTTCGTTTTCTCTCAGTCCCTATTTTCACTCAGTCGCCTTCTTTGTCAATTCTATTAATGGTGCCGCTATATCTGAAAACCCATCAACAAAGCAGCGGTAAAAATTGGCGAAGCCTAAAAATGACCTAACGCCTTTGACTGACGAAGGCGCCTTCCAGTCTAGAATTGCCTTCATCTTTATGGGGTCAACTGTGATTCCTTTTCCAGCACGGACAATAAACCCCAAGTATTTAACCTCTCGCGCAAGGAATTCACATTTATCTATGTCCAAATAAAGACCTGCTTTATCCAGCCGGGAAAGTATTTTTTGGACTGTATTCCAATGGTCGCTTTGGAAGCCATCCGTGTATGCTAGCACATTGTCCATTTAGGCTGTTGCATCCTTGTCCAAGTGTTCACGTAAATGCTTGTTAATGTAACGTTGGAAGGTGGCTGGTGCGTTGACAAGTCCAAACGGGGTAACCAACCACTCAAACAGTCCTAGACGGCATCGAAAAGCAGTTGCCCATTCATCTCCTTGTCGAATGCGTATTTGGTGAAATGCTGATTTCACATCCAACTTAGTGAACCAGTTCGCCTTTGATAGCTATCTTAGCGTTTCCTTGAAGAGAGGAAGTGGATACCTGTCGGGTACCGTAATTGCATTTAGACCCCGGTAGTCCACGCAGAAACAAAGTCCCCCATTAGGTTTCTTTGCGAATAAAACTGGGGCTCCAGCCGGTGAGCTACTAGGCCGTATCCATCCTTTTGCAGAGAGTTCCGTTAATGTCTTTTGGAGAACCAGGAGTTCTTCTCTTGACATACTATAGAGCGGGCCCCATGGTGGTTGCGCCGGCTTGCCGTCCTCAGAGCGTAGGTCGATGGCATGATCTAAATGGCCTCTAAGCGGTGGTAATTCGTCTGCTTCATTTTCATCGGCGAATAAGTGGGCAAAGTCCTTTATCTGACTGGGTAGCTGACGACGGGCTTGGTCTAATGATAACCGAGGCTTCGGACGCAATGCCTTATTAATATCTTCCAATGATGCCTTGCACACTGGGACCGTTTGCATAATATTTGCCATTTCGTCGACGGTCATTGCCTTTGGTTTTCGGGCTCTGAAATCTTGTCCCCAAAGTTTGACACTTTGAACTTACGCGCCTAGATTACGGAGATGGATTCGTTGATCTCTTGAATGTATGACTGCGTCTTGGTCTTCCAGCCTTTTTTTTCCTAGAATTAGATCGTGTGTGCTTCCAGGCACGACGTAGAGTGTTAACCGCGGCGTTACGTATCCATCCAGGTCCAATGAAACGAGGGTTATATGGCGAACTATGGGCTTATGTTTTATGAATAATGTAATTTGATATCGCAAAAAGTGATTTTTATTCTTCTCTGTGTCAGAGCTCTATATGTACTAACCTGCTCTATTATTCTACAATCACATATTGTGAGAATATACTAATATCAGATGTAACACTACTTGAAACATTATTTGATCAGCGCTCGTGATACCCGAGTTCATACTTCAAACTGACAGCGCATAAAGACATGAGACAATATCGTTAGACTGAAGTCCGATGTACTAACAACTTCCGAAACATCTAATGTCGTATTTACAACATGTTTAGTAGTATTTTCTGCTGTTTCTAAGGGACGGGGGAAAATGGGGATGCGCGGTAGATTTAGTCTGTTGGTTAAATTCTCGCTGATGATGCCGGTACACAGACATCCATTATCTATTAAGACTTGTACCATAGTCACATCATTAATTAAGGCGTTCACGAGAAATGGAGGTGACAACATTTTATATTCAGATCTAAAATCTACCTTACACTCTTGAGGGCGACGTTCCCCAAGAGTTACTAGTTTTCCGACCCGTCTGGTCGTTGGTCCACATCTAACTCGTCATACAGCCGCTCGTCAATTGGTTCGACTGCGTTAGCCCTCAAGTTGCCCCTAGGGTAATGGCGGGTAAAAGAGGACATGTACGTGTATTGCACCCTCTTCTGTCACATTGATAGCATCTCCGTTCGTTGTGTAACCTTCGTATCATGTCTGGAGATTTCCACCTAGAACGCCTGATGTGTGAAAGGCCTCACTCGAATAGCTCAAAGTATAAGTTTAAGAAAATATATTAATTAAGAAGTGTGTGAGGATTTCATGTACAGGAAGCAGCTTTATATAAGTCCTTCATTCGATTCCATAAGTTTCCAGAACATATCCAACCCAAGGCCTTCACACCAATCTGTGCAATCTTTAGAATCAGCACGAAGCTACTGGAAAAGTCCATAACGCCTAAACACCATCCGACGTCTATCTTTAAGTCCATCATAATCTCGCTACGCAGTTTCATAACTATGTGCAGCACTAAGCGAGATTAATAGTTTTGGCGCTAGCTGATAATATCAGATAGGATAAGTAAACAAGGGCCAGGGCCCGAGTTCCAATAAAGGTTCTAACCCTCACACTGACAAGGGCAGAGCCCGAGCTAGCTCCTGAGGTTCTAACCTTTACATTATCCCCCCCTCGGTTTTTTAGTTCTTTTAAATTTCATCTTTTCGGACCTTGAGAGTTTTTTCCACTCGTATAGTGCCGTCGTGTCTTTGAGGAAGGATTCTGGTTCCCACGTGGGTCTCGCATATCTCACCCATTTGACTAAGTATCTCAAATGTTTACCTTTTCCTAGAGCCTTCTTTTGGTCCAAAATTTGTTCTTGTTCGTATTCGTGGACCCCGTCTATGAGTTTGGGTGATGGCTGATTATCGTCTATTATTTGTCCGGGCATCGGTGAAGAGTTTGCAGGTTTTAGCAGTTTTGAATGGAACACATTATGAATCCCTGGTGGTGTGTCCAGCCTGAAGCTATGGGATCCCACTACTCCAATTACAGTGAATTTGGCATACCTTGCGTCTAACTTTTTACACGGCCTATCAGTTTTGATATTTTCGAGGCTTAACCAAAATTTATCGCCGATTTTAAAACTCGGCGCTTGATATCTTCTATGGTTCGTTTGGCGCTCTTGTGATTCTTGAGCCGCTGCCATTGAAGCTTGGGTCCATTCCCGTACCTGTTTCAATTTATTTAAGATTTTGTCGGCTCTCGCGACGGGTGATTTACGTGTTGTTTCTTCTGACAGCTCGCTGTTTAATCCTTCTATGACATTTTGGTCCCAACCGTGCGTCATATAAAATGCATTAGTTCCTGTTGACGCTGAATTTCGACCACAAATGCTGGATACCACAACCGGCAACCACTCGACCCAGTTATTTTGTTCCCAATTAACGTACTGTCTTAACGTAGTTTCGATAACTTTGTTCATTCGTTCAGTTGCACCGTCCGTCTCTGGCGAGAATGCCGTCGATAATCTTCGCTGGATTCCGAGTACGTCACATACTCTTTTCCAGAGTGCGCTTGTGAATTGTGACCCCCTATCCGAAACTATAGCTGTGGGTAGAAAATGATAAGGCAAATAGTTCTTTATAAACCATTTAGCGACAAACTCCGAGCCAATTTTTTCTAATCCATCCGCTATCACGCCTTTACTAAGCTGATCAGTGATGACGATCATGTTGGTACATCCTTTTGAGCACGGAAGTTCGGTGATAAAGTCCATTGAAATTTCTGTCCACACGCAGTCTGGGATGGGCAGAGGTTTTAAGAAACCCTGGCGTCGACTTCTCCAAGCTTTATTCCTACCACAGCTGTCACAATTTTCTGTGAATCTCCTGATGTCTTTTGCCATCCCCGGCCAGAAGAATTGTCTCGCAATGTTTGCATAAGTCACCTCCCTTCCCGGATGCCCGCTAAGAGGCGAATCGTGGGTCGTCTGAATTATACTGGTGCGGAGATTATCATCTCTTGGTACCCACTCCCGTCCTCTAAATTGTAACCTATCCTGCTCCGAGCAAGAACACTCTGATATGGAGACCTTGAGATCTAGGTCTGTAGGAAATTTGCTGTTCTTATTTTTAACTGCCTCTCGGGCTCGTATGTATTGCATATTGTTCGCGATAGCCGAGTCCCATTGTTCTAGTTCTTTAGTTAATTCTCCTACCACATTCTCATCATTTGGCTCGGCTACCTCGTCATCATCAGGATCCTTGTTAAGCGAACGGACAACGTGACTGGCCACCAGAACTTCCGGTCTTAGTAATTGCATCTTCCTATCTGAAATTCGTTCGTCGTCTTCGCCCTTTGGCATATCCTGATCCCTTCTTGAAAGCGCGTCCTCCCGCTCATTCAGTCTTCCATGGACGTGGACGATCCTGAAATCGTAACGAGAGAGTATCAATGACCACCTCATCTGACGTTCTGTCAACCTTCCTACCGTCATGAAATATTCCAAGTTCTTGTGGTCTGTGCAGATGTCGAATCGCCCAACGCCTCTGAGTTCCGCATCCCACTCCTCTAAGCATCAAATAATTGCGAGCATCTCTTTGTCGTAAATCTCGTAATTACACTCTGCAGGGCTGTTCTTTTTTGAAAAGAATGTACATGGAATCCACAACCCTTTGTTGTTCAGTTGCTGAAGCGTACCTCCTGTACACCACCCCGAGGAGTCTGTCTCAATTCTCGTTGACTTGTCAAAATCAAATTGCCCAAGTGCCGGTGCGCTCACAAATATTTCTTTCAGCTTGCGAAAAGCGGCGTCAGCGTCCGAAGTCCATTCGAACTTACAGTCCTTTTTAGTGAGCTCGGTTAACGGCCTTGCAATGTCGGCATACCGATGGATAAACTTCCTATAGAAATTCGCAAAGCCCAGGAACCCTCGAACTCCTTTAACTGATGTCGGCGCTTCCCAATTCTCGATTGCCTTGATTTTGTCCGGGTCGATCCTGATCCCCTTCCCAGCTTCAATGATAAATCCAAGTTATTTTGTCGATTTAGTCTCAAATTCACACTTGTCAATATCAATCTGCAGCCCTGCCTCCCGTAGTCTTTGCAACACCAGCCTGACATGGTTTCGGTGTTCGTTGATGTCACCCTCAGAATAAATCAACACGTCGTCGACATACGCCGAGCAAAAATTGTCCAAATATTTTCCTAGAACCCAATTGAAGTATTTCTGGAATGTGCTCGGTGCGTTAGCTAGCCTAAAGGGAGTCACCAACCATTCGTACAAGCCGTACCGAGTCCGGAAAGCAGTCTTCCATTCATCGCCCTCGGCTATTCTTATCTTGTGGAACGCGGCGGTGACATCAAGCTTAGTGAACCACTTGGCTTTGCTAATGCTTCGTAGTGTTTCGCATATGAGAGGTAGCGGGTAACAATCTTTCCTTGTAATTCTGTTCAGTCCGCGATAATCTACACAAAATCTGAGTCCTCGTGACGGTGGTAAAATTTCTGCTTTCTTGTGGTCAAAAACGTCCAAAAACTCGTGGTAGTGCATCGGCAGCTTCTCCTTCGGATCTGACCGTCTTTTTACTGCTAACGCTTTATTTATGTTGGCGATGCTCGCTGCAAAAACTTCAAGATTCTTCTTATGGTGGTTCTTCGTTAAGTGCGCAAAACTTACGGCTGAAACCTGAACTATTTTCTTTTGTCCGGTCTGTTCAGCCAGAAAGGCATCCCGACTCCGAACAATTGTGCCAGTAGATTGGATCGTCATTTGCGACCGCGGACCGTTGATCCTAACGTCCTGCGAAGTAATCCACGGCATCCCCAGGATCATGTCATAAAGGCCTATGGGTGCAACATATAGGAAAACCTTGGACTGCTTGTGGCCATCCAAGTCGATATCCACGACGACTACTTCTTTTATTTGAGAAGAAACTTTCCCATCAAAACCTGTTACTCCTCTAGGTCTCACTGATAATCGCGTAAGATTGTTCCTGTTAGCAAAACTGGTGTCACAAAGTCCGTACGACAAACAACCGGTGTCAATGAGTGTATTAGGGAACGAAATTTCATTAACTAACGACTTTACAACAAAAGGTTCTCCGTCCATTGTTTTCTCGAACTTACACCAGTCTGACTGCAGACTAAACAATCTAACGGGCCCCTGACCACGACTTTGATCAGAGGCTAAGCATTTCCCGACTCCCCATCCTGTTCCGGGGTCTCGTTGACCACCGTTGAAGCCACTCCTGTTTTCCTATTCTGCTGCCGATTGGGGTTCAAGGCGGGTAGAAGATGGCAACTTATGATATGATGCCCTGTCCCTCCGCATCTGAGGCACAGGCCCTCCGCTCTCCTACGACCGATTTCCTCATGTGACACCCAAACAGCGCGACGTCTAGGTCCCCCGTTCCTTCCGGCCGCTGCAACGTTCACGGACTGCGTCGGCTCCCAGTCCAGCGGGTCTCCGTTAGTAGGAGCAGCTACATTTTGAGGCTGTTGAGTATGAAGATTTCGGTTACGTCTGCTATCCCACGCTTTGATTCCCCCTAGCTTGTCGGACACTGTGCGAAGTTGCGAGACAAAGTCGTCGTAACTCTCAGGCTCTGTTGCAGAGACTAACCTGTCGGAAAGCTCCAGATTAATTCCTGCTCTGATATATCCCTTTTTGGCAGCATCCGTCCAATCCCAAGCTTGGGCCTCTAGAAGGGTCTGCCTAAAATCTTGAAGGAATACTCGAAATTCCCTGTTTCCTTGTCGGATGGAATTGAGTTTGTCGATGGCTTTGGCAATCTTGTCGGGGTCGCTGTAAGCCTTGTCGAGGCGGACAAAGAATTTCTCAACAGTGAAGTCGTTGGTATCTTTGGCATGATCCATCCAAGGATGTAGACGCTTTGCTGCCGAACCCGATAGTCTGCCAAATCCATACCAGACCCTTTCTGCTGTGTCTCCGATTGCTTTTACGTCAATCCGTAGCTTAGTTTCGAGTAAGCTTCTAAATTGCGGGTAGGCGGAGGCATCTTCTCCCGAAAACTTCTCTGGGTGCGGCTGCGAATGTGCAGGTCTATGCCCTGACTGTTGATGTTCCTGCTGGGGAGCTTGAGATTGAGATAATAGTTGTGATAACACCTGAGTTAGTTGATTAACCCACGAAGGTGGTGCCTGCTCGTCTCCTCGTTCGTAATCATTCATCGGAAAGTCGGACATTATGGGCGGTGGTGTGATGAAGACAGAGGGTAAGCCGAGTTCAAACGGAGAGGCTGAAAACCGTTCAAAAAACCGAATTGCTGATTAAAGAATGACTAACTAACGATTTGAATGTTTGGCGTCTATGGTGAGTGCTGCTGATCTGACTGAAAGAAAGTGCTAATATGGGTGCTGACTGCTGCTGATCTGACTGAAGGAAAGTGCTGATATGGATGCTGACTGCTGCTGATGTCTGAAATGGTTGACTTAGCTCTAGTCCGAAGATGAGAGTGACACACTTCTACTGTGAAAGGCCTCACTCGAATAGCTCAAAGTATAGGTTTAAGGAAATCTATTAATTAAGAAGTGTTTGAGGATTTCATGTACAGGAAGCAGCTCTGCATAAGTCCTTCATTTGATTCCATAAGTTTCCAGAACTTATCCAACCCAAGGCCTTCACACCAATCTGTGCAATCTTTAGAATCAGCACGAAGCTTCTGGAAAAGTCCATAACGCCTAAACACCATCCGACGTCTATCTATAAGTCCATCATAATCTCGCTACGCAGTTTCATAACTATGTGCAGCACTAAGCGAGATTAATAGTTTTGGCGCTAGCTGATAATATCAGATAGAATAAGTAAACAAGGGCCAGGGCCCGAGTTCCAATAAGGGTTCTAACCCTCACACTGACAAGGGCAGAGCCCGAGCTAGCTCCTGAGGTTCTAGCCTTTAGATGATGCCGTTATTCGGCAGTTCCTCAATCTCAGCCCCAGCCTCTGGTGCGTTTTGCTCACGTGTAGCTTGACCTGGGCGGGTTGTGTTAACTCCTCCCATAATGACATCACCCTGTGCGTCAAATCGCCCAATATTTTGTCGACCGACATTACGTGCCCTATCTCTTACAGGAAGTTCTAGTGGGTGTCCTGGTAAGTAAGCGTTTACGTTTTCTCTGGGGAGCCCTTGCTGTCCGCGAGTGTTTACCTCTTCGACTTGCTGAGATATCTGGCTAACAATCCTTACCCATTCCGCGTAATTGTCTCTGGGCAGGAGGTGGTTGCCTGATAAAGCTCTTCTAATGTTTTTGTTTATCGCGTTGCAAAGCATCGTAATTTTAGAACAATTGCTCCAAATATCACCCTCAGCTTCCATTAACTTACTAGCCCATGATGTGAAGAAAGAGGACCATCTCTGGGACTCTCCCATTTTCATAGCATACAGTTCATCACATGCTTTATCTGATCGCGTACCGTCTAAATTGCCATGATCAAGGAAGTTGATAAAGTCTTCAGGGCGACGAGTACCACCTATACCTCCAGCTTTGTAGAATACTCCTGCTTTTGTCTTTGCCTCTCCCTTGAGTGAAGTGTAGATTAGTAAGAATGCCCTAGTGTCAGTGTAACGGAAAGCATTCCAATCCATCTTGAATTTATCCAGCACCGCCTGACGCCAGGCAGGGTAATGGCTTTGGTTGCCATTGTAGGGAGGAAGTTCAGTGGGCTGAAATCTTAGTTGCTCGGCTGGGGCTGGATCCTTCTCAATCACTACACCTTGCTCCATTAGATGTGGACGTCTGACCATCGCAGCCCTTAATTCATCAATCTGATTCTGCAAGGAGGTAATCCGCTCATCGTCCCCTTTTGAATCACCCATAGGATCATGAAACGTCAACATTTAGATAAATAAAGTAGACACAAATTAAACCCTCGGCACGTTGGTGAATTAAACAATCAACTAATAAAAAGGAACAATCAACAGCTGTAGCAACCAAAATCGCAAAACGTAAATATGAGTACAGGACTTAAAAAAAATAAAAAAAATATAGAAAAAAAAAATTGATAAAATTAAACAGATGAGAGAGATAGTGCGTATTAACAGAAAACCAAGCGAGACCCGAACAAATATGGGAAGACAATGGGACAATAGGATGATCAATAATTTGTACAAAGATTATATGAAAACGTTTGTGCAATACCCCGAGTGCTGTACTTGAATGAAGATAGTGAATATATGTCACGGTTAGTGTCTCTAATTTGGCTCAGAGGATCGAAATCAGAAGTTTATATTCACTATGAGGAAAGGAAGAGATATCTGTGTACACATGACGGCCTTTTTATAGGTTCCTCCTGCCCTGCCCATGTGATTCCACTCATGCAAACAGAGCAAACAACTTGGTGCCGTGGACGTAGTTCACGGCGATCCTCATTACAATATCCTCAAACTGTAATTATCTTGACGTTGGGCTAGACCCATCAACTGCCCCCCTGCACCCAACATTTGTTCCAATGGACGTTGATCTACATTTCGGAATGCTAGCCATGTCAATATCTTTGCGTAACAGGGACCGCGTTGGCAACCGTGGTCTATAGGATCCTTGCCGGCTAGCCAGCCGCTGCACATACAATTTTTATGGCACGAGATATATAGTCTAGGCTTTTGTTGGAGAATGTCAATTTAACCGGTCCGCTGGGAGAAATCCCAGAGAAAATAAACAGACATCTTTGTTTACTATATATCAGAAATTGTGAGGTGTAAAGTGAGAAAAGGATAAGGATAAAAGTTAAATAAAGATTAGATAAGTTCCTGCCTTTTCAAGAAGTTGTAAAGAGATAAATTATAACGATAAGAACGAGTTCAACAATGATGAATTTGGTGATGTCAAATCTGGTATTCCTTCTTCTCTGTCTCCCCATAAAGCCTTCTAAGGTACATATATCTATATTCTTCTAGTTTCATGAGCATTCCAGCATTAAAACAAACTGTAATATGTCCGACTCGAAATTGGCATATGAGTCGCTGACTGAAACCTCTGATGATAAACTAGAGCTGAAACAAAAGTTCTTAACACAAGATGTCGCGTACCTGAGACTTGATGGGTTGATGAGTGCGACGTTGAGAAATCGCGACTGAGATAACACGGACCACATAACAACCAATGAAACTAATATTAACGCCCTAATTCCACTCTAGCGTATGTTTAGAGGTGAAACTTATTTCTCACACTCCTCCCTCAGACTTGGCGATGTAATGAGGCATGATAGAGTCTGAGATGTAATTCTCACACCATATACAGTACTGTAGAAGTTATTGTAAGTTAATCTTAATTTTGTATGTCAACAAGAATCAATGCATGGGAGCAACGTACAGTACTTGAAATTAATCCACATCAAACTCTTCCCCTGCAGTGGCTGGTAAAGACGATCTTTTATTAAAATAATGATCACACGCAGTTGGTAAAAGGTCAAGGGAGTAGGATAAATTGTATGACAATTAGATTACTATTCTACAAAGAAGGATTCTTCCTAGTTATGTTACTTAAGCGAGAGGTAGATCTACAGCGCTAAGGTGTTGTGGCCAACAACATTAATATTCCTATTTTAACATCTTTTCACCTTCAAGTGGTGCCGGCTTTAATCGCTCAGTATGTTTGCTGCAGATCTGAGATAGCTAAGAAAGTCGTAATCGGATTGCAACCAAAGTATACGCCTCATCATCCTCAGTCAAATTCCACCAAAGTGTCATTTAGTCCAATCCGAAGAGGTCTCTTTTACCAATCCGCCGTCTTCCACCTTCCGAAGTATTGAACTACCAACTCCACCAATTACTTCCATGACCGAACTTTTACGATCTACTGTGTTGCTTCAGCGCGCCTCCATTTACAGAGCCACAATGATACCAATACCCGACGGAGGAGAAAGTCGGAGGACACAAAGATGGAAAGGCTGTAATGGCTTTGGAAGGCCAGGTAATGGTGGGAATCTTCGAGAAAAGAAGGGACAAGGAGCTTGGCAAGGAAGGAGACGAGATGGCTTTCGAAGGGAGAGTGTAAGATGTTTCGGTGGAATTTTTGGTCTTGGGAGTGGTATGTGCCAAGGCTATTCGGTTCGGTTGAGTGTTGCCACCACTTTGGAAACTGGTAACACTTCCTTTTTGGAGCGAGGAATACGGCTTCGGTTGTGGCGACTGTACTAGGTGGGAGTCGTTGCTGTTGGGAAATCACTTTGCTGCGAGGACGTTCGCGACGGAGAGGAAAGGGGAGAAGCAGGGCGTCGAACCTTTGGCACTTTTGTGTATCTGGCCTTTTTTTAATGCATCTACTGGCTAGCAATGGTCAGGGAATTGGGCATTTTAGAGTCTCTAGGGATCGACTACCCTTATCACACCGCTTGAGTGCGGGACTTGTGCTTGATACGTCCTGAATTCAATCAATCAATCTTCCCCTGCAGTACTGTACATAAATGGTGGAAGCGTTTTTTTAAAAAAATCATTTTTGTTTGCTGCTTTAGGCTATGACACAAATGACACTTGTACGGTACATGGAGTGATGACTCAACTTGAAATGAAGGGCATTTATACCCATAATCATAAGACATCACTCGAAATCGGGCATCTTACAGCCCTTTCAACCCTCAACCGTTTATGTCTGCCGCAGGCACGCATTTCAGCCACCCAAGACTATCCAGTATGCCTTCATGATCATCACATACATGACCAGGCCGGATATATGGAAATGGTTTTGTCGGATTCGAACCAGCTTTCTCCTATCTCAAGTCGGGCGTGTGCCCCGACTACCAAGGCTCTAATTGGGAGAAGGGCTCGCACGTTTTGTCACATCACCATCCGACCGTGTTGGAGTTAGAATAGGGGTAAAATTTGTTTGTAATTTATTACATGTCAAGATTGAGTTGCCGCCTTTCGTTCTGTAGACTGAAACTGACTATTTACGGACTAGCTCTTTCGTCGGCGACAAAATTTAATTCCGCAACATCAACTCTTCTTAGGCTGTTTCTGGCATAAATTTTGGATACTCAGTTTTCCATCGACATCTTAATTTCTTTGATATTTCTGAAGTGATTGAATCAGAGTTTTCTCTTTTTGGTAGTTTACTAAAAATTATTAGACTTCGTAAATTTTAAGTGATGCGATGATAAGGGATAGCTTTTTGAATTTAAACGTTCGCAGGTTTTCTAGACGAATCAGTGATCCACCCAGGTATACGTAGTTGCCCGAGGGCGAGAAATTTCATTAAAAAGTCCCAATCAGGGATAAATTTCATCCTCATATCGGAGTGTGTTTGTTGTCACAACAAGTGAAGACGCGCGAATCGACATGGATGACCCTTTCTACTAATCTAGCAAGGCGACAACAATTGAACTCATAAAATCTTGTTGAAATGTGCCGTGCGATAGCAAAGTCGAGAAAGGAAGGATTTAGAATAGTATTTTTAGGCTCCGAAATTGGCATTCTCGGCTTCAATAAAATGTACTACTGATAGGTGTGTAGCGGTCTTATCTCTAATCTCAATCCGTGACACGGAATGATAGTTAAAGCTCATATATAGGGTATTTCTGGAAATTGAAGATACACGATAATATAGTCGCTTCTTTGTCGTGAAGCCGTAGATGGTTAGCTATATTGGAAGGTTTAAGAAGTGGGCATCAAAGTCCATTATACCCTAGAGTTTCTAGTCGATTTTGATGCAGAGAAAGTGCAACGATATTCAAAATATTTAGTCAAAAGTTTGCCAACTGTAAGCTGAGCTGACAATGACGAGAGATAAGCAAATAATTGGTTAGTTTCGGGAACTCATACGGCAATCTCTCGTGCACAAGATTGAATAGCCAACATGTTCTTGATAACTTGTTATTTAGGCCCGTCGTGTTTTCTGTGTTCGGAATAACGGGAGATCTTGGCTAAATAACCATGGGCCTATAGCCAATACTTTGAATTATTTCATTTGTTTTTGGAGTGCAAGGAATATCCCAAGTAGCCAATATGAGATCTGGGGCACAGAGTCGAGTCCGGACAATTTCAATGTAAATCAAAGAAAAATATAACACTGAACATCACTTAGCATAATCTGCGTGGGATGGTTGTCTTTTGCACTGATATAGGTAATCAATTTGGGTGAAGGACTCATGTCTGAGGAACACGCGGCATATACTTGGCGAAGAATAATTGGTCCGAGCTTGAAGTTCCAGGTAGACGAGAATTTCCATGACCAGGTAACCAGTCCTCGTTCCAACAAAAATCATCATCATTTTTGACGTAACCATCGGAAGGCCTTCGGAAAGGAGTCTGGTGTGAGCTACCGCTACTTTCCGTGAGTTCATCAAAGAAAGTCCGTTCCTTAACTCTGTGTAAGTAACCGTGTGCGATAGTACTTAAAAACACATCCTCAGGCTCTTGCAATGGCCTCAGCCTGTTTTCGTTGTTTGGACTAGGCAGTTGAGGGCCAGGGTCAGCGTGAAAACACTTCCAGCCAAATTGAAAACACCGTACTACAAGTGGACGGATAGCTGGAAGACAGGCGCATATAAGCATCACATCGACTTCAACTACTGACCAAACAACTATTATAGCTAAGTCCCCTAGATTAATCATACGTTAGAAGAATTGACAAAAGGGCATATGGAGAAACTTCATACATGCTTTATCGTAATCGTGTCGCACCATCTTGATAGCGAACTTGAGACGAAGTACACTTGTCACACAGGCGCTAGGGATGAATTGTTAGAGTACTGACAACGATAGATTTGACAACTTACAATGAAGCACATCCGAATAGTGCCACAAGATTTAGCGTCTGGAATCGCCCGATGTTCAGTGTGCTGAGCAACGGTACTGGCATAATCAGAATCAAGATGTCTTGAATAATAGAAATAACTGCACCCCAAAGAATGATGACATCGAGATTAAGGCATGATCCAGGCAGAGAAGGATTCCAAACCTTTGGAACTGGATTACACTGAAAAGTAATCAGCCCAAAAAAAATTACGCAGGGCAGAACAAGAAAAACAATAGACCATTTGCAAATGATCTGGAATCTTTCATCCACAAAAATCCGATGGTAGAAGATCAAGATGGAAATTTTGGTGGCAGAGACTGTGATGTTATAAAAAAGTTGTAACGTAAAGAGAATCTGAAAGTATTAGCTCTCCATATTTTAACGGCTGTGGTGCCTATACCTTTGACACAGGCTCATAGTTTTCTAAGCGGGCGTTCCAATAATGATCACCCATGCCAGAGTTTGCCACTAGAGACAGGAGAGTCAATTCTTAATCTTACTGTGTAGGGTACTGACTGACTGGAAACTTGAAGAACAGCAGCAATTACGATACATGTCTTAATTAATTAGCCTGACATTCTTATGGAGGTGAAGATTCAGAATCATACATAAACAACTAGAGCTATCCAATCATCTGCCCATAATCGTTTCTGGTGGAGGCATCTTGAAACAATCCTTAAGGTCACAAATGGTAGGGTAATTAAGGACATTATGATAGCATTTGACGCTATCTGATGACTACGCGTCTGCTTAGGAAACCCAATACAGATGTTCTCCATATCTTTTGTTAAAGCTAGATAAGAGATACGTCAAGAACAAATCTTAATTTTATAATATGAAGGAACTCACATTTCTGTTCAGGAAACGAGCAAGCAAAAAAGACACACTTTCCAAATTGCTCCTGCAAAGTGAGATTTGTACAGAAGTGTGGATCTGACTCTAATGATGAATAAAGAGACGAAGGCAAAATATCAGAGAAACAGCCTTGCTGTATTTGAGCAGTTAGAATAGGAATATATCGAATAAGGAGGATACAACTAACGACACATTCGGGAGATATTCTTGCAAAATTAGAAAGGCCTTCAAGAGTTTGCGGAATGGCTAATGTCGGTATTGCCAAACATATTAGAGTAAAGCACAAGAGGGTCGAAGTAAAGTTCGCCATAATGGAAAGACAGAACATTGTCAGATTTGGATGATGTGAGAGAATTACGATCACAAGTCGACGTCGCGAAATGAATAGGATGTAGTAGTGATGAACATGTTCTTAGTAGATGTTATCTTCGCCATTTGCTATCCCATGGGAAGAAGATTGGGACATAAGCAAATTCAAGTTGTACACTTATTTTCTCTATCACTGTTTATTTCTCTCCTGCCACAGAGGAAGAAAAAGGTACAGTTTGAATTTGCTTTTGTCTGAATCTCTTTTCCACGGGACGAGGAGATGATTATTTCCTGTGGTAAATATCGAGTGGGTTAGAGTTTTGCGCTTAATAGATGGGGCGCGGATATGTTACTAGCGCAGAGGTGGAGCATACTCTCATGATAGGGTATTGTTCGTTGATCCGCTTCTTATAGGGTACAGGGGTTAAAGCGGGGATAAAGTGGAGATAAAGTGGTGATATTCCAGGTTACCTCACGATAGATCCACAGTATCCCTGTTAGCTTCAAATTTTAAAATCTTATGGCCTAAGGCATAAGAGATATGCATCTGTATATGAAGTCCAACGCCCACCTTCATGCCTGCACCTTTCTTCACTCGCGCACACCTGAGGTCGTTTCGTTTAAATCATTGTCAGCTATTTACTATTATTTTGCTCAACGGCATACTTTTATTTCATTCATCTATCTAATTTTTACTTCATGTGAGTGCATCTGAACCTTAAGTCAACTACTTTAGAAGATTTTAATTTACTGTACTAGATTGCCGCAAAGATGGATTCACCTCAACAACGTTCTCCATCATCAGCATCTCCTACTTATGCAAAACGCCTAACACAAACTCAACGTATTCAAGTAAGTCTGAAATCTACAAATTGATAAGGTTAAGAGAGTAACATGTGCAGGTTAGAACCTTGGCCAGTGAGGGACACAGTTACGTCAAAATCTCTCAACGCCTTGGGATTACATGGCGACAGGTACAATACACCATGAGCGTTGAAAATACCGAGCCTCAGTACTCCAGTGGTAGGCCACCTATTCTAAGTAGTTCCCAGGTCGATGAAATAGAATTTTTCGTCTGTTTATCATCGGAAAATCGTCGGATGTCATTTTTCCAACTTGCACATTTTATATTTCGGCACTTTGGTGTGAGCGAGAATGTGATCCGACGTGAACTGGCAAAGAGGGGATATGCACGCAGGATTGCACGATTAAAACCTCCTATCTCTTCAGTCAACAAACTGAAGAGATATGAGTTTGCCAGAATACATCTCCACTGGCGGAAGGAACATTGGATGAGAGTCCTCTGGTCCGACGAGACTTGGGCTATGAATGGTCGGCAAAGTGATCGTTGGGTCACAAGAAAGGTCAGTAGTCCCTTAAAGGCTCCTAAGATTTAGAGTTCCCTTGAGCTAAGTTTAAGTCAAAGATTGGGGAAGAGTACGAAGATACCTGTGTCCTAGCCAAGACGCGGAGGAGAGTTGGGTGGATGTTCTGGGGATCTTTCTTTGGACGACAGAAGGGGCCTTGCCTGATTTGGGAGAAGGAGTGGGGCCATATCACTGCGGCCAGTTACTGCGAGAGGATAGTGCCTCTCATAGAGAGTGCGGTCTTTCGGGAACCAGGACTAGATGTGATGCAGGACAACGCCCCTCCTCACAAGTCGAGGCAAACTATGCGTGAGTTTGAAAGGAGGAATATTTCTCTAATGGAGTGGCCGCCATATTCTCCTGATTTAAATCCGATAGAAACTTTGTGGAGTTATATGAAAGCGTACATGGAGCGTCTTTATCCAGCGTTGGATCAAGGGGGCAGCGGAGTCAAGGGCATCTTCGTCAAATAGTGAACGAGGCGTGGGATCTGGGGTTTAATGGGGATGACTTGGAGAAACTGATAGATTCGATGCCCCGAAGAATCAGAGCCGTTTACGAAGCTGAAGGCGGATATGTAAATTATTAGCTAGATAGAAGTATAATTTATTTATGAAATGTATTAATGAATTAAAAAGTGAATAGAGGGCTATAATGGACCAAAAAAGCAAAACCAACGAATATTTCGTTGTGAAATTTTTGCCATACAAATTTAAAGTTTAGGTGGGGAGATCTACTTATCGTCATGCTAATTCAAGTTAGTAAAAGCCTATATACCCTGTAAAAGTCGAATTTTAGCGCCTATACACGATTAATACCGTAGTATCAGAGTACAGGCATTTACCACTGTACAGTAGAACCCCTCTTAGCTAATAGCGGGTCCCGGTATAATTACTGAAAAGATTCACAGATATTTTACCGTTGATATTTATAATACTTACCCCTGCACGCAAAATGACCTGTAAGGGTAAGTGTTGCAAATATAAAAGTCCAAGTTACAATGAATCTTTTGAACAATTATATCGGGATCCACTATTAGCTAAGAGGGGTTCTACTGTATATCATGATTAGCGATAGACCTGCCGATATTTTTATGCATATGAACTAATCTTACTCCAGCACAAGCATTAAATTTATACCTCGTCGAATGCAAATTTGTATGGGACGAAGTGTTAAAGCTATGCTTGTAATGCAGTATAAGCTAGATATTATATGCATAGCAATTATTCGAAGTGGGTGCGCCGGCATAAATTTTTGCTGACTGCTCAGTAGAAAAGAAGTTATACTTCTCGTGAACGTTTCGTGTGGAACACGGCTCTCATTACAACAACTTCGTGAAGTACATGTATCGATAACTCGTTAGGCCATTCGTTGCCCCTTTGTCCATGGATATTAGCTTGGTGTAGATGCTAGCACAACTACCGGCGACTGTACAGGGTCGCGGGGGTAATACTTTGCCCGCATAAAGTGAGCTCTGCCACTTTATGCGGGCATAGTATTACCCCCGCGACCCTGTACAGCACAACCTTCGGTCCCGAGATATCGGTATAGCTTTAACTATACATGTACAGTCATCCCTCTCTAACTCGATAGTAGGTCCCGGTATAAGTGTTGAAAATATTCATTGAAATTCAACCATTTACATTTGCAATACTTACCCCAGCAAGCAAAATGACCTGTAAGGGTAAGTGTTGAAAATATAAAAGTCCAAGTTACAATGAATCTTTTAAACATTTATACCGGGACCCACTATTAGCTAAGAGGTGTTCTACTGTAATTAGACAAAATTAGCGCTGTTAAGTAACAATATTTAGGTCTGCAATACAACATGCAAGTAAAACTAATTGTCTCTGATACCCTGTATTCACTAAAATTTAATATTTTTAATTTGCAATACAGTAATACTTCTCTAATACGATAGTGGGTCCCGGCATAAGTGTTGAAAATATTCATTGTAACTTGCACTTTTATATTTGCAACACTTACCCTTACAGGTCATTTTGCGTGCAGGGGTAAGTATTGCAAATATAAATGGATGAATTTCAATGAATATTTTCAACACTTATGCCGGGACCCACTATCGTGTTAGAGAAGTTTTACTGTACTTAAAACTGCACGCAAAATGACGTGTAAGGGTAAGTGTTACAAAAGTAAGTATTCAAAAGACTAGGGCGCATTAACATAGCTGCCTCTAGGTGCAAGAAAGGTGAGACTCCCTGTCTTCAAGGAGTAATTACAGGATAAAACAATGGTTCAACTCGAAACTCCCTAAACCAATACTGTAAGAATATAGAATAATATTAGCCGAAAATAATTATAAACGGAGCTACAATAAGAATAACACTCAAGAATATAAATCAACATAAAATACAATAATCACTGTTGTACTATAAAGTATACATATACACAAATAATACATAAATTATGAATATACACAAATAACACAAATATAGAATATATACATAAATTCTACATTAATATAAATTATACATATATATACAAATTATAGAATTAAATAAATTGGGTATAAATAAATAAATTACTACCACAAGGGTTAACAAGACTAAGATCGGCAAACTTATAATGCAGATCAATAATATTAAAATTAATAGTACGAGAAGTACTAGCACTAGTCTGTGCATGGGTTCTAAATTAATACAGCACAGACCATCTCAACACCTATGTCAGAGTTTTCTCTCTTAGTCAAAATATCTTAGAACATTTTAGAGGGATTAGAAACTAAGTTATTTTGGGACTAGTTAATGGCTTCATGTATAAATAGAGGAAGTTTTCCCCTGACAAAAAGAATACAATGAAGAACAGCCCAAATATACATCATACACAATCTACAAAATTATTCAACCACAATATTTCTTGGTTAGAAAATTATACACTTTTAAACAAAAGTTATTTCTCCCAGTAAATTTATACGCATCCACCATATCTAATTAAATCTTGAATCTGCTACTTGATTTTTTATAAATACCCAGTGAGAGCAGAAAGAAAAAATAAAACATAACCCAAGCTAGGAGCACCTCCCGACAGTAGCTCCAAGCAATAGAAGATATCTCTTTTGGTCCGGAAGTCACACTCCATGTCTATTCTCTTTCCTGTCACATCTTTCTGGTGACAATATTTTCCTCAACCCTGCTGAAAGCGAGAGATGGACTAACAGAGAACCTTCAAAAACAGCCGGGTTCTTGCATCTTTACTAAAGCCGCTTATTGTGATCTTGTCAAAGGTTGCTGAATCTTCTAAAATTTTATTTTCAAAGTTTGGAACTTTAAAGACTGTTCCCTATGCCGTCAAGATATTGCTAGAAGTGACGTCAGGAACTGATTCTACCATCTGGGCAGTAGCCTTGGGTCGGGCTACTGCGGCATACTCGCGCTGTCCATACTTTTGGATGGTCTCGAGCTGTTCATTTGTCGCCGATCCAGTCCTAGTGGGTCAAGCCAGACAATCCCGGCTATCTGATCGGTGAGGTCCTCCACAGTTTCGGCATCTTGTGGGGGCTTGGCACCCTCTTTCGGAGTGCATTGTTGATCCGCAATTCCAGCAAGCTGGGGTGCGAGAACAACCTCGTGTCGAGTGGAAGCCGAGACAGCGTTTGCACTGCTCGACGGGACGGCGAGGGTGAAATATTATTGCCCTTCCAGATTTGAAAAAATTTTTGAAACCAGGCCATGGAGCAGATTCTTGGGGGGAGAGCGCTATCCAGTTCTGGTATGACGATCCAATTTTGGTGACCCCGTGGGGCCGGACTAGTGATGGAACGGCATTGGTCACTCGTTTGATTTCCTGAGTTACTGTTTCGACCGCGAACGGAATGCTTTCCGTTGGAGAGTAGCCCTTTACCGGTACTGTGGGAATAAGGTATGCTATCAAATTTGAAGTGGGTTCGATCTTACGATCCTCCTTTGTTACCAGCCCCAGTATCTTTTGAATGCTGATCTCATCTGTTGCTGTTATGGAAAAGCCAGTTTTAACTCGCTGTAAAATTGGGATACTTACCAAGGGAATTGAGGCCAAGGTAGATATCTTTTGTTGAATGTACGACGGGGATGCGTTCTGCCATGCATCTGCTTTGTCCAGCCAGAGGAATAGTCGCTTATCAACTTTTTACTTGATGACATCATTTGCCAGTTTTTGAGCAGGTGGTGCTTTAATACTCGTTACCGGTTCGGCGTTGAGACTTAGGCCGTTCCGAGCTACTGTAGCCCAGGTGTTTTGTATGACCTGAGCTTGTGGCGTCGCTGTGGTTTGTTTCCTACTTGCCGGGAACCTCGGTGGAATAGGGCAAGCAGGACAGGCGGGGAGACTCAGTGGTATTAGCCCTGAGCCGGTGTGCACGTACTGGGGGATGGCAGCCCGTAGGTAGACTTTGATACCGTCTACAAAGGATATGTTCTCACCAGTCGTGAGTGTCAAGAGGGCTGCCTCAACACTGTTAATTGCAGTGGAGCAAAAAGAAAGATGAGCAGTGATTTGCGCTGCTCGTCGCTTTTCGGCTTCTATCACGACATGTAGCTCCGGAGGGTAAACCGTTGCTTCCGCGGCGGCTGTGCGTTTTGAAACTGGCACGGCAATTTTTCTGGTTGGGTAGTTTTCAGACTGTGTTGTCTTGTCTCGAATAGCTTCTTTTCCTTTACTTGAGCTAGTGCCCTCTGTGGCCTGCTCGGTGCTTTGTTTGGTCTCGGGATCATGGTTGATCGAACTGAGGGGTTCAGCATCCATCATCTCGACATCGGGGAGGGTTGGGGAATTCCCTTGGAGACAGGCCTCTAACGCATCTACGCTTTTTGAATTTTGCGCAAGACCTGAAAGTTTTGGACGCGTTTGCGCCCACTCTTTGCTAATGGCAGTAGTCCTTGGTGGACGATTTTCTCTCAACTGAGGCATTCTAGAGTCTGCCAATGACGAACCACAAGTAAACAATGGTGTAGCAGCAATTTTAATGGTAAATAGGGTAGGATATGTGCATTTAGGGATTGTTTCTCACGTTTAAGTCAAGTAGCCTAGATTCCACTACCCCTAGATTCAGCCACCCCCCTCACGTGAGACCATAGTATTTAACCAACAAATCCTTCCTCATATTTGCTACAAGGAAGTACTACCAACTCTACTCTGAGGTCGTTAGGCGTCTTCCTTGACAGCAAGCTCGATTTCAAACAACACGAGCAAGAATGGAGTGCTAAAATGCAACGGATTAGCGCCCATATACGGCAGCTTGGAAATACCTACCGTGGTGTACCAACAACCTTTGTGCGCACTGCAGCCTTAGCTGCGGCGTTACCTGTGCTTTTGTACGGTGCTGAAGTTTGGTAGCGTGGTCACACTTACCTCTGCCGAGGACGTCAAACTTCTACCCTTTCTCAGCACCTGGTAGACAAGATCTGTCGAGCTCTAGTTACCCTAGCTCGAGCAGTTCTACCGGTATACAAGACCACGCCCACTTCGGTACTCCTAAGGGAGGTGTGGCTCAAGCCTGCTCATATACTACTTGAGGAGATCTGCCTCCGCTCTGCCGTTAGACTAGCCGCGGCGGACTGTTTTCATCCTTTGGTTAAAAGATTCTCTGTCCTCCGCGCACACACCCGCCTTTCCGAAAAGCTAAAGCTTATTCCCCTCTCTCTCGACCCCAGCTTTTACCCCCCTAATACAAATCCCCTCCTAGTCAGTCTCGAGCAGACTTCTCCACCCAAGAATTCTCTGGGCGCATCAGAGAGCTGCCACCATGGGATATTCTTTGTTACGGGCTACGCCGATCCTTAGATCTTGGTAGAACAAGGGTAGAACCGTTCTGAAGCAAGTCCCTGTATTTCCCATGTAGATTCCCCTTTTTATATACAGGGTATCTACAGTTGGTAAAATACAGTAAAAGGGGGCTAGTTTTAATCCAATAATAAGTATCCTCAGACGTTAGAATTATTTAGTCCTCACTTAGAATATTTACAGTATTTGGCCACTTACTCTTTTGTCTTTATCTGCCTGTGACTGCCCTTTCACATATATTCTAAGTCTCTCAAATCTACACCTATCAAGATTTGTTATAATAACTTCACCAGTCTCAACCGAGATTGCAAGAGAAGATTTAACGTCTTTTATGAACTTCCGCGTACCAGATTCAGAACCAAAGTCCTCCGACGAAGAAGACTCTTTCGTCTCACAAGAAAGTTATACAATGTCGGAGCAAGTACAGGCGCCTGGGTCCAACGTCGGAGAATTTGTCCCTGCGGCTCACGAGCAACTAGGCGGGCCATCAGTACCCAAAGAGCAACGGAGCCAACCCCACACTAATGCTGGGGAAAGTATATTTTCTCACCTCTCTTCTGCGCAATACGAAGCGCTCTATAATCGATTTGCCTCGGAATTACTGAGCCAAAACCTCCCTACTCAACAGCCCTCCATTGCAACCCAGCGCATGACATTCATTCCGAAACCCTCCACGTTGGACCTTACTCCTACCAAGAAAGCCAATATGTGGCCTACATGGGATAGTTCCATAACAACTTTAAGATCATACCTCATCCGGTTGAAAGCAAAAATCGAGGAAGATAGACATCTGCTAGGCTCGGATAGAGTTGTGTGTTTAGGAATTTTGGACTCCGTTCCTGATGACAAAAAGCTCCGAATATCTCATTGGTTTGAGACAGGAGGGCCTAAAGGAGATTACGATTGGAGGTTGTTTTTAAACCATCTGAAAGACCAATTTGAGCATAAGTTGGCTTGTCAAAGGGCTGGAAATCTGCTTTCGCGAATGAGGATGGGGCCTAATCAGTATTTTGCTGATTATCTCCAGGATTTCGAATTCAAGCTTTCTCAATGTGGTGGAGACATGTCAGACAGTAATAAGATCTGGAACTTAAGTATAGGGATAAACGTCGCTCTCCAGCAATATCTTGTGTTCAAGGATTTACCCGATGATGATTATCAAAAATGGGTAACTAAAGTAAGTAAAATAGCTGGACGTTTGGAAAGTCTTCCTTCATATCGGCCTAAGGGCTGTTCTGGTAAAAAGACTTGGTACTTACAGCAGAATGGATCGTTATTCTCTCCGACATTCGAAAATCAGATTCAGACATCAAATGTCAATGCAGACGGAGATACTAAGATGGGGGGAGTTAATGCCATGAAGGTTTTACAGGCTGCGATTAGTGCGTTAAATGTTAATCCCGACGCTGGAGAAAATACAAAACCGAGAGCCAAATGGAGAACCCAGGAAGAATTTGCACGGCTAATTAATGAGGGAAAATGCACTCGATTTAAAAAGAAGGGACATAAATCACGTGCTTGTTCTGAATTCCGACCGGCAAAGAGATCAATCACAGTCTCATACGTCAACGGCTCAGCAGCTTCCAAATCACCTAGAATTTTGTTGGGGAAGGCGATTAGGGTTGATGAATCAGAATCGGAGTCGGAGTCAAATGAAATTGATAATGGGAATGATAATGAGTTCTCGGGGGAAGATTAGGCCTTGAGCAACGTCGCGCTCAAGGCAGGGAGAATTCCTGTAAAAGTGAAATAAAAAAGGCCATCAAGAGAATGAACAGTACTCCTTTTCTAATTGATTGTTTCTTAAATTCTAGTTTTTTTGTACAATCTTTAATCGATACCGGATGTCTGTGCTATGCAGCTTTTTCAAATAAACTTGTTAAGGAAAAAAACCTCCCGCGCATTTCAATAATCAAACGTACCCTTCAGTTAGCAGAAAATGATGGAAGGGAGAGAACGATAGATGAAATTACGTATGCTGATTTTGATATAGATGGAAGACGAGAAAGGGTCTATGGATATATCATCCAAGACTTAACCTATGATACGATTCTGGGAAAGCCATGGATGGAGTACAATAACGTTGTTTATCTCTCAAAGGAGAGAGCTATCCGTTTCGGTTCAAATCCTAACAGCCTCTTGGTTAAAGAAAAGGGCTGGTTTAAGGGCAAGGCTCCTCCGGATGTCAAGAATAAGATACAGCACGTGGCTGCCGCCAGAAAAATGATGGCAGCAAACTTCCTCTCGCTTGTTAAATCCGCAGGCGGCGAGGCCGGTGCTCAGATCTTCGCCATCAGCATTGAAGACTTAAATAAAGCTCTTCAAGTCCCAAGTCATGATTCGCTAGATGAAATTCGCAAAAGTCTTCCAGATGAAATAAAGAATTGGGCCCAGCTTTTCATTGAGGACAAAGATAGTACCTTGCCGCCACATCGACCGTCAGATCTGAAAATATGCCTCGAAAAAGATGACAAAGGCAGGGAGAAGTCAATACCATGGGGACCGTTATACAGAATGTCCAGAGATGAACTTTTAGTCTTGAGAAAAACGTTAACGGACCATCTTGATAAAGGCTGGATCAGAGCCAGTAGTTCTCCAGGAGGCGCACCTGTGCTGTTCGTCAAAAAACCTGGTGGCGGGCTCAGGTTTTGTGTGGATTACCAAGCTCTAAATGCAATAACAGAGAAGGATAGATATCTATTACCACTGATAAGAGAGACTCTGAGGTCAATATCGAAATCAACATGAATTACCAAAGTTGACGAACGGGCTGCCTTCCACAAGCTGAGAGTCAGGGAAGGGGACGAAGAGAAAACAGCGTTTCGTACAAGATTTGGATCATTTGAATGGTTAGTCACCCCGTTTGGGCTTCAAGGGGCACCAGCAGCATTTCAAAGGTATATCAATGAAACATTAGGCAAATACCTTGAGATTTTTTGCACGGCATATTTAGACGATATTCTAATTTATACATCTGGGTCTCTAGACGACCATTGGGAAAAGGTTGACGCAGTTTTCCAGCGTCTCAATAAAGCTGGACTAAAACTGGACCCTAAGAAGTGCGATTTTGCCGTTAAACAAACTAAGTACTTAAGCTTTATCATAAGCTTGGGTGATGGAATTAAGGTGGACCCTGATAAAGTAGAAGCCATTAGATCTTGGGAAGCCCCTAATACAGTAAAAGGTGTTCGGAGCTTCCTTGGTTTCGCAAACTTTTACAGAGAGTTCATTCCTAGCTTCAGCGAAATTGTGCAACCATTGTTGGAACTTACTAAAAAGGACCAGGCGTATTTATGGTGTGACGAACACCAAAGAGCATTCGAGAATTTAAAAGAACTCTTCATCACGGCACCGGTTTTGGCCCTATATGATTCGGAGAGCGAGACAGTGGTTGAAGCTGATTGTTCTGGATACGTTATGGGAGCCTGCCTCTCACAATACGACCATAGAAAGATCCTCCGGCCCGTTGCATACTTCTCAAGGAAGTTAACTCCCGCAGAATGTAACTACGAAGTTCATGATAAAGAACTGCTAGCTGTAGTAACAGCTCTAGAACAATGGAGAGATGAGCTAGTAGGGCTAAGATTTCCTTTTACGGTTCTATCAGATCACAAAAACCTTCAATACTTCATGACCAGCAGAAAATTGTCTGAGCGTCAGGTACGATGGAGCCATACACTCTCTCAATTTAACTTTCGTCTAAACTTTAGGGCGGGTGAAAATTCAGCAAGACCAGACGCTCTCTCACGACGAGAACAGGACATGCCACAGCACGAGGACGATGAACGTTTGAGTAGTCGACACATAAAACTAATTAAGGATGCCTGGAAAATAGATGAGCCACGTCAGATGGAATTTGCGAGAACAACTCTCAACTGTACGTCAACCCTTCCAGAAAATATCTCCGGGAATATACCTCGTGGTTTGGAGATATTTCACGAGCCAGAGCTCCAACTGTTTTGGGATAGAGGTTGTGCTGAAGATAAAGACTTTGAAGAAATGTATAAGGCTTTAAAAAATGGGGAGCGAATATTTCCAGCTAAATTAAAGCTCAAAATAGCGATCTCAGAATGTGATTTTGACGAAAGAGGGGTACTTCGCTTTCGCCGACGCATCTGGGTACCTAATTGGGAGCCTCTTCAGACAGCTCTAATCCAAAAAACTCATGACTCGCATATCAATGGCCATCCAGGTCGTGATAGCACATACTCAATATTGTCGAGAAGTTTTTTTTGGCCGGGGGCATCGTCAATGGTACGGACTTTTTGCAAAAACTGTGATATTTGCGGTCGATCTCATGTTTAGAGAGAGAAAAAGAAAGGGCTGTTATTACCCCTACCCATACCAGATAGGTTTCATTCGGAGCTCTCCGTTGACTTCATGACAGAACTTCCAGCAAAATCAAAAGGTGATCCTCGCTTTCTAATGGTAATAACTGATAGATTGTTAAAAAGTTGTACGCTTGAAGCAATGAATTCAATGTCGGCTGAGGATTGCGCCAATAGATTCGTCACCTGTCACTATTGTTTTCATGGCTTCCCTCTTTATTTGACATCAGATCGCTGCTCTAATTGGGTAGGAGATTTTTGGACCCATCTTTGCAAGCTAGTAGGAATAGAACAGCGCCTTTCGACAGCTTTCCACCCTCAAACAGATGGGAGCACAGAAAGAATGAATCAAGAAGTTTTAGCAAATCTAAGAGCTTTCATTTCGTATGCGCAGTACGAATGGCCATCCATACTCCCCTCAGCAATGTTGGCTTTAAACAATAGGAACACTAGCATTGGTTTAAGTCCATTTTTCTTGACGCATGGTTATCACGCAGAACCTATTAACCAAGTACAACCCCCTGTCAAGAGACTCTCGGATCCTGCCAAAAAGGCCCAGGAATTTGTAGCCCGGCTAACAAGTGCACAAGAATACGCCTAAGCTGCAATGGCTCTAGCCCAACAACGTATGGAATTTTATGCCAACAAAAAACGACAGCCACAGGATAAATTCAAAGTGGAAGATCATGTTTGGTTATCCCTCAAAAACATTGAAACTCCTCAGCTCTCCAAAAAATTATCATGGGTCAACGCAAAATATCGGGTTACGAAAGTCACATCTCCCCATGTAGTAGAACTCGATGTGCCTTCAAGTATCTGGCCTAGATTTCATGTTGACCTATTAAAAAGAGACCCCAACAACCCACTACCTTCTCAAAAAATTAAGGGATAAATAGCCACCCCCCTTTATCACTACAGAGGGAGAGGAGGAACAGTTTGTTGAAAAAATATTAAGAGCGGAAAGGAGACGCCGAGGTCGAGGTTTTCGGAGAGAAGTGCTGATTAAATGGAAACAATTTGAAGAACCAAACTGGGAATCACGAGAAAATCTAGAAGAAACAGAAGCCCTGGATAAGTTTGAATTGACATACGGGCCTGGGGACAATGTGGGAGAGGATGTCGGTGCACGTACTGGAAAGACTGGAAAACGACGAAAATCTTTGAATGCATAAACCTTCTGAAAGAGAGGAGATAATTTTATGGGCTACGCCGATCCTTAGATCTTGGTAGAACAAGGGTAGAACCGTTCTGAAGCAAGTCCCTGTATTTCCCATGAAGATTCCCCTTTTTATATACATGGTATCTAGAGTTGATAAAATACAGTAAAAGGGGGCTAGTTTTAATCCAATAATAAGTATCCTCAGATGTTAGAATTATTTAGTCCTCACTTAGAATATTTACAGTATTTGGCCACTTACTCTTTTGTCTTTATCTGCCTGTGACTGCCCTTTCACATTCTTGTCTTCTCGGATGGCTCAAAGCAGAAATATGGCTCTGCTGGGGCAGGTGCCGTCGTTCTTCATAGAGATATCACTGTAGCTGAAGTGAAAGTGCCCCTAGGCCCCGACTTTGAGGTCTACAACTCCGAAATCATCGGCGCCCTCGAAGGGCTTAGGGCTGCTATAGCAGCTCCTTCTACCCACCTTGCTACTAAAATTCATATAATCCTTGACAACCAAGAGGCTGCACACCGTCTTCTCGATTCTTTACCCTCCAAGTCCTCGCAAATAGAAATTTTAGAATTTTGGGATCTCGCTTCTCGCTGGCCTACAAGGAGAATTCTACCTATCACATCTCCTGGCAAGGTCCAAGTAATATGGTCTCCTGGTCACATGGGCATTCTAGGTAATGAGCTGGCCTACAAGTTGGCCAGAGAAGCGGCTCGCTAACCTGCTCTTCCTGTCGCATCCCTTGCCAGAATTCGTGCTGAGATATAAAGGCAAATATGGGACTTGACCACAGCATGGTAGCAATCTCATGCTCCCTCTACCTATTGCGAGTTGGGGATGCCTTTTCCCAAGAAGCCTCCTGAGGAACTACGACTCCCTCGCTGTTATCTCGGATATTTAATCCAATGCCGCACTGAACACGGTGACTTTCGTGCTTCTCACAAAAAGTTTCTGTTATGGGCTTTGCCCGTATAGGGGCTGGTCACAGGGACCACCCCAGTAAAAATCGTAATAACGAGGCGCTAATAGGCGAAGGGGGGATCGGCCAGGAGCAGGAAGGTCCGACCCGAGCGGGGGCCAGTGGCAGGGATGAAACGAGCATTTCGGGTTTACATGAAGCTGGTACATTAGGATCGGTGGAGTTGGGCGTTAGGCATCAAGGGACGGGGACAAGGCAACTCCAGGGAATCGGGTAGGGTAAGTTAGCGAGTTTGGGTGACGATATATATTGGGGAGTCCAGCCATATACTGTAATTTCCTCTTCATTAGAAGATTATAAACTATTTTTACGACTTCGACTTTCGTGAATAACTAAGGTCCTCGATCCTTTAACATATAATCTTCTAATCATATTTTTTTTTTCTGCTCTCTTCCTCTCTCTCTGATAGTTGTTTATGACCATTCGAGTTCCTAACTTCGATTCTGACTCGTCTTCTTCCTTTGCCAGCGCACCAGAGATGGACCACAATATTGTTAACACACAGGTCAATATGTCGGGTAACTTCGCACCTCCCAATCCTAACATTACCTCGCAGGACTGGCAGGGGCTTCTCCAGATGTTAGCCGAGCGCAGAGCTCAGTCTGAGGCGCCTATGCAAAGTGTCAGACAAGCCAGAAGAGATGTGGCCTTGCCGAAATGGAACGGTCGGGCAGTAGACTTCAAGTTTTACTTAGGGAGGTTGGAGACGCGAATCACCACGGATTTTG
Organism: Podosphaera xanthii; assembly: GCA_028751805.1. Classification (NCBI taxonomy): domain Eukaryota; kingdom Fungi; phylum Ascomycota; class Leotiomycetes; order Helotiales; family Erysiphaceae; genus Podosphaera; species Podosphaera xanthii. Next base: position 4,115,410 of record JAPWIX010000001.1, on the reverse strand, counting down.
CGCCTTTCTTCGACAAATATTCCATTTGCCTCGACATAATCGACACAATTCCTGAAAACCTGAAGTTGCGAGTGTCGGGATAGTTTGATTCGCGAAAGGCAGGTAATAACTTTAGCTGGAGAGAATTGGTTCAACACCTCGAGAACACCTTTGCGGATCGGCAGGGTCAGCAGGCCGCGTCCGAACTATTGGACCGGATGGAGCAGGGGGAGCACCAGCCGTTCGCCGACTTCCTGCAAGACTTCAACTACAGGTTGGCCCAAAGCGGAGGTGATGAGGCCCACACCGCCCTCGGAAAAACCCAAAAATTAAAAGCGGCAATGAACAACCAGCTCAGGAGAGCTCTAATCGGCCTAAAATTACCACCGGCCAACAAGCACGAAGAGTGGGTTGCGGAAGTGAGGGAGATAGCTCTGGAGGTAGAAGCAATGGCCGACTATTGACCCAGAGAAGCGACCAATACCAGGACGAGATATGGGGCTCCTAAGAGTGGGGTAGCGATGTCGGTTCCAAGGAACCAGGGAGTGGATAGCGAGGGGGATATTCGAATGGGGGGAACCAATGCCCTCATGGCGGGAATAAGTGGGATGGCTTTGGAAAATGAAGGAAGGGAGAGTGACCTCGAGGACCTAGGAAGACCCCCGACAACTGCGGCGAACGCTGTAGGACACGACGATAGAAGGGCTAGCTTGCCCAGGGCGCCGTGGAGGTCTCAGCAGGAGGTTCGTAGGCTTTTGTCAGAGGGAGCGTGTGTCCGGTGTACGGAGAGGGGGCATTTTGCGAAGGAGTGTCCGAGGTTTCACAGGGCGCGTGATTCAAGAGATCTCTTCAACGCCGCAAGGGGTACTGAGGGGCAGGGAAACGGGGCCCCTTGAGTGAAGTCGCGCTCAAGGGTGCTAACGGGATTTCGTCGGGTATCGAGAGGGTCTTATGTTCTCAACCACTAGTTATTGTAGGATTAATAAATTCATTGTTTCCTATCGAAGCTATGGTTGACACCGGCTGTTTATGCCTCTCTGTGATTGACGAAAATCTCATGCGCGCTCATAAAATTCATATAAAATCGATTCCGCCCCGGGTGTTACGTTTAGCTGACGATAGTAAAACCACCGTTATTAAACAAATCGCCAAATATGAGTTAGACATCGAGGGTCATCGGGAACTCATGTGGGCGTACGTCATGACTAATTTGGCCTACCCTATCATACTTGGAAAACCGTGGATGGAAAAGAACCAGGTAGTTTACGCGGCTGATAGACCCTCACTTAAAATAGGACATAGGGAGCTACTCAAACGTAGTACGGAAAACCCAACGCTAGTTCAGAGGGAACTAGAGGAACCAACAGGCATCAGCCGGCAGGACCTGATAGGGCGGGAGCAAGTGGTCGGGTCCGTTTCTAAAACGGAACTGGAAAGGGCTTTGGAACCAAAGACAACAATGACCAGGGAGGAAACAAGGGCCAATCTACCTGTTGAGCTGTGGAAATTCACTGAGCTGTTTTTGGAAGACGGGACCGACGGAAACGATGCGTTACCTCCACACAGACCAGGGGTGGACACGAAGGTAGTTATGCAAAAGGATAATCAGGGTCGAGACAAGGAAGTTCCATGGGGACCTCTCTACGGAATGACGAGAGAGGAACTATTGGTTCTTCGTAAGACTCTTACGGAGCTACAGGACAAGAATTGGATCCGTGTAAGCAGTTCTCCAGGGGGGGCTCCGGTGCTATTCATAAAGAAGCCGGGTGGGGGCCTAAGGTTTTGCGTGGACTATAGGGCGTTGAACGCAGTAACGGAAAGGGATCGGTATCCACTACCACTCATTAGGGAGACGATGCAGATGTTATCGGGGGCGTCCTGGCTCACCAAAGTCGATGTAAGGTCGGCATTTCATCGACTAAGAATTGCGGAAGGCGACGAATTGAAAACAGCCTTCAGGACTAGGTTCGGATCGTTTGAATGGTTAGTAACCCCATTTGGCCTAGCAGGGGCTCCCTCTGCCTTTCAGCGATGGATAAATAAAGAGTTAAGCGACTTGCTAGGAGTTACCTGCTCGGCCTATGTCGATGATGTGGTCATATTTACGGATGGGGATCTGGAAGATCATTGGACCAAGGTTTCTCAGGTGTTACGAAGATTGCTAAACGCGGGCCTGAAGTTAGATCCTAGGAAATGTGAGTTTGCAAAGGAGATAAAATACCTGGGTTTTATAGTGAATGTGAACGAAGGTATCAAAGTAGATCCAGAAAAGGTACGAGCAATTGGAACGTGGGAGGCTCCGAAAAATGTGAAGGGGGTGCGTAGCTTTCTGGGCTTCGCAAACTTCTACAGAACGTTTATTCCTGAATTTGCTCAGACCTCAGCCCCGTTACAAAGATTGACTAAAAAGGGTACACCTTTTCGATGGGATCAGGAGCAAGAGAAATCATTCGAAAGTCTAAAGTCCCTTTTCAGCACCGCTCCTATATTAGCGTTGTGGAATGGAGATAACCCAACCGTGCTGGAAACGGACGCATCCGGCTGGGCTACAGGTGGGTGTCTTCTGCAGAAACAACCAGGGGGGCAACTAAAACCCGTCGCGTACTTCTCAAAAAAGCTATCACCTGCCGAGTGCAACTACGACATTCACGACAAGGAGTTGCTGGCCATAATTAGATGCCTCAATGAATGGAGAAGCGAGTTACTTGGAGTGAAGAACCCTTTTTTGGTTCTAACGGACCATCAAAATCTCAAGTATTTTATGACATCCCGTCAGTTGTCTGAGAGGCAAGTAAGATGGTCACAGTTGCTTTCCCAATTCAATTTTGAGTTAGACTTTAGATCCGGAAAGTTTGCAGGACGGCCAGATGCGTTGTCCCAAAGGGCGCAAGATATACCAGAATCAATAAATGACCCTAGGTTGAAGGAAAGGGAGTTCAGACTGTTGAAGGAAGATTGGATACATAAAAATCCAGTGGTTGGCCATGTACAAGCGGATCAAAGCGATATCCGCGGAAAAATACTGACAGGAGAGAGTCTGTTCGAGGAACAGGAATTACAGCAACTTTGGGACAAGTCTTTAGACGAAGAAAAATCAATAGTAGAGCTATACCGGACACTATTAGAGGGCGAGCCACAGTTCAACGCAGCCTTGCAATTGAAAGTATCAGCCTTAGAATGCGAAATTGACACCAGAGGAGCGTTATGCTTTCGGAGAAGTGTATGGATTCCAGACTGGGAACCACTGAGAACGGCGCTAATACAACAAACGCACGACTCCTATCTTACGGGACATCCTGGAAGAAATAGTAACATAGCAATCCTCGCGCGATCATTTTTCTGGCCAGGAATGACTGCCATGGTGCGGAGATTTTGTAAGAATTGTGATGTGTGCGGTAGAACGAAGGTTTTGCGGTCTAGGAGGCAGGGGTTGTTACTACCCTTGCCAATTCCCGAACGTTTTCACAGTGAATTATTGATCAATTTCATGACCAACTTGCCAGCAAAATCCAAAGGAGACCCAAGATATCTAATGGTGATTACCGACCGTCTGCTGAAGAGCGTGACTCTAGAGGCAATGCAATCAATGAACGCAGAGGAATGTGCCGATAGATTTTTACATTGCCATTACCGGTTTCACGGATTCCCCCACGCGTTAACGTCAGACAGGGGTTCCAACTGGGTAGGCGATTTTTGGAAAAGGCTGTGCAAACTGACACAGGTGGAGCAACGGTTGTCGACGGCATTTCATCCGGAAACAGACAGAGCAACGGAAAGAATGAACCAAGAAGTCCTAGCGTATCTCAGGGCCTTTGTTTCTTTTTCGCAAACGGAGTGGGCATTAATGTTACCTACTGTTGGAAAACACAAGAGTTTGATGTTCAGGTTTCACCTGTATGACTCGGTTTTTCTTTTGTTCCCGATATAGATTGAAACAACGTTTCCCGAAACTCGCTGCTCGAAAGATGTTTTGGGTATGTTGTTGAGAACAAACCGAAATTTGGTGCTTGGAAGATGTTTTGGGGCATGTATTTATGCATGTATTTATGCATTAGTTATAAAATCTGTTCTACTATAAGTATTACGGTGTGTAATGGAAAATAGGGAATAAGGGTTTCTAATATAATATTACTGAACACATTTTTTTTCTGATTATTCTTTATATCTAACAGATTATGAGACCAATGCTCTAAGCAACTGAATTGAAATTGATCTATTTTTATATATATATCCATTATCAGAGTTATTATTTTGAGAAAGCATCTCTCCTTTCTTAAAAACTTCTTCAGTTAATCATTATATCCGAGATAGTACTCCTCCTACTCGGAAGGCCTTCAATATGTCCACATCCCAAATCCTCAAAAGTCTTGGACGTGCACCAAAACTTGACCACTCGACCTACGGTAGATGGAGCTCGCTCTTTGAGAGATGTCTTATATCTCTAGAGAGAGAGCAATTTATTCTTGAAGGTGTACCTGACTCCTCAAATCACTCTAACACAGCAGTAGATTCGAAGTCTAGTGTCAAGCCAAGTCGTCCTGACCTGGTGAAAGACAACAATATTATGACAGCAATCCTTCAACTAGTCCCTGAGGAAATTTACTATCTTCTAGAGACAAAAGCGACATCGAAGTAAATGTGGGATACTCTCAGGACTTATTACCGCCCTCATAATGAAGCGACAATAAATTCTCTACTTGAAGAATTCTGGACCTTTTCGATGGATGAAAGTACTGACGTTGATAAACTAGCGAACGAACTTACCGAACGGCAGTCCCGCATAGCCGCCCTGGACAAGTCTCAACGCCCTTCAGACTCCGTCAAGAAAAATCGTCTTCTAGGTCATTTCGACAAGCATTACAACGGATATTACAGCGGTGCTGTAACTTTTCTTAGGAATGACACGAATATCTCTTTCGACGCAACAGTCAATCACCTGAGAACCACTCAATCTGGTCACAGATCGAGCCATCCTGTTCCCTTTGTTGTTCTCGCTAGAGGCGATGAAACCAAGAAACTATCACCATCTAACAAGAAGAAATCTTGTGCTCACTGCAAAAGAAGAAATCATACTAGTGACTCCTGTTTTCTGTGGTTAGATACTCCGGACGGATCGAAATGGGCTGCCAAAAATCCCGATAAAGCTGCTAAGACCAGATTGATGAAAAAGAAATTTGAGGATAAAAATAATTCGAAAGGATCTGAAAATCACGCCAATGAAGGTGTATGGATGATGGAAAATTATGTTCTTTCATCTATGACCACACAAAGCGATAGCGATATAGTTCTCGATACTGGTGCAACTCACCATATTTTCCATGATAAAAATCTTTTCATGTCAATATCCCCCTTTAGCAAATCTATTAGGACCGCTTCTGGAAAAATCGAGTCTGTATCTGGAATCGGATCGGTTGAGTTCAAGGTCTTTGATCTTCAAGACATCAAGAAGTGCAAAATTATTAAAGTTGATGATGTATGGTACCTACCTAAATGCACTAAGAATCTTATCTCTGGGTCACAACTTATTTCCAGAGGCTTTCAGATAAAGTCCAACTCTAATGGCCTAGGCGTTCATACCCCTGATGGAAATATCGTCGCCACTGCTTGTCCCAAAGATGGGCTATTTTGTTTTAACACATCGGTCAACCCCTTGGTTTCATCAAAGTGTTTTGTGTCGGAAGAAATAGAAAAGAATGTGACCAAACTTGTTCACAACCGATTTGCACATACTGGGTTGTCATCACTCAAAAGAATTAATAAGAGTCGTTTGAGGATAGACGAATCGAATGATTTAGCTGATTTAAAATTCGACAATACTACCTTAAGAGAATGTGATACTTGCAATTCTTGTAAGCAAGTGGAAAAGATCAACAGAAGACCAAGTCCAAGATCACAGGAACTTCTTGAAATAGTACACTCAGATGTGTGGGGAAGAAGCCGCATTGCCGGACTCTCAGGAAGTCTTTATTTTGTGACTTTTACCGATGATTCCTCGCGCGAAAGTGAGGTATACGTCTTGAAGAGTACTAAGGAAGTACCAGAAAAATTCTTGCTCTATAAAGAACGGAAGGAACTCAGCTCCGGACGAAAGATCAAAGCATTACGAAGCGACGGAGGAGCCGAGTACAAGACTATCCCATATCATGGGATTGCCCGACAAGTTAGTGCTCCGTGTTGCCAGCATCAGAATGGAGTTTCCGAAAGACTGAATCGTACACTTGTGTGACGGCTGATAAGCCGATATGTACCTGTAGCCTATGATGATTATCACAGGCGAACTGTGCATAGGATCGGCATAGGTGGGGCTCTATACAGCCCTATTCTCTAATGCAATCTTCCCCGCTAGTGATCGGCAGATGCATATATTTAGTTTAGCTTAGATGGAACTTTCTCGAGGATTGATATCATCTAACTATCTATTGTGGAAGTCGAGAGAATGTTCGGGAATAGGTAGCTAGAAGAACAGGTAGGAGGCAGGGCGTATAAGTGGTTGTTGTCAGACATAGTTGTTTGTTCCTCCTTTATAGATAAATATAAACTACTTTACGATATACAGTGCTTCTGCCTCTATATCCCGAACCGTGACAACTTGTCACCATGGCACGTTGTATGATCAAACACGCTGGCCTGCCGCTCCGTTTTTGGGACGCTGCTATTACGACTGCTTGTTATATTAAAAACCGAATACCTCTGAAAGAGGATAACTTGACTCCGTACGAAAAATTCTCCGGTATCGAACCAGTGCTATCGCACCTAAAAGTATGGGGTTGTATCTGTTACGCACTCATTGATCGAGAAGACCCTCACAGGTATAAACTCTCCCCCACGTCAATGAAAGGCATTTTCGTTGGTTATTGTGAATCATCCACACAGTACCAAGTTTATGTACCGAGCAAGCCGGGTCGCAATAAAATCATTTTTTCAGCAAATGTGCGTTTCCTGGAAGACAAGTTCTGGGATTGGAGCAGAACTTCTGAACATTTCAGTGAGCTCGAAACGGAGGTTGATGAAAGCTTAGAGCAAAATGTTGAAGATAATTTACCGTCGGATTCTGATTCTGATCTCGGACTACAATCACCCACTAACCATCAACAAATTTCACCATCCTTGATACCACATACATCTAGTGAGCCTGTTACCACAGATGATGAGCATGTACACAATACCGAGTTTTTGCAACCTGTATCTCCATCACAAGAGAGTAACAGTAGCGTGGAAAGCCGATATCTGATGCCTCCTAGGAGGAGTACACGTGTTCCAAAGCCCGCTCTACCGAGGTCTGCATGGCAACCAAGACCCGATGCATTATATGTAGGAGGAGAAGTCTCGATACCTCAAACATACAAGGAAGCCATACATTGTACTGACAGTGAGAAATGGAAATCAGCAATAGATGAGGAACTCAGTTCGATAAACCAGAAAGGAGTTTTTTCACATGTCACTCATGTGCCTCATGGGAGGAGACCCATTGGTTCGCGATGGGTATTTATAGTGAAATCCGATGGAAGATTCAAGGCTAGGTTAGTCGCTCAAGGTTTCTCCCAAGTGCATGGTATAGACTATTTTGATACGTACTCGCCGACGTTAAGAATGGACTCTCTCAGGATTTTATTAGCAGTTGCAGCATTTCTCAACTGGGAAATTCATCAGATCGACGTCAGAACCGCATACTTGGAAGGAGACCTGACAGATGAAATTTACATGCAAACACCTGAAGGAGTGGAAGGCACCAAGTATGTAAGGCTCAACAAAGCACTGTATGGTTTAAAGCAAGCCGGAAAAGCTTGGTATGACAAACTCGACGGCAAGTTCATGGCTCTTAATTTTAATTGATCAATGAATGATCAATGTATTTATATCCATCCGGAAAAGCAGGTTGTGGTTGGAGTGTATGTTGATGATTTGGTTATTTGTGGGCAGTTACTGCGTGATGTGGAGGATTTGAAGGAAGAACTAACATCATATTTTCCGATAAAGGATCTTGGGGAAATAGATACGGTTATTGGATGGAAGGTTACTCAGGATAGATCGACGAGATCTTTAACGATCTCCCAAGCTCACTACATTAACGATAAGGTAAAATCTTTTGGATTAGGCGACGCTAAACCGTATTCGGCCCCTTTGGATGGGTATAGTGGAATATTACCGGCCCAACCAGACGAGCCATTAGCGGATGATACAGCGTATGCAAGCGCCATAGGGAGCTTAGGATATGCCTCCAACAGCACGAGACCTGATATATCTTTCGCTACTTCCCAGCTTGCCAGATTTAATTCGTCGCCAGTCAAACGCCACTGGGACAGCGCCTGTAGGGTCTTCAGATACCTAAAGGGTACTAACGATTATTGCCTCGAATACAATTTTGGTCCTCCATCGGATGAATTATCACCAGAATTTATGACGAAGCTATTCTCTGACTCTGACTACGCATCCGACATCACCACTCGAAGGTCAGTCAGCGGGTATATCTTGATGTTTGGAGGAGGCCCCGTCTGTTGGCAATCGAAAAGGCAGAAATCAGTAGCAACCTCGACTACAGAGGCTGAATATGTTGCTTTATTTGAGGCTACAAAGCAAGCCATCTGGGTAACTCGGCTTCTCAAGGAGCTTCATGTCTCGACCCGAGTTATCAATAGCGACGGAATTCTAATTTTCACAGATAATCAGAGCGCGTTGGCTCTGGCCAAGGGTACGAATTCCACGAAAACAAAGCATATAGACGTCGCGTATCATTTTACGAGGGACTGTGTTTTAAACATAGATATTAAGGTGGAATACATCCCAACAAATGAGATGTTGGCCGATGTACTTACGAAGCCGCTGCCACGGTCGAAGGCGGAGCCATTGTGTGGTAAAATTTTTGGACTTGTTTCTAAGCAATCTTGTCAGTCAGGAGGAGTGTTGGAAAACACAAGAGTTTGATGTTCAGGTTTCACCTGTATGACTCGGTTTTTCTTTTGTTCCCGACATAGATTGAAACAACGTTTCCCGAAACTCGCTGCTCGAAAGATGTTTTGGGTATGTTGTTGAGAACAAACCGAAATTTGGTGCTTGGAAGATGTTTTGGGGCATGTATTTATGCATGTATTTATGCATTAGTTATAAAATCTGTTCTACTATAAGTATTACGGTGTGTAATGGAAAATAGGGAATAAGGGTTTCTAATATAATATTACTGAACACATTTTTTTTCTGATTATTCTTTATATCTAACACCTACGGCGCAACTGGCGCTAAATAACTGGGACAACTCTACGACGAACCTAAGCCAATTTTTCTTGTCACACGGGTATCATGCAGAGCCGATACAACTCAAACCACAGCGTGTCAACAATGCTTCTTCGCCCACGGCAAAGAGAGCTGATAAATTTTTGGACAGAATAAGGCAGGCTCAGGAATTTGCCGCGGCGGCGATGGCGGCGGCCCAACAGAACATGGAGGAACAAGCCAACCGAAGTAGGTCACCCGCAATAAAATATCAAGTGGGAGACAAGGTCTGGCTAAGCCTGAGGAATATCCAAACCCCACAAACCAAGAAAAAATTAGCATGGATAAATGCGAAGTACTGTCACGGATCAACTATAGAAAGCAATGGGCATTTTTATGGATGATGGTATTTCTATAATTCAACTATAGAAAGCAATGGGCATTTTTATGGATGATGGTATTTCTATAATTCAACTATAGAGAACAAATAAACTATGTAGCAAGAGAACTTTATATAGATCCTGTGTCCCATCAAGCTGCTATGTTTCATCATACCCATCTAGTAATACATCAGAAACACAATGCTGTGGCCATCATGTTATGACCCTGTTTCTAAATGTACCCTCGCTTCTATGACCCATGCAACAAATTATGGTCATATCCCAAGTATGACGCAAATGTTAGTCATGCATTAATGATAAATTGCCTGCGATGACCATCGTAGGCTACAGGCCAAATCGGCTTACTAGCCGTCACACTACCGAAGGGCTGGAGATGGTGTATCGTGGGTTTTGAGCCGTATAGTGCCTCATAAGGCGTGGTGTTTTCGAGTAGCCGAGAATGAGGTAGGTGATTTTTTAAATAGCAAGCGGTAGCTATAGCTTCCGCCCACAGCGAGAGTCCAAGGTTCATGAGTAATGCCCGAGCCATTGTTGTTACAGTTTGATTGAATCTTTCTGCAATTCCGTTCCGTTCATGTTCATAAGGTGGCGTTTTTTCGTGAACAACTCCTTTCTTTCGAAAGAACGTCGATATTGTCTGGTTGATGAACTCTCCTCCGTTGTCGGTCCTCCAATGTTGTATTTTTTTGTTAAATTGCGTTTGCACGAAGCGTACGAAATCGATCATGTGTTGACCTGCTTTGTCTTTTTTTCGCAGGAATTTGACCCATGAGTATCGAGTGTAATCATCAATGAAAGTTATGTAATAAAAACTTTTACCTAATGATGGAACTGAAAATTTTCCAGAAAGATCAGAATGGATCAATTCGAATGGTTTCGTGGCATTGTCATGAGTTTGCTTAGGGATAATGTGCTTAGATTTGGATTTCTCGCATGTAGGGCTATGGAAGTTTGGGGGTGGTGAGGGAAGGTTAGCCAGTGAATATAGCTTAGAAGGGTTTTTAACGGTTGTTACTCCGGGATGTCCCAACGCCTGATGGAGCTCGTAATAAGAGGAGAAACAAGCATTATATTTTTCTAGCTGGATTATATGCGCCTTAACTCCTGCCTTTGCCCACAATACTTCTCGCCCAGTTTTATCTTTAACTATTATATCCTTTCCTTCACCAAACAATGTATAGCCTTTACGGCTCACAGCGTCCCAAGAAAAAAGTCGTGTCTGTTTGAATGAAGGTACCAAAAGAACATCTTGTAAGATGGTAGAGAAGACCTCTCCTTTTCGGTTCTTCAAATTTAGACGAACTGTACCTTTTCCGGTTACTGGGACGTGGGAGTTGTCTGCGATTTTCACACTGTGGTTCTGCAGGGGGGTGAGTGTTTCAAAATCGTGACTACAACCTGTCATGTGAGCGGATGCACCGGTGTCGAAGATCCACCTTGGGTAAGAAGAGTGGGTTGAAGAATCTGCCACAAGCGCCGTATCAAAAATTTCAGTCTCTTGTTTGGCGGTGGTTGATGACTGGGCAATTTTGGCAGCGCTTTTCTTGTCCTTCTTCTTTTGTTGGTGCGCTTTCAACTTTCGACACTCGGTGAATAGATGCCCTTCGTACTTGTACTTTTGACTTTTGCACCACGAACATTCTTTGACTTCTTGTTTTGTCGACAAGTAGGCTTTTTTGTCCACGTTTGGCGTTTTTCGATTTGCCAATATGTCCATAAATTTTGCCGAGACGCTGTCGAAACTAATAATTTCTTTAGTGGCAAGGTTGTCGACAACATTTTCCATTGGTTCGGGCAACGAGGAAAGCAGAAATGCACCTTTTGCGTCGTCTGATGATGTCAAATCTTTGAATGCTTTGGCGAGGGGCGTGGTGGAAGCCAGAGAACGGTTACGTAAGCGGTTCCAAGCATTGTTAAAGGGTGTAAGGAATTCGGATATATCTTCGCCGTCGCGTAATGATAAGTTGGTGACAGCTTTGAGTAAGGATATTGTTGAATTTGCTGTTTCCCTATTAAAACGTGATTTGAGTTGGTCCCATGCTTCTTTCGCCGTTGGGCTGTCAATCATAACTACTTGCAATGGTTCGTCAACCGCACTGAGGAGAAGACCTCAAAGCTGTTTATTTGCGTGCTCCCATTTTGAGTACTGTACCAATACTGTTTCCGACTTTACAGGAACCTCTTCAGTCAAATCTTTTAGAAGTCCCATGGCGTCAAAAGAGATCTCCCAACAACCTGCCCATCTCAGATAGTTTTCACTACCTGTTAGGATAGGAAGTCGGTCGAGTTTAAGAGCTAAGGGAGCTAGATTATGGTTTGACTGAAATGGTTGGGTAGACATACTATCAGTGGGTGTGTCAGCCGACCGGGCTATAACCTGTTGATCGATGCGTGTGTTGTGATTGAGTGAGAATAGAAGTTGATGGAGGCCTTTTTGCATGATTTTAATGTTATATTCTACTTGTAGAGATACTAGGGCTATTTATACATCAATCTATCACTTCTAGATACTTCCGTTTCATCCTTCCATCTAGTTCAGTGTTCAAGACTGATTCCTTGATGTTCTACATGATTCCATTCTATTCTGTACGAAAAACCCCCAGCTTGTTCCAGAAGATTCCATCAGATAACGTAGTGATCGGCAATGTTAAGGGAGCCCCTGTTCAGGCTCTTGCTTTATGCCGTGGCCAACCGAGCTAGATGTGGTTAGCGCATATTGTCAGGGATCATAAGGGCTTTAGCTAATATGAAGGTCATGTGACTTGTTGAACTGCCACCAAGGTTCCAGCAGCTTCCACTGCCTTCCGTATCTTCCTCTGTATTTCTATTCTTTTCATGTTCTGGAAAGTTCTTCTCTGGATGGTCTGGACTCATTCTGGCGTTCTAAGGTATTCGATTTGTTTCCATGTATTTGCAAGGGGCTTGACATGCAGGGGGCCTGGAAGTTGTATTTATTGTCATGCTTCTTGTACTTTAGTGAGATAGTTTCGAGTCTTGTATCTTCAGTTACTTCCACCCAAGTAATTAGTCGTCAATATCCTCAGTAGTTCTTAATCACATCAATCCATCAGTCACGTCCACGCCCAGGTCACGTCCACGCCCAGGTCACGTCCACGCCCAAGTCACGTCCACGCCCAAGTCACGTCCACGCCCAAGTCACGTCCACGCCCAAGTCACGTCCACGCCCAGGTCACGTCCACGCCCAAGTCACGTCCACGCCCAAGTCACACCAGATTCACGTCAGCGCTCGACACATATCATAACATAGGGTTCTAGAAGAGACAAAAGACAAAGCGTAAAGAGCTATCCTCTGAAGGCCGAAGGTACTTAAATACATTATTTGACCAGAGATCATATCAAATCAAATCAAACAAAATAAAATATATTAGTATTGTGAAGCGTATAGATTCATGGCAAAGCGCGAGTTGGCAATATGGATGAAACAAGACCCATGTCAAACCCCCAAAGGAGATACGCCAAGATAGAAAATTATCCGAAGCTAGACAAAACAAAGCAAACCGAAATGCGACCCGACACAACCAGGGTAGTCTTATTAGGACGTGTCAACCAAATAAAGGACAGACATTACAAGGTCAGACAAAATCTGACACGTAGACTGTTTAGTTTCTCCTTTATGCAACTACAAATATATTACCCTGAAGACTAAGTTACTGCCCAACTGCCCGTGATAGTTTGTTGCATCTCTTTAATCGCACGCGCGCCAGGTTACTTTTTCAATCCATGCCAAAAAAAATTGTTGCGTGTCGCGATCCTTTCAATCTACAGCCCTTTTGTTTTTTTTACACCGGGTCACCGAGTACCAAAATCAACGAGTAACTGAGTTGCCAAGCTACCTAGAATTTGAAGTGAATTATTGAGATCGGGATTAAGATCTTATTCCCGTGAAGCCGAGACTATGGAGAATCCCTGGGGAGAACAAATGAATGAAGCTAGTAGCATCCCAGCTCCAACTCAGCAATCAGAAAGTAGACATGACATAGCCTGGCGAGCCTCAGCTGAAGTGATGGGAAATTACCTAGCGCTGGGAGAAATTTTTGATGGTGTAGGGTTTGAAAAACGAGTAGACCTTTCAAGCTTGTCTGATGCTCCGGTCGAATTCTGAACAATTTTTCACAAGATGTTCAGCCTTATTAACCAGCACTCTTCAGCAAACTGACAAGCTCTACAAGAAATTCGAGCTGCTTTAAATGACAGAGAAAAATCTATCCAGAAGCTTCAAACTTCTATAGAGAGAAAAAATACTGAAGTAACATCGCTTCAGAGACAACTCACCTCTATTTCAAATGCAAACCGAGCTCCTCAACCACAAGCACCTGCACCCCAGGGAACCACTTCACAGGGGCAGCCTTTTCAAACATGTATTTATCTTGATAGGCCACCATCATTGAACCCCTTCACGGGGGATCAGAAGAACGTTGTAAAAAGGCACAATGAGTACACCGCCTGGAAGTTCAAATTAATAACTAAGTGGAATCTGAATCACACAGTATTTGAAACAGAACTCAAGAAAATTTGAGATGTAATAAATTGGCTAGATGGTGATGCTTATATGCGCCTCCAATCTAAGATAGGTGTGTTCTTCTCTGCAAATGAAAATCCATCAAATTGGCCCTGGGCTAGTTCTGGCGATTTTTTTCAAGAACTAGATCGTAAGTACCTAACTGTGGATATCAAAGCAATCGCAGTAGGAAACTTAAATGAATTGAAAATAGTTGGTAAATTCAAAGACTTCCCATCTTTTATATCAGAGTTTGAGAAGTTTGCCAATCAAGCAGATCTTAGCTCAACCATGCGTGTTTACCATCTAAGAAGAAAAGTCTCGGAACCTTTGCGAATCGCCATCAAAAACCATATACCAGCGCCTACTGAAAATTCGATCACAGAATTGATCGAACTATATTATTAATTTTGGAAAAACCAGGAGGCCGATCGCCAGATTACAGGCAGCTCCGGAAATCTAGGTGTGGGCGACAGACCACAAATTTCAGGACATAACGGTAATATTCAAACCGGTGATCCCATGGATTTAGATCAAATGCAACTCAATCAAGTTTTGGTGACGCCAGCCGAGTGGCAATATTGTAGAGATCATGGTCTTTGTAACCAATGCCGTGGAGACGGCCACTATTCTAGTAACTGTTCTTCGGAGTTACCTAAATGCAGTAAGCGGCGATTTGATACTGCAGATCGCGACCTATAGTCAGGGTCAAGGTCAGGTCCGCAGGGTATCCAAGGCAGCTACCGTGGAAACTACAACAGTGGCCAGGATCTTCGACCTCGACAAGATTCTTTCCAAGCAAGCCAGTATCAAAACTATCCCTCCCATAATTACGGCAGAAATAACGAGATAAGACCTAGGGGTAATTATGGTAATTTTACCAGTAACAGAGGTGGATTTAATAGTGATCGCACCTGTCTTTGTCTTCAAGAGATTGAAGAAAGTAACTATAACCCTAAGCCTACTTATAGTTCACAAACCCCTTGGGAAACTCATTTGGATGAGTTTAGCCATGAACGAGGACAAGTACTCGGTGAAGTTGACGCCGATAATAGTCACTATAGTCATTTTCCAGCAAGCAGAAGTAGCTAGGGAAATGGAGGGCCCCAGCATTAAATCGCTTGCGCGGCGCCTCTGTACAAAATTGTGTCAATTCAGGTAAAAGCTTATGTAGATATCGAGGGCTCCCTCTCAGAGAGCCAATCCTATTGAATAAATTAGGCCAAAAGTCAATATCACTATCTGGAACCTTCAATTCATTTGTACAACGTAATGTTTCCTTTCCAGTGTCCATACTTCTTGACACTGGTAGTACCGAGCTTATGTTTGTGAGAAAAGCGTGGGCACAAGCTAAAGGTCTGTCCTTCATACCTCTACCTCAACCTCGCCCACTCTACTTAGCTGATGGCTGCGTGTCAGAGTTGATCACACATCGCATCGCCGGCTCCCTGAAAGTAATGAACCTGTTACTGGTTGAACCCTAAAAGAAACACTGGATGCTCCAGTGCCATGTAGAGTCACGTGATTACAGATCCACAAAACTGTTGAGACTGGAATAGGGGTAAATTAGTCATGTATTTATATAGATAGCCTAGACTTAGACTTTGTTCCCTAGATTTTGACAATCGACAGATTTTATACCGGACTTGCTCTGTTATTTACCGACACCAATTGATCCTGTGACAGAACCATACGGAAAAAGTTAATGCCCTAATTACCACCCTCGGTCCCGAGAATGAGCTAATATTAGGTTTCCTATGATTGGAGCTTCATAATCCCACCATAGATTGGCAATCTAAATCCCTTGTATTTAACAAAGAGTACTGCGCAAAAAACTGTCTGATGCCTCGAACTTCTAATTTTAAGCCATTGTCTATTGTAGAAATACCGGACGAGGGAGACATAGCAGGAGATATAGCAAAACAGCCATCTAACGCGTCTAACCTTGTATCCATATGTTTTACTAGGTATATGATAGGGTACGTACACTTGCGCAGAGTTACTAAAAGGATTCAGATGCTTGAGTAGAACAGACAATTGTGCGTATGGCAGGAATGTAAGATTGAATTGAAAGATGATAAGAATGATTTCTAACAAAAGTGGCAAATCTAAGCCTACTTATACTTCTAAAATCATCCGTGCGCCAAAAGAGCAAACAATCCAAATATCAAGTCTCGTGGGACCCACACCTTGCCTAACTAGTCCCAACACTTCATCCTAGCCTCGGTGGTGTCACCTTATCAGCTGCTTATGCAGCCTTGCCATGTTCACTATGTTCCTAGGCACAACACCATACCAGACCCAGAAAAATATATTCAAACCACACCCATTGGAGAATTATTGTCTTTAAAATTTGACAACCATTTAAATGTCAATGACATCAGAATCATTGACGCGCCTGGATTCTTCCAAATATCTAAGGATAAAGATGTTCACGTAATGAGAATAATGGCAGAAGATCTGCAAGCACTAGATTCAGTCCAAAAGAGAGATCTTAGTGTCCCGATCCTACCAGAAATTGATTTTCAAGAATTACTCCTGGGTCGTTGAGACCCTACTGTGTGGAAAGACCAATTCTCTGATCCTTTTCATGATTTTATAAACTCACTCTTCAGCCAAAATATAGCAAAACTAATGAAAATTACAGATGAAGATGTGAAAAAGTTCTTCAAAAAAGTTGATAGTCCCCCACTGACAATAGAGGAAATTAAAAGAAAAATGCCTCAGGTCTACCATGACGTGGCAGATGTTGCTTTGCCTCAGGATGCTGCAAATCTCCCTCCTCATCGTTCATACGTTCACAAGATTGAGCTTTTACCTGGGAACCAGAAATTTCCACAGTCCCGAGCTCGACCATATTCCCCCTCAGAACTTCGTGTGATTAAGCGTTGGTTAGACGACCAGCTTGGAAAAGGCTGGATTCGACCTTCAACATCGCCAGTGGCAAGTCCAATTCTTCTTGCTAAAAAGCTGGGAGGAGGTATCCGCATTTGTCATGATTTTCGTGGTATTAATAATATACCAATGAAGAACCGTTACCCTCTACCTCTAATTAAAGAAACCCTCGATCTCATCTGCAATGCAAAAATCTTTACTAAAGTCAATGTTGTCACCGCATTTAATAGAATTAGGGTAGCGGAAGGCCATGAGTGGTTAACAGCTTTTATTACACGTTTTGGTCTATACAAACAACTTGTCACCCCATTTGGATTAAGCGGTGCTCCGGCGACATTCTAGCGCTATATTAATCATATTTTATATGACATTTTAGACAAATATGCTAAAGCTTACTTGGATGATGTCTTAATTTTCTCTAACTCTGAAGAAGAGCACATCGAGTATGTTAGAGAAGTATTTAAACGGCTGCGCACTGCTGGGCTGCAAATTGACATTAACAAATGCGAGTTTCACACCAAGAAAACTAAATATCTGGGCCTCATTATCACGCCGGGGGGAATTGAAATGGACCCGGATAAAGTAAAAGCTATTCTTGAATGGGAACCACCGACTTCAAAAAGACAATTGCAACGTTTTTTAGATTTTGCAAATTTCTATTGTCGATTTGTTAAAACTTTCTCTGAGCTTACCCGACCACTTCATGGACTCACTAAAAAAGACGCTGCATGGGTTTGGACACATGGCTGTGCGTCATCATTTGAAAATTTAAAACAGGCCTTCACGAAAGCGCCATCTCTAGCGGTTTTTGACTGGTCAAGAAAAACCGTTGTGGAAGTAGATGCAAGCAATTGGGCTTGCGGGGGTACATTATCTCAATACTTTGGCGAGGAGCTTCGCCCCGTAGCTCATTTTTCGTCCAAGCATTCGACAAAAGAATATAATTATGATATTTATGATAAAGAGCTCCTTGGTGTGATAAAATCTTTGGAAGAATGGCGGCCAGAATTGGAAGGACTACAAGATCAATTTGATATTTTGACCGACCATAAAAACCTTCAGACATTTCAAACAACAAAGGAATTAAACCAGAGACAAATGAGATGGGCAAATTTCCTCTCCAGTTTCAATTTCCGCTTAGTCTACCGACCTGGCTCGGTTAATACAAGGGCGGATGCTTTGAGCCGAAGGCCACAAGATGCACCAAGAGATATATTAGACGACAGGCTTTCGGCCAGGCGAATTCCATTAATTCCATCTTCTAAATTCCATCTTACTTTTTCTTTGAACTCTATGTCTTTATACCAAATAGATGTTTCTCGACCAATTGATGATTTAATCTCTGAATCATATTACGACTCCTTGGTAATGTAGGAAATAGTGGACAATTTGTCAGACAAATCGAAAAGGCACTGGAGAGCTTCCCTAACAAAAATGCTAAAAATAGCATTTAGCGGGTGTCGAATTGTCGCTGGCCAAGTGTACTACCGGGATTGTTTACTTATTCCGCCAGATAACGAAAGTATCCAGCTTCAGCTACTTCATAGAGCACATAATCCAGGACCTGTTGGCCACCCAGGTAGAGAAAGAACCATAGACCTGATTAACAGAACCTATTGGTGGCCAGGTATGACAATAGCTGCCAGAAAATTTTGCAAAAGCTGTTGTGCTGGGAATTTGTGGGCATGGTTTACCTGGCTAGTGAGGCATGGGCTAGGGCACATGGGTGCACTTGGCAGGGAATATTGTGTTCTAGGCAGGACATGTACAGATGCTAGAAGAGCCGGTGTACAGATGATGGACACGGGTGTCAAGCAGTCCGCATTATGACCTTGCATAACAATAATGTATCAATGACGAGCGCATAATGTGAATTGGGCTGGCAGTGTGATGAGTTCGATTTGGACTTAAGCGATGATATTGAGTTATAAATAGGAAGAGATTTCCCATAATGTAAAACATGGATATCAATCATAATTATTCTACCAATACATTTACATCATATAAACTAGAATAACCGTCAAGTACTCTAACGCATATGTATATTCCCCAATCAGACACCTGGTAAAACAGGTTATGAGCCCGGGCGCAAAACTGCGCATTCTAGAAGCATTACTGACGTGCATTTATTCTATTTAAACCCATCAAGTATTAGTTGATACATCCAATTTCCCGTGTTGCCCCGCAAGCCATATGAAAAGGCGGTTTACAAGCATAGCTAGCAAAAGTTGGGGTTGCAGGTCATGTATTCCATTTCTATCCAGGGATACGAGCCATCAGACACCACAATAACTTTACAGCTAACATTAAGTTGACTTACGCAACGCCAAGCGCAGTCCTGTAAGGGCATATCAAGATTTTGGAACTTGGACCAATGGCAGGATATTAGTCAATACCCCAATCATCATTCACCATTTAGATCCTAGCATGTGTCCATAATCTAAAGATCAAATGACAACACAGTAACTAAACAACAGCATAGCAGATACATGAAGGATACTACTACCGTGCCATGTGCGCGTGCATTACAGACCTTCCTGGTCTCCAAATTTGGGTATTAAAATGATCACTACATCAACAGGTTCAAGGTAAATGTCCAACGTTTGAACACATCATCTTACACCCTGCATACTTCTACAGCTATAGAGCTTCACATGATCAAAGGGCAGGCCGCTGCTATCTGCGTTCTTGGAACAAATCATATGACATAATTCGGCACCTGGGGGGACCTTAGGCGGCTCACAATGTCAATACTGGCGGACCCCAAAGATAATTGCAAATATTTCAAACGTTGACACAAAAATAAGGATTGAGCTGAACAATCTTCTGAGCTTGTGGTCGGTCCAAGGGCAGAAGATGGAGAGTGCAGAAAGTATTAGGTGAAAAGAATTTACAATATCAAAGCTGTGTCTGGCATAGATACCGACAGCAATAATCATAGTGTAGCTACATCTGCAACAGCAGCAATATCCTCCCATACATACCTAGCAATCTATGATACAGATGCATCTCATCATTTTGTCCCATATGAATCAATGTTTCTTGACATGAGTTTCAGGCATATTTCCATCAAATACTAGTCGGCAGCTTATCGCTGACCAAACGGGGTACAGCACGAATAGCTGTTGGAATTTCAGGCTCGTTGTTTTCCTGAGCGTACATGAATTGATTTTGTGATATGATCAGCAAGATCATCACCGAGGACATTTTTAGTCGTTTTAATCCGACATGTTTTTTCTTAAAGTGATCGGCAATATCAGGGGAATAACCAGTATGCGAACCACTGAGAGAATAAAAAATAAAAGGGGTCATGGGGGTCTCAGTATTATGTATTTAGATGAGTTTTCCTTACTATCTATAATCTGTAATCTTCTTAGGATTTTATATATACAATCTTATTATATCTGGTCAGAAGAAAAACCGATATTCTACATCAGCTTGCTATTAAAGTGTTCTTTTTGTGTTGTAACCCTTGTTCTTCGAGATATTCCTCTTTGAACTCTCTACAACATTCAACAGATTATGAGACCAATTGTTCTAATCAATTGAGCATACCTTTTATCTAAGCTGCTATCACATCGATATTACCTTCATCTAAATATTCTCTTCTAATACCGCATCCTTAAGTCAATACATTATGTCGGCTGCAGAAATACTTAAGTCAATGAAGGGTGCTCCAAAGCTCGATAAGTCTACCTATAATAGATGGAGCACTCATTTCATCGATGTTCTTTCATTATTTGAAATTGATGATTATGTCCTAACACAGAAAGTTGAGCTCGAAAACTTTGATGGAAAAGATGTCGCTAAATCCAAACTTATCATAAAACAAGACAAAAATATACGTATCGTCATATCTCAGCTTGTTCCGGACATCGCTTTTCATCTGGTTGATCAGTCATACACGTCAAAGAAATGTTGGGATAATCTTAAACAATTTTACCGTCCTAACTCTGATGAGGACGCTGATGACCTTTTACAAGAGTTTTGGGGGCTTAATTTCGACGACGACGTCGATGTTGACGACTTGGTCCAAACACTGTCTGAAATTCGAGCAAAGATATTTTTAATCGCCAGCTCTTCTTGTCCTTCCGACTCAAGTATGAAAAAACGCATCTTAAATCATTTTATTAAATGTTGTGGGGGGTTTTATATGGCAACAGTTATTTCATTGCGAGACTCAACTATTAGTCTTGATTCTGCAGTATCATCTATTCGGGCATCACAAGCTGTATATCGCCAATTACATCCTACCCCTACTGTTGCTTTAGCCAACGAAATAGATGATGCTCAAGAACACGACGATTCAAAATCATTCAAAAGTTGTGCACACTGTAAACGCCGTGGTCACTTGCGTGAAAGTTGTTTCCTATGGCTAGACACACCAGACGGCTCAAAATGGGCAGCCAAAAATCCAGAGAAAGCTGCAAGAACTCGGAAATTGAAAGCAAAATTAGCAAATCGAAAAGGAAAAGAGAAAAGCAGCGTTAACCACCTAAGTGATCATGATGAAGCACCCGAATCAGGTATTTGGGTAATGGAGGAGCACGCGCTTTTAGCTCCAAATGGCCGCATAAACAGCAATATTGTGCTCGATACCGGCGCTACTAATCATGTTTTTCACGATAAGTCAATGTTCTTTTCAATTTCTCCTAGTAATAAAACTGTTGTTAATGCTTCAGGCCAACACATTCCCGTCTCTGGCACTGGAAGAGTACAATTCAGGGTATTTGATTATCAGAACAAAAATTCTTCAAAAATTATCACGATGGAAAATGTTTTATTCGTTCCTTCATGTACAAAAAATCTTGTCTCTGGGATTCAGCTTATATCGAAGGGTTACGGGATAAAATCGTTAAATGGGGGGTTAAGTGTACTTTCGAGAGATGGATCAGTAATTGCTACTGCTAGACCAGAAGGAGGACTATTCTGCTTTAATACAACTTCTTCACGCTATATTGCTCCCCAACCTAAGCCGCTAAGTCAGTCTGAAACCTTGATTTCTCATGATATAAATAGTTCGGCCGTGGAACTTTTACATCAACGCTTCGCACATGTAGGATCACATATCCTAAAAAAAATTAATTTATCTGAGCTTAAAATCTCTGGATTAAAACCAAATGCAAAGCAATTCCGTGCCAACAAAGAAATATTGCAGTCATGCGAAATTTGCAACTCGTGCAAACAGGTTGAAAAGATCAATCGTGGCCCTATTACTAGATCAAATGGTATCCTTGACTTGATCCACTCTGATACTTGGGGCAAGTGTCGAGTACCTGGGATATATGGAAGTCATTATTTTGTCACTTTTACAGACGACTACACTCGAGAGAGTGATGTTTATTTGATGAAAAGTAAAACAGAAGTGCCAAATTGTTTTCGACTTTACAAGTCAAAGAAAGAGCGACAGTCAGGCCGAACTATAAAAGCAATGCGTTTTGACGGTGGTTCGGAGTACAAGACTATTGATTTTGATGGTATAATCCAACAGATTAGTGCTCCGTATACTCAGCACCAAAATGGGGTGGCTGAAAGATTGAACCGATCACTCATAACTATGGCAAGATGTATGCTTGCACAAGCTAATTTACCGAGCCGATTTTGGGATGCTGCTGTTCTTACAGCTTGTTATCTACGAAATAGATTACCTTTCCGAGAGGATAATTTGACATCATTTGAAGCTATGAATGGTTGCTCACCAGTAATTTATCATCTCAAAGTTTGGGGATGCATTTGTTATGCACTTATCGATGATAAAGATCCGCAACGTTCCAAACTTTCACCCACTTCACACCGTGGCATATTTGTTGGGTACTGCGAGTCAACAACTCAGTATCGTATTTACGTCAATGCAAAACCAGGAGCTAAGAAAGTTATAACTTCGGCAAACGTCCGTTTTATTGAAGATTCTTTCTGGGATTGGAACACGTCCTCATCGAGTAATTTTGACAGAATAGAGATGCCAATATCTGCTAACCAAAATTTTGCTGAATCTGAAAGCGACTCAGAAGAAGACTCTAACTCTGAGATGGATATTACGCCTTCGAATGATTTTCCACATATTCCTCAAGAACCCGTTGAATCACTAGATCCAGAAGATATCAATGAAAATACTTCTGATACTCCCGAACCTATCCCTGAGGTAGAGTCACAGCCGCTCAGGAGGAGTAATCGCCCTCATAAGCCTATCCCACCGCGATCTGCCTGGACACCTAGGTCGCATGCGTTGCACGTCGGAAAAGAAATATCAATACCACAATCATACTCAGAGGCTATAAGTGGTCCAGATAAAGAGCAGTGGAAAGTCGCTATTTCAGATGAACTTGATTCTTTGAGGGACAAGGAAGTTTTTACGTCGATTAGTCATATTCCTCAAGGAAGAAGGCCAGTTGGATCAAGGTGGGTGTTTGCCATCAAATCTGATGGGAGATTCAAAGCCCGATTAGTAGCTCAGGGCTTCAGTCAAATTCCTGGCATAGATTATTTTAACACTTATGCACCAACTTTACGAATGGACTCCTTGAGAATCCTTCTTGCCGTGTCTGCATTTCGCGACTGGGAAATCCATCAAGTCGACGTTAAGACAGCATATCTTGAAGGCGACTTACATGAAGAAATCTTCATGAAACGTCCAGAAGGAATGTTGGGTACAAAGTTTGTCAAGGTTAAAAAGGCTTTGTATGGCCTCAAACAATCTGGACGGGCATGGAATGAAAAACTTGTCATGAGACTTTCCTCCCTGGAATTCAAGAAGTCCGAATACGATCATTGTATTTATATACATCCAAAGTTTCAACTTGTCATCGGTGTGTACGTCGATGATTTAATAATTTGTGGCAAGATAATTGAACAGGTAATTGAGGTCAAAGAAAAACTCTCGTCATATTTTCCAATCAAGGATCTGGGTTCAATTGACACCATTATCGGGTGGAAAGTGGTTCGGGAAAGAGCGACACGAACCTTATCGATTTCACAAGCGGGTTATTTGTTGGAAAAACTCAAATCTTTTGGACTAGAAAATGCGAAAACATGTATTTCTCCTATGGATGGTTACGATGGAGCCCTACCCGGACGAGATGGAGAGGAATTTGCAGATGAGTCTGCATATGCTAGCGCTATTGGAAGTCTAGGTTATGCATCGAACAGCACTAGGCCCGATATATCATTCGCCATTTCACAACTTAGTAGCTTCAATTCTTGTCCAGTTGTTCGACATTGGAACAGTGTTTGTAGGATTCTGAGGTATATTAAAGGTTCTAAAGATTATTGCATTACTTACAGTTTCGGGCCTACCTCAGACATACTTACACAAGAGCTTAAAGCTATCAGTTATTCCGATTCCGATTTTGCATCGGATATAACCACACGACAATCAGTTAGTGGATTTATTTTGATGCTCGGTGGTGGTCCTGTTTGCTGGCAAACCAGACGTCAAAAATCAATATCAACCTCGACTGCAGAAGCAGAGTATGTTGCCCTTTTTGAAGCATCAAAGCAGATCGTTTGGGCTACCGGATTTCTCAATGAACTGCATGTTGCTAATATGCTGATTGATGATAAGGGTATGCTAACGTACACTGATAATCAAAGTGCTCTAGCTATTGCGAATGGTGCAAACTCGGCTAAAGCTAAACACATTGATGTAGCTTATCATTTCGTTAGAAAGTGTATTCAGGATGGGAAGATGGATATAAAGTATATTCCCTCGGGTCAAATGCTGGCCGATATACTGACTAAGCCTTTGTCCTTCGCGAAAGCAAAGCCGTTACACCAGCAAATATTCAAAGGCAGATAACAAGATTAGATGATCTTGCTGTTCAGGAGGAGTGTTGGAATTTCAGGCTCGTTGTTTTCCTGAGCGTACATGAATTGATTTTGTGATATGATCAGCAAGATCATCACCGAGGACATTTTTAGTCGTTTTAATCCGACATGTTTTTTCTTAAAGTGATCGGCAATATCAGGGGAATAACCAGTATGCGAACCACTGAGAGAATAAAAAATAAAAGGGGTCATGGGGGTCTCAGTATTATGTATTTAGATTAGTTTTCCTTACTATCTATAATCTGTAATCTTCTTAGGATTTTATATATACAATCTTATTATATCTGGTCAGAAGAAAAACCGATATTCTACATCAGCTTGCTATTAAAGTGTTCTTTTTGTGTTGTAACCCTTGTTCTTCGAGATATTCCTCTTTGAACTCTCTACAACATTCAACAATAGCAAGTGGTACTCTAATTCTTGTTCTTTGTGAATCTTTGTTCTCTCTCAAATCCTCATGCATAATTGTCTCAACGGAAAGATTACAGGGGTTTTGTAGCATAACTCTTGACAGTAACATGTCCATGTTGTCACAGGAACTCACAATAACATTGACGTCCCAAATGTCAAGTTTACACGCAATAATGATCTTTATTAAATCAAACCACTAACCAACACTGTGCAGACTTTACTTCCATTTGCAGCACCTGATGTTGCTAGAGGCCCTAAGATCAGTAGTGCACAACGATGGCATCAAAGACATGGCCACAATGAGCAAATGAACTTGAAAAAGATAGCAGTGTGCTCCAAGGGTACGGAAGGTCTAGATACTGGTGAAGTATCAACTTGTGAGACCTGTTACTTTATCAAATCGCAATGCCATGTCTCACGGAAGCCCAGACTAACACAACTCGATCCTCTTGATGAAGTCTTTATCGATACGGTTGGTAAGCTAACTACAGCATTTAATAAACATCAGTGTGCTGTCATCATCGCTGATGCAACACCACGCATGAGATGGGCCATCTCAACGTCTACCAAAGATCAAATCGTAGCTCAATTAGTCAAATGGGTCTAACTTCAACAGCATCAATAGGGAAAAAGAGCCCACACCATTTTCAGAGACGGAGGCTCAGAATTCTTCCGCATTAAGGCATACTGTGACCAGCATGGAATCAGGACAGACGTATCCGCCCCTCATACGCCTGAACAAAATGGGACATCTGGAGCATCCAATAAGGTCATCCTAAGAAGAGTAAGATCTATGCTCATTGATGCGCGAATGCCTGCATGTTACTGGCCATGGGCGGTTGAACATGCATGCTTCATCACTAATCGTCTATACTGCCTTCGCACAAAATCAGTGCCATCAATAAAATATCTCAAGGATTTGAAGCAACCTCACCCAAGCCAAATTGATTTTACTAACCTCTCACGCTTTGGGTATCGTGCATACAAACTCATCGACCCTAAACCAGGCAAACTCGAGCCAAGGGCAGAAATGGGCTGGTTTTTAGGATTCCAAAAGAATACCAACAAAAACTTCCTCAGCTATCACCCCCATTGGACGCCAGTTCAAGTTTTTGGCGATAAACTAAACTCCATAGAGCGCCAGCATACTCCCAGTTACTGGGCAGATTTCGGCTCCATCTTCTCAGAGTCACCATCAACCCAGCCGCCATATCCCTCGCATTATCATACGAGCAACAATCCACCATCACCGCCTCATCCCGCTTCAAAACCATCGGCACCCCATGAATACACTGCAGAAAATTAGAGGGAGCATCCGCCGTCCACTCCTCACCACCCCATAGTCACCATGGAACCAGAAGAGCCACATAACACATATCCACCTAACTCTATCGTCGACCAAAAACCAGATTCACATATTCATACTATCTCAAACTCACCAGAACCCGATAGTGTTCCTTCGCATTCAATAGATCTGCAAGTCATCTCAAGGCCAAGCCATGAACTTGCGGATCAGACGGAGATACTTGCTACGGAAATTTCGGACAACGAAGCAGAATCGACTGAGCAGGATGAACATCTTGACCGTGTCATGACTGGTTGGGATCCAATACAACCGGTGGCCGGAGTTAAGCGTTCTCACTCGCCAGAAGGTGGAATCACTAGGTCATGACGCGGTAGAGCAGTTAGGCGTGTAGACTACTATCGGTTACATAATGATATGACGGCGCAAGTGTCAACTATTCTACAGACATGGGATCAAGCAATGACCAGTCCAGAAGCCGCGTATTGGAAGAAGGCAGCAGAAGAAGAATTTAAGTCGCTTAAGTAGAAAGGCGCCATAGAGATCATTACACAGTCGCAACTACCCAAATGCCGCAAGCCTATAAATAAAAGGCCCGTTGCATAGCCAAGGTCTTCACTCAACGGCACGGCATTTACTACCAAGAAATTTTTGCCTCGACACCCAGACCAGAAACAGGACGCATAATTCTTGTCCTTGCACATCAGCTTGGTTGGCATAGAAAACAAGGTGACGTACCAACAGCGTTCCTCAACCCTGACCTAAGCATAGACTTGTTCATGGAGCTACCGAAAGGATGCGAGAAGGATGGCTATGTCATCCGACTCTGCAAAAGCCTATACGGACTCAAACAAGCAGCGGTATTATGGTATGATGACGCTAAGTCCACACTCGCCTAGCTAAGATATTTTTGTACTGATGCATGTTGATGACTCTCAAGTAGTAAGTCCATATCAGTCAAAGATAGACCTACTAATGAGCGCATTATATCGTAAATATAACCTCAAGACTGTTAGTACGGATCTTTTCCCCAGCATAGAGATCAGCCATCCAGCCCCTGAGATTCTCAAACTCTCTCAAGGCCAATACGCTCGCACACTGCTGAACAGACATGGTCTCAAAGACTGCAAGGCAGCAAACACGCCAATGGAGCGCATGATGGAATCAAACAACAAGTTGTGCCTGTCGCATGAAAAGACAGAATACAACTCGTGCATTGGGGGACTACAATACCTCTCAAACAACACCAGACCAGACATCGCGTTCGCAGTCAATCTTCTCACAAGATTCCTGACCAACTCTTCAAAGGAACACATGCAAGCTGCACGCCAAGTACTCCAATATGTTGCCAAGAGCCCTGATCAAGGCATAAAATTCACTCGAAATCACCATCAAACAACTCTAGAGGCATATACAGATGTAGACTCTGCAGCCGACCCATCGCCCAGCCGATCAACAACTGGAATGTTAATTAGACTATCACAAGGTCCAATCTGCTGGAAGTTGCATCTGCAACGAGAAGTTGTCCTGTCCACCACTGAGGCGGAGTACTTAGCGGCGACTGAGACTTGCCGCCAACTTCAATGGGTTAAGTCACTAATCCAAGAGCTAGGTCTCACCGACCGCCTCGAAGGAGCAGCATGCACTAATCTTCATGTTGACAATCAGTCGGCCATCTCCCTAGTCAAAAGCCACGACCATCATAAACGCTCATAGCTCTTAGAAACTTCTATTGTCGCGAGCAATACCAAGATGGCAAGATAAATGTCATCTATGTCCCATCTAGCCATCAACTAGCAGACGCACTCACAAAGGTCAAGTCGCCCGTACCAATCCAGTTAGGAGTCGTTACCGACAGAGGGAGTGTTGTGCTGGGAATTTGTGGGCATGGTTTACCTGGCTAGTGAGGCATGGGCTAGGGCACATGGGTGCACTTGGCAGGGAATATTGTGTTCTAGGCAGGACATGTACAGATGCTAGAAGAGCCGGTGTACAGATGATGGACACGGGTGTCAAGCAGTCCGCATTATGACCTTGCATAACAATAATGTATCAATGACGAGCGCATAATGTGAATTGGGCTGGCAGTGTGATGAGTTCGATTTGGACTTAAGCGATGATATTGAGTTATAAATAGGAAGAGATTTCCCACAATGTAAAACATGGATATCAATCATAATTATTCTACCAATACATTTACATCATATAAACTAGAATAACCGTCAAGTACTCTAACGCATATGTATATTCCCCAATCAGACACCTGGTAAAACAAAAGCTGCTTACTATGCACAAAGACAAAAACACCCAGACAATCTCCTTCTGGACTTTTAAAACCTCTACCTCTTCCCATTAAACCATGGACAGATATATCTATAGACTATATTACACCGTTTCCCGATTGTGAGGTTAGAAAACGCAGATTTAAACATATCGCTGTCATAGTTGACCAGTTGACTAAAATGAGACATTTTATCCCAACCGAAACTCTGGAGACTGAAGAACTAGCAGAAGCTTTTGTTGAAAAAGTTTGGTCTCTACATGGGTCACCGGAGCGAATTGTGTCTGACCAAGGGACTCAATTTATTTCGGCGTTCTAGAGAGCTTTATCACAAAGATTAGGAACCACACTAAAACCTTCTTCTGCATATCATCCGGAGACGAATGGTCAAACCGAACGTATCAACGCCAAGGCAGAACAATTTTTGAGGCTTTACGTAAATTGGGCGCAAGACGACTGGGCTTTGTGGCTTCCACTAGCCTAATTTGCGGGTAATAATTCAGTTTCTTCTAACACGGGAGTAAGCCCCTTCTTTGCTAATAACGGCTACAATCCAAGACTCGGCATTGAGCCTCAGACGCCCGCAGCACCCACACTATCATCTATACAAAAACAAGAATACTTTAAAGCCCATTTAATAGCCAATCGGTTTAAAACTGTTCTTGACCATGTTAGAACTATGTCAAAAATTGCTCAAGATTAATATGAAAGTAATTCAAATTTTCGACATACGGATGCGCCAAGATTTTTTGTGGGAGATGAGGTTATGGTTAGCACGGAAAACTGGAATATGGGATGACCTGTTAAAAGCTAAATTCATGCTGGAAAGGCCCCTTTCGAGTGGTTAAAGTATCACTGCACGCTATTACAGTTGACCTACCAAAAAATATCAAAATCTTCCCAACATTTCACGTATTAAAATTACAATTGCGCCCACACGAACGAGCCCCTGGGCAGCAGGACGAAGACATTAGGGCCAACGATGGTAGGTTGGTTGTAAAAACGGACAATCAAGAAGACGTGGTGGAGTGGCAATTTGATAAAGTTACAGGATATAACCAAATGGTAAACAAATGCTGGTACTATCAAGTACAATGGTCAGATGATTCTTCTTCATGGGCGCCAGCTTCTCATTTAAAATAATGTGATGACGCACTCTGGGAATTTCATGATGCGAGCCCACAATCAGGCCCACCAAGACCATGGCTAAAATGCAGATAAATTAATTTTCTGTTACAAGATACAAGAGTGTTTCTCTTGTTAAGCGAGAGGGTAGTGTTACGGGTACTAGCGTGGCAATTAGGCGAGAGGGTAGTGTTACGGGTACTAGCGTGGCAATTAGGCGAGCACGCGTACATGTAGATTCCGTAGACCATTTAGTTTCTCCTTTATGCAACTACTAATATATTACCCTGAAGACTAAGTTACTGCCCAACTGCCTGTGATATCTATTGCTATTTTGTGTGCGGCCAGGCCACCAGGTCTCAGCACCGTAGTAGGCTATAGGGAGGACGCAAGCTAAGACAGCTTGACAAATAAGTTTTGGGGGCACTCCTCGGACAGTGTTACTGAGAGATCGGAGTGCGTTGGAAACCTTGAGAGATGTCAGAAAAGCCTATACTGTGTAATATATCTATGGAGATTGCCAGATCATAGTGTTCTATGATTCTGGTCTGGCCTTTTAGCCGAGTGGTGATGCATCTATCTCATGTATTATGTAGGATGGCAACCTTTAGCCTGACACCCATCTCTTGACCCCTCTCTCTCCCCACGCTGTCTACATACCGCTTATTGTTGGGACATGGGTCACGTGAATCACGCGCGTAGCGTGTTGTTGTCAAAGATATGAGCACAAAGAGGATATGAATATTGTAATAGTTATGCTGGGAAAGTATGTAATGTATATAAAACCACAAAAAGGATAATCATAATATTGTGTGTGTGCATCCTATCTTATACTATACGTAAGCGAGCTGCTAACTAAACAAGAGAGTGAGTCATGTGATCTTGACAGTTGTAGATAAATACTTGTTCTCTTTAGCCTGTAAAAAGTAGAAGCTTTACACACTGGAATACAATCACAGTAACAACTGTTATTACAAACCCGTTTGTTTGAGTTCGCAGATCATTTGGCCCATGTTTAGTTATGTTTTAGACGAGTGGGTTAGCATCGGATGTCTTCCATTGTTTTGCTTCATGTATTCCGGTGTTGTATTGGGTATCGGAGGAACCCCGGCGTTTTGGAAGCTCTCCCGATGTTTCTCCTTCAGTGTGACAAGATACCTTTAGTAGTTTGAGGTGTTATTTCGGATATACAGTAGGGCACTGATTGCTAGATGAGCTACTTACGTTTAGTTTTCCGTCATCTCGAGACTATAGAATTCAAGTTAGTCACCTCCAGTCTTCAGTGTCTTTCAGCCTTCGGTGTCTCTTAGCCTACAGTATTTCTCAGTCTTCAGTAACTTTCAGCTCTCGGACTTCTTTAGTTTCTAATCTCTTGTCTTTATCTCCGCTCCCTTACTCCTTCATTGAACATTCAGCATTAGTCTTCAGTTACCTTACAGCTACCCTTTTGGCTCCTTAAGTCTCCATACCTCAGCCTTGCGCTTCCGCGCTTTCGATCTT
Source organism: Podosphaera xanthii (assembly GCA_028751805.1). Lineage (NCBI taxonomy): Eukaryota > Fungi > Ascomycota > Leotiomycetes > Helotiales > Erysiphaceae > Podosphaera > Podosphaera xanthii. The sequence continues at coordinate 4,083,965 of JAPWIX010000001.1, read as the reverse complement.
CAGCCTTCAGTCTTCAGCCTTTCGCCGTCGAGTCACGTGCGGGTCACTACTCTGACACTGTTCAACTCAGCACTTGTGCTAGAGCAGGTGAACAATAGTCGACGTTTCGACCAACACTGATCACTAGTCTCGTTACTTCGACCACAGACTAGTCAGGTAGATCCAATAGAAAAAAACGGAATCTGTCTAGAGGAATAGCTGCGCTTTGCGTACTCCTTTACACAATTACCGCGTCAAGAAGAACAAAGGAATTGGTAATAGTTTCAGCTTATTGAACTACTAATATCTGGCATCTTCAAGAGTAGTGAGGTTTTGCTCAACATCTAAATCACTCTCAAACATTGTTAATAGTCAATTTCGACATTTAATTTCACAATGACATTATCCCTACAGTAGTTCCTTCTTTCTCGTGGTACGTCAAAAATTATGGGAAAAATATTGACATCAGCAAACCAATAACTTTGACCGAGCCTGTTGTCAATGGATTTATCTCATGGTCTATTGAAGAATATAAGCGTCGAAAATTCAGGGATAATTCGCTCTGGGAAGCAGTTGGTGAGGATTTTGAGGGGTGGACGAAGGAAATTTTTGAAAAAGCCAACAAGAACTGCATCAGAGAGCTTCGCGATTTGCTTCGCGAAAATGGGGTTTACGTTCGAAAAGGAAAACTTATTTCTATTGCTGGTAAACTCATACATGTTGTGAACGAATCTGAGCCGCACAAATGGACAGTTAATCAAGTCAAGGAATAGATCTGAGAAAAGTTTAACTCCAGACATTCAAGCTTGGTTCATCTATCGACGTCTCCTTCCGACCAATCTACGCAAAGACAAAAGATTGATCCTCAGCAAGATATGGTGCTCAGCACTTTGAAACAAGAACCGACCAAAAAATATAGCAACAAATATCGAAAATTTGAAGGAAAAGGCAAATCACAAGTACAACTGGCAGTATCTTCCCAAGTTTTCACACCTGGAAATTTTGGACGCGAACTAGGAAACTTGGTAAAAATTTACGAACCTGATCAAAAATACAGTGGCGGCATGGATGGCTTTGATTTAAAACTTGCTATTTTTTATGATCTCTGCAGAAAATCGGGTGTTCCTCCTGATTGTGTTGATGACGCTTTTTCGACAATGTTAAAAGGGAAAGCTCGTGACTTCTATTATGATAAAGTCATAGGTCGCGGCTATTCTTTAGACACGATGATAACTATGGTTAAAAACCATTTTGAGACAAACGAAAGAAGACAAGCAATGCTTTCTAAATGGAACACAATATCTCTTAAACATTCGATTCTAAAAAATGAAAATAGACCGTTAATTGATTGCTTTGAGTCAATGTTAGAAGAACTACAGGAGGTGCGGCGGGGTCTCTCTACAGAATATCATACAGAAAATTGTCTAAGAGATCGATTAATTAACGCCTGTCAAGGCGTTAAAGCATGTGCTTTTGCTTGTTTCAAACCTGCGTCAAGCTTTGAAGCCTTATGCGACGATATCCGATCTTCTATTTCGAACTACAGCTCATTAATTGATGACGACGCAGAAAATCAATCATTTTTGACTGACCGAAAGTATAACATTGACAAGCAAACCCGCAACCAACCAAAACTTATGACCATCCATGAAAATAAGGGTTCTCAAAAGAAATGTTTTGTATGCCGTAAAATTGGCTGCTGGTCCACAAAGCATACTGAAGACGAGCGCAACCAGGCGATTCATAAATTCAAGCGTCACTTGGGTAATCACATGCAGCAATATATTACGGAATTTGAAGGTCTCGAGGACGAAATTGATCTAGAAGCTGAAGATGAAGACATTAAATTTTGCCATATTCAAGGTTTTCTAATGGATATGAAATTTGATAATGAAACAAACAACTCTGAGGAACAAGATTGTTATCTAACCTCTTTTGGCCATATCGATGGAATTGACACTCTCACCCAGCTCAATAACTCTTCAACTCAACATGCCCTCACTAAACTTAGACCACAGGATGAGTACTCAAATACTTATTTGGCTAGCGCAAGATACACGAAAACTAAGTTTGAGGGAATAATGATCGACACTGGGGCTGCTCGCTGGTCTACAGCTGGGAAGAATCAATTTTTAGCATTAAAGACGATCCATCCAAATATTGAACTTGACAAATCAACAGCTGGTCAGGCTACAGTTAAATTTGGGATTGGCTCTACATCATCAATCGGAACAATTAAGCTCCGTTCGCCAATCGGACTCATAAAATTCCATGTTGTCGTAGCTGAAACCCCCTTTTTGCTATGTCTCCAAGACATGGATAAAATGAGAGTCAAATTTGACAATTTACAAAACATCTTACTTCAGGGAGATATAAGAGTGCCGGTAATCCGCAAATATGGGCACCCCTTTATTATTTTTAAATAACCTAGAAACGGCACTTATACATACTGTTGGAATGATATACATAATTCGGATTAATCACCGAATTGTGTCTAGTCTATCTTATGAACTAGTCTGTGCGTAAACTCTTCCGCCCCTTAAAGGGGCACATCACATACAATGTTACTTTCCTTAGATAGATAGAATAAAAATACCATTTTACGAATATTCGTAGTCTCGACCGTGAGAACTGTGATTTAACCGACACATACATATACGAATCTACTGGAGCTTGAAGAATGCCATCTAACCGAAACCGAACTACGTCAGCTTCATCGATGGTTTGGCCACCCTTCTATCCGCCGATTTCAGCGTATACTCAAACGTTCGGGTCAAGACTTTGACATCCAAACTATTCAGCGCTTAACAAAGTACTGCCATTCATGTCAAGTCCATGGAAAATCTCCTGGGCGTTTCAAATTTGCTATTCATGATGATAGTGATTTTAATCACGTGGTATATGCTGATGTGATGTATATTAATGGGCAACCTCTACTCCATGTAGTTGATGAAGCAACACGCTTTGGATCTGCAAGGTGGTTAAAGAATATGACTGCTCAACATACTTGGGATGCTTTGCGCGCTTGCTGGATCGACGTCTACATTGGTCCTCCTAATATAATTGTCCATGATGCTGGATCAAATTTTGCATTGTCTGAGTTTCGCCAACACGCAGCCTTAATGTCCATCGAAATTATAGAAGTACCCGTCGAAGCCCGTCAATTGGTTGGGATTGTAGAGCGTTACCATGCTCCCTTGCGTCGGGCATATGCAATAATTTCTGAAGAGTTAAAAGAAGCAGGTATTTCCAAAGACATATTATTACAGATGGCGGTCAAGGCTGTAAATGACACAGCAGGACCTGATGGCATTGTACCAAAATTACTGGTCTTTGGTGCGTACCCTTGGATGAGCAATCTGGACCCCCTGCTCCCTCAGTATCGCAGCGGGCAGCGGCTATTAAATCCGCAATGAAAGAGGTTTGGCGGCTCCACGCACTCCATGATGTCAAAGATGCTCTTCGCACCCGAAATGGTCCCCGGACACATAATTTGCTGCATCTACCTCTTAATTCTGACGTCCTAGTCTGGCGTGAAAACCAAAAGGCTTGGACCGGACTATATAAACTCATATCAATTGACCGTGAATCATGTACCGTGGATATGTCAAGTGGGCCTGTCACATTCCGTACCACTGTTGTAAAACCTTACTTCAGCAAATTAAGTCCAAAAAATACGAATAATAGCCTCAAAAATAATCTTGATAACAATGATGAATTTAATGACAACATTATCAACGACAATGATAATGATAATGATAGTAATGAAAAGCGAAATACTGAAAATAATCGAAGGGAGCATCCGCAACGCCAACGTCAATTACCCGCTCGATTCCGTGATAACAGAGTAACTGTATACCTTCAACAAACCCCAGTTACTACAGCTCTTATCTCCAACAAGGAAGTACTTGACAAAGATCTATCTCGGAAATTAAGAGCCCAAAATATTATAAAGACTGGTGGTGAGCCATTTCAAGAATCGAGGAAGCTAGAAATCAATGGCTTAATAAAGAAAGGTGTATTTGAGTTTGTTCCGTACAATCCGAATACCATACAAGGGGTCAGAATCTTCAAATCAAGGTTTATCGACGAAATAAAAGGCAAAGCAACTCCAAGTCCATTTGAAAAATCAAGGCTTGTTATTCAAGAGTACAACGACGAGGAAAAGAAATCAATTTTAACATAGTCACCTACGATACAACGCGTAAGTCAGCGTATAATCCTATCTCTTGCTGCATCTCTCCACAAAAGTTATAAACTTTATCTTCGTGATGTCTCCCAGGCCTATGTTCAATTGAATACCACGTTAAATCGGCAAATCATCGCGAGACTTCCGAAAGAGTTATCTACCTTACTTCCGGATAACAACGTAATGAGAATTAAAAAGCCTCTTTATGGAATACCGGAGGCGGGAACTCATTGGTTTTCCACATATCAAGGACATCATCGAACTAATCTTTCCATGGTTCCCTCTACTTTCGACCCGTGCTTATTTCTAACTCAAAACCATAAAGTATTTGGACTTGTCGGATTACAGAAAGATGATACTTTATTTGTCGGAAATGAAGCTTTCGCCGCCTTGGAAGAAAATGAATTGCGAAAGGCTGGAATTCAAGCTAAACCCATTGAAATTCTATCATTCCAAAAGCCCCTCTTATTTAATGGAGGAAAAATTTTTGACCACGGAAACAGTATTTCTCTCACTCCAAAAAACCAAGGTGATAAGCTCAAATTAGTTAACGGAAGAAATCCTTTTGAACAGAGCTATATTGAACAACAAGCTTGTGGCGCATATATAGCCTCTGTCTGTCAACCAGAAGCCGCATTTGACCTTTCTGTCGCGGCCCAAAACCAAGATCCGACTGATTTGGACGCAAAAGCTCTGAACAAAAGATTACAATGGCAAATCAATAACAAAGACCGAGGAATCCGCTTCGTCCCAATCCATCTAGAGTCACTAAAATTAATGGTTTTTGTTGATGGTTCATTTGCCAACAATAAAGATTTTAGTTCTCAAATCGGATACGTTATTGTAATGACAAATGAGAAAAATCAAAAAAAAGATGGTAAAAATCCTAATGCCTTTAAGATTAGAGGGAATATCATATACTGGAGCTCAATTAAGTGCAGACGAGAAACTCGAAGCGTGCTAGCTTCTGAGCTCTACGCAATGGTAAATGGCATTGATATTACTATTGCCATCAATACTACGCTTAACATGATTATGAACCAGCTCAGTTTTAAGAGTATCCCCACATTCATTTGTACAGATTCTCTTTCTTTGTACAAATGTATGGTCAAGTTGGGAACTACCCATGAAAAACGTTTAATCGTCGATATCATGGCTATCAGAGAATCATATGAACGAAGGGAACTATCCGAAATCAGATGGATCAATGGGGATGATAATCCCGCTGACGCGATGACGAAGATAAACCCTAACAGAGCTCTAGATAACCTAATTGATACGAATGAACAAAGGATAAGGGTCAAAGGCTGGGTTGAGCAAGATGATGCTCATTGAATATTGTGTGTTTTTTTTCATTAATTAAAGAGTTCCCAGTGTTGGGGCATGGGTCACGTGAATCGCGCGCGTAGCGTGTTGTAGATAAATACTCGTTCTCTTTAGTCTATAAAAAGTAGAAGCTTTACACACTGGAATACAATCACGGTAACAACTGTTATTACAAACCCGTTCAACTCAGCACTAGTGCTATAGCAGGTGAACAATAGTCGACGTTTCGACCAACACTTATAACAAGAGCCTTTCCAGCAAGGATACAAACATGCCACTTGAAAGAGAGAGTCCGGTTAAAGTGGATCCCTAGCCAGCGCGTGTAGGGTTTGGTGGGATCTTCCGAGACCACTAAATCTCTGTAGGAAAAGGAGGGGGTTGACTGGGGGTCGCGATCGGCTCGTTTTCGAGAAAAGTGTTGTAGCTCTGATTTTTCTGGGTTAAAAGAAATACCTTCCCCTTCGCCCCACTCCAGAGCTTCCTCAAGTGAGCGAGAGAGTACCCCACAGTTAGCCTGGAGGTCAGGGCCTGTTTCCAGGATGGACACATCATCTGCATATCCGAATCTTTTCCTCTTCACCCCCAACTTGAAGAGTGGTAATATATATAGCATGAATAGGATAGAAGAGACTAGCGAGCCTTGCGGGAGGCCGCAGTTGACCTCTTGTAAGGGACCCGTTTCTCCATCCAAACAAATGCGGACTCTTCGATTAATGGCGAATGCACCCACCCAGCTCACGAGATTGTCAGGCCAGCCCTGTTCGCGTAAGCGACAAACGAGCTGTCGGACTTTGCATTCTACGTCAATAACTCGATTGGGCTTAGAGTCTTGGCAACTATTAACATATATTTCTTAGACTGTAGATAGGATAGTTAGAAATCAAGAATCAATATCAAATACAGGTGTTATACGTTAGTAGTGAACCCACACAAGCTGACCTGGGAATATAGCATCAAAAGCGCCCTTGACATCTAGTGTAAGCATGCTAGCTGTGAGGCCCTGATTGAGAGCTCTTTCGACATCGTGGGTAAGACATGTGATTAGGTTCAATGCAGAGCGACTGGGTAGAGCACCAAACTGTTGGCTAGCAATAACTTTGTGACTAACTTCTATCCACGCCATGCGTCTTGCCACCAACCGCTCCAAGCCTTTTCCGAGTACGGAGAGGAGTTCAATTGGGCGGTACGAGCGAGGTTCTTACAGTTATGAGCGATTGTAGGAGGAATTGTGGAAGTAAGCGCCAGCCGCAAAGCCGATTAAACTAGAGCTACTTGTGGAGTTAGAAACTGCTGATGAAAATAGGTGTTTGAGGGGAGTTCTTAAAATTGTATTTCCAACTAAGATAAATAAAAACACTATTAAAAGTTCTCATATTTTACAATAAAGAGTTATGTTCCTATCGCTTAAGGAATCACATGATATATGCTACGTAATAGGATTTGAGATCCCATAACTGTTGATCATTACCGGCTGATAAAGTCAGAATGGAATGTCTGATTTCAACACCCCTTCTCACTTTGTGCCGAAGATACAGGCACTAAGTGTTTATGTCTCGGTCCAGTAACACCTTTGGTGCATATATCCGCCAAATTCTCTGCTGATGGAACATGCAATAACGTGAGTGAGCCATCTTTTACTTTTTCTCTTGTGAAGTGGTAAGCAATATCAATGTGTTTTGAGGCATTATTGAGCTTCGGATTATGAGCGAGATCGATGGCAGCATTGTTATCTGTCGAGATAGCAGTAGGAATAGTATCGCCAACTAATTGATGCAGTCCACGTATCAGCCAGATATAATGCTTGGTTGCAAATTCCAGTGCCATATACTCAGACTCGCAGGTTGAGTGAGCAACAGTACTTTGTTTGCGGGAGCGCCAGCAGATAGTGGAATTGCCAAGTTGAAAGAGATATCCAGAAAAACTTCTTCAGGTGTCATAACAGTTACAGTATAATGCTTCACAAAATCCATTCAACACAAGATGGGAATCAAATCTATAAAGAAGTCTTTGATCTTTTGTTCCTTTAAGGTACCGTAGAACACGTTTTACTGCATTGATATGAGTTATGGAGGGATCCGAGTTAAATTGTGAGAGATTTGAGATTTTGTATGCGAGGTCAGGTCGTGTCCCAGAAACAAGGTATATGATAGATCCGATAATTTGCTGATATAGAATTGCAGGGGCCCTAGTGTCTCCTTCGATGGCTGACATCAGTCGGTGGTTTTGCTCAATAGGCGATGATACTGGATTTCAGTCTTGCATAGAAAGTCATGTCAAGATTCTAGCAATGTATGCGGTCTGAGAAAGAGTGATACCCACATTATCATATTCAATTTGAATTCCAAGGAGCCAGTGAAGAAGACCCATATCATTGACCTGGAACTCCGACTTGAGTAGGTTGACTGTGTTTTCTATAAGATCACCTTGTTCTCCAAAAAGTATAATATCATCCACATAGACTGCTATTATTAGATGACCTGAGTTGTGAATTAGGACACAGGGATTAAAGAGGGTAGAAGCAAGACCAAATGGTTTAAGGTACTCAACAAATCTAAAGTACCATTTCCGTGGTGATTGCTTCAGGCCGTAAATACACCGGTTTAACCGTGCAACATGGTTATCTATCCTGTACCCTTCAGGAAGCTCCATGTAAACTTCTTCATTTAGAATCCCGTAAAGAAAAGCAGTTTTTATATCAAGCTGCCGTGGTCTCCAGCCCTTGCTTGCTGGAATTGCAAGTAGAAGTTGTAGAAAGTTGTAACGCACAACAGGAGCAAAGGTTTTGTCGTAATCAAGTCCCTGAATTTGGGAAAATCCTTTGGCAATATACCGTGCTTTAAAGCGTTCGAGCTCTCCTTGAGCATTTCCTTACACTTTACGGACCCATTTACCACCAACGACCTTTCTTCCACTAGGTGTAGGAACCAGTTTCCAAACATTGTTCTCACAGAGTGAAGCAATTTTGTTCCGATTTGGCCTCGCAGATGTCGTTTCTCGTTTTATCTAATTTGGGATAATACAGTTGTTCTGTCATGTTGGGTGTCTCTGTTTGAGTCACGCGCTAAAGGGGGTTTCGTAGTTGATGGCGTATGTTTGGTGTTTACGAGTAAGAACACAAAGGACGCCACCGTTAGACTCAGCGTCACTTAATCTATTTCAGGTAAATATCTAAATTAGGACTGAATGGATAGATAAATAGCAGATGGAAATAGTTCCTCGAAAGTAGTAGTTTCGAAACACGAGAAGATTACACATTGATTTACACTTCCTATTATTTCTCATTTTTTCTTACTCGACTCTACTTATCAGACGTGTACATGTATCGTCATTATAAAAGTAATAAAGTCGATTAACTTTCATCTTTGAGAGCTTTATTCCATTCATGCCAGTGGGAAGACTTTTTAGCCTTGCTATAAGATCTGGGCTCTGATATTTCTAGGACGCTAATCATTGCCCCCTCGGCGTCTTGAATATCAGACGAATTTTCCAATGATGGTTGTTGAGATGAAGGATTAGAAGATGAACTTTTCCACCATTCATCTGTTATCGTATTGTCAAATCTTTGGGTTCGTACCTAACTGCTAGATCGAGTAACAATCGGAGAATTTTGCTGTCGCGTAGTTATCTGACGATGTGGGAGAACTGTCAATGTAGATTCCTGGGGAGAATGAGGTTGTGAAATTGGCGGTTCTGATAATGATTGAGCTGGTAAAGATTCCGCAGTATGATTGGCATCTAATTGTTGAAGAGTATTTGTGTCTTCGGGACCAGGTTCATCGTCTGAATTTGTCGAAGTAGCAACCATTAAAGGTGTAGATGAATGCTTGGAATCAGTGACCGAGTATTGTGAGTCAACAAGTTCTGATTCAGTGTTTGCTTGGTGCATTGGTGGAGGTGCAAATTTGACATCAGCTGAAATCACTACTTGACTCTTTTCTGGGACAAAGATTCGATATTAATGGTTGACCTTGGTGTATCCGACAAATAAACCCCTCTCAGCTCTTGGAAGAAGCTTGCTTCCAGCAGGGCGTTTAGCCTTGGGGATATGCACAAAGCATTCTTGTCCAAAAGGTTGGAGATATAAAATGGAAGGTTTTGCCCCGTGGAAAGCTTCATAAGGCGTCTTATTAACAGCGCCATGAAATTGTCGATTCTTAACATAAACGTAAGTTTTGACTGCCTCTACCTAAAGGTGCTTGTTCTTTACTAGTAAGAGCATTGCACGTATTCCTTCACCAATGGACTTATTCAGACGTTCAGCAACACCGTTAGAATCAGGGGAATAGGGCGGCGTTAGATCATGTTCTATCCCCTTCTGGTCAAAGAATTTAGTAAGTTACTGCTTAAGATATTCTCCGCCATTATCAGTTCGAAAATTTTTCACAATGCAATTATACTGAGTTTCTAAGTATGAGATAAAGTCAATAGTAACCTGCGCAGCTTCTGATTTCATCTTAACGAAGAAAACGTAAGAATAACGAGTGGCATCATCAACAAAACTAATATAATATTGGGAATTACCATAGGATGTTACTGGGAAGGGACCGCAGAGATCAGAATGTATATATTCCCCTCTATTCTTTGCTCGTGTCAAAGCGGACCGTGGAGTACTGTGAGTCGATTTGGATAACGCGCAAGCCTGACAATAGAACTTTTCTGGGCACATAGGAATGACATCTTCGTTATAAATAAGGTTTTCTGTTTTCGCGATTGACGACGTTGCAGACTGACAGAGAGCTTCATGCCAAAATTCATATGTCAAGCAGGCAAAATCAGTAATTTCTGGTATATGTGGTAAGGATCCATCAAATTTAGCTTCTAACCAAATCTTATCACCTTTAACGATTCGCATCACTTTTCCATCATCATGCAATTGATATCCTTTAGATCTCACTTTTCTCCAAGAAAACAAAGGTTGATGTATTTGCGGTACATACAGAACATCAGAAATACGGAAAGATGACACAGATCCATTAGATAACTTGCAATCTATAACTACAGTGCCTCTACCTCGAGCATCGATGCTTTGACCAGAACTTGACATCACATGTCTGGTACAAACCGTGAGATCCTCGAAACGTTCTGGGTAAGGACACATGTGAGAAGTTGCACAAGTATCCAGATAAAATGGGTGAAGTCTAACTTTATTTTCTTCTGTGACTGAGATGTGCGCCTCATCACTTCGCCCTTCCGAATCTTTCTTTTCCTTTGCCTTATGTTCCTTGAGCTTGCCGCAGTTGTTCCAATAATGACCTAGTGAATGTCCTGGGTTGTGTCGCCTACACCAAGTGCATTCTTTAGATTTTGGAGGCTGGCTGGCACTGGATGCTGAAGGAACCTTTTTCCCCTTCACATCCACGCTAAGGAAGGCTGTATGTGTGGAGGAGACCCCCTGGTCAAGGTTAAGAAGTCGAAGCTTGACACTTGAAAAGGTGAGGTCATCCTTTGTCTGAAGGTTGTCAACAACGTTCTCGTGGTGTTTCGCCAGGTAGCATAAGAGAAAGTCGCGTTTGGCTTGGTCGTAATCGAGAAAGGAGGCAAACGCTTTGCGGTAGGAGTCAGAAGATGATTTTGTTAATTTCTGGAGTCGTATCCATTCTGTCTCAAATTGCTCGATGAATGTCGAGATAGGCATGGAGGAGTCGTAGGTGGTCGAGAGAAGAGTCAAATTCGTTAGCTGGGCAACAAGAGTTATGGGGGAATTCCTGTAGAACTCATCTTTCAAGTGCATCCACATCTCATGCGGGTTATCTAGCTCATCCATTTTTTCCAAAACATTGCTAGAGACTACCATGAGAAGGGTTGTGATCGCTTGATTTGATAGAGCTCCGAAGGCCTTCAATTCTTTTTCATCCGCATTCTCTGTCGGTTTCCTTCCTTCAACAACAATTTCGAACAAATTCATACCACGCCAGATTTGACACATGGTGGAGGATCAAATATTGTAGTTTTCTTGACTGATAAGTGGTTTGATATTTCCAAATCAACTCACAGTGACGGACTTATCATCAGGTATGATTGATTGGAAGTATGATGGTTCACTGTCGAGTTTAGAGGAAGACATTGTCTCAGTCGAGTATGCTGCAAGACAAGGTGAAAGGGACCGAGAGTTGAAATATAATCCAGGAAGTAGTCAAGAAGAACGCTAATGGCACCGGGCCCATAACCTCTTACAGTTATGAGCAATCGTAGGAGGAATTGTGGAAGTAAGCGCCAGCCGCAAAGCCGATTAAACTAGAGCTACTTGTGGAGTTAGAAACTGCTGATGAAAATAGGTGTTTGAAGGGATTTCTTAAGATTGTATTTCCAACTAAGATAAATAAAAACACTATTAAAAGTTCTCATATTTTACAATAAAGAGTTATGTTCCTATCGCTTAAGGAATTACATGATATATGCTACGTAATGGGATTTGAGATCCCATAACTGTTGATCATTACTGGCTGATAAAGTCAGAATGGAATGTCTGATTTCAACAGAGGTGAGGAGAAATCTGTCTTGTTTGGCTTCTGGATGAACACCAAAGTGGCTTGCCGGAAGGGGATAAGATGGTGCCCGATGGTGAGGCGCGCGCTGAAAATTTGGATTACCAAATCTTTGATATGAGGCCACGCCTAACAAAGGATAACCGTGGGGATCTCGCCATCACCTGGAGCAGTGTTGCCGGCCCGTAGGATTGCGTTGCGTATCTCTTCAGCCGAGGGGGTAGGAAAGGGAAGCGAGTTTGACAGGACAGCTGGAGAGTCCATTGGGATATCCCCAGCCGTCGAGGGGTTGGTGAGTAAATTTTGAAGCAGTACTTCCCTTTTTTCCGCAAGGCTGTGCGTTGGTGGGAGATCTGGAAATCGGGGGTCTTGGAGCGGCCTGGAGCGATAGGTTCCCAAGGTTTTGTGCCACTTGGTCAGATCAAATACCTCTTTAGGTGTGCTAATATTCTCCAGCTTAGCCTTGAAAAAGTCATCTTTTGCCTTGTATACCGTATTCTCATAGGCCTTACGGGCGTTACGTCTTTCATGCTCAGTGGAACGTGAGCGTATGACCAGTTTAATTCGCCTTCTAGTGTCTCTGCAGGCCTCGTTCTACCAGGGTTTGCCATATCCAGAGCCCAGAGAACGTTTTGCGGCCCCGGAGTATACATCATGTATCTTCTGCACGAGAGACTCCGTTAAGTCATCTAGTACCGTCTTAGATGGGCAGGGAGGCATGGAGTCTAGATTTTCCAGCGCGAGGGTCAAAAGTTTACTGAACAGTTGTAAGTCCAGGGTGTCCGGCCGAAGTCGTTTAGGGGGTTTGGGATGGTTGGATCATCCAACTGTTGTCAAGAGCGGTAAATGGTCCGACGTAGATGCCAGGTGGGTGGCAATTCTGCAGTTCGCATGATCAAGTAGCCGGCCTGAGCCGAATGATAGATCGAGAACGTTGCCGCGGTTGTGATTCGCTTCGTATGTTGGGGAAAGTAGTGTTAATGGAACTGAGTCTAGCCATTCTACAAACTGTTCGGCTCCGGGAGATGATCCGCGACTAATGGATGGCCACCATCGCGAGTGATGAAGATTAAAGTCTCCTTAGAGTATGAAATCACCTACAAGAGGGCTAGTTAAGCTTTAAATGAGAATGTTAACTGCGCTTCCAGCGCCACTAGATCCATGCGGTGCGTTATAAATGTTGACTACTGTGAGCGGCTGGCCACTGGACGGAGAAAACTTAATGAACAGTAGATCGGGGGAGGCGCCAGCTCGAAGTTGTTCAGAGCGTATGCCTACGCCCTTGCACACGTAGGAGATCACTCGGGGTCGGCAAACCGACCAGTCATCGACAGGGGAAAATGTCTCGAATGAAGGGTGACGTGCAGTTATACGCCGAGAGAGATCCCGAAAAACGTATGGTTCCTGTATCAGCACTACGTCAATCAGATCTGTATGGGCTTGAGCTAGGGCGCTATCATGTGCTATGCGGCCTCTTCCAGTTTTTATAGAGAGGATTGTTAGCGGCTTTGAGCGTCTTCCACGTTGAGATGTACTACGCATTATAACTGCATTTGGTTTTCGTTCAGTTCTCCCTCGTCAATGAGAGCTTCAAAGATGTTATTGATTCGTGGACGCTTTGCCGCGCTACTGGAAGGAGATGAGCCAGACGTAACAGCCACTGATGTAGTACCACTGCTTTAGGAGGCAGGCGCTCTCGTGAGGATTAAATTTACACTGCAGCTTGGTGATGCGTTAGTCTTTTTTGTAGATGTTTTCACGCACCCTGCTTCGGCCTGAGCACGCTGTCGAGCTTCCGCACAGATTTTCCGGATGGCACTTATTTGAGACTTGTTGACGGTAGAACCCGTACCTTTGGGGCGTAAGAGGCAGTTCAGGTCGTCTGCGGCATGGGGGCCGTGACAATGAATACAGCGCGGCGGGCGGGTATACTTCCCATTGGCCTCGCACATATTGCCGTGGATCTCCTTTGTGTGCTGGTTAGAGCCGCAGAGGCTGCATTGTTGCGTCGCCGAGCAAGCGGGGCTGTTATGCCAGTGCCAGCATTTAGGACATTGAACTGTGGAGGAACTTCAGGGAAGTAAGCGAACAGATGTTCTGCAGCCGAATAAGTAGAGGACGCGGGGCAGACAATTGTGTGTCTCAGGAAAGCGTGCAATCCAAGTAGTAGCGGCAGAGTTTGGGTTCTGAGCATTTTTGTGAAAGGCTGTCTCGATTAACTCAGAGATTGAAGTTCAGAATTATAAAATAAGAAGTGCGTGGAGTTCAAGCCATGCTGTGAGCTATTGTTATATACATGAGTGAGTCTTTTCCCCTGAACACCATCTCCACGCCAAAGATTCAATTTTCCCAACCAACGCCTTAGCCATCGTAGATACACATATTCCGAATTATGATCGCCGACATCCAACGTCCCGAAATGATGATTTGCGACAGGGGTCCTCGTCCGATAATTTATCCCGAAGTGTTGTAGCGCCGATATGCCGGGCTACCCCTCACTTAGGCGAGATGCATAGACAAGGGCCACAAGCCCGAGTTTGGCACCAGGGTTCTAACCCTCACAATTTTCTTGAGACGCTTGGATGGCTGCTGGTGCGGCACCTGCTGCAGCCTCAAGAGCGGCGGAGAGAGCCCCTATAGAGATTGGTTTGAGGCAGTACTGGAGCTTGTCATTGATCTGACCGACAGTTCGGGGAACATTCTCGATCCTGTATAATGTCTATGGGGAAGCTTTTTTTAGTGGGGCATTCCCAAAGAGACCTGTCAGGTTGATCTTTTCTGCGAGAGCATCCGTATTGCCCACGCTGGGGCAGAGAGCAAAACCGGAGTTAGTCGGAAGGACATTGTTGAGGAGATTGCCATGCTCTCCTAGTCTTGATTTGATGTGTGATTGGAGTGCGTAGCCCGAAGAGACGCGGAGGGAGCTGTTAGGTGGTAGGCGCAGAAAGAGTCTGTCATCCTTCCTCTCCTCCCTTTGCTTACTTTGAGGGATCTTCTCAGGGCCCCTGGGAGTTTTGTGCGTGTTTTGAACGCTTGCTTTCTGAGTGTGCTTAGCGCGGGCTAGAACGCTTTCAAAGCTATTTGAGGTTTTGAAATTATCAGAGTCTGGGGCAGAGTGCTTGGATTTTGATGGTGCTGCTCCTTGTGCATAAGCGTTAAAATGCTTAGATACTATCACGGGCAGTTGGGCAGTAACTTAATCTTCAGGGTAATATATTTGTAGTTGCATAAAAGAGAAACTAGACGGTCTACGGAATCTACATGTACGCGTGCTAGCCTAATCGCCACGCTAGTGGTATCACCATGCCAACGCTAGTACCCGTGACACTACCCTCTCGCTAAACAAGAGAAACGCTCTTGTATCTTGTAACAGAAAATTAATTTATCTGCGTTTTAGCCATGGTCTTGGTGGGCCTGATTGTGGGTTCGCGTCATGAAATTCCCAGAGTGCGTCATCACATCCTTTTAAATGAGAAGCTGGCTCCCATGAAGAAGAATCATCCGACCATTGTACTTGATAGTACCAGCATTTGTTTACCATTTGGTTATATCCTGTAACTTTATCAAATTGCCACTCCACCACGTCTTCTTGATTGTCCGTTTTTACAACCAACCTACCATCGTTGGCCCTAATGTCTTCGTCCTGCTGCCCAGGGGCTCGTTCGTGTGGGCGCAATTGTAATTTTAATACGTGAAATGTTGGGAAGATTTTGATATTTTTTGGTAGGTCAACTGTAATAGCGTGCAGTGATACTTTAACCACTCGAAAGGGGCCTTTCCAGCATGAATTTAGCTTTTAACAGGTCATCCCATATTCCAGTTTTCCGTGCTAACCATAACCTCATCTCCCACAAAAAATCTTGGCGCATCCGTATGTCGAAAATTTGAATTACTTTCATATTAATCTTGAGCAATTTTTGACATAGTTCTAACATGGTCAAGAACAGTTTTAAACCGATTGGCTATTAAATGGGCTTTAAAGTATTCTTGTTTTTGTATAGATGATAGTGTGGGTGCTGCGGGCGTCTGAGGCTCAATGCCGAGTCTTGGATTGTAGCCGTTATTAGCAAAGAAGGGGCTTACTCCCGTGTTAGAAGAAACTGAATTATTACCCGCAAATTAGGCTAGTGGAAGCCACAAAGCCCAGTCGTCTTGCGCCCAATTTACGTAAAGTCTCAAAAATTGTTCTGCCTCGGCGTTGATACGTTCGGTTTGACCATTCGTCTCCGGATGATATGCAGAAGAAGGTTTTAGTGTAGTTCCTAATCTTTGTGATAAAGCTCTCCAGAACGCCGAAATAAATTGAGTCCCTCGGTCAGACACAATTCGCTCTGGTGACCCATGTAGAGACCAAACTTTTTCAACAAAAGCTTCTGCTAGTTCTTCAGTCTCCAGAGTTTCGGTTGGAATAAAATGTCGCATTTTAGTCAACCGGTCAACTATGACAGCGATATGTTTAAATCTGCGTTTTCTAACCTCACAATCGGGAAACGGTGTAATATAGTCTATAGATATATCTGTCCATGGTTTAATGGGAAGAGGTAGAGGTTTTAAAAGACCAGAAGGAGACTGTCTGGGTGTTTTTGTCTTTGTGCATAGTAAGCAGCCTTTGCAAAATTTTCTGGCAGCTATTGTCATACCTGGCCACCAATAGGTTCTGTTAATCAGGTCTATGGTTCTTTCTCTACCTGGGTGGCCAGCAGGTCCTGAATTATGTGCTCTGTGAAGTAGCTGAAGCTGGATACTTTCATCATCTGGCGGAATAAGTAAACGATCCCGGTAGTACACTCGGCCAGCGACAATTCGACACTCGCTAAATGCTATTTTTAGCATTTTTGCTAGGGAAGCTCTCCAGTGCCTTTTCGATTTGTCTGACAAATCGTCCACTATTTCCTGCATTACTAAGGAGTCGTAATATGATTCAGAGATTAAATCATCAATCGGTCGAGAAACATCTATTTGGTATAAAGACATAGAGTTCAAAGAAAAAGTATGATGAAATTTAGAAGATGGGATTAATGGAATTCGCCTGGCGGAAAGCCTGTCGTCTAATATATCTCTTGGTGCATCTTGTGGCCTTCGGCTCAAAGCATCCGCCCTTGTATTAACCGAGCCAGGTCGGTAGACTAAGCGGAAATTAAAACGGGAGAGGAAGTCTGCCCATCTCATTTGTCTCTGGTTTAATTCTTTTGTTGTTTGAAATGTCTGAAGGTTTTTATGGTCGGTCAGAATATCAAATTGGTCTTGTAGTCCTTCCAATTCTGGCCGCCATTCTTCCAAAGATTTTATCACACCAAGGAGCTCTTTATCATAGATATCATAATTACATTCTTGTGTCGAATGCTTGGACGAAAAATAAGCTACGGGACGAAGCTCCTCGCCAAAGTATTGAGATAATGTACCCCCGCAAGCCCAATTGCTTGCATCTACTTCCACAACTGTTTTTCTTGACCAGTCAAAAACCGCTAGAGATGGCGCTTTCGTGAAGGCCTGTTTTAAATTTTCAAATGATGATGCACAGCCATGTGTCCAAACCCATGCAGCGTCTTTTTTAGTGAGTCCATGAAGTGGTCGGGTAAGCTCAGAGAAATTTTTAACAAATCGACGATAGAAATTTGCAAAACCTAAAAAACGTTGCAATTGTCTTTTTGAAGTCGGTGGTTCCCATTCAAGAATAGCTTTTACCTTATCCGGGTCCATTTCAATTCCCCCTGGCGTGATAATGAGGCCCAGGTATTTAGTTTTCTTGGTGTGAAACTCGCATTTGTTAATGTCAATTTGCAGCCCAGCAGTGCGCAGTCGTTTAAGTACTTCTCTAACATGCTCGATGTGCTCTTCTTCAGAGTTAGAGAAAATTAAGACATCATCCAAGTAAGCTGTAGCATATTTGTCTAAAACGTCATATAATATATCATTAATATAGCGCTGGAATGTCGCCGGGGCACCGCTTAATCCAAATGGGGTGACAAGTTGTTCGTAAAGACCAAAACGTGTAATAAAAGCTGTTAACCACTCATGGCCTTCCGCTACCCTAATTCTATTGAATGCGGAGACAACATCGATTTTAGTAAAGATTTTAGCATTACAGATGAGATCGAGGGTTTCCTTAATAAGAGATAGAGGGTAACGGTTCTTCATTGATATATTATTAATACCACGAAAATCATGACAAATGCGGATGCCTCCCCCCGGCTTTTTAGCAAGGAGAATTGGACTTGCCACTGGCGATGTTGAAGGTCGAATCCAGCCTTTTCCAAGCTGGTCGTCTAACCAACGCTTAATCACACGAAGTTCTGAGGGGGAACATGGTCGAGCTCGGGACTGTGGAAATTTCTGGTTCCCAGGTAAAAGCTCAATCTTGTGATCGTATGAACGATGAGGAGGGAGATTTGCAGCATCCTGAGGCAAAGCAACATCTGCCACATCATGGTAGACCTGGGGCATTTTTCTTTTAATTTCCTCTATTGTCGGTGGGGGACTATCAACTTTTTTGAAGAACTTTTTCACATCTTCATCTGTAATTTTCATTAGTTTTGCTATATTTTGGCTGAAGAGTGAGTTTATAAAACCATGAAAAGGCTCAGAGAATTGGTCTTTCCACACAGTAGGGTCACCACGACCCAGGAGTAATTCTTGAAAATCAATTTCTGGTAGGAGCGGGACACTGAGGTCTCTCTCTTGGACTGAATCTAGCGTTTCCAGACCTTCTGCCATAATTCTCATTACGTGAACATCTTTATCCTTAGATATTTGGAAGAATCCAGGCGCGTCAAGGATTCTGATGTCATTGACGTTTAAATAGTTGTCATTTTTTAAAGACGATAATTCTCCAATGGGTGTAGTTTGAGTATATTTTGCTGGGTCTGGTATGGATACAAGGTTAGACGCGTTAGATGGCTGTTTTGCTATATCTCCTGTTATGTGTATTTCGTCCGGTATTTCTACAACAGACGCTGGCTTAAAATTAGAAGTTCGAGGCGTCAGACAGTTTTTTGCGCAGTACTCTTTGTCAAATACAAGGGATTTAGATTGCCAATCTATGGTGGGATTATGAAGCTCCAACCACGGGAAACCTAATATTAGCTCATTCTCGGGACCGAGGGTGGTAACTAGGGCATTAACTTCTTCCATATGGTTCATTACTTTCAGGGAGCCGACGATGCGATGTGTGATCAACTCCGACACGCAGCCATCAGCTAAGTAGAGTGGGCGAGGTTGAGGTAGAGGTATGAAGGACAGACCTTTAGCTTGTGCCCAAGCTTTTCTCACAAACATAAGCTCGGTACTACCAGTGTCAAGAAGTATGGACACTGGAAAGGAAATATTGCGCTGTACAAATGAATTGAAGGTTCCAGATAGTGATATTGACTTTTGGCCTAATTTATTCAATAGGATTGGCTCTCCGAGAGGGATACCTCGATATTTACATAAGCTTTTACCTGAATCAACACAATTATGTACAGAAACGCCCCGCAAGCGACTTAATGCTGGGGCCCTCAATTTCCCTGGCTACTTCTGCTTGCTGGAAAACGACTATAGTGACCATTATCGGCGTCAACTTCACCGAGTACTTGACCTCGTTCATGGCTAAACTCATCCAAATGAGTTTCCCAAGAGGGTTGTGAACTATATGTAGACCTAGGGTTAAAGTTACTTTCTTCAATCTCTTGAAGACGAAGACGGGTGCGATCACTATTAAATCCACCTCTGTTACTGTTATAATTACCCCTAGGTCTTATATCGTTATTTCTGCCGTAATTATGGGAGGGATAGTTTTGGTACTGGCTTGCTTGAAAAGCATCTTGTCGAGGTCGAAGATCGTGGCCACTGTTGTAGTTTCCACGGTAGCTGCCTTGGATACCCTGTGGACCTGACCTTGACCCTGACTGTAGGTCGCGATCTGCAGTATCAAATCGCCGTTTACTGCGTTTAGCTAACTCCGAAGAACAGTTTCTTGAATAGTGGTTGTCTCCACCGCATCGGTTACAAAGACCATGATCTCTACGATATTGCCACTCGGCTGGCGTCACCGAAACTCGATTGAGTTGCATTTGATCTAAATCCATGGGATCACCGGTTTGAATATTACCGTTATGTCCTTGAAGGTGTGGTCTATCTCCTACACCTAGATTTTCGGAGCTACCCGTAATCTGGCGATCGGCCTCCTGGTTTTTCCAAAATTGATAATATAGTTCGATCCATTCTGTGATCGAATTTTCAGTAGGCGCTGGTATATGGTTTTTGATGGCAATTCGCAAAGGTTCCGAAACTTTTCTTCTAAGATGGTAAACACGCATAGTTGAGCTAAGATCTGCTTGATCGGCGAACTTCTCAAACTCTGATATAAAAGATGGGAAGTCTTTGAATTTACCAACCATTTTCAATTCATTTAAGTTTCCTACAGCGATTGCTTTGATATCCACAGTGAGGTACTTACGATCTAGTTCTTGAAAAAAATCGCCAGAGCTAGCCCAGGGCCAGTTTGTTAGATTTTCATTTGCAGAGAAGAACACACCTATCTTAGATTGGAGGCGCGTATAAGCATCACCATCTAGCCAATTTATTATATCGCAAATTTTTTTGAATTCTGTTTCAAATGCTGTGTGATTTAGATTCCACTTAGTTATCAATTTGAACTTCCAGGCGGTGTACTCATTGTGCCTTTTTACAACGTTCTTTTGATCTCCTGTGAAGGGATTTAATGATGGTGGCCTATCAAGATAAATACTTGTTTGAAGAGGCTGCCCCTGTGAAGTTGTTCCCTGGGGTGCAGGTGCTTGTGGCTGAGGAGCTTGGTTTGCATTTGAAATGGAGGTGAGTTGTCTTTGAAGCGATGTTACTTCAGTATTTTTTCTCTCTATAGAAGTTTGAAGCTTCTGGATAGATTTTTCTCTGTCATTTAAAGCAGCTCGAATTTCTTGTAGAGCTTGTCGGTTTGCTGAAGAGTGCTGGTTAATAAGGCTGAACATCTTGTGAAAAATTGTTCGGAATTCGACCGGAGCATCAGCCAAGCTTGAAAGGTCTACTCGTTATTCAAACCCTACACCGTCAAATATCTCTCCCAGCGCTGGGTAATTTCCCATCACTTCAGCTAAGGCTCGCCAAGCTATATCATGTCTACTTGCTAATTGCTGAGTTGGAGCTGGGATGCTACTAGCTTCATTCATTTGTTCTCCCCAGGGATTTTCCATAGTCTCGGCTTCACGGGAACAAGATCTTTATCCCGATCTCAATTACTCGGTTCAAATTCTAGGTAGCTTGGCGACTCGGTTACTCTTTGATTTCGTTACTCGGTGGCTCGGTGTAAAATACAAAAGGGTGTAGATTGAAAGGATCGCGACACGCAACAATATTTTTTTTTTTTTTTTTTTTTTTTGACTCGGATTGAAAAAGTAACCTAGCGCGCGTGCGATTAAAGAGATGCAACTAACTATCACGGGCAGTTGGGCAGTAACTTAATCTTCAGGGTAATATATTTGTAGTTGCATAAAAGAGAAACTAGACGGTCTACGGAATCTACATGTACGCGTGCTCGCCTAATCGCCACGCTAGTGGTATCATCATGCCAACGCTAGTACCCGTGACAGATACCACGAGCGCGAGTTCTGAGACGCAGGCCTGGAGGGCGCGGACTTGCTTGGAGGGAAGATTTCCCTGGGAGATGCTGGCGCAGTGTTGATTAAGAAGGATTGCCAGAGAGTTGAACAGAGTTTTGCCCTCAACAGTGCGGTCTGCAGCGGCCTGAGCACTGTCAGTGAGCGACTGCTAGATGCACCCCATGGTTCTGGCGCGAGTCTGGTAGTCCTCGTATTCAAGATGATTGGTAAGGCATGAGGGATGGGGGGTGTCTGGGTTCCCGGTGGATGGATGGGCTACCTCCATAGCCTCCGCTGAAAGATGCTCACTGAAGGAGACTACCATGCGATGAGTTTTTCTTCCTGGGAGCAGTGGGAAGAAGAGTTTCTGTGCAGGATTTGTATGCTGAATATATATCGCTTTTGAATGACGTTACATATTACAGTAAAGTCTTTGTAGCGCTGAGGTGAGTTGACTGTATTGCACGTTGTTGATCACAGAATTCTGAAATGGTTCCACCGTTTAAAAGCTGTGACACCCCGATAATTTTAGTGGTCACGTGCGCCTTGGTCTCGAGCTACTGGTTAGCCGACAGAGCTGATCTTTGGGTTAAACAGAAAACACTTGCTCTCCTAGTCATCACCACCTGTTTCAAACCTGTAAGCCTAAGCAGGAGACAAATCAGCCACAAACCATGATTCTACAGGTTTGTAACAAAGGCAGTATCTGACACGTAAGCTGTAGGTCATTGAAGATGAAGGATAGGAAGTTTGGTATTAACACCGTGGCTTCATTTTATCAGAAGGCATCATGTGTTAAGGATTAATGCAAACAGTCACTGCACAAAAGCAATACCACAAAATAAGTTAACATTAAATCTGGAGAAGGAATCTATCTGCTCTAGAATACTGATATTTATAGTTTTCTCCTTACCACTAGAAGGTTCTTTCCTTAACTCCTCATCATTAATTACTCTTGGGATAGAATCATCCGGAGTACTCTTGACTCTTCTGGAGACTTCTCGAAAGTTCTAGTAGTCATAGCAGGGAGTACCCTTGACCCTCGCTTACGCGTCAACGCGTCGCGCCACGACCAGGTAAACGGATGGGCCAAGTTGATTTGCCCAGCCACAACCTACCGGGCACAGCCCGTCACATCATGTACATATACACAGACTTGTGCCCGACTGGAGATTTTTCCCTTTAGATTCGAATCTTATGATTTTGAGTCCACTTCAGCTTTTGACCACTCGCCAATTGTCTTTCGTCCCTCAAGGTGTCACAAAAGCCGTGATTGATAGAAATTTGATCAAGTTTAATACGGGATGACCCTGCAAGGCTGATACTGGCTGCGCCATTACCTTCTCAATTGTTATGGGCTCATACGAGGCTGGGTATTTACTAGTATGAGGCTGGAGTCTCTTAAATGTGGCTGGTGACTCTGAGACTGGTACATAAGCTCGTGTGGCTGGTAATAATGTGGTTTATCATTATGTGGCTGATACCTCTGTGGCGCATAGCTTGGGATGAATCATGGATGTTAAGTCTCCTTCTGCCGTTGCAGTAAATAACATGTATTTAAGAGAAAGGAGATAGACATTGTAAATTCTTTCTGTAGATTTTAATAATTAACTGATTTTACATTGGGACTTACTTTGGTTTTCACCACCATCAATTGATCCCGCGACAAAATTAGATGATATGTAGAATGCAGATGAGCATGGTTTTGCTCTAAGCATTGTATCTAATAGTGGGGTCATTGGTACTTCTTCCTAAAGAATTGCTAAGGTCAAGCAGCCCAAAAATAGGGAGTGGGTAACAGTTTTAGAGGGAATATCAGCTGCCAGATAGAAGATAAAACTTCTATTCATTTTTAAGGGCAAAAACCTCAGCTCAACCTGGTTTTCTGCTATCTCTACCCCAGACTGGGCTTATCATTTCTCATCTAAAGCCTGGACATCGAATGAGATTGTGCTCAAGTAGCTAGAGCAGGTATTCATTTCATCAACACCTACTGAACAGTATCAACTACTACTATTAGATGGTCACAAATCTCATGCTACGCATGAGTTCATGTGGAAATGCTATACTAGTAAGATCGCGGTACTCTATTTGATACACCATTTAAGGCATATCCTTCAATCACTTGATTTGACATATTTCTCATCGTTCAAAGCTAATTACAGAGCAAAATTGCAGAAATCAGCAGATTTGATGATGCCAGTGAAATTAAAAGGCAGAATTTTGATGAGCTATACGCTAAAGCTAGCCATGATGGTTTAGATAGTATTCACATAAAAATTGAATGAATTTTTGCAGGAATTCAACTCTGGAATCCAGTCAGAGCGGCTCAATCTCGATTTATTTTTAAAAAACTGAGTTCTGCCCAGATTCAGCCCCAAACAAATCCTAACAGAAAGTGCAGATTTTCTGAAGCTGAAGTCATGAGTCTATCGTCTGACCCTCGTCAATTTAGGGGGCTGTTTAGAAGTGTTCAGGTTGGTGGGAGCTCATCACGTACACAGCGCTTATTATTCCAAAAAGCTTCGAAGGGAATTGATAGGCTCTCTTTTCAATATGAACATGAGAAGGGGAAAGCTGATTCCAAAAATAAGTAGCTGAAGCGAAAAGGCTTTAGAGAAGTAACTATTCATGCTAATCAGACTGTAAAGGACTCCAGGACGTTGTTATTCACAATAATCAAGGCTGTAGAAAAAAATCTATAAATTCAGTTATGGAGTGAAATTATACATGAGCAATTTCCCCCCCGACTATATAAGTCTACCACTCTAGATTCCGCCACCCTTCACCCACGTGAAACCATAATTTCAAACGACAATAACTGTCCACCCATACTTACTATTATGAAATCTTCAGAGATCCGAATTCAAATTGCATTAGACGGCCTTAAAACCGGAAAATATAGCAATTTTAATGAGGCCGCGAGGGCAGAAGATGTGCTCAGAACAACTTTTAGAGAAAGGTATAACAGTGGAGCTTCCCATGTATTAAGTACGGAAATCCAGCAAAATTTTTGAAACGAGCAGGAGAATTTGTTGGTGCAGTGGATGATGGATCTGAATCAGGAAGGACATGCCCCCTCATTCACCAGCGTTAAAGCAATGACCTCCATAATTCGATGTGGAAATTCCACAGATGCTTTAACTGGAAAGAATTGGGCGACCAGGTTCATAGAACAACATTCTAGTATCAAATCAAAGATCGGGATGAAGCTAGAATGTGTCACGGGTTATCTAATAGTGCGTGTGCAACTAAAAAATCAGAAGAGGTTTATATTAAATCTATGGTGTGCTCATACATCCCAACATGCTACAATTATTTATACCTAATGTTTTTCATCTAGAAGATTCCCTTTGGCCTTCCTGAGGTCCCCGAGGTTCTTCTAGATGCTTCCAATTCAAGGGTAAGCATGGACCCTTTGCTGCCTGACAATAATCTACGTATCATAATTATGCATACTGTATAAAAGCCTATGCAGATAATAGGCTACAAGCATAATTCAGCTCACCAGCTGTTACAATTTCCCTCCTACTTTTGAAGACTTATTTGGTCTTTACTAACCTTCTTGACCGGCGTTTTTGGATAGTTTGTTTTTCAGCTGGTCCAACATAGGCTCCGACCTCCATTTCTGTTGGGCTATCATTGGTCATTATAGACCCATACTTCATTTCAAAGTCATCTAGCGCCTTTGTCTCTTGAACATAGTCAACAGGCTCCCACGTTGGATTTTTCCAGCTGTTGTGCTGGCTCGGCTGAGGTGCTGGTATCAGTAATGATAATTGTGCTTGGATGAGATGGAAGTACATGAAACCTTATGGAAGTCAGCAGAAGAATCAACTCTGTTCTATAGAGAACACAAGTAGATGCTAGAAGATTCCAGAGGTCATGATCAGGAGTAATGGGACAGTGTGCAACTATAATCTTAATGTATATAAGACATATTTTTCTCTCATCATATTATTAGGCAGATTATCAGATCATTCATTATAATACGCATACAGTATTCATTCTATATCTATTCTCACCATCAGTATACACCATCCTCTGTGTATACAGCCATCATCAGTATACACCATCCTCTGTGTATACAGCCATCATCAGTATACACCATCCTCTGTATATACAGCCATCATCAGTATACACCATCCTCTGTGTATACTGCAACAGATTCAGTAGCCAACATCCTGTGCTCCGTAAGCTCATAACTATAACACCAGCCTTCCCATTTAACCAATGCTTCTCTGAATTTCCCACAACCACGAGTTACTGTTCTGGCCCGAAGAATAGATTCAACCTCATATTCTGGATTATCGAGGACGTCTATGATCGGAGGATTTTGCCCATCATCTCGCACTTGACTTGGGAAATGGTCATTACCTGCTCTTTTAATCAACTCCACATGGAAGCGTTTATGGATGTTTCCTGGGACATTTAACTCCACAGTTAAAGCATCCGGAACCGCAGTAACTTCGTACTTTGCATGTAACCATGCTAATTTTTTAGATAACTGTGGCGTCTTAACATTCCGCAGGTCTAGCCACACCTTATCGCCAATCTGAAAACGTTAAGGTTGTCTCCGTGAGTTATTGGCATTGGATTCATAACGTTGCTGCGCCGAGGCCATTGCCGCCTGAGCAAATTCTTGTGCTTCTCGCAGCCTCTGCACGTATTTACTCCCAGCTATAGCTCCTGTGTGACGAATCTTGTCTTGGTCAGGTGTCGGTTCCCCTATGGGGTCAAGATCACAACTATTGCGCAAAAAGAAAGGACTTATTCCACCAATTGCAGAGTTAGGTCGAGAATTCAATGCTAATTGAGCCAAGGGCAGTAGGTCAAACCAATTATCTTGAGAATAACAAGTGTGCAACCTTAAATATTTATAAAGTTCCTGATTTGCTCTTTCACTGGCGTTTGATTGAGGATGGTAAGCGGTAGTAAGCCTTTGAGTGATCCCTGTCAGGCTGCAAAAGGTCCTCCAAAAATGACTTAACCAGTCACTTCCCCTATCACTGGCCAGGAATCTTGGGAATCCAAAATATCGGTAATATTTATCCACAAATAAGTCAGCACATTTTTTGGCCGCCATCGAGTCCGCCCCAAACAAGAATATATCCTTCGATAATCGATCTGTAATCACCATAATATTTGTACAACCTCGAGATTCAGGGAGATCTGTTATGAAGTCTATACTTAATTCACTTCCTATCCGCTTAGAAATTGGTAGCAATCTCATAAACCCCGCTTTTGCCTTACGCCAAACAGTGGAGCGGCCACAAACTTCGCAGTTTTGAACAAATCTTCGAACAGATTCCCTCATCTTAGGCCAAAACCATCGCCTAAGGATCATACTTATCATAGTGTTTCTTTCTGGATGGCCGGCAAGATTGCAATCATGAGTTTGCTGCATAGTTGCTGTTCGGAGAGGTTCGTAGTCCGGCACCCAAATCCGATTATCTCTCCCACGAAGCACACCATCTACTGCTACAGTACATTCGGCAATATTGACTGAATGATGCAGGGCCAGATCAGGAGTAAAACTCCTCTCGCCCATTTTTACTGAGTCTCGCGCACGACGCCAACTTTTATCAGCCAAAATTCCCTCTTTCCAAAGACCTTGTAAAACTTCATCATCAAATATTCTCGCCCCATACGCTATATCTGTGACTGGAACGTTTTTTTTAGCAAAGGACACGTCACCTGGCGAAGCTTTAGGAGTAATGCCCTGGGTTTGTTTATGTACATCACATGAAACTGGATAAAGTGACACATTCGGAAGAAGTTGTAAAACCCAACCTGCATTGCTCTCATCACTGAGCCCGACCGGTCTATCCTGGTCACGTCGGGATAAGGCGTTTGGCTGCCCACAAGTATTTCCTGGTCGCCATTTTAACACAAATCTGAATTGTTGCAAGATGTCATCGTAGCGCATTTGTCGTTTGTTTAATAGGCGTTTAGAGGTGAAATAATTCAAATTCTTATGATCACTTAGAATGGTGAAGAGTTTTGCAACAGAGAGTAACTCTGCCTTCCACTTATTTAAGCAAGAAACTATCGCGTGCATTTCTTTGTCGTGAATCGAGTAGTTTGCCTCCGCACTGTTTAACCGCCTCGAGAAATACGCAATGGGCCTCAGTGTATTTTGGTCATCTACTTGAGAGAGGCATCCTCCTATAGCATACCCGGAGCTATCTGCTTCTAGCACGGTTTCCCGGTCTGGGTCCCATTGAGCTAAAACCGGCTCTGACGCAAATATTCTTTTTAAATTTTCAAAAGCTGAGTTCTCAACTTTTCCCCACCACCAGATTGTGTTCTTTTTTGTTAATTCGATTAATGGTGGTGCAATTTCTGAGAACTTATCAACAAAGCATCTGTAAAAATTTGCAAACCCTAAAAATGATCCAACACCTTTAACAGATATAGGGGCTTTCCACTCTAAGATATCTCTCATTTTAACCGGGTCCACAGTAATACTTTTTCCTGCTTCAACGATGAAACCAAGATATTTAACTCGTTGGCATAGGAATTCACACTTATTAATATCCAAATATAACCCTGCCTTTTCCAGCTTACTGAGAATGCTACGCGCCGTCTCCAAGTGTCCTTTCTCAGTACCATCAGTGTAAGCCAAGACGTCATCAATATAAGCTGCTGCGTCGAGGTCTAGATGTTCTCGGAGGTGCTCATTGATATACCTCTGGAATGTTGCTGGTGCATTTACAAGGCCAAAAGGAGTCACTGGCCATTCGAAAAGCCCCAATCTGCAGCGGAATGCCGTCATCCATTCATCGCCTTCTCTTATCTGGACACGGTGGAAGGCTGATTTTACGTCCAATTTAGTGAACCATTTTGCCATTGAAAGTTGTCTCAATGTCTCCTTGAATAAATGTAGAGGATATTGATCAGGGATAGTAATCGCATTAAGCCCCCGATAATCCACGCAAAAACGTAGGCCACCACTGGGTTTCTTTGCAAAAATTACAGGTGCTGCTGCTGGTGATTTACTGGGTCGTATCCATCCCTTATTTGTAAGTGTTAAAAGTTACCTTTACTAATATTGTCTACCCGCCACTTGTTAAAAGTTACGATGGCGAAACATGCAATGCAGTTAAGCATCAAGGCATTGACCGGATGAATAAGATCATGCCAGAGCATTATGCTTCAGGCATGTAATGCGTAGGTCTGATATGCCTAGGACATATATGGACAAAATTATGTACATTACCTGATGATAAGAGGATGAGTTTTTCCTTTGTAATCTAGATTGTCTATGATATGCGTGAGATTGGAAGCTGATTCAAAAGCCCATCTTAATTAAATATATTCTCCTTACACCCATCTATTCATTCGTGTATCCAAATCATAAATTATTCAGTCTGTTGATAATATCTTGCTCAATAACCGATATAATATTTAACAGTAAGATCAGTCAATATTTTGCGCAGAACTAATAACTCTTCCCGGGACATATTATACAGTGGACCCCAGGGTGGCGATAGAGGATTTCCATTTTCCGGTCTGAGATTGATGGCATGATCCAAGTGGCTTGTTGAAGAAGGTAGTTTCTCTGCTCCGCTATCGTCCGCAAACAGGTGCGCGAAGTCCTTGACTTGATCTGGCAAACGTTCTCTGGTTTGCTCCACTGTAAGACTTGGTTTTCCTCGTAACTCCTTACTTATATCTTGTATTGTTGCTTTACAAACCGGAATAGATCCCATCATGGACGCCATAGCTTGAGCAGACGTACTCTCTGGATGTGGAACTCTTCCAAACTCGTCTCGCCATTTTTTCACACTATGAACAGACACTCCTCCTTTCCGGGCTCTAGCCGTTGTTCTTTCGAATGAATTACCGCGTCTTGAATCTCAAGCCATTTTTTTCCTAGTATCATCGAGTGGCTGCTTCGGGGTACAATGTATAGCCATAGTTTAGGTGTCAAATAGCCGTCCAAGTCTAAGGAGATGAATGTAATGTTTTCTATGATGGACTTGTCCTCGCCTGATCTTTCAGCAGTCCGAAGGATTCGAGGAGAAATCGAAATGCGCGGCAGGTTTAGTTGAGTTTTTAGATCATCATCAATGATGCCATAGCAAAGGCATCCATTATCAACCAATGCTTGCACCATTATTGTGTCATTGATTAAAGCATTTACTAGAAACGGTTCTGTATTCAATCTAACAACCTGTCTATTCCCTGCACTAAGCTCCCGAGTGCGACTGTACTCGGGAGCATCTAGTTTTCCTGCACTTCATCTTTAAATGCATTGCCCTCTACTATATATAACGACGGATCTATTTCCGTTACACCTGCAGAATTCACTCTGATATTACCCCCCTGGGGCCTGCGAGCAGGTAGTAGCGGGCATTTTTTACTTGAACAATTCCTGCGCTCACAACGAAAACACCTCCCTTCTTCCCTAAGTCTGTTGATATCTGCTCGAGTCTTTCAATTAGCCCGGGCTCGCATATTTTCTCTTATGTTAGTAGCATAGATATCTCCCATAATGGTATCACCCGCAGCATCCACTTCAGCTGCTTACTCGGCCCGGATTACAGGTTTAATGGTTTCACGGAAATCTTGTTGATAGTTAGAAGTAGCTCTTGTGCCTGATTCGTTCAAGCCTTCTTTAAGAATGTCGTTACTGTTTGCAAGTCCGCGATTTGAAGGACCCGGAGGCCAACCTAACTTCCTGTCTGCTCTTTCAACACGCATCGCAATTTTACTCACGATATGTACCCACTGGCCAAAGTCATTATCTGGAAGTAGGTGATTTCCGGCCAGTGCCTGCTTCAACCTTTTACTGATTGCATTTTCGAGCATAGAAATCTTGTTCTCGTCAGCCCAAAAGTCTCCACGAGCTTCTGTCAACTTGTTTGACCATGATGCAAAAAAGTCGGCCCAGCGCTCGTTCTCTTTCATCTTCAAATTGTGTTACTCAATATTAGCTTGCGAAACTCTAGTGGTACCTAAATAGACGCGATCTAGGAATTCCAAGAAGTCGGCGGGATCCCTGGTTTGATGTACACCACCTGCTTCAAAGAAGGGACCAGATTTTTCTAAAGCCCCTCCCCTCAGAGAATTATATATCATCAGAAATGCCCGAGAGTGATCATACCCGAACAAATTCCAATCCATGCAAAATGTGTAAAGAACTGCCGCCCGCCATGCCGGATACCTTATTCTGTTGCCGTGGAATTCTGTAACGTCTGATAAGCCAATATATCCCTGTAGCTTATGATGGTCATCACATGCACAGTCTAATGCAGCCCTATCCGGGTATGCTAGCTTCCCGTCAGGCAATTGACAGGGTAGGACGCTTGGACTCAGCTTGGCGGAACTTGCCTATGTTTCATGTTGCAAGTGGTATTACATGCCATGGTCTTATTATAGCATTGAGAGTCTGGTGGCGATTCATTGGAAGTGTTATAAGTAGATGCTACCTGGGCAGATGTTGTTAAAGTGTTACTTATCTCGATGCGATCTGTGCAGTCATCAAACCTTAAGTACTTATGATTACTGGTTGTCATTCTGTTTGATTACATAATACAAGATTTATAATGTTGTATAAGTGAGACTCCTCTTAGTTAAAATGATAATATATATATGAATTATCTTCATTCAATCCATTGATTATCGTTAAGCTCTGTTTTACTTATAAGTGATTTATTTATTTGTAACACGTTATCAGCACCATAAAGCGATAGTCTAAAGTTTATTGAAAACAGATATAATGTCAACGAGAATATCAAGTCAGTTGAGAGACTTCATCGCATCAGGACACATATCTACAGACGAGGTCAGCGAGTATAAGATTGAGAGGATACGCAATGCTGCGAAAAACGAACCTGAAGACACTTTGCAACCAAATATTTCCAAACGAAAAGGGAAAGGCAGAAGATCAGTTGGCCCACAATTTCCCTCCGAATGGGCATCGTCGAAAGAGGTCTTTCTTAAAGCCATAAAAAGGTTTGAACGCGAAAATTATTCCCAAGTTCCAGAGAAACATGAAATTGGAGCATCTCCTAAGAACTAACCAGTGACACCCAGAGTAAATCTTCACTTCACACCTCGAGAGCAACGTCAATCCAGCCCTAGACAGAAATCTGATCAATGGAAATCCTTCGGAAATATCGATTATAAAGGTACACCGGCCAATTCAAGGCATATCGCAGCAGCTTTCAACGGGATTGAAATGCTCGACGAACATAATTTGACAACGTGGAAGGGGCATGTACAAGATAACCTTGACTTGTACGATCTCTGGGAACTAGTTACAGGAGATGAGTTAAGACCTGAGCACTTTGATACTGATGAAGCTAAATCCTGGGCCAGAAGAGAAAAAATTGCCCAAATAGTGATCAAAGATCTTCTCGGTCCAAAAGACTACAACCAAGTCAGAAACATAAGAAACGTTGCAGATCTGTGGAGAACATTAGTCGGCCTCCATGAATCAACCGGTGCTCAGGGAAAAGCTGAACTGATTTGTAAATTCTGGGGAATGCAATGTGTCGAAGGCACATCTGTCCGCGAACATATTGGGAATATGCGAACTTTGCACTCTGAGTTGGCAGAATTAGGAATCGTGATTAAGGAATACTTGCTAGCTATCGCAATCAGTAAATCTCTGCCGCCGTCTTATCAAAACTGCGTCTCAATGATTCTTGCAGGAGTGAATAACCTTGAAAAGTTGGATTCATATTAATTTGCTAGCAAAATATTCGAGGAGGAGCATAGACGGCTGAACAGATCAGAAGACGCGAATATAGTTTTCCAAAAGAAATGCTCAAATTGCAAAAGGGCCGGCCATACCAAGGAGAACTGTTATTGCAGAGGTGGTGGTAAAATAGGACAGGGACCACGACAGATCGCTCTTAGAAAGAAACAAGAAGCCGATCGAAAGAAACTCGAGGATTCAAGGCCCGTTAAGAATGATCCAACAGCCCAAGTCACCGAAGATGTTGACGATGCAGAGGAGGCATTTTACTCTAGTCACATGGCCATGGCTGATATTGATTCTGTACATTTCACTGGCTCTAAATGGTCATTTGATTTATGGATAGCTGACTCCGGCGCTAGTACTCATGTCGCCAACCAACGAGAAATGTTTGACTCCTTTAATCCTATCAAATCAGTGTTAAATGTTGCAGGCGGAATGACTGCTTCAGTCGAAGGCGTAGGAACAGTCTGCATGGAAAGTATGGTCAATGGGGCGCCGAAGAAATTTAAATTGATAAAAGTTTTATATGTTCCTACCACACGGCACTGTCTAATATCGGGACCAGGGATAGACCAGGCTGGGGGTGAGGCAATATATAAAAATGGACAATGCAGGTTTGTTTGTGCAAAAGGAACACTGATCGCGAATGGGGTACTCGTTGGGAATTTATATAGGATTAATGCCAGAGCCATCCTAAATAAAATTCCTACAGCTTATACATCGACTCATCCTGTTCTTTCATGGCAAGAAGTGCACCGACGGCTAGGCCATATTTCACTTACATCTTTGAAATCATTGTTTAAATACAACCAAGTTAATAGAGTAGTTATAGACAAAAACGAACCAATTCCATCAGTAATAACATGTGAAAGTTGCACAGCAGCTAAAGCTCATCGAGCGCCCTTTGCGATGAAAAGAACTAGAAATTCTGTAAGTTTTGGGGATCTAACACACACTGACGTCTGGGGGTCGCCAAATATATGTCAAACTCCCGGTGGAAATCGGTATTTTATTCTTTTCATCGATGATTTTACAAGATATGTGACAGTGTCATAAGCGGTATGTAGACAGCGAGGCTGGAGACAGGGGTCAAGAGGTGGGTGTTAGGCTAGAGGTTGCCATCCTACATGATACACGAGATAGATGCATCACCACTCGGCTAAAAGGCCAGACCAGAATCATAGAACACTATGACCTGGCAATCTCCATATATATATTATACAGTAGAGGCTTTCCTGACAGACAGTCAAACTGATGAGAGATAAAGCCTCAGTCAAACAGAAACTCATCAATTATTGCAATTTCGTCAATACCCAGCATGGTCGATGGCCCAAAGAGTTCAGAGCAGATAATGCAGCTGAATATGAAGGGACACGAATTTGGCTAGAAGAGAGAAGGATAGAGTTGAAAACATCTGCACCGTATTCACCCCAACAGAATGGAGTGTCTGAAAGAATGAACAGAACCGTATTGGATCTAGCACGCGCGATGAAGATAGAAAAGAATTTGCCTGACACACTGTGGGGGGAAGCGGTATTGCATGCAGCATGGATCCGAAATAGGAGTCCTACAGCGGCACTGAGCAATAAAACACCAATAGAGCTTTTGACAATGAAAGAACCAGACTTCATGAACGTTGGAGAATTTGGCTAGGATGTATACGTCCTTGAAGAGATTTCTCAGTCCAAAATTGGGTCAAGAGCTCGTAAGGTCACGTTCGTGGGCTTTGAAGATGGTCCAAAAGCTATTTGATATTATGACCCGATAACAAAGGTCATTCGTGTGTCAAGAAATTTTAAGTTCATACCACATATTAGAACAATCTCTACCATGGAAAAAGAAGTCTCACCTTCGACGTGTTCGGAAAATGATCAAGATCTTCACTCGAGTCATAATAAGAACCAAGACCAAATCACGCCGTCAAATATTGAAAATACTACCAACTGTCGAGAATTAAGATCTGCTGTCACATTGAGAACAATTACAAGAAAAGATTATCGAGTCCTCGCAGGCTTTAATCCCAGAGAGCACATCCGCTGTAAAGGTTAGAACCTCAGGAGCTAGCTCGGGCTCTGCCCTTATCAGTGTGAGGGTTAGAACCTTTATTGGAACTCGGGCCCTGGCCCTTGTTTACTTATCCTATCTGATATTATCAGCTAGCGCCAAAACTATTAATCTCGCTTAGTGCTGCACATAGTTATGAAACTGCGTAGCGAGATTATGATGGACTTATAGATAGACGTCGGATGGTGTTTAGGCGTTATGGACTTTTCCAGCAGCTTCGTGCTGATTCTAAAGATTGCACAGATCGGTGTGAAGGCCTTGGGTTGGATAAGTTCTGGAAACTTATGGAATCGAATGAAGGACTTATATAGAGCTGCTTCCTGTACATGAAATCCTCACACACTTCTTAATTAATAGATTTCCTTAAACCTATACTTTGAGCTATTCGAGTGAGGCCTTTCACAGTAGAAGTGTGTCACTCTCATCTTCGGACTAGAGCTAAGTCAACCATTTCAGACATCAGCAGCAGTCAGCATCCATATCAGCACTTTCCTTCAGTCAGATCAGCAGCAGTCAGCACCCATATTAGCACTTTCTTTCAGTCAGATCAGCAGCACTCACCATAGACGCCAAACATTCAAATCGTTAGTTAGTCATTCTTTAATCAGCAATTCGGTTTTTTGAACGGTTTTCAGCCTCTCCGTTTGAACTCGGCTTACCCTCTGTCTTCATCACACCACCGCCCATAATGTCCGACTTTCCGATGAATGATTACGAACGAGGAGACGAGCAGGCACCACCTTCGTGGGTTAATCAACTAACTCAGGTGTTATCACAACTATTATCTCAATCTCAAGCTCCCCAGCAGGAACATCAACAGTCAGGGCATAGACCTGCACATTCGCAGCCGCACCCAGAGAAGTTTTCGGGAGAAGATGCCTCCGCCTACCCGCAATTTAGAAGCTTACTCGAAACTAAGCTACGGATTGACGTAAAAGCAATCGGAGACACAGCAGAAAGGGTCTGGTATGGATTTGGCAGACTATCGGGTTCGGCAGCAAAGCGTCTACATCCTTGGATGGATCATGCCAAAGATACCAACGACTTCACTGTTGAGAAATTCTTTGTCCGCCTCGACAAGGCTTACAGCGACCCCGACAAGATTGCCAAAGCCATCGACAAACTCAATTCCATCCGACAAGGAAACAGGGAATTTCGAGTATTCCTTCAAGATTTTAGGCAGACCCTTCTAGAGGCCCAAGCTTGGGATTGGACGGATGCTGCCAAAAAGGGATATATCAGAGCAGGAATTAATCGGGAGCTTTCCGACAGGTTAGTCTCTGCAACAGAGCCTGAGAGTTACGACGACTTTGTCTCGCAACTTCGCACAGTGTCCGACAAGCTAGGGGGAATCAAAGCGTGGGATAGCAGACGTAACCGAAATCTTCATACTCAACAGCCTCAAAATGTAGCTGCTCCTACTAACGGAGACCCGCTGGACTGGGAGCCGACGCAGTCCGTGAACGTTGCAGCGGCCGGAAGGAACGGGGGACCTAGACGTCGCGCTGTTTGGGTGTCACATGAGGAAATCGGTCGTAGGAGAGCGGAGGGCCTGTGCCTCAGATGCGGAGGGACAGGGCATCATATCATAAGTTGCCATCTTCTACCCGCCTTGAACCCCAATCGGCAGCAGAATAGGAAAACAGGAGTGGCTTCAACGGTGGTCAACGAGACCCCGGAACAGGATGGGGAGTCGGGAAATGCTTAGCCTCTGATCAAAGTCGTGGTCAGGGGCCCGTTAGATTGTTTAGTCTGCAGTCAGACTGGTGTAAGTTCGAGAAAACAATGGACGGAGAACCTTTTGTTGTAAAGTCGTTAGTTAATGAAATTTCGTTCCCTAATACACTCATTGACACCGGTTGTTTGTCGTACGGACTTTGTGACACCAGTTTTGCTAACAGGAACAATCTTACGCGATTATCAGTGAGACCTAGAGGAGTAACAGGTTTTGATGGGAAAGTTTCTTCTCAAATAAAAGAAGTAGTCGTCGTGGATATCGACTTGGATGGCCACAAGCAGTCCAAGGTTTTCCTATATGTTGCACCCATAGGCCTTTATGACATGATCCTGGGGATGCCGTGGATTACTTCGCAGGACGTTAGGATCAACGGTCCGCGGTCGCAAATGACGATCCAATCTACTGGCACAATTGTTCGGAGTCGGGATGCCTTTCTGGCTGAACAGACCGGACAAAAGAAAATAGTTCAGGTTTCAGCCGTAAGTTTTGCGCACTTAACGAAGAACCACCATAAGAAGAATCTTGAAGTTTTTGCAGCGAGCATCGCCGACATAAATAAAGCGTTAGCAGTAAAAACACGGTCAGATCCGAAGGAGAAGCTGCCGATGCACTACCACGAGTTTTTGGACGTTTTTGACCACAAGAAAGCAGAAATTTTACCACCGTCACGAGGACGAGGAATAGACCACGAAATTCAAATTGAGAGCCATAACGGTGAGGAAGCAAGGATACCCTGGGGACCACTGTATAACATGTCAAGAGATGAGCTACTAGTACTTAGAAAAACTCTCACAGAACTCCTCGACAAAGGGTTCATACGAGTAAGTAGCTCGCCGGCAGCTGCACCAGTATTGTTTGTCAAGAAGCCAGGAGGAGGACTCATATTTTGTGTAGATTATCGCGGACTGAACAGAATTACAAGGAAAGATCGGTACCCGCTCCCTCTCATATGCGAAACACTACGAAGCATTAGCAAAGCCAAGTGGTTCACTAAGCTTGATGTCACCGCCGCGTTCCACAAGATAAGAATAGCCGAGGGCGATGAATGGAAGACTGCTTTCCGGACTCGGTAAGGCTTGTACGAATGGTTGGTTACTCCCTTTGGGCTAGCTAACGCACCGAGCACATTCCAGAAATACATCAATTGGGTTCTAGGAAAATATTTGGACAATTTTTGCTCGGCGTATGTCGACAACGTGTTGATTTATTCTGAGGGTGACATCAACGAACACCGAAACCATGTCAGGCTGGTGTTGCAAAGACTACGGGAGGCAGGGCTGCAGATTGATATTGACAAGTGTGAATTTGAGACTAAATCGACAAAATAACTTGGATTTATCATTGAAGCTGGGAAGGGGATCAGGATCGACCCGGACAAAATCAAGGCAATCGAGAATTGGGAAGCGCCGACATCAGTTAAAGGAGTTCGAGGGTTCCTGGGCTTTGCGAATTTCTATAGGAAGTTTATCCATTGGTTTGCCGAAATTGCAAGGCCGTTAACCGAGCTCACTAAAAAGGACTGTAAGTTCGAGTGGACTTCGGACGCTGACGCCGCTTTTCGCAAGATGAAAGAAATATTTGTGAGCGCACCGGCACTTGGGCAATTTGATTTTGACAAGTCAACAAGAATTGAGACAGACTCCTCGGGGTGGTGTACAGGAGGTACGCTTCAGCAACTGAACGACAAAGGGTTGTGGATTCCATGTACATTCTTTTTAAAAAAGAACAACCCTGCAGAGAGTAATTACGAGATTTACGACAAAGAGATGCTCGCAATTATTCGATGCTTAGAGGAGTGGGATGCGGAACTCAGAGGCGTTGGGCGATTCGACATCTGCACAGACCACAAGAACTTGGAATATTTCATGACGGTAGGAAGGTTGACAGAACGTCAGATGAGGTGGTCATTGATACTCTCTCGTTACGATTTCAGGATCGTCCACGTCCATGGAAGACTGAATGAGCGGGAGGACGCGCTTTCAAGAAGGGATCAGGATATGCTAAAGGGCGAAGACGACGAACGAATTTCAGATAGGAAGATGCAATTACTAAGACCGGAAGTTCTGGTGGCCAGTCACGTTGTCCGTTCGCTTAACAAGGATCCTGATGATGACGAGGTAGTCGAGCCAAATGATGAGAATGTGGTAGGAGAATTACCTAAAGAACTAGAACAATGGGACTCGGCTATCGCGAACAATATGCAATACATACGAGCCCGAGAGGCAGTTAAAAATAAGAACAGCAAATTTCCTACAGACCTAGATCTCAAGGTCTCCATATCAGAGTGTTCTTGCTCGGAGCAGGATAGGTTACAATTTAGAGGACGGGAGTGGGTACCAAGAGATGATAATCTCCGCACCAGTATAATTCAGACGACCCACGATTCGCCTCTTAGCGGGCATCCGGGAAGGGAGGTGACTTTTGCAAACATTGCGAGACAATTCTTCTGGCCGGGGATGGCAAAAGACATCAGGAAATTCACAGAAAATTGTGACAGCTGTGGTAGGAATAAAGCTTGGAGAAGTCGACGCCAGGGTTTCTTAAAACCTCTGCCCATCCCAGACTGCGTGTGGACAGAAATTTCAATGGACTTTATCACCGAACTTCCGTGCTCAAAAGGATGTACCAACATGATCGTCATCACTGATCGGCTTAGTAAAGGCGTGATAGCGGATGGATTGGAAAAAATTGACTCGGAGTTTGTCGCTAAATGGTTTATAAAGAACTATTTGCCTAATCATTTTCTACCCACAGCTATAGTTTCGGATAGGGGGTCACAATTCACAAGCGCACTCTGGAAAAGAGTATGTGACGTACTCGGAATCCAGCGAAGATTATCGACGGCATTCTCGCCAGAGACGGACGGTGCAACTGAACGAATGAACAAAGTTATCGAAACTACGTTAAGACAGTACGTTAATTGGGAACAAAATAACTGGGTCGAGTGGTTGCCGGTTGTGGTATCCAGCATTTGTGGTCGAAATTCAGCGTCAACAGGAACTAATGCATTTTATATGACGCACGGTTGGGACCAAAATGTCATAGAAGGATTAAACAGCGAGCTGTCAGAAGAAACAACACGTAAATCACCCGTCGCGAGAGCCGACAAAATCTTAAATAAATTGAAACAGGTACGGGAATGGACCCAAGCTTCAATGGCAGCGGCTCAAGAATCACAAGAGCGCCAAACGAACCATAGAAGATATCAAGCGCCGAGTTTTAAAATCGGCGATAAATTTTGGTTAAGCCTCGAAAATATCAAAACTGATAGGCCGTGTAAAAAGTTAGACGCAAGGTATGCCAAATTCACTGTAATTGGAGTAGTGGGATCCCATAGCTTCAGGCTGGACACACCACCAGGGATTCATAATGTGTTCCATTCAAAACTGCTAAAACCAGCAAATTCTTCACTGATGCCCGGACAAATAATAGACGATAATCAGCCATCACCCAAACTCATAGACGGGGTCCACGAATACGAACTAGAACAAATTTTGGACCAAAAGAAGGCTCCAGGAAAAGGTAAACATTTGAGATACTTAGTCAAATGGGTGGGATATGCGAGACCCACGTGGGAACCAGAATCCTTCCTCAAAGACACGACGGCACTATACGAGTGGAAAAAACTCTCAAGGTCCGAAAAGATGAAATTTAAAAGAACTAAAAAACCGAGGGGGGGATAATGTAAAGGTTAGAACCTCAGGAGCTAGCTAGGGCCCTTGTTTACTTATCCTATCTGATATTATCAGCTAGCGCCAAAACTATTAATCTCGCTTAGTGCTGCACA
Source organism: Podosphaera xanthii (assembly GCA_028751805.1). NCBI lineage: Eukaryota > Fungi > Ascomycota > Leotiomycetes > Helotiales > Erysiphaceae > Podosphaera > Podosphaera xanthii. Next base: position 4,044,087 of record JAPWIX010000001.1, on the reverse strand, counting down.
TAGTTATGAAACTGCGTAGCGAGATTATGATGGACTTAAAGATAGACGTCGGATAGTGTTTAGGCGTTATGGACTTTTCCAGCAGCTTCGTGCTGATTCTAAAGATTGCACAGATCGGTGTGAAGGCCTTGGGTTGGATAAGTTCTGGAAACTTATGGAATCGAATGAAGGACTTATATAGAGCTGCTTCCTGTACATGAAATCCTCACACACTTCTTAATTAATAGATTTCGTTAAACCTATACTTTGAACTATTCGAGTGAGGCCTTTCACATCCGCCAACCAAAAGTAAATTTTGCAACAGACTCGTCTTATGACCACCATATGCAGGGGGATTATTACATAAATTCACCACATTTCGATTACTTGGCACAAGAACTCATTGCCAAAAATTGTGATGATGAATTACCAAACACTATTCACGAAGCACGTGGAAGCAATGATTGCGCTAGTTGGGAGAAAGCCATCCAAACTGAGTTGAAGTTGTTGCAAGAAAAGAATACTTGGGAGATAGTTGATCTTCCAAAAGATAAAAACGTTATAGGTAACCGATGGGTCTTCACAAAGAAATTTGATGAAAATGGAAATCTCTCGAGATACAAAGCGCGTCTTGTGGCTCAGGGGTATACTCAGGGTTATATCCACGACTATTCAGATACTTTTTCGCCCGTAGTTAGATTCGATTCTTTCCGTCTAGCCCTTGCCATTGCAGCCTACCATGGATTTTTTGTTGGCCAAATGGATATCAAAGAAGCATACCTAAATGGCACATTAGATGAAGAAATTTATATAGCGCAACCGAAAGGTTGTGAAGATGGTACTGGAAGGGTATGTAAACTTATTCACACACTTTACGGATTAAAACAATCCGGAAGAGGTTGGAATAAGATATTGAAAGAGTTTCTTGTCAAAAACGGATATATACAGCTTGTTAAAGAACATGGTCTTTATTCTAAACAGGATTCTAACGGTTTGGATATAATTGCAGTATGGGTTGACGATTTCCTGATTGTTTCATCAGACGACAACAGACTGAGTCAAACAAAAAGCTGCATAAGCAACGAATGGGAATCAACGGACCAAGGGGTACCAAAACTACTGCTCGGCGTAAACTTGGAACGAGACCCTGAAACAAAAGCGATAAAAATTCATCAAGAACAATTTATTTTAAAGATCCTTCGCAGATTTGGCATGGATAGCTGCTCACCCATGTATACGCCTTTACCAACCGCAGCCGTATTTTCAAAATCAACGGACGATGAAGCATTTGAAGATTCTACGCGTTATCGAGCTGCAATTGGATCATTAATGTTTGCAGCGGTTGCGACTAGACCTGATATTGCATACGCAACCAACGTTTTAGCTCAATTTAACGGAAACCCATCACAAAAACATTGGAACGGGGTCAAAAATATATTTCGGTATTTCAGAGGTACAATAAATAAAGGAATTCTTTACGATAGATCTAAACACTGCGAACCGAAATTCACTCTTACAGCTTTCTCGGATGCAGATAATGGAAAAGGACATGATCGGAAATCTATATCAGGGTCAGTCATAGTAGTTTTAGGAGGGGCCATAAAATGGACAGCAGAAAAGCAATGTTTGATTACCGTGTCAACCGCTGAATCTGAATACGTTGCCGCGAATCTCACAGGCCGAAATTGTTTGTTCCTAAGAGACATCATGGAAGAATTGGGGTTCAGTCACAATGAACCAATCCCTTTATTTATGGACTCTGATGGTGCTATAGCTTTGACTAAAAATCCAGAAAACATGCGGGCTACCATTCATATAGACAAGGTCTATCATTGGATTCGTCAACATGTAGAGGAAGGAACATTCAGTCCGGAGTCCATCCCGAGTTCTCTAAACCCTGCAGATCTTTTTACAAAAGCACTAGCTAAACCAGCCTTTGACCAGCACACGCAAAATATTGGAGTTGTATAACTGCACAACTCGAGGGGGAGTGTTAAAGTGTTACTTATCTCGATGCGATCTGTGCAGTCATCAAACCTTAAGTACTTATGATTACTGGTCGTCATTCTGTTTGATTACATAATACAAGATTTATAATGTTGTATAAGTGAGACTCCTCTTAGTTAAAATGATAATATATATATGACCCAGAGCAGCATAGCCATACAGATAAGAAGCGAGCACATCGGGCTTAAATCTTATCTGTACCGAAGAAAAGTCCCTGGAGTTGACAGTCCAAACTGTCTGTGCGGATATCGTTCGCAAAACGTCAAACATGCGATCATGGCCTGCCCTCAATGGGCCAAAGGAAGAGCGGAGGTGTGGAGAAAGTCCAAGAGCCGATCTTTCGAAGAAATGATGAACAACCCGGAAGATATTGGAAGAATAACGCAGTGGATCTTAGACCAGGGATGGTTAGAGCAGTTTCGATTGGCTGGGGAAGTGGAAAGAGAGGTGAAGGAGCGAGAGGAGGAAAAATATGAGGCGAGGAGTAGGAGTTTGACGTGAGGATATCCGTACTGGGCAGAACAGTACATCGCACTTCCTGAAGGTTAACTTCAAAAACCAGCAGACTCTTACCAGTTAGGTTTAGGGGGTTTTTACCGAAAGGTTTCCTCCTGTGTAAATAAAAAAGTTAGACACCTGCATGGGCCCATTGGGTACCTGAACGGGTTAATTGAAATCAAATCAAATATATATATGAATTATCTTCATTCAATCCATTGATTATCGTTAAGCTCTGTTTTACTTATAAGTGATTTATTTATTTGTAACAGATGTAATTCCTCTCTTCATAGATAAATATAAACTACTTTACGATATACAGTCCTTCTGCCTCTATATCCCGAACTGTGACAAATTCAGGTAATTTAGTTGGCTTAAAATTTTGTCCTGACTTTGGAGGTGGGTCTTTCTCGATAATAACTCGGGAGCTGGTCGCCTTGGAAGTACTAGCTTGCCGGGAAATAAGCTCTTCAAACTGCCTTTTTAACTTTAGAAAATTGCCCATGGATACTGTCTGTTGCGAAATTTTTTGAACCGACTCGGGGCTCCGATTATCTGTCATAGTGTAGAATTACTGACTGAATCGCTGGCTGATGAAATCTTTGACTGACTGAACCGCTGAATCGCTGAATGGGATAGATTTGATATATGTCACAGATTATCTAATAGTGCGTGTGCAACTAAAAAATCAGAAGAGGTTTATATTAAATCAATGGAGTGCTCATACATCCCAACATGCTACAATTATTTATACCTAATGTTTTTCATCTAGAAGATTCCCTTTCGCCTTCCTGAGGTCCCCGAGGTTCTTCTAGATGCTTCCAATTCAAGGGTAAGCATGGACCCTTTGCTTCCCCACAATAATCTACGTGGCATAATTATGCATACTGTATGAAAGCCTATGCAGATAATAGGCTACAGGCATAATTCAGCTCACCAGCTGTTACAGAAAGACAGAGAGCAAATTTTGTGACTGAAGAGGGAATCTTAGAATGGTTTCATCAGCTAAAAACCGTGATTGACAAACATTCAATCAAGTCGGATGATATGTGGAATGCTGATGAGCATGGCTTCGCTTTAGGCATTGGATCTGATGGCAGAGTTGTTGGATCTTTATCTTCAAGAACTACTGTGGTCAAGCAGCCTGGAAATAGGGAGTGGGTGGCAGTTCTAGATGGAATATCAGCCGCTGGACAGAGGATGAAACCACTTGTCATATTTAAGGGAAAAAATCTCAGTTCTGGCTGGTTTCCGGCCACATCTACTCCAGACTTGGTTTATTGCTCATCCCAAAACGCTTGGAGGTCGAATGATATAGCACTCAAATGGCTAGAGCAGGTTTTCATCCCATCAACGCCAAGTGATGGATATCGACTACTCTTACTAGATGGGCATACATCTCGTGCCACACACGAGTTCATGTGGAAATAATACACCAATAAGATTGTATTATTCTACTTGATACCCCATTCAAGTCATATATTTCAGCCTCTTGATTTGACGTGTTTCTCATTGGTTAAAGCCATGTGCAGAGCAAAAATCGCTGAGCTCAGCAGATTTGACGATGCTAGCGATATAAAGGAGCAAAAATTTATCGAACTATATTCTAAAGCTAGCTACGAAAGTCTAGATAGTACTTGTATAAAAAATGGATGGATGGCTGCAGGAATTAAGCCCTGGAATCCCGTTAAAGCGGCTCAATTTCGATTTGTCCTTGAGACGCCAAATTCTGCACAAATTCAACCCCCGACACCCCCGAACAGAAAGCGCCGACTATCAGAGACTGATCTTATAACCACGTCATGTATCCCACGCCAATTTCGTGACCTTTTAAGAACCACTCAGAATGGTTGGAGCTCTTCGCGTACACGGCGCTTACTGTTCTAAAAAGCTTACAGGGGAATTGATAAGATCTCGTTCCAACTTCAACTTGAGAAGGAGAAAAATGATTCCAAAGATATACAGCTTGAGCAGCTGAAGTGAAAGGGCCATAGAGGAGTAATAATTGATGCAAATCAGACATTTGCGGGACTCGAACAGGTTCACCTGGCGAAAGAGGCAGAATCTGCACGTGATGCTGCAGAAAGGGCCAGAATTGCTCATTTTGAAGCCAATCCTCCTGTAGCAAGTAGTGTAGGTTCCTCTCTTGTCGATATATTACTATACTAGCAATATCTAGATACCAACTATGTGTAACATAGTTCGAGTTATGCATTATTTCACTAGAGTTATGACGTCGGGTTTATGGGAATTTATTCACGTGATTGAGAAGTGTATCTAAACAAACATACTCTGATACTACGGTATTAATCGTGTATAGGCGCTAAAATTCGACTTTTACAGGGTATATAGGCTTTTACTAACTTGAATTAGCATGACGATAAGTAGATCTCCCCACCTAAACTTTAAATTTGTATGGCAAAAATTTCACAACGAAATATTCGTTGGTTTTGCTTTTTTGGTCCATTATAGCCCTCTATTCACTTTTTAATTCATTAATACATTTCATAAATAAATTATACTTCTATCTAGCTAATAATTTACATATCCGCCTTCAGCTTCGTAAACGGCTCTGATTCTTCGGGGCATCGAATCTATCAGTTTCTCCAAGTCATCCCCATTAAACCCCAGATCCCACGCCTCGATCACTATTTGACGAAGATGCCCTTGACTCCGCTGCCCCCTTGATCCAACGCTGGATAAAGACGCTCCATGTACGCTTTCATATAACTCCACAAAGTTTCTATCGGATTTAAATCAGGAGAATATGGCGGCCACTCCATTAGAGAAATATTCCTCCTTTCAAACTCACGCATAGTTTGCCTCGACTTGTGAGGAGGGGCGTTGTCCTGCATCACATCTAGTCCTGGTTCCCGAAAGACCGCACTCTCTATGAGAGGCACTATCCTCTCGCAGTAACTGGCCGCAGTGATATGGCCCCACTCCTTCTCCCAAATCAGGCAAGGCCCCTTCTGTCGTCCAAAGAAAGATCCCCAGAACATCCACCCAACTCTCCTCCGCGTCTTGGCTAGGACACAGGTATCTTCGTACTCTTCCCCAATCTTTGACTTAAACTTAGCTCAAGGGAACTCTAAATCTTAGGAGCCTTTAAGGGACTACTGACCTTTCTTGTGACCCAACGATCACTTTGCCGACCATTCATAGCCCAAGTCTCGTCGGACCAGAGGACTCTCATCCAATGTTCCTTCCGCCAGTGGAGATGTATTCTGGCAAACTCATATCTCTTCAGTTTGTTGACTGAAGAGATAGGAGGTTTTAATCGTGCAATCCTGCGTGCATATCCCCTCTTTGCCAGTTCACGTCGGATCACATTCTCGCTCACACCAAAGTGCCGAAATATAAAATGTGCAAGTTGGAAAAATGACATCCGACGATTTTCCGATGATAAACAGACGAAAAATTCTATTTCATCGACCTGGGAACTACTTAGAATAGGTGGCCTACCACTGGAGTACTGAGGCTCGGTATTTTCAACGCTCATGGTGTATTGTACCTGTCGCCATGTAATCCCAAGGCGTTGAGAGATTTTGACGTAACTGTGTCCCTCACTGGCCAAGGTTCTAACCTGCACATGTTACTCTCTTAACCTTATCAATTTGTAGATTTCAGACTTACTTGAATACGTTGAGTTTGTGTTAGGCGTTTTGCATAAGTAGGAGATGCTGATGATGGAGAAGGTTGTTGAGGTGAATCCATCTTTGCGGCAATCTAGTACAGTAAATTAAAATCTTCTAAAGTAGTTGACTTAAGGTTCAGATGCACTCACATGAAGTAAAAATTAGATAGATGAATGAAATAAAAGTATGCCGTTGAGCAAAATAATAGTAAATAGCTGACAATGATTTAAACGAAACGACCTCAGGTGTGCGCGAGTGAAGAAAGGTGCAGGCATGAAGGTGGGCGTTGGACTTCATATACAGATGCATATCTCTTATGCCTTAGGCCATAAGATTTTAAAATTTGAAGCTAACAGGGATACTGTGGATCTATCGTGAGGTAACCTGGAATATCACCACTTTATCTCCACTTTATCCCCGCTTTAACCCCTGTACCCTATAAGAAGCGGATCAACGAACAATACCCTATCATGAGAGTAAGCATTAGAAATGAAAACAACAACTACAATAGCAACAATTACAAGATAACCTTCGACGTTAATACAGGATCACTGAACTACAGTATACTGTCTTAATATAAACGACCCGAGGTTTAACGAAATCTCTACAGGACGATTGTTTTGAATTTTCATTAGATCCATCCGTTAGATAATTATCGTAAATTTGATGATGTGGTCTCACGTGGGGAAGGGTGGAGGAATCTAGGGGTGGCGGAAACTAGGGTGGTAGACTTAACATAACTCCAACCCATTAGCCTACATAGAACCGTAACGTTCACTAATTTTTTCTTCTGGCAGCCTACTCTAGACTTTCTCGTCCAGCTTATCATACTATCCTGCCGCACAACAATTCGAACATTAAGCCGAGAGTTGTAACTTATATAAATAAAAACTCCACTTATGATATATCAGCAAGGTCTGATCTCATTTGTGACCCAGACATGCAGGCTTTTGAGATAACTACAGCCTTTGAGAAGTTTTTCATATTCCATATATACAATGAAAAATCGACTATAATAGGGGACACCCAGACAACACTACAAAGATTCTTCCAGGAAAATCTTAATATCAGTCAGCCATTTATTTTGCTAGGTGTTCTGAATTTACACCATCCTTAGTAGGATTCTATGGTTACAAGCCCGAATTTTCCCGCTTCTGAACTCTTTTATTTCTTAGAAGAGCACAGAGCAAGTCTCCTTGTTGATCCTGAAGCTATAGAAGAGTTTGGAGGGACTTTCCATAGATCAAATACCCGGAACGCGTCTATCATAGATCTGGCCTTTGCTGCTGGATTCCAGAAAATACAATGGCACGACTGGCGCTATGGAGAAAGCACTGGTTCAGATCATGAAGTAATTCTGTTTGAAGCATTGTTTCTCTATTAAACTAATCCTGGCCTCTGCTTACCCGCAAGATTTAACATCAAAAAAGCTACCTGGGAGATCTTTACCCGTAACCTTTCACTATCTGAATCTCATAATACATCTCTCATTCAAAACGCAATACTAGTCAAGGAGCCAGACCAAGTAGCCTGTGTTAACATTTCACTTGTAGTTAGCGATTTGCACAAACACCAGGCATCTTAAGTACCCTGTGTCAATGTTTGGGAATGTTAGGAATGGAAAGAGCTCATGGTATTAGGGTTGACCTAACGGGAATTGGTTAGCTTGGACAGGGATATGATACGTGTACATATAGCTGACTCTTGACCTCGATTTAATATGATGATGCTTCCGATAATATTAACAATGCCTATACCTTATTTCCTACATTGTTGACCTATTACCAATGGCCTAACCCCTTAGCTTATCCCTTCTCGCCTTTATCCCTTTCACGACAGGCCACACCATACTTCAAGTTGTTAGCTATCATCAACACTCTGAGTTAGGACCTTGCAGATCTTAACACATACTTTGCGCATATTTGATCCGGCCTTCTTCATCCTAGTCAGATAGGATGAAGAAAACAAAGATCAGCCATAGATGCTGTTATGCTCCTTGAGAACTTTGCCGAGCATCACAAATCGAAAAATAGGGTTGTGTCTTGTATTTTCTTCGACATTATGTGGGATTTTGATAGACTTCAGCCTAGTCAGTGTTGGAATTAGTGGTTCTAATTAGGCAAACAGTCAAAGTGTGATCTATGGTTAGTTATACACATCAATCAGACCATAAGTCTAAAGGTACGCTTTGATGTCCAGCTGAAGATCACGTGGTTCAATGTAACACAGTATGCCTGTATATAGTACTCTGTAAACCTGAGTGGGAGTAATTAACAACTCCTCACTTTTGTTCTACAGACTCTCTATGTTCCACCAATCTCTGACTATTGTGATATTTCTACCAAGCTTAACATCTTGACGCTTATATCCCTAGCATATTTCAACAGCCAGCTGATACAAGTCTTGAGAAGGAAGAATCTCCCCGCTAACTTCATTTCATGGGTTTCCTCATTTCTCTCCCAGAGAAAAATTTGGCTTCTTCTCAATGGACAACTGGGTCACCCTTATCCTGTTACTGGGGCTCCTCAAGGTAGTCCTTTCTCTCATCTGCTTTTTCTCCTTTCTATGAGCGAGTTATTCTCTATCGATCCATCGAATGAATTCCTAGAAATCTCTTATGTTAATGATATTTGCATATCCTATGCCTCTTCTTCAGTGGAGAAAAGTATTTCTAAACTTCAACCCTATCTTAAAACCCTCTTCGATAAAGCACAATCACTCTCAATTGTGTTTGAAAAATCAAAATCCGAGTTATTTCATTTATCAAAAAAACGGCAAGCCTATTTGGAGCCATTACATTTTGAAGAATTCTCATTGGAACCCAAAACTTCAGTAAAGTAGCTAGGGATTTGGCTGCAACACAACTTATTATTCAAATATCATGTGGAAAAAAGACTCCATCTAGCACAAGGGGCTATGCAGAGACTTTTCCAACTTTCTTCTAAATCCAAGGGACTAAGCTTTAATGCGTTGAGGCTGTTACAGGCTATGCCTAATGACCTTAATAAATAGGGGGATAGATAGACGTTCGGGAAATACCCATGTACAGAGAAAGGCCCAAAGATGCGGGGCTCAAGCAGGGGAGCGTAGACCCATGTTACCTAGCTGCAGATCTCTTTCGTGCAAGGGCCCAGGATAAATCGCCGGGGGCACGACGGTAGCTTAGGATGTACACTTAGTCGTCCCCAGCGACTCTAGATTCTCACTGTATATAGAAAATAAACAGCATCTCGGCCAACAATCTTTGTTATATCGTTTTGGTGCATGCCCTGTCACAGTGGCAACTCTGTCAGTCCTTTATTATTACTGTCTTAGACTAAGGCTCAGTGCTTTGGCATGATAAATATGGTACAGCAAAACTGACTCACAGGTGTGATAAGTTACAAAATCAAGCCCTTGTTTCAATCACAGGTGCCGGTCACGGTTTGGGGTATAAAGGTTTAGAGCAACTATATACTCAATGGTAGTTAACTTTCAATCTATAAAGGAAAGCTATGTAAAACAATACAAACTATATTTATATCAATAAGCTCCTTATTCTAGAAGGTTCTAGCATAATACGTTAAAGAGTAGTCTAGTAGCTTCCATATCGTTCTAGTAGTGCACGGTCCAGAAGCTTTTCCAAGGGACTTAGCCTTATTTGGAAATATGTAATATTACCCCCGCGACCCTTTATGTGCCATGGACTACCGTGCGCACATATACGTCATTCGTATGCCTAGGCTGAACAGCATAGGCTGCAGGCATACTACAGTAGAGCCCCTCTTAGCTAATAGTGGGTCCCTATATAAATGTTGAGAAGATTCATTGTAACTTGGACTTTTATATTTGCAACACTTACCCTTACAGGTCATTTTGCGTGCAGGAGTAAGTATTGCAAATATAAACGGTAAAATTTCGATGAATCTCTTCAGTAATTATACCGGGACCCACTATTAGCTAAGAAGGGTTCTACTGTATCGGCTAACAAGCCGTCACAGTGCCTATAGAAGTAGCCCGAGCATTGCCTTGGAAGTTGAAGCGGCCCTTCTCCCAACTAGAGTAAGACATTTCAATCAGGCTGCCTCCTACGCGTTACGTATTCTGAAACTGCAAGCTCACAACCCCCTTTACATTTCATTATATTGTAAATTACAAAATGAACCTTTTCCTTCTTGCCACTCAATAAATCTTTGTATGTGTCAGGATTCTCCTGACTAGACTGGATGCCTCAGGCTCAGACGTAGATATTAGTGTCATCTCATTTCGCTTCGGATTCTCAAGTATGTATTTAAGTAATTCGCCCCCTTAGCTATGGAAGCATCACGATTTGTTTTCTGTCTTTAGGATTAGTTGTAATCTTGACAAACCCGACTTTCGTCCTCTTGTCTCTCTAGTGACTTTCCGTCACCTCTTGCTATTTGTATCCTCTGAGTGCCCCTCGTGCTCCTCCATATCTCCAATTCGCCTTCAGTCCCGAACGCCCGTCGCGTTCCACATCGTGTTCCCATACCCCGCGTCGTTATTGTTAGACTTCGCCCCGCGCTCCCAAGAATAGCGCCTGACAGTATGTTTGTTTCCTAGGAAGAAAATCCTAGCAGTCAACTTCATAGATTAGCTCTTTTACGCAAGAAGTTCTCCATAACATCTAAGTTGGAGCCTCTAAATGCCAAGCGGTCCCCACCATGGATGAGTAACTCCTTGGATATCACTATAAGCAAACTTGATAAGTTTTTAGCAAAAAACTATCATATGAATCTATTACAGACTATTCCTCCTTCCTCATTTATTGTATACACTGATGGCTCCTAGGTCAAGGACAAAGGTGCTGCCATAGGCATTTCTGTCTATCTTCCTTACACCCGGGAGCCTAAATGTCTTTCATTGTTACGGGCTGTTGCCTATATGGGTTGGAACCGGAGTTTATCCGGTTCCCATTAAGACGCCATTCTTGATTAGGTTAAAACTAAATTCTTGCTTATGTAAAGTTTATACGCGCCTCGACGCGTTATATTTAAGGTAAAAAAGCCTCTGTGACTAGCTTCTTCCCTTAGATAGAATATAGGTTTATTCGATTATATTCTATGAGTCACTTCACGTTACAGAATTACAATTCTTTCTTTTGAACTTTTATCTACATCATTTCACTATTTATTTAAAATTGATTTATATCTGTCTGTATCACTGTCACGGGTTGTTCGACTAGCTGAGATTATGTGCATATCTAAGCGATTCCATACATTGACGTTGATGTATAGAAAATCGTAAGGATTATAACCGTTAATTCAAAAGACTTAATTTTTATATCTAACTACGATACATGTATATATAGATATTGAGCAGCTACTGGGAAAAATTAGGAAAAGTTAAGATACGAACAACCCAAGAATAAATAATACGAGTATTTCGTAATGGTCGTATGCGATGTGAGATAGGACCTAACAACGGACGAACACATGCTAGCGAGGATATTGATCGACCATGGTGTTGAGCTCGACGGGAAAAAATAGAAATGATGGTGGCGCTAGCGTTATGATGAGCTTGTGTGGGTCGGATGGTGCAGTGATACACTATCCGGGCCGTTCTTCCAAGTAGAGTCTGGGTAGCTTGGACACATGCCCCACTTGAGACAGGAGAAAGCTGGCTCGAATCCAGCAAGACCCTCACACCAGTTCTCTCGCGGTGATACTGTATTTGTAGAAAGACGAAAGCATGCTCAGATAGCCACAGGTTTTTCTCGCTTTTCCCTGTGGTGGGTATTCACGGAAGAGGGTACATGTCGTAAGGCGTTATTCTCGTAGTGGTATCTGCAAATGAAATCTGAGTATGAGTGTTCCAAACGTCAAACAGAGTTATTCTGCGTCACATACATGTCTTCCGTAATCATTCGCGTCATAGCCTCAGGCTGCATACGCAAATATGATTTAAAAAAAAAAAAAAGATGAGCTTGTGTTTATGACGTCAGATAAAACTTTTATATACTGCGTCATAATAATCTCTGACGCGATTGCTTACTCTCGTTGATGGGTGCTGAATGTCAAACCCACTTTTTGACCAGGGTCTCGCCATACAAATTTCTATAAAAAATATTTATCTAGGCCCACTATGGAAGGGATACTCGAAAATTTGTGTGTATTACGTGTACTCGAAATCGCGAATGTCAAAAGGGAGGACCTTAGAGCTTTCGTGAGACTAAGCTTAATCTGGTAAATTTTATAGCAGATTACGCGCTAAATACGACTAAAGTTAAAGCTAGTAACTAGCCGTAAAAATAAATCTTCAATATCTCGTAGCTCCCCCACCAGCTACAATCACCGCCTGACATCGCGCCGGCATACTTCCGATGAGATACTACAAAGAGTTATGACTTATAGAATCCCATGCTTCCAGTATGATAATGCGAAGCTCAGCCGAAGACCACCCCCGCCCATCCTCGAGTTCAGGATATTGATTTTCAATATAATCCTTCATCTCGCTCCACACAGCCTCAATAGGGTTGAGGTCTGGGGAGTAAGGAGGCCAGTTTATGGGCTCAATGTTTTTAACCCTTAAACTTTCCCGAGTGAAGGCCGCTTTATGTGGCGGTGCATTATCTTGCATGAATTGCAATTCAGGATTCACCTCCATGTAGTCAGCCACATGGGGAACAATGTGTTCGCAATAACTCGGCCCTGTTATTGAACCCCAATTTTTTTCCCAGAATAAGCAGGTCCCTTTCTGAGTTCTGTGAAAACTCCCCCAGAACATCCAGGCTGTGCTCTTTCTAGTCTTGTCGACGAGGCAGGTGTATTCAAGCTCGTCACCAGGCTGTATATTATTAGCCATCAAAATCCTAGCTGATGACACGCGCTACAAATCTTTCTCGTTATGTAGGCATCTCGATGTCTACCATCTGCTACCCATGTCTCGTCGCTCCAAAGGATCTGACTCCAATCGTCAATGGTCCAGTGACGATGATTTAGAGCCCACTCTAACCTTTTCATCATGTTGACCTCGGATGTAGGTGGCTTTGCTCAAGACAAACTCCTGGAGTAACCTCTATCTTTGAGCGCACTTCTGATCGCATAAACCCCAGCGCCCCAGCAACTAAACTCCATGGCAAGCTCTATATACGTCATCTGGCGATTCCTTCGAGAGAGTCGCACAAAAATTTCTAGCTCATCAGCTTGGGCCTGATCCAGTTTTCGTTTTCCACCCGGATTTCTTTTGGGAGAGGTAGTGCCTCTATTGATGATATGAATAACTTGTTTGTAGCTCAAGTCGAGGATAGATGCAATTCCGCCTCGTTCGTGGCCAGCATTGTGTAAAGTAATTACCTGGAGTTATTTAGCTGAGATCTTTCCAAATCCAGTAAAGAATGACCTGAAGGCACTTATCTGCTGAAGCTCTTCTCGAATAGCTACGCCTCGCAGGAGATGTTTCCTCGCTGTTCATCTACCGCTACAATTGGTACGATAAATAGCGTTAGGGTCGTTTAAAGCATGCCTCACTTTCAACAACGATTCAGTGTAAGTCACTCGGATTTTTGACTGGTGTAAAACTAGACGTTGGCGATATATTCTTGTTGGGTGACTGGATGAGGAGCAGGCGTTATGTCAGATGAATGGATAATTACTGTAAATTAGCCCGTAGATATTACTAGGGGTAGACCCTGTACAAAGCCCAATGGACAGGGAATACCCTTTTGACATTCCGAACCCATGTATGAGAGTAAGTGAGGGGATGTAGTGAGTCTGGCAAGAGCGATGATGGTTAGAGGCACTTAGTACAAGTTCTTGCAGTTAGGTAGAAGAAGAAAAAGGAGAAGAATAACGAATCGAATAACGTGTACGACTTTCATTGCTTTACTACTCGAGTAGAGACATGATTTATCCTGTGAATCCAACAATATCATAATTTAATTTATTTTTCTATTTAACAAAAAACACCCCATCAACTAATATTTAGATCCCCTTAAACATTACTGCAAGCACGATACTCGATTGAAAGAATATCAATTATTGAAGCTGGACATACTGATCTAAGTTGAACTTACAATTGATTCCATCTTGACCCCGGATGTCATGATGGTCGACGCTCGACCAAGCAACCCAAATCAAAATAACCCCAACGTCGCGTTCGGTACCAGCCGACCGCAGAGCTCTTTCGAAAAGAGCCTAATCGATCACATAGACGCAGAAGTCCAGAATTTCCACAAGCGTGTGGCTCAGGCCAAACTGGTCCTAAGCAGGTTCTGTATCCTGCTGGACGATATTGACGATGTTGAAATCCGCAAATACACGGAAATCGCAGCCGCTGGCCTCAGAGACCAGATCACAAACATTCTGTCAGGCCCGGCTACCAACCAGACCCTGGACAGCAGACCACCAATTCCACAAAAGTCTGATCGCAACAAGGTCCAGAAAACAGCGCCTGCCGTACCTCAGGTCTCCGATGCTCACGCTCAGCGAAGGCCAACGGGCACACAATCACCCTCTCAGCCACTAGCCAAAAGACATGCTAATGTCCAATCATACCCTAGCTTAGCCCAGAAAACTGCGCCACCTACCATGTCTGGACTTCCACCGACAGAAGACTCTTGGACAGAGGTATCCCGAAGAAAGCCCACCAATGTTGAATTATGCTAGGGATATAAGCGTCAAGATGTTAAGCTTGGTAGAAATATCACAATAGTCAGAGATTGGTGGAACATAGAGAGTCTGTAGAACAAAAGTGAGGAGTTGTTAATTACTCCCACTTAGGTTTACAGAGTAATAATACAGGCATACTGTGTTACATCAAACTCGTACACTATTTAGCCATCTAGTACACACACACACACACACTACTATTACTGAGCTTCACATTCAGCCTACAGCATATTTATAGGGGTTTCAGAATGGCCCCAAGGACTGGCTCACCACCTGGTGAACCTGTACCAGTGAATTCCTCAATGGAAATTGATTCCATTCCTACTTCTCAAGAATCAACTAGCTTACCATCCTCCCCCGAGATTGATCTTGCAACCCTACCAAGATTAGACTCGTCAAGATGGGGAGACAAAAATTTTCCCTAGTTCAATCCTAACAATCCCCAAAGTCAATCCATGAAACAAAATGCTGACAACTGTATCCTAAGCAGTGACCTTATATCCTCAATTGATTTTACCTCTAATACCACTCTTAAAGAAAAATCCAAGTTAAATAAAAACACAAAGAAGAGAAGTAGACCATTACATGACAGCTATGTACCTGGGAGTAAGAACATTAGGATTACACCATTGACTCACTCTGTAAAGCAATGCAACTGCATATACTTTATTCATAATGTTTAAAATGAAGGTCCTAATACTACTTCCAAGACGATACAATCTGAGGGTCCTACAAAGCAAAAACATTCACAGCCCAAAGCCTTTTCTAAGGACACTAGCATAACCATGCAAGAAATAACTCAAAAAACCCAAGCTAAACCAAGCAAAACGACTCCCCCCAAACCAACTTCCAGTGTGACCCCTGTTACACCATCAACAAAGCCCAAATTCACCTACGCATAGGAAGACCCCTCTTTACTATACTCAAAATAAAAGACCACATCTATATTTAGGAAAAGGTGTCACAACCATATCAAATAAAGATCAAGACATTGAACCCCCTACCGTCACTTATGCTGGCCAAGAAAACTATCCCAGGAATAATATTCCTCCAGGCTTTAATTTACCCTCCCTTCCCCATCCTTTATCCATAAATAGAACTAACTATGGTAGTCCTCCCAAGGCAAGCTATGCTCAGGTAATTCAAAAGCCACCAGCACCAAACACCAGGCCTATGCCTCCAACCAAGGCTAGCCAGTCAAACCAGTCCTGTCAACAACCGAACACCAACCATCAAGTTCAAACTCTGCCCAATAAGAGCACAACGAAAAATGAAATTCATGTTATCACCCTGGCTCTAACTAAGGGTAGTTCAGTCCCAGCTTATCAATCTACACAAGTAAGGGACAAGGTAAATAAAGCTATGGGTAAGATAGCTATTTCTCGGGCTCATACTTCCCCAAGAAACAACATTGTACTTGTTTCCAATCCACCCCAGAGGAGCTCCTAGAAAACCAACCCAAGTGGGAAAAAGTTTTCGCTGACTGGCCTGTAAGTAAGGCTCAGAAAGTTGAGACCTGGCCTAACGTGGTCATTCATGGGGTTCCTTCTTACTTATCATTTGATGACATCCCTCAAGAAATTTCTTCTTTCAATCCAAAAATTTCTGTACAAGGCAAGCCAAGATGGCTTACTGGGCCACCTAAGACTGAACATGGCTCTATAGTCATGACAGTTAGCTCAGAAGCCGAGAAAGCCCAAGTTCTCAAATCAGGAGTGCTGATTGGTGGTCTTTTGCTGGGGGCAGTTAATTACAAAACCAGCAATGAGAAGACTCTATGTTGCACATGTCTTAAGTATGGACATCATCAGCTTCTGTGTAAGAGGAAACCAGTATGTACTATATGTGTAAAGGACCACAAAACCTCAGAGCATAGCTGCTCAACATGCAAGGCCTCTGGTAACTACCTTCACTACCCAACTAAATGTTATAACTGCAAATCTTCATCTCATACTGCTCTTCAGAAAAGGATTGTGAATTTTTTAAGGCACTTTAATGTTAGAACAAATCAAATTCTGTCAACACAATGTTGCCAAAGGGACGTTAAATACACAATCCCTCTTTGAAGTTGCCCTGTCAAATAAAACTGATGTCATTTTTGTTCAAGAACCCTTCGTGTATTTCAATTCTTCTATTCATGCTTTCACTTCACTATCTCATCCAGCCTATCATCTGATACTACCTATGTCAAGTGCAGGTACAGTAGCGTCTAAAAGTGCGCAATGAAACCACCATGTTGACTAAATTTTAATTTAACTCTGCAACAACTTCTTCAAATTTAAAAATTCTAGGTTCAAATAAAATCTGAGCCATTTCTTGAATAAGTCCAACTTTGTTTTGTTAAAATAATGATTAATTGTAAGGTTCGCGCTGGTCTTGGCACTTAATGTCTATTGCGCATTTTTAGACGCGTTATTCTAATACTTGGTATGACCCCCCTTTGCCTTCTTTGCGGCCAGAACCCTTGATGGCATACTCTCAATTAATGTACGACATGAATCTTCAGGTATATTTTGCCAGACGTCGTCTACCCTTTTCATCAATTCGTGTATACTTTTCAGCGTTTCCAGGTACTTTCCAAGACGGAGTTTTACCAGACACCATAGGTGCTCAATTGGGTTCAGGTCGGGCGATTGAGAGGGCCATTTCATGGTATCTATACCTGTGGTAGCTCGCTAATTCTTTGTGGCCCTAGAAGTATGCTTAGGATCGTTGTCTTATTGAAAAATAACGTTGTTTCTGGCATTGGAAAAGAGCTTGCTTGCTATTTCGTCGACTGTTGGGACCAAACAAGTATTCAGAATGCCTATTAACTGTTCCGAGTTCATCCTTCCAACCACACGACTCATTCAACCTGCACCAAACCAAGACATACAACCCCATATCATTACGCAACCGTCCCCGAACTTTAGTGTCTCTTCGACCACTTCTGCCAAATAGCTACTTGGATTCCTAGACCATGCATATTTGATTCCGTCGCTATTGAGTCTATTTATCTTTGTCTCATCTGACCAAATAACTCTTTTCCAATCTTCAATAGTCCAACTTTCATGTTCTAAAGCCCAATGCAACCGAGCTCTCTTATGTGCCTTTGACAGCATCGGTTTCTTCACCCTCTTAATAGCCCGGGGACCCTGTTCCCTCAGAGCCAGCCTCACAGCACCAGGAGAAACTTTGTCTCCTCGTTCAAGATTGATAATCTTCGTGGCTTCTATTGGATTTTGTGCTAGACCTGGTGGTGTAGTTGATCACAGTTTGAGAGTACGTCCTGAACTGCAATGGTGGCTTGCTATGGATGCGATTACAACAATACAATATTAGGGTGGTATATAAGTTGACACTACTATCTACAAAGAATGTGTTACAGTTCTATGTGTGCCAGCAATCGCTTAGATCTAACTAATGGGTTGACCCCTAGTTTACCTCACTCCCATGTTATATCACGTGAGGTAGTATAACTACTCACAACGAAGTCCCCTGATTTGAACAGCGTTAGATCACAACACTTCCCCTCGCTTTGCACATCTGATATGATCTGAAAGTCGGTGATGTATAGATTTGACGAGAGACTTGGTGAGTAGATCGGCAAGGTTGTTAGCTGATTTCACGTGGAGAAGTTCAAATTCTCCTTCGTTAAACTTCTCACGAACGTAATGATAATGTACGTCGATATGTTTCGAGCGACCGTGAATCCGCGGGTTTCTTGCAAGTTCTTGGGCTCCATTGTTATCAGTGTAGAGCATTGTGTCATACTCTTGGCGCAGTTGTTTCAACCCAAATTTCGTCCAGGTAGTTTGGCGTGCAGCTAGCGACATGGCCATATATTCGGCTTCTGTAGTTGATAACGCTACAGATCGCTGTTGTTTGCTGCTCCATGATATTGCAGCATTGCCAAGGCGAATTACATATCCTGATGTGGATCTTCGAGTGTGAGGATCATCAGCATAGGATGCGTCGGCATACACCTCGAGTACTCTGCTGGTTCCATGCGGGTAAAACAAATACCAATTGGTTGTTCCAGCTAGATATCGAAGTGTTCGTTTGGCGGCTCGCAAATGACTTTCGTTCGGGCAAGATGAAAACTGGCTTAAGAGTGTGACAGTGTAGGCTAGATCAGGGCGACTCCCTATGACAAGATACATAAGGGATCCAACAATGGCTTGATACTCTTTTATATTTCCGAGACGTTCCTCTTCAGTGCCTTTGAAAAGGGTGACGTTTGGGTCGAGAGGAGTACTTACTTTGTGAGCAAGTGTAATGCCAAAGCGTTCGAGAATCTTCTTTGAGTATCCTTGTTGAGAGAGTCGGATACCTGTTTTTTCTAGTTTAATCTGTAGTCCAAGGATATAATGAGCATTTCCTAAGTCCTTGCAATCGAAATCTTTTCCGATACATGACTTGAGGTTTTGGCTAAATTTATTATCTGAACAAAAGATTAGTATGTCGTCGACGTATATCGCTACAAAGGCGTTTTCTGTTGGATGAACGAAGACGCATGGGTCAAAATCTGCTATTTCGAATCCTTTTTGTTGAAGTGATGTCGATATGCAGGCGTACCATTCACGGCCTGATTGTTTTAGGCCGTAGATACATTTACGGAGTACAGCACATTTTCCAGATTTTCGGTATCCTGGTGGAAGTTCCATGAATATTTCTTCCTTCAAAGAACCGTATAAGTAGGCCGAGTTTACGTCCATTTGTTGTGGTATCCATTTATTTTGGGCAGCGATGCGAATTAACATGCGAAGGCTTTCGTATCGAGCAACAGGGGCAAAGGTTTCATCAAAATCATAACCAGGAATTTGACTGAATCCTTGAGCTACTAGACGTGCTTTGTACCTGTCAATTGAACCATCAGCGTGTCGCTTTATTTTAAATACCCATTTAGATCCAACAACATTTCGCTGTGACGGCCGGACAGTTTCATCCCAGGTGTGCTTTTGTTTTAAGGATTTAATTTACTGATCAATCGCTTCACGCCAGCGGTTTGCATCAGACCTTTCGAGTG
The DNA here is from genome assembly GCA_028751805.1 of Podosphaera xanthii. Taxonomy (NCBI): domain Eukaryota; kingdom Fungi; phylum Ascomycota; class Leotiomycetes; order Helotiales; family Erysiphaceae; genus Podosphaera; species Podosphaera xanthii. The sequence goes on along the minus strand of JAPWIX010000001.1, from coordinate 4,024,348 downwards.
CCTCCTCGATTGTTGTTGGTTCCTCATTTGTTTCCGGTGCAGCTTGTGCTGCAAGAGCTACAACATTATATTCAACTTCATCCTGAACATTTTCTACATGCACCAGCTGTCCATGCTCCAAGTCATGTTGTTCCCTAGAGCGTAGCTCAGGGCCATGAAATATAGGTGAACCGTATCTTTGAATAGGCTTTGATGACCTTTTGGGTCGACTATGTACTGATACTTGGTTTTCGCTAATTTCGGAGGTTTGGGGTTGTGTGTTTGTGTGCGTTTGTAATAGTGGTTCTCCATGATGATCATGTATTTGTTGCAAATTGGATTGCAATGATGTTGAGGGATTTTCGAGGTTGGATGCTGTGTCTGAAGCTTCTGGTTGGTTTTCACGAGATATAATTTCCTGTGGGGATATTTCTGTTTCAGTCACTATTGTCTGTAAATTATTGCTTCGAGTATCAAGGGCGTTTCTTATATTTGCTTCCCCTGAATCGAGCGGCGCAAATTTGACGTTGGGAGATTCGATTACTTTATTTTTTGAAGGGATCCATATCCGAAATATTTTTGTGCTTTCCGTGTATCCCACAAACTTGCCTTCCATAGCTCTTGGTAGTAGCTTTGTTCCTGCGGGTCGCGAGTCCTTGTGAATATGAACAAAACAGTTTTTGCCAAAAGGTTGGAGATGGTGTAACGTGGGTTTAGTGCCAAGTAAGGCCTCATATGGCGTAGTGTTAGGAGGTAGCCGTGAATGAGGAAGGCGATTTTTGAGGTAGCAGGCGGCTGAGATTACCTCCGCCCACAGCGTGGTGTTAAATCCAATTAGCATTGCTCTAGCCATGGTGGTTAATGTTTGATTATAACGTTCAGCTAATCCATTTCTCTCATGCTCATAGGCTGGCGATAATTCATGTACTATACCTTCATAGTTAAAAAGGGAGTTGACGGCTTGATTGACGAATTCTCCTCCACGATCAGTTCTCCAACGTTTGATACTAGTACCAAATTGTGTTTTAACAAAGCGAATAAAATCGAGCATTGTTTGTGCAGTATCATTTTTTCTTCGTAGGAACTTGACCCAGGAGTAACGTGTTTTTTCCATCAATAAAGGTAATATAGTATAGGCTTTGGCCAAGTGATGGCACAGAGAATTTTCCGGATAGATCTGAGTAGATAACATGAAATTTACTGGCTGGGATTTCATGGGTTGATTTTGGTACAATGTGTTTAGATTTAGCTTTCTCACATGTTGGACAGTAGAAGTTTGCAGGCGGTAAGGGAAGGTTGTCGCAATTATTGTACAGTTCAGAAGGGCTTTTAATGGCCGTAGTGCCTGGGTGCCCCAGCGCTTCATGGAGATCAAAGTAAGTGGCAAAATTTGCATTATATTTCTTCGTCTGTATATAATATGCTTTGTTTCCCGACTTAGCCCACAATACTTCATGCCCAAACGAATCAATTAAAAAAATATTATCTTTTTCTCCTCTCAGTTTGTATCCTTGCTCCTTTGCTTTATCCCATGAATAAAGTCTCGTCGTTTGGAATGATGGTACCAGCATGACATCCTGGAGGACAGTATTTAAAACTTCTCCCGTGCTTATCAAAAGGTTTAACCTTACCGTGCCTTTCCCAGTTATGGGGACGTATGTGTTGTTAGCGATTTTGACACTTTGACCTTTAACTTGAGTGAGACTTTCAAAATCGCTTTCACATCCAGTCATATGTGTTGAAGCGCCAATATCGAAGATCCACTTTGTTGAAGTGACAGTCGAAGAATTGGAAATGAGTGCATGGTCTGAGAATTCACTTTCGTGAGCTGCAGCTCCCGCAATTTCGTTTGAATTTAGTACTTTTCGCTGGTTCTTCTTTTCCTGGTGTTTTTTCAACTTTTGGCAGTTGGTGTATAGGTGACACTACTATCTACAAAGAATGTGTTACAGTTCTATGTGTGCCAGCAATCGCTTAGATCTAACTAGTGGGTTGACCCCTAGTTTACCTCACTCCCATGTTATATCACGTGAGGTAGTATAAATACTCACAACGAAGTCCCCAGATTTGAACAGCGTTAGATCACAACAGCTTCTACTGCAGTATTGGTCCCGCCATTAGCCACCAAACGAGCCAGGGCTCGCTTGTCTCGACACGTTAACTTCCGTGGTCGTCCCTGCACAGGTTCTGATGTATCATAAGATGTCTTTTTCCGATACCTGGCTACCGTAGACCTATGACAGCCCATAATTTTTACTATTCCTAGTTCTTTTTTACCTTCATCGAATAATGTAGTGATGGATGATATCTGATACTGTGAAAGTTTCCTCATTGTAAAAAAAACAGAGAATATTGAAATCAAAAAAATTTAGGAATGATACAAAAGCATGTCGAATAATTATATAGATCAAAAAATTAGAGTTTACAGCATAGTTGTCTGTTAACGCAGGTTCTACCACGTGGTGAAATGATACGTCAAAAAGTGCGCAATAGACAATAAGTGCCAAGACCAGTTGTTAGCAACATCTTTATTAACATTTGTTACACACACACAACACACCATTCTCATTGAAGCTTCTGACATTCCCTACAATTCGATCCCACTAAGTTTATATCCATTAAGTGCACTTTAGTTTGGTCATTGCGCTCGTGATGGCCAAATCACAACAACCACCTCCCCTGGCCCAGCGCGTCGCTGAAGAGCTCGAGCTTGTACAGCGCGTGGCAAAGGGTCGAGCTACCTGGGCTCAAAACTTCCACAACAAGTTTTGGACATCTGTCGAAGAAGCTGACCCTCTTATCAAGTCCTTCGTGCGCGAGCAGATGGACGCGTTCCTCTTCGCAGTTGCTTCTGGGCAACCTATGCGGCATGACACACCGAGACAGCCCAAGCCGGCGAGCTCCTTACCCAAACCCAGCCATAACCTTCCTTCCCGACCTCCCGTTCCAATCACAAATCAACCTCGAAATTGGGCAGCGACCGCCGCAAGCCCACCCGCCTCATTACCCTCGGCTCCAGCTCAACCTAGTACCAAAAATCGACCCACTCGCACAGCTGTCCAAAAACCTGCTGTGAAGTCCAAGGGCCCTAAAGCAAATTTCCGCCTGACTGAAGATGCCCCTCTCCTTAGAGCAGACGTAACATCAGTCAAAGCTGCCTTCATAAAAATCGTCCCTGGCCTTAAAGACGGTATCGCTTCCGTTTCCCGAAACTCTAGCGGATTCAGCATGACCTTTTCATCCGAGGAATCGCTGAATCTTGCGATGAAACATGCCGATTCCATCAAGGCCTCTCTTTCAGGAGCCTTACATCAGGTAGAGGACCGGTATGGATATGTCGTCAAACGCATTCCCCGCACCATCTGGAATCCCGTGTCCAATCTGGTTTCCTCAACCCTTGATGACGTCAAGACCATTGCCCAGGCACAGACGGGCGTCGCCCCATCCAGTGCTCACTGGTCGCAGCATGAAAATAGCCACGATCCTTTTCATACGGCGGTCATCTTCTTCCCAAAGGAGGTTCCTACATTCCGAATAGTTGACAGCGCGCCATCCCGGCGATATGTTCCCAACCCCAAGGTAGTTCAGTGCGAAGCTTGTTTCGGGTTTCATCAATCCTCTCGCTGCCGGATCCAGGCTTTTTGTGCCTTCTGCGGCACTCCCCGCCACCAAGGAGAATGCTCTCACCATCGCCGATGCATTAACTGTTTAGGACCACATCCTGCAGATGATCACACCTGCCCCATTCGCCCTCGTCCTTACAAGGGCAAACTTATTCAGCTTTCCGATAAAGAGGTTACTGAACTTCGCACAAACAACCGCAACAAGCTCCGTAAGACACGGCGGGCTGAAGCTGCTACTGCTGCTGCCACAGCTGCCTCAACTGCCTCCGACCCCGGCAACACCACCCCTTCTGCTAGTCAGAATAGATTTACCTCCCTCGAAAATTCCTCCTCTGGATCTATGGATGTAGATTCGGAAGAGCAAGCTCCCATTAATACTCTTAGTCCTACTCTCCATGAACAATAGAGCATACTTTAGGAGTACCCCTCCGCCTTGTCTTCGCTTCCTTCAAGCAAACGTTGGACGTGGTGGATCTGCGCACCTTATTCTCTTACAAGCCGCTTTTCAGGGTAAGTACGACGTGATCTTTGTCCAGGAGCCTTGGACTAAAGTTATAAACTTCAAAAATGTTACCAAGTCTCACCCGGCATATGTTATCTTTACTCCTCCTGATCGGGACTGGAAGCTTGCGCGTCCACGCGTACTAACCTACGTCCGGAAAAAATCTAACCTCCGTCCTATCCAGCTGGACAGCGGACCCTCACCAGACACTGTAGCCCTCCTTCTTCAATGTTCTCCCCCTATAGAGGTTATCAATGTCTATCGGCAGCCTCAAGCCCATATGCCTGAGAGTCTGGACCCACTCCTAAGGTGGCCGGTCAAGCCGAACTCCATAATCGTGGGAGATTTTAATCTTCATCATGAGTTATGGGAGCCAAATGTATCTCGCTCGTCCGGAGTTGGCAGCTTTGTCGACTGGATTGATAATCATTCCTTAAGGTCGGCTTTACCATATGGGGCTCCTACCCATCGCGCTGGCCACGTCCTTGACCTAGTTCTAACAAACATGGACGGACTCTTGGCCCGCGTGGACCCCGGGTCTCATTCGACTTCCGATCACGAGACAATATCTGGCCTAGTTCATCTCTCTTCAGCTCAAAGGCGCTACCCGTCAACGAGGCTGCCTAAACTTACCCCCGAAAAAACAGAAGTGTTCCGACAAGCACTCATAGCCACTACTCCTCCTGTTCTTCCCTTCGAGGAACCTACCCCCCAGCTCTTAGATTCGGCAGCTTCCTCGGGCATCGCTGCCCTATCAGCTATTCTACTTTCAGTTAACCCACCGAGGCCCGCGTGTGTGCCATGTAAGGATTATTGGAACCAAGAATGCTCTGACCAACGCCGCCGGTATGTTAATGCCCGTAACAGTGGTGATCCAGACCTTATCAGCGAGGCACACCGTAACTTCCGCAAAACCGTTAAGCGAACCAAACGAGAGTACCAGCGCTCTAAGCTAGATAGTGTGTCTTCAATTTTGGAGGCCCATAAAGCGGTTGGATGGCGAAGATTCTCCAGTCGCTTCGGTCCTCCTCCAATTCTATTTCAAGGAGTCACGTACAATACCCCGACTGAGCGTGCTGACATCTTTTTCCGCACGAAGCTTGCCCGCTTAATCAGACAGCCGGATGTCTCCGTGTACACCCCTACCTGCGCATTGCGAGAGATTCCTGCGCCACCCTCCCTGGACGAAGATGAAGTGCGACACTGTCTTCTTGATACATCTTCCACAACCCCAGGTCACGATCATCTCTCGGTTGTTGCTCTTCGCCACGTCTGGGAAGTCGATACATGGCGCACGTGGATTGTAAACTTGTACAGTCTCTGCTTGACATTCGGACATCATCCAAGCGTTTTTCGCCGCGCTGAAGTTGTGGTTATACCGAAACCTTACAAGGATGATCTGACTAACCCCGCCAATTGGCGACCAATCTCTCTCCTCCCTGTCCTTGGGAAAGGGCTGGAACGCCTCTTTGCGCGTCGTTTCGCCTTCTGGGCGTTGTCGAGCTGCGTTATCTCTCCAACGCAACTTGGAGCTCTTCCTGGAAGATCGGCTATGGACCTCGTTGAGTGCCTTGTTCACGATGTCGAGAAGGCATGGGATATGAAACAGGTGTGTACTTTGGCTACTCTTGACGTCGAAAGCGCTTTCGATAGCATTCAGCCTGGCCGCCTGTCTTTACGGTTGCGCGAACAGGGATGGCCAGTACCGTACGTTAACTGGGCTGCATCTTTTGCTTCAGACAGGAAAGCTCGCCTCCGAGTGGACGATTTTGTGGGCGAATTTTTGGACATTCCGCACGGGTTGCCTCAGGGATCCCCTGCTTCACCCATACTGTTCCTTCTCTTCCTTGAGCCTTTATTCAAACTCGGCTTCCCCACTTATGGATATGTAGATGATGTAGCGATCCTGTCGGTCGCTAAGAATCTAGTCGAATCTTCGCGCCTCACTGTTGCTAGGGTTGATGCAGTCACCCAGTGGTGTAACAGGAATGGACTCTCGTTAGCTGAAAATAAGATGGAGATTCTGCATCTTCATAGGACCCGTCAGCCCTCTCCTTCTTTAACCATCAACGGCACCGTGAGGGATGCAAACCCAACGGTAAAGTGGCTAGGCGTTCTCCTTGACACCAAGCTTTCCTTCAAAGCGCATGTACAAGTATGGAGTGCTAAGACGCAACGGATCAGCGCGCACATACGTCAGCTCGGCAACACCAATCGTGGTATACCCACCGCCTTTCTTCGCACCGCAGCCCTGGCTGCGGCGCTACCTGTACTTTTGTACGGTGCGGAGGTCTGGTGGCGCGGTCATACTTATAGCCGCCGCGGTCGCCAAACTTCAACTCGGTCTCAACACCTCGTAGATTTGGTCTCTAGAGCCCTCGTCACCCTAGCCCGAGCAATACTCCCTGTATACAGAACCACCCCCACTGCAGCTCTTCTGAGAGAAGTTTGGCTCAAGCCTGCTCCTATATTACTTGAGGAAATGCGCCTCCGCTCTGCCCTTAGGCTAGCTGCCGCGGACATTTTTCACCCCACGGTTAGAAGAGCAATCGACTCCCGGGCACACACTCGCCTCACCGAAAAGCTGAAGCTCGTTCCGCCCTTCCCTCGCCCCCAACTCTTAGCACCCTCCTACAAAGCCCCTTTTAACCACTCTCGAGCAGACTTATCTGCCGAAGAATTTCTCGAGCGTATCAGAGCACTGCCATCATGGGACATTCTTGTCTTCTCAGACGGCTCAAAGCAAAAAGATGGGTCTGCAGGGGCAGGTGCCGCTGTTTTCCACAGGGACATCACTCTAGCTGAAATGAGAGTGCCTCTCGGGCCCGATTTCGAGGTCTATGATTCCGAAATTATCGGCGCCCTAGCTGGGCTTAAGGCCGCTGTAGCGGCTCCTTCAACGCACCTTGCAACCAATATCCACGTATTCTTGGACAACCAAGAAGCAGCACAATGCCTTCTGGACGTCTCACCTTCGAAGTCCTCCCAAAGAGAAATTTTGGAGTTTCGAGATCTCGCGTCACGCTGGCCTACAAGGAGGATTCTTCCATTGGCGGCTCCTGGCAAAGTCAACGTAATGTGGTCTCCTGGCCATATGAGAATCCCAGGCAATGAGCTGGCTGATAAGTTGGCCGGTGAGGCTGCCCGTCAATCGGCCCCCTCTGCTGCATCTCTTGCCGGAGCTCGCGCTAAGATCCAAAGGCAAATATGGGATTTGACCACAGCATGGTGGCAATCTTATGCTCCCTCTACCTATTGCGAGTTGGGGATGCCTTTTCCCAAGAAGCCTCCTGAGGAACTACGACTCCCTCGCCGTTATCTCGGATATTTAATCCAATGCCGCACTGGACACGGTGACTTTCGTGCTTATCACGAAAGATTTCATCATACTGATGCTCTTCTGACTTGTTCCTGCGGGGCTGACAAGTCAATCACCCACTTGGTTTTTTGCCCCTCGTGCGAGAGAGACTGGCTTCGGCTGGTCACCGACGAAGCCTGGGCCCACTCGATTTTCTTCTCGGCACATCTCATGGAGCCAAGCGTTTCGCCACCATATTGGAGAAGGTTAATTTCCTCTCAGAAATCTGCCCAATCCGTCCCATGTGAGCTAGTCATGTGAGGAATCCGCTGCATAGCGCTCACTATATCTACATGTATTCTAATGGCCTCTCTGTCACAGCACCTTGCTCGTACTATATATAGAAGTCATCATGTCCCCCCAGGGATGGGGCTTTAGTTGTAACTAGCGCCCGGTAGACACAAAAAATAAATAAATAAATAAGTGCCAAGACCAGCGCAAACCTTACAATTAATCATTATTTTTACAAAATAAAGTTGGACTTATTCAAGAAATGGCTTAGATTTTATTTGAACCTAGAATTTTTAAATTTAAAAAAGTTGTTTCAGAGTTATAGTAAAATTTAGTCAACGTGGTGGTTTTATTGCGCACTTTTAGACGCTACTGTATCAAACCAAGGGTGGCTACTTATATTAATAAAAATAGTGCAGTTGATATATCAGCAAGAACTGACCTCTTATCTGACACTGATATGCAAGTCTTTGAAGTATCTACATGTTCTGAAACTTTCTTTATCTTTCATGTTTATAATGAAAAGTCTTCTCCAATGGCAGAGGTACAAACTACAACTCTACAAAGGCTCTTTCAGTTGAATATCAATATATCCAAGCCTTTTCTCTTCTTAAGTGATCTAAATCTACACTACCCATGGTGGAACCCCTTGATCACCAATTTTTCTTCATCTTCTTCTGATCTTGTTCAATTCCAAGAAAGTCACAGGGCAAGGCTCCTGATAGACTCCCAAGTAATAGAAGAGTATGGACGAAAATTTCACAGACAAAACACCAGGAACACATCTATCATAGACCTAGCCTTTGTTGCTGGCTTCCAGAAGCTTAAGTGGTAAAACTGGCATTATGGAGAAAGCACTGGCTCAGATCATGAGGTAATTCTGTTTAAAGCATCCTTCTCAACCCAAATTAGTTCTGGTCTCTGCTTACCTCCAAGATTTAATTCAAAGAAGGCAAACTGGGAGACCTATGCTAAAAACCTACAATCTCTCGAACTGTTAGAATCGGTTAATATTGATCCGGTTCGGACCGTAATTCTACACCAAATCAACGCACTATGCGACTCGGCATCCGGATATCCGATTCATTACTAATCTGTACCAATCAGATAATCACTGGGTATGGTTACGGATAGTTCTATCCGTAATGGAGGTATACACGTTCACCCCCTTATCATCCTCTCATCATCCTTTGGAAATCCTACAATGATCTCTTTGATTATTAACATTAACTTCCTTCAGGATCTTATGATAGTTTCTACCATATTCATCTGGAGTTAGAAGATTGGATTATAGAATAGACCTGGGCAAAGATGTATATATACCACTTGATAAACCCCTAAGTAATTAATTTTAATACAAATATATATCTTACTCCTGAAAACTCTACACGAACCCTTGTTTTTATCCCAGCTTAATTATGCAATTTCTGCCAAGGAGTCAGACCAAGTAGCAAATCTCCTTCAGGATTTAATTATCAAAGCATCACAGAATGCTATTCCTCAGTCTAAGCCATCTTGCCACTCAAAGGCCTGGTGGACTGATGAACTTACCAATCTAAGAAAGGACTATCATTCAAAAAGAAGAAGAGCTAAGAAGTCTTGATATGCTACTGACATTGAGGAAGCTAAAATTTCTAGGAACAACTATTTCAGAAAAATTAGCTTTGCTAAAACAGCTCACTGGGAGGAGTTCCTAGCTGGAGCTAAGGATAAGAGTTTATTCAAAGCCTTTAGTTACTCTAACCTCAGGTTGTTTCAACCTTCAATGATCTTGACTTTAAAATATTAGGTGTAAGGGTCTTAAGATGATTGTTATTCACAAGCTATCCAGAGCTATATACAATAGAAAATCTTGAAGTAAAGAACAAAAGGAGACTGAGAGCAAACTTCATTTATCTATTCCTCATGTTTTACTTCCCTGTCTTGCTTCACATGATCCAAGTGAATGTTGCGTAGTCTTTGTTCCCTCCATTAGTTTCCATAACTCCATCCCGCTTCCGAGTCCTTTCTGCTGAGATTCGATCTCTCAGGATGACTCAATCTCTTTCACGTACGAAACCATAGTCTCATCGTATGTCATCCGCTGATGTATGGGGCGACGTGTCATCTATTGATGTATGGGGCGACGTGTCATCTATTGATGTATGGGGAGACGTGTCAGCCGGGGAGGTGTCAACATGGAACCGCTCAGAAGTAATTGTTCAAGCCTTAGGCATCAGCCTAAAATTTGTCAGGCGCTAGCCTGTGACATTAGGACTCCATGGGCATTGATAGAACAGCATCAACTCTTGCAGATAAGTGTACTGCCCTAGTTAGCACTTTGTTTCCAGTAAAAACACCTATTATAAATGAGGATCCTCTTCCAAACTCTGTTAATACTGCTATTGCGGTATCCACACCAACAATCAGTCTATTAGCAAGTACCCAGTGGGACTGGCCAGAACTCTTTCTTAATGAACTTCTTCAGGCACTACTTGAGAAGAAAACAGCCCCTGGGAGCGATAGCATCGATTGGTCAATGATCAATAAAGCTGTTCACTGTCTACCTCAATTCTTTCTTAAGGCTTATTCATTTCTTTTTCAATGCGGCAAACATCCATCAGTATGGAAGGAAGCCATTGGCATAATTATTCCCAAGAGGAGTAAGCCTGACTATTCCATGCCTAAGGCCTATAGGCCAATTTCACTCATTTTATGTTTGTCAAAACTTTTGGAAAGAATCTTTTCACTCAGAATTTCATATCTGGCAAATGTCTCACCTAGACTTCTCTATCCCAGCCAGATGGGAGGGAGAAAACAGAGGTCTGCAATCGATGCAGTACTCTTACTCCAGCAATGTGCGGACAAAAATATGGCAGAAAACAAAGTTGTATCCTGTGTATTTCTAGATATCATGGGAGCTTTTGACAGACTTCAACCTGAAAAACTGCTCCAAATCTTGCACAGGAAAAAATTTCCAGTTATGTTTATTTCTTGTGTATCATCATTTCTAACAGGGAGGAGAATATCTCTCTTATTCAATGGCCAGCTAAGTCATTCTTTTTCTGTTACAGGGGCACCTCAAGGAAGTCCTATTTCTCCTTTATGATTTTTACTATCAATAAGCGAACTATTTTCATCATCTCCACAAGCTTCATTTCTTCAAATTTCCTATGTGGATGATATTTTTATTTCTGTTGCTTCTAAGTCTGTCAAAAATAACATCATGGTCCTCAAAGAAAAGTTGCAAGCACTCTTTTCCAAGGCAGATTCTTTATCAATTGTTTTTGAAAAGTCCAAGTCGGAACTTACACATTTCTGTAAGAAGAAAATACCCTACTTGGATTCCTTAGAGTTAGATAATCTGACTCTGAATCCTAGCACTTCAGTCAAGTGGCTAGGCATCTGGCTCCAACACACACTTTCTTTTAAAATCCACGTGGAAAAAAGGTTGCACCTAGCACAAAGGGCTTTGCAGAGACTTCTCCAAATTTCTTCAAAAACAAAAGGCCTTGGCTTTAATGCACTGAGACAGTTATATCTCACTTGTATTATCCCTGTGATGGACATGGCTCGATGCTATGGTTCAACAGATATGGTACTGTAAAGCTTTCTAATTTGTGTGACAAGCTACAAAAAAATGCTTTTCTTGTTATTACTGGTGCCTATAGAAGTAGTCCTATCAAAGCTCTAGAAGTTGAAGGTGCACTGCTTCCTACAAGGGTAAGACACCTCAAGCACTCATCATTCTATGCACTTTGAACATTAAAACTTCAAACAAATCACCCAATTTATCAAATCCTATCTTGCAAGTTGCAAGATGAACTTGAATTTCCTTCTGATGCTGTTGATCGTGGCATGTTTGCATTTCTTGGTGAAACGCCTAGTGGGCAGCTTCAGAGAATTGCATTATTATTGAAGCCATTATCAAAATGTTACACTGGAGTTGGTCAATGCCAAATGGTCTCCACTATGAATGGAAGAGAATTTATTCACTTCAATTTCTAGTTCAAACAAATCTAGGGCAAAGGATCAACATCTGGAGTTCCGGAGTCAATTCCCTCCTCTCATTTTATTGTTTACACAGATGACTCCCTTGTCAAGGATAAGGGCTGCGGCATTGGTATAACTTTATATTTTCCTTACACAAGAGAGCTCAAGTCACTATCATACAATCTTGGAGACAGGACTGGCACAGCTGATGCAGAGACCTATGCAATACTAAAAGCACTTTTATATATTTATCACCTTCAAAGTAACGGAAGTTGTCATTTATTTTCTGACAGCCAAGCTGCTATTTTAAGAATTACAAAATCTAATAATTATTTTTCCTTTAAAGTCAGATCCCCAAGTAGTAAAATGGATGTCAAAATCTGTTGGTGTCCTGGTCATCAAGGAATTGAAGGCAATGAATTTGCGGACAATTTGGCAAGAAAAGGCCTGGATCAACCTGCTATCAAAAAGGATCAATTTACTTCATATTACTACCTAGTGGAAAGAAGTAAAAAAAATGTTTTACAAGCCTGGTACTCTGAGCGGACTAAGCAAGAACTTAGGTAAGAAGAGGGCAGGAAAGCTATTGGCCTTGGAAAGTTTTGCAGAACTTCTGCAAGGATTTATGTACCAATTTTCAAAGCTAAGGCAATTAATCTTTCAAAATTTAGTAGGCAGACCCAGACCTCCTTTTTCTAGGCAAGAACAGTGATTGGAAACACCCTGGCTCACCTTTACAATATAGGAAAAGTAGATAGTTATATATGCAACTTCTGTAATAGCAAGAAGCAGACAACGGAGCATTTGCTCTTGCACTGTCCACATTTTTCTACAGTGAGGGATAAGGAATTTGAAGGTCTGGAGCCTAAAAATCTACAAATTATGTTCAAAACCAAAGTTGGCAGAGAAAAATTATTGAGATACTTAGAAAAGTCTAAGTGTATGCAACTAATAAAAACAGTAGGTCAAGAAGCCATAATTCTTTAATAAAGCAACAAAAAATAAAAAGAATACCAAAAGAAACATATTTAAAAAAGAAAACAAGATACAGGCATTAAGTTCGAATTAAGGGTTAGTTTGGTATGATTAGTAATGTTGGACAGTATAACCCTATGTTATGAGCCTCTAGACTGATGCCAAGGGGAGTTCAAGGAGTTTGGAAGCGGGTAACTGTTAAAAAAAATGTACTTAAATCTCTTGTCATAGCTAGATGGCTGAATACAATATGATTTAAAAAAAAAAAATATTGTTACATTGAAACACGTGATCTTCAGCTGGACATCTAAGCGTACCTTTAGACTTATGGTCCGGTTGATCTGTATAACTAACAATAGATCGCACTTTGACTGTTTGCCTAATTAGAACCAGTAATTCCAATAACCAAGGCTCCACTGGCACAGGTAGCTCAGCCAGACAGGACCGAACTTTCTCAAACCCAGCCCGCCACCAAGGCAAAGAAGCTTCCTGCGCCACGGCCCGATGAAAGGCTCTTCCTTAGAATTATGCAAGGACACCCGTGGCGATCGATGTCACCCCACTTCGTGAAACTAAGCCTAGCTGCCAAACTCAGAGTTACCAACTCAGCCATCCAACAAGTGACGGTGGTTAATTAGGATTTTCAATCACAGCTGCTAATGAAGCAGCCAGAAACCACCTCCCCAAGGAGGTCCATCGCTTACAAAGGGAAGAAAATGAGGTGGAAGGGGCACCCAAGGAAGACCTCAAGTTTGAAGCCGCATTAATGTGGACATCAGTACTTGCCCCAAATGTCCCCAACTACCTACAAACGCTTGAGGACTTTCCTGAGCTAGGGGAACCAGGCACAAGGACAAGGGTCCAGCTAGTAACAGTTCCCGAGACAATGGAAATGATTATGGAAGAAGCCACGCTCAAGACTGGCATGGCCCCGATTTCAGCACGGGCCCTTGCAACTAGCAAAGAACGACCAGCAACAGACTGGATCATACACTTTCTGACAAGCAAACCAAAACTAGGCGAGCGACTTTTAGAGACAAGTGGTCGACTGTCGGAATTTCAGCGACAACCAAAAATAACTCAATGCAACCAATGCTGGGGCCACCACCCAACTCGCGTCTGTTCAAGAGGCGAAAGATGCAGAAAGTGTGGCTCCCTAGAGCACAAAGGCGAAAATTGCCCCGTGGCCATTATGCGATGCTCCAACTGCCACGGCCCTCATGCAGCGGATGAGCTAAGCTGCATGGCACGCCCATCACGCCGCAATGGACAGACCATCCAGAAGACGCGCAAGCAACTCGAGATAATTCGACAGCATAGGCAACGAGACCGGAAAGCATTCATACAGAGACATGAAGCGGAAAAGTCAGCCGAAGCAGCTACTGCTATGAACCCATCAACTACGACCCCCACATGTCAGTAAGGCCCCCAACAGAAAGCTCCACACAGACATACTCCTCGACAATATCTTTCCTCTGCGCGAACCTGTGCAAAGGCAGTCCTCCTACGGACATCATTCTACAGGCTGCTTGGGAAGAAGGCACAGAGGTACTGCTACTACAAGAGCCATGGGCTTCCCAAAAAGACGGCGCATGGCTCACAAAATCTCACCCGGGTTTTGACAAATTTGTGCCAGCTTCTACAGGCCAGGAATCAGCACAACCAAGGTCCCTAGTTTACACCAGCAAAGGTAGAAACGGCCGACAAAACTTCATCTGCGGGATCTCGCCCGATGCTGTCGCAGTAATGGTCGAGGGCACAACTTTCGCCTCAATAAACCGGGCCCCGGGCTCAGATATCACACCTCTTCTTAACTGGACATCCTCTGTGCTGTAATTGAGACAATACATGACTTCATCTCTATTTTGCAAGGATCAATACTGCAATGAAGTATATTTTCACTAGTACTACTCAGAATGGGTGCTACTAGATTCTATTTAATTCTGGCTGATTCTATGATATTCTAGCGCCTTGAACGCTAACCAAACTTTCTTTTTTTGTAGTTTCTGTTCTACATGCTTCTACACTATTCTATGTGCGTCCATACCATTCTATGCACGCCCATCTCATTCTATGTAAGATATAGCTATATTTAAACACATCAAGTGATCAGAGGATCAAGTGTATATATAGAGGCAGAAACTTGCCTGTTAGATAGATAGAATAGACCTAATTTCTACATACTTTTCATTTCTTCAGATATCTTGGGATAGATACCAGATTTGTTTATCGTTTCCGTACAATGTCTTTCAAATGACTCTTCACTACTCCTGCTATTCTTCAAACACTACGTCTTCCCGATCATCGCTCATAACCTTCAATACTCTGGACCTTCCATAGTTGCGGGAGATTTCAACGCGGTCCACCCCGAAAGGCAACCCCTCGCGAATCGACTACATGGCGATGGGCAGACTATCGTAGAGTGGATGCAAAAAAATAGCATGTCGCTTGCATCACGCCCTGGTGTGCCCACACACGACCAGGGCAACACTCTGGACTTGGTATGGTCAAACACGGGAGCTCTTGCCGATGTGGCACCGTGGATGGACACTACATCAGACCACCGAACTCTAGTAGGGGACGTTCCAAAGACAAATCCGCGTGCATCGGCCGTAATTCGAATCTCTAGACTGATCTGTGTCCACGATGATGCACTCGAAGATTTCCAAAACACCATGGCCGAGTGGAGCAGAGGACTAACACAGCAGAGCCCACAGTCAGCACAAGAAGTAGACGAACTAGTAGATAATCTAGTACGTATAATTGGGAATACCGTCAGAGCAACAGGAAAGGGGGCTTCTCCCAGACCAGGGAGCAGCGCACCATGGTGTACACCGGAATGCCGCGAAGCAAGAAATAATTTCCGAACGCACAGGGATCCGGAGAGCAGGGAGGCTATCCGGAGAGCTGTTGCCTCAGCAAAACGACAATTCTGGCGATGCAAATTTTCCGA
Source organism: Podosphaera xanthii (assembly GCA_028751805.1). Taxonomy (NCBI): domain Eukaryota; kingdom Fungi; phylum Ascomycota; class Leotiomycetes; order Helotiales; family Erysiphaceae; genus Podosphaera; species Podosphaera xanthii. The sequence continues at coordinate 4,008,755 of JAPWIX010000001.1, read as the reverse complement.
GGCTGAATCCGATACAGACATGTACAGGCTAGCTCGAGGGGCCAAATGAGGACAGCAGATCAGAAATACGCCCCTCAGAACAGCCAATGGCGTAGAGACTGACCCTGAACGCCAGGCTTGCCTCCTTAGGGACATGTTACTAGGTCGCTTCACGAACGAGAATGACATTGACGACGAAGGAGCTCCCGAAAACTACCCGCCGATAGAATACCTTTCATGGAACACTGGGGTCACGGAATCAGAAGCAAGATGGGCCGCAGCTGCGTGTAAAGATAAAGCACCAGGCGCTGACGGAATCATAACGCAACTACTCCGAACCGCATGGCCATCGATAGGCCTCTCGGTTAGAGCCCTGTACGAAGGGTCGCTTCAAAGTAAACACTTCCCAGACATTTTCAAGTTAGCAGACGTCATCCTGCTTCCGAAGCCCGGCCGAGACCATAGCACGGCAAAAGGCTGGCGGCCTATAGCCCTGCTCTGCTGCTTGGGAGAGGGCTTAGAGAGATTAGTATCTAAAAGATTGGCCCACACAGCACTAGAAAGACAAGTCATACCTAAACAGCTGTTTGGTGCGCTTCCCAAAAGATCCGCCAACGACCTGGCAGCATGCGTCATCCACGATATCGAACACACCCTCACCATGCTGCAAAAGGCATTGTTGGTAACATTAGACGTCCAAGGCGCCTTCGACGCAGTACTTTTCGAGAGACTCCTCAAGAGGATGAGGAAGATGGGATGGCCCGAGTACACAGTTGAATAGACAAGATCCTTCCTTCGAGGCCGATCCGCCTGGGTACGATTCGAATCTGGCATCACGGAGCCAAGACAACTAGAGTACGGCCTCCCACAAGCATCACCACTGTCACCAATCTTCTTCATCTTCTATATGGCAGAACTAGTAGCGGGCAGCAACTGGAGATTCGGCTATGCAGACGACGTGGCAATCCTCGGAATAGGCCCCACCCCTGCAGCCGCAGCGGCGAGGGCTCAAGAAGAAGTGGACAGAGTGTTAGGATGGGCTAACGAAAATGCAGTCACTTTTGACCCCACGAAAGCCGAAGCTGTATACTTTCTCGGCAAGCGCTCCAGACACACATCACTTCCCGAAATTAGAATAGGTAACCACACAATTCAAGCGAGCGAAGAGATCCGCTGGCTGTGCATCTTCTTTGATAAAAGTCTCAACTTCCGCCACCACGCCGCCGAGTGGGCATCCAAAGGAGTCAGACTCGCCCAGTACCTTCGACGCATTGCATCGTGCGCTATAGGACCACCCCCAGGCTCAATGACAACAATCGTCCGCACGGTAATACTACCAACCGTTCTTCACGGCGCGAAAGTTTGGTGGCCCTGCCGCACCCGTGCTACAAATACAGGTGAAACCAGAAACTCCTGCAGGAAGCAACTCGCTACCTTAGACAACGCTATCATGACAAGAATTCGAGCAGCCATCCCCACATGGAGGACTATGCCAACAACGGCCTTACGAAGAGAGACCGGCATACCCCCGGCGCATGTTCTCTTAGAGGAAAAACGTCTCGCTAACAGCACCAGAATCCGTCGCCTCGATATCAACCACCCTCTCCGCCTCCGAGCTAGGGAGAGTACCGAAGATGCACGTCGTAGACTCGGACTACGTACTTCAAATAGAGGCAGGCGCACAACGGATCACATTCACGACTCGCGCAACCAGCGAACATACCGGCTGCTCCCTGAGCCAGAAGAACCACCCCCCCCTCCAATTGCCAGGACCCAGCCCTCCAAGACTACCACACTTGGATAAAGAAAGGGTAGCAAGAGAAACCACAGAGTGGCTGGCCGACCTAGCCGCAGATACTTTGTGCGCCTCTAGCGACAGATCGCTCTCTTCCAGCGCAAAAGCTGGGTGGGGCTTCGGTACCTACTCAGGCGGCCCGTCAGAATCCCCCGAGTCACATGACTCAGGCACGCTTAGCGGCGCACGAGTTTACGACGCCGAAATCCACGGAGCCATGGCTGCCCTTAAGGCCATCATAGCCTCCAAAAGACACCTCGACAGAACAACGATATATGTACTGTTTGATAACCTAGAAGCTGTTCACGCTCTACAGACGGGGATCCCCACCTCGTCAGCGTGGCGTGTACAAAGCTTCAAACACATGACTCGACAGATCGCGACGTCAGTACAAGTCCGATGGGTGCCCGGGCACCAAGGCATTCGAGGCAACGAAGCAGCAGACCGACTCGCCAAGGCAAGCCTCGAGGCCGACACGGCTCTTGCGACCAACTCGGGGCTGGTGACGCTAGCCTCAATCAAGCGGGTGGCACGCGATAGCTCAGACCAACTGAAAACGGAGTGGTGGACATCAGCCTGCACGACCAGATACGCTGCATTAGAGCTAAGAATGAGACGGAAAAAGCCCCCCAGAACTCGCTCTGCCCAGAGCACTCTACGCTCGCCTACTAGCCGCTCGAACGGGCCATCGAGATTTCGCGGCATATCACCGCCGCTGGAACCACGAATCCGCAACACTCGTCTGCCCATGCGGGAGAGAAACATCAGTAGGATATTTAGTCGAGTGCCGGAGGGCCCTGGCCAATTGGCGCATCATCAGCGGACGCCAGAGAGCACCAGCTCTACACGAAATGCTTGGCAAAGGAGGTTGGAAAACGTTTGCAGAATACGTGATAGCCAGCGGGATATACAAAAACTCAAGCATAGGCTCGACAGGAATCGGCTAGGAGGCTAACACGTAGATGGCCAAACTGTAAGCCCACGGAGAAGGCAAAAAAAATAGACTCGGGTGCGTGGTGGCCGAGGCGTAGCAGAGCAATAAGCAAAGCCCAGGAGCAGAAAACTTTCTTATGTTTCTCGGAAATCAAGCTCGCCATGTTCAACACATGTTTTGTAGTAGTAGTCTTGTAGTTTCCAGTCATTAAAGTGGGACGAGGTTCTGGTAGCCAACCTGATCCAACCCGGCCCCATTCATGTCGGACTCCTCCCCAGGAGTGCAGGGCTAGAAACTGGCCTGTCGCGTAATAATTGAAAAAAATAAATATTTAAAAAAAAGATAAAAATTGTATTGCTAAATATTTGCTTAGGAGCGGAACCACCGGCTGAAACGAATGTTGGATAGTCATAAAGTTATGAGCCAAGACCAGTGCCAAAGGAGGGCGGGTTCCCCGGAGTTAGGGATACAGGGGAAAACGGTCAATAAAACAAAATGTATTTGAATCTTTTGTCGTAGCTTTGAGGCTGAATACGATATGATTTAAAAAAAAAAAGTAGTCGTGTTTTGTACCTAAATGCCTGTCTCTTTCCATGTGGGTTAATTACAACGAATTCTGACGACCAGCTTGGTTACCCTCACAGTATTTCCCTTTAGTAAAACTCATTTATTGACGTTTTGAACACTCACACTCAGGTTTCTCTTACAGATACCACTACGAAGTTAGCCCTCACGGGAAGTAGCTTCTTCCCAGAATACGCAGCACAGGAAAAAGCGTAAAAACCCCGTATTTATTAGAGTATGCTTTCATTATTCTACGGATACAAATTCGTCGCAGGAGATTGTGGTTTAAGGGTCTTGTTAGATTCGAACTAACTATTTACGGTCTCAAGTGGGGCATGTGTCAAGTTACCTAGACTCTACTTAAGTTAAAGGCCCGGACGGTGTGCTACGCCACCGTCCAATACTGAGAAGCTTTAAATTTTGACATAAACTGGTTTGATTGTAACAAATAGGTCAAGACCTGAACCGGTACTTTCTAGTTGATGTTAGTCCTAGCAGCAGTCTTAGTATTAGTAAGCACTAGTAAGAAGTGCACTTCCTAATTTGTAGTAGCCTGCTGATTTCACGTTTCGCAGATTGAGTTCCCTTGTGGAACCCGAGAGGGATACGAATGTTGGATCATTAGAGATTACTGCTAGGACTTCCTACCGCCAGTGTCACATCCTCACCTCACATGTTCCATTTCCAAAATGGCCAACTCCATCCGTCTCTATGTCTTAACCTTCAATTGTGCGAAGTCTCTTATTGATGTCGATGCGTTTTCGTCACAACTTCACTCTACATTTAAATCTTCCTATCTTCCCGATCTCATCATCATCTCCCTCCAAGAGATAGCTCCTCTTTCATATTCCTTTATTGGTGGCTCATTTCTCACACCATTTTTGAAACGCTTCAATGATGCCATTCAAAGCTCTCTCAAAGCATCTACTGATGATAGGTCGCCTTACCTACACGTGGTGACGCATACTGTTGGTTCGACGGGCTTAATTATTTTTGCTAAAAACGCCTCCGCAATAACAGATGTAGAAACTGCCGGTGTGGGTCTTGGGTTATGGGGCCTGGGCAATAAAGGAGCTGCCGGCGTGCGCTTGAGATATCAGAACACATTGCTAACTTTTGTTGCAGCCCACCTTGCTGCGATGGAACGGCAATTACAGAAACGGAATGAAAATTGGAAGAATATTGTAAAAAGATTAGTCTTCGATACGACCATGAAAGATAGATTAATTGAAGAGACACCGCTGCTTGATTTCAAAGCCAAGGATGGTTTTATCTATAAAGTAGATTCATATCTCTTTATCGCCGGCGACCTCAATTACCGCACATCTCTACTCCCACCTTCTTACAGAGACTATGTTGATGCCTTTCCTCAGCCTCACTATCCACCGAGTGATGAGCGTCACTTCACATCCCTTCTTAAATTAGATCAGCTTACTGAGGCTCGCCGCGCCAATCAAACATTTCATGGTCTAATTGAAGCTGAAATAACTTTTCCGCCAACATACAAGTACCAAATTAGTAGCAATAGATCGATAGCCGGAGATGAAAGCTATGTAAAGTGGAATTGGGCAGCTCATCGATGGCCATCATGGTGTGATCGCATCTTGTACTTAGACTTGCCTTCATGGCTAATAAGGAAAGATGAAGCAACTAGGATCAAAGTACTGAAATATGACGCGCTTTCCGTTCAACCAACTTCTGATCATCGGCCGGTACTTTTAGAGGTAGAAGTTCCGCTTCTAGAAATACACGGGCCGAGAGAGGACGAGGAAACTAACGATCCAAGAATTCATCCGCCATTTAATATTGATCCTGACTGGAAAACCCAGTACACTAGGGCAAGATCTTTAGAGCTCTCGATAGGTTGGGCATTATGGTTGACGACCACCTGGGAAGGGGGTAGTCTGAGTTTAGTAGCGCTTGTGGGTCTGATGGTAACTTTACAATATTTATAAAATGAATTTACAGACGCGCCAGTCCTCAAGTCCTAAATTGCGTATGTGCCAAGTAGATTTTTTTAAAATTATCAACGTATCTCTTCGTATATGTAGATGATAATTAAAGCGAGAGGTAAAATTTGCCATCCCTAAGTTTTACTAACAGTCGACTCCGCCAGACCCTTAGGCTGTTTGTTAATGGGTCCGGTCCACGCGAACTACTGCTCACTATTACTTTCTTATCAGTCAACCTAAGTCTAAGCTTAGGTTTACTACAATGATGCCATACACTACAACTTCTTCTATGGCTCTTTTCTCTTAGCGACATTAAAGATGTTCGGGCTCTCGCCACGCTCCTAAAAATTTTGAACCAAATTCCTCCAAGTCACTCATACATGTTTACAGATACGCCCATGGCGCAGAAATCTCATTATGCCTGAACCATTCATATATATCAATGGCTGGCCCGGATCAGGGAAGCATACAACAGCTAAGGCCCTTGAACGGCAGCTCGCTGGAAAGGCTCGTGTGGTATGTAGCTACTTTGGCGGACCCAAGACAATGCTGATGACAAGACGTCAGGTTCACAACCACCTCCATATAGACCTCGCTGGAGCTATTCTTCCGCGCGCCAGCCCCGAGTATTACAATTTACGTCAGCAACTCCGCGACGTATATTTCCAGACGCTTGCGGCGGCGTCCGAGACTTTTGATTACATGTACGCCGATTGATTATCTCAGCGCTAGAAGCTTTCTAACCTCTCCTAGATATATTTTTACCGACTCCCAGACCAATGATCCTGTTGGACGTGGTGTCACTTCACAGTACGTCAATGCTGCATCGGAGCGCGGATGCACCTTTATTCCAGTTGTTTTAATCTGCGAAGAAGAAGAAAATTTCAGGAGGTTACGTTCTCAAGAGAGACTAAATCTCGCCAAGGGTGGGAAGGGATTATTACTAGACATCGATCTTCTTAAGGGCTACAGAGGCCAGGGGGAGATTCTGAGATGGCCTTGCAAAGAACTGTTGGTGATTGATGTAACTCACATCGGAGTAGGAGAAGTTGTGTTAAAGATTATCAAGCACTTGGAATTGATGGGCCGTGAAAGTGGCAATTAAAGACACTGTTAGAAATTAATTCTCGTCTACAATATTGGTGTTTCTATCCAAAAACGTTATCAATATATACTGATTTTACAACATCTAAGGAGTCATGTAGCCAACACGGACCGGTATGTACTAGTACGGGTAAGTAGACGTCGCCTGATCATATACTTTCAGCTTGGAGGCTCGCACACATTATCGCCCGGCATATTTGTCATCATTTAGCTGCCAAATTCACGGTGTGGAATTCAGTTTTGGTAAGTGATCCATTAACGGTCAAACAACCTTATCAATTTTATCAGGGCCCAATTTAGACCATAACGAATTCGATGAAACCCACATCACTCGTACCGCATAACTCAAATGAGACGTATCTTTTCAGCAAGCCCGGGTTGACGCCCCGAGAACCCTTGCGGATATTTTTGGAAGATAGAGATATATGTCTGTACTGACGTAGACCAGCACAGCTTAACATTTGGAAGGCTCACGTTCGGATTTGATTTTCAGATAACACTACAAATTAACCCCTGCGGCATGTAACCTATTCGTGAACACCCTCTTGAGGTAAAAATATGAAATCCCGATGACTATCCGAGTACCCTTTCATTGTCCCCCGGAGATGTCTTCTCCGCGAGAGAATATGGTTCGTGGAGTGGGGTTTGGCTGAATTTGACCCAGCATTCTCTTGTCTTACGTGGGGTATCTGTCCAGAATCTTCTGGTGAGAACGACTCGGATAGTGTACCGCTCCATCGTGCCACCCAAATGAGACTGATATTGCGTTGAGTTGTGATTGGCGACGTAACCGTGTCCTGGTATCTATCATCAGTCGTCTATTGCCGCACCGCTATGGCTGTGCATGTCACACGCCGGGTCGACCAGGATCGTGGATACAAGATAAAATGAATCTGCCGCGGGCAAACGACAGTCAACAACACGAAAAACTCCACTAAGTTGTGTTCACTTCAAACCGGAGCTCATCTGAAAGACTGTCCAGCCATGGGATTGATTGGTATTGACGGCGATGTATCGTATGGATAAATTTTCCACGTAACATCTGGAGTCAACAGCATAAGCTTATGTGACATGAAATGGCCAATTGCTGGTTTACTTGCACCCGGGGCCTGCGAGCCATAAACCCACGCAACACGCAACCTTTTTGGTAAATCGAAGATGTGCTTGGTCATCGAAGCCTTTTTCTCATCTTTTGCCAGGTCAACCAGTCTCGGTAGCTGGTACAGTCAGTATGGATTATCGACAGCAAATTTTTCCAAATATGCTAAAATACCACCATCAGAACCGCTGAACCAATAGCACCCGGCAGTCTAGTTGATTTAATTTTAAAGCATACTATTCTGAAAAGACAGGGATAAAGCAGCAGACTTTGGTCAGTGCGCTGACCAGACTGAACGGTACTGTAGGGATAGAGCTCGACACGAGGAGTCGTGATATACGCAGTCTCCCCTTTTGGATATGGGAAGCCCCCCCCCCATGTAAAAACTATTCTGCCTGGTTATTTTGATCTGCTACTAAATTTGGGACAAGGATAGATTTTTTCTAACTAAAAAAAGTTTAATTGACTCTAATCCCTGAAAAAGAAAACAGGACCCATTAAATTATGACGAACATATAGTACGTCTTTCAGCCTAACGATTATGACCCCACTTAGATGTTAGGGCAATGACTTCGAGTATGGCCTGTTGCCGGATCACAGGGTCAAGAATCGGAGGATCAAGAATAAGCTACCGGAAATTAGGCTGCGGACGATCAAAGTGCCAATGTTGATGGAAATCGTTGATCGTTAGACCTGAACGAATGAATTAGCTTAACTTGGCCAAAGGTCAGGGTCCTAAAGTTAAAATACCTCGATTTTGGGACATTCGCTCCTGGATGATGTGGCAGCAGGGCATACCCATCGACTTATTGAATGTCCCAGTTCAAATGGAACTCTGTCCATACCGCGTTCGCAGTTCCTCATTCCGTGCATATTTGACCTGCTTGCAGGTTTCATAAAGAGCAAAGTGTGAAATTCTGCCCAGAACTCCATAGTAGAGTTCCTCAGAAATTCCTGCAGACAAGCTGTCGCGTGCTCTTGAGCGTTTGATTCCGATCTCGTTGATCTGATCAGACAGTGCCAGCTGGATCGAGGCCCAAACAAACGACAGCTTCTTGGTTGGAGTTCCAATCCATTTCTTGAGCACAGCGTGTGCACCTTCGAGCCTGGAGGTTGTCGTCGTGTTTCGATTGAAGAACTGATTGGTCCAGGCGTGCATGATGTTCATGTGCCGAGGCTCTGACCATTACTGAACGGAAAACCTCACAGCATCTTTCCCAAGGATTTTGGTCGTGTGCCGAGCAAGATCACCAGGTGAATTGGCTGGCGGAAGTTCGTGCAATTCGCCCTCGTTGTGATTGAACTCTATTCTGAATTCTTCGACTCTGTCTAGATGTTCTTCGGGTATCATTGAGTGCACGATATCTGAAAAGAACCTTTCAAATTCTTTCCACCGTTCTTCCGTTTCGAATCTGGCTTTGCAATTGACCATCAAATTCTTACATATATGCCAAAAGCAGATAATTCTGCTGGTCTCAGAATGCTGAAAGTGACGATCAATTGCGTTCATCAATGCCAGTTCGCAATCAGTACCAATCACGGATGGATGTCGGTTATGCAGGTAGAGAGATTTGAGGTGAGTCACTGCCTTGTCATAATTTTGCTCGTTTTCCCGGTCCAGAAAACAATATCCTATGGTAAACGAACTGTTATGATTATCAACACCAAGAATATCCAAAAGAGGCATGCCAAACTTGTTTGTCTTATACGTGCAATCCATGAGGAGGATATCTGGACTTTCGTTCAGCAACTCGACGGATCGTTTTTCCGCAACAAACAAGTAGTTGAGATGGCCTAAAGCGTCCTGGCTATACTCAAAGAACACACTCCCATTCGCACGTTGCTTGGTCAAATAGTTGATGAATGCTTGGGGAGTTGAAAGGCCGTGTTGGCTCGAGCGATATATCTGGGCGTTAATGTTGTAGATATCACGATGGTTGACCTCAGGTGCATGCTCCCGGTTCTTCAAGGTTGCTACAGTCCTAGATGCCGGAATACACATGCTGAAGTTATTACGAACCAGTGCCATATCATCTTCGTTGAGATGACGATGTTCTGGGAAAGACGATGGGTCAGCGGGCTCATGATTGTGATTGATACTCTCTGTATCGATACTCCCATCTTCTGCTTGTAGAAAACAAATATCCCATGTGCCATCAGTCCTCTCCCTAGCTTTGCACCTGAAGGGGCAATTTGTCTTCCGAGTGAGTCGCTGTCGCTTTCGACATGGTTCATCGACCTCACTGCGGTAAAAACCACCCTTCTTGCAGATCAGAATCTTCATTGTTAAGCCTTTCCTCTTCGATCTAGCAATCGTGATAGCATATCCGGCAGCTTTGGCATGGCCTTATACAGCCTCGTGTAAGGCTTCGAATGAAGCATAGGAACCAGCAGGAGGAGCAGAAAAAGCTGTAATAGGTGAGGGATCCATTTATATAGTTCGATGGAGGGAATTCTCTAGAAATTAGTTATACTGACACGCAATGGACGTGCTTAGAGTAGAAAGGTGTTGTCGCACATGATAGTACTTCAAAGATGGTTTGTATCAGGTATGGAAGCTTGGTCGTGTGAGACTGACGTACTGCGTGGACTTTGATTGAATGAATAATACGAGATTGTGTCACTGATGGTGCGTGTGAAGGTTGTGAGATATTACAAAGTTCTGGTGTAGGAAAAAACCTTAATTAGTGTACATAGACATAATATTATGATGATCACAATCATTTATTACTATAGCAACATCGAAACTAAAAGTTTTTGTAACTAGTGACAGAATTAATTTTCACCGCTCGACAGATTTGGCATTCAGAAGCGGTGAAATGGGATTTCATGGGGGAGGGTACTTCCCATATCCAAAAGGGGGGACTGCGTTTATCACGACTCGACACGAATCGTGATAAAAATCCCCCCTTTGAGATATACTCCCACCTTGAAAACCCTAATTTGCCTGGTAATATGGATTTATCGATTAGCCCCACAACATTTACGGATAAACTGTCTAATTATAAACTGTAAACAAATACTGAACGCACATACAAGTACAGTGTCTCAGCCCTAAAGATGTTTAGTGGCTGATGTTGGCTCTGTGTGTCCATACTCTGATACTACGGTATTAATCGTGTATAGGCGCTAAAATTCGACTTTTACAGGGTATATAGGCTTTTACTAACTTGAATTAGCATGACGATAAGTAGATCTCCCCACCTAAACTTTAAATTTGTATGGCAAAAATTTCACAACGAAATATTCGTTGGTTTTGCTTTTTTGGTCCATTATAGCCCTCTATTCACTTTTTAATTCATTAATACATTTCATAAATAAATTATACTTCTATCTAGCTAATAATTTACATATCCGCCTTCAGCTTCGTAAACGGCTCTGATTCTTCGGGGCATCGAATCTATCAGTTTCTCCAAGTCATCCCCATTAAACCCCAGATCCCACGCCTCGTTCACTATTTGACGAAGATGCCCTTGACTCCGCTGCCCCCTTGATCCAACGCTGGATAAAGACGCTCCATGTACGCTTTCATATAACTCCACAAAGTTTCTATCGGATTTAAATCAGGAGAATATGGCGGCCACTCCATTAGAGAAATATTCCTCCTTTCAAACTCACGCATAGTTTGCCTCGACTTGTGAGGAGGGGCGTTGTCCTGCATCACATCTAGTCCTGGTTCCCGAAAGACCGCACTCTCTATGAGAGGCACTATCCTCTCGCAGTAACTGGCCGCAGTGATATGGCCCCACTCCTTCTCCCAAATCAGGCAAGGCCCCTTCTGTCGTCCAAAGAAAGATCCCCAGAACATCCACCCAACTCTCCTCCGCGTCTTGGCTAGGACACAGGTATCTTCGTACTCTTCCCCAATCTTTGACTTAAACTTAGCTCAAGGGAACTCTAAATCTTAGGAGCCTTTAAGGGACTACTGACCTTTCTTGTGACCCAACGATCACTTTGCCGACCATTCATAGCCCAAGTCTCGTCGGACCAGAGGACTCTCATCCAATGTTCCTTCCGCCAGTGGAGATGTATTCTGGCAAACTCATATCTCTTCAGTTTGTTGACTGAAGAGATAGGAGGTTTTAATCGTGCAATCCTGCGTGCATATCCCCTCTTTGCCAGTTCACGTCGGATCACATTCTCGCTCACACCAAAGTGCCGAAATATAAAATGTGCAAGTTGGAAAAATGACATCCGACGATTTTCCGATGATAAACAGACGAAAAATTCTATTTCATCGACCTGGGAACTACTTAGAATAGGTGGCCTACCACTGGAGTACTGAGGCTCGGTATTTTCAACGCTCATGGTGTATTGTACCTGTCGCCATGTAATCCCAAGGCGTTGAGAGATTTTGACGTAACTGTGTCCCTCACTGGCCAAGGTTCTAACCTGCACATGTTACTCTCTTAACCTTATCAATTTGTAGATTTCAGACTTACTTGAATACGTTGAGTTTGTGTTAGGCGTTTTGCATAAGTAGGAGATGCTGATGATGGAGAAGGTTGTTGAGGTGAATCCATCTTTGCGGCAATCTAGTACAGTAAATTAAAATCTTCTAAAGTAGTTGACTTAAGGTTCAGATGCACTCACATGAAGTAAAAATTAGATAGATGAATGAAATAAAAGTATGCCGTTGAGCAAAATAATAGTAAATAGCTGACAATGATTTAAACGAAACGACCTCAGGTGTGCGCGAGTGAAGAAAGGTGCAGGCATGAAGGTGGGCGTTGGACTTCATATACAGATGCATATCTCTTATGCCTTAGGCCATAAGATTTTAAAATTTGAAGCTAACAGGGATACTGTGGATCTATCGTGAGGTAACCTGGAATATCACCACTTTATCTCCACTTTATCCCCGCTTTAACCCCTGTACCCTATAAGAAGCGGATCAACGAACAATACCCTATCATGAGAGTACCTTGCAGTCACTTATCGTAGCATACAAAACTAACATCAGCTACTAACAATCTTTAGGGCTGAGACACTGTATATGTGTGCTTAATTATTTTTGTACATCCTTATCGAACAATATCTCAAAATTTTACAGCCTATTTTTTTTTAAATCATATTGTATTCAACCATCTAGCTATGACAAGAGATTTAAGTATTCTTTTTTTAATACAGTTATCCGCTCCTCAACTCCTTGAACTCCCCTTGGCACCAGTCTAGAGGCTCATAACATGGGGTTATACTGTCCAACATTACTAATCATACCAAACTAACCCTTAATTCGAACTTAATGCCTGTATCTTGTTTTCTTTTTTGAATATGTTTCAATTGGTATTCTTTTCATTTTTCGTTGCTTTATCATAGAATTGTGGCTCCTTGACCTCTTACAGCCTATTTACTACCTTATGGTTTTTGGACAATGTACGGACCAGATTCCATTTGGGATAAAATTAAATCAGATACTCTAGTAGTAGTTTTGTTTATTCGTGCTATGTAGAGTCCAAGACTATTATAACACTAGGGCTCCTCTCTGACCCAGGCCACACCTTTTACAGTGCTCCTATCCCCTTTTACCTCGAACCTAAGATCATTGATACATTGACCCATGACGGGTAGCCATTTAGCTCAGTAATTACTCGTAGAATTAAATCATCTTTTCTGCGGAACCTTCTGCCCAAAAAAAATTGAAAAAGAGCAGCCATGGAAACCGGTACGCGGGAAAAGGTCTCAAAAAACCTGCAACTCCAGCCAGGCGAGGCCTAGACACCAGAGCCACACGAGGTGCGTATCCCCATCTGTATCTCCCTAATATCCCATAGTCCAGATATCCTCATTATACCGACACCACCAGCGCTCAGGTAGCGGTGCTCTTTCCTCGGGAGACAGTATAATGCCAGAATATCTGTAAACAGTGAGAATTCATCTTGGTAAAAAGGGCCAACTTAGTCTGATCCATCACCACCATAACGGGAGCTAGGTACGCCCCGGAAACTCGTTTGGATGACTTTTCCTCCGTGACCAAGTAATGCGTGTTTCTGTTGGCTCTGAAGATAAACTCCAGGTTCGTAGGGGACACCATGTACAGGTAGAAACGCCGTCTTCGTCCCCCTGGCCCTCTTCTATAGGTAACTCTATTAGAAGCTATTTTTACAATCATGCAGGATCACAACGTTTTGCAAAGTCCAACGACAAAATGTTCTCGCATTACACCAACTCAAGGCGAATTCATTACTGATTTTGCCTGGTGCCTACGTGATGCTTGTCGTAAATATCCAGTCCCGCATTACAAATAATGCACATGCGTGCGCTTTCACATGATACTAGTCGTACACTAATTTTAATGTCTGTATTGTATTCTTGGCACGTATCTAGTGTTTTTAGTAGTTTCATATTACATGCATGTTCTGTTCTTACATTTAGTTGTTTGGAAGATTAACTAAATGTCAAGTCAAATCAACACCTTGATGTCGCTGCTATTTTGGGACACGGGCGGTTATCTTGGTTTCTACTATATTCGTCTCATAAGGACTTTACTGTATATATATTTAGAGCTCTCACCCCTCGGAGATTCTCAGTTCATTTGCGTTTACTGAATATCTCTGAAGGCTATATTCGTACCTACATCATGTCGACCTACTAAGCTTTATATCTAAGGCTCTATTCACCTGCTTCTTTGTTCGACTGTCATCCTTCTTAACCCTCACGTCGCTCCAGCATTCCCCTATACGATCCACGTCCTACAATAATGTTTTCTATGAATTTCCGGAAAGCAAGCAGAGTTCGACCGTTAAAAACGTTTTGACAGATATAGGTATTCACCACTTGCCAAGAGTATGGTCACTTGCCAAATATTCTTTGCCAGGTTCCGACAACTTCAAAGTTGTGCAGAATGTTCTCCATCTTGCATCTGGAGTCAGCAATTGGTCTCACGAGAAGAAAACCTTCAAAATAACTGCAGATGCGCCTCAGATTGAATAACTGAACTCTATTTTGAATCCTGATAAAACAAGTCCAATGGCTGTGGCAGATCCAAGGATGAACAACCAGGAAATTTGTACAACATTAGATTCTGAACATGAATCACGAAGTGACGAGTTAGCGTTCACTGGAAAACCTGGAAACTCTAGATGTTATAAATGTAGTAAATTAGGCCATTGAGCAAAAGATTGTAAGTGAAGCTGTATATTGAAACCATTAACTCCATTCAATCAAAAATGGCGAGGCACCAAATTAGAATCTCTGGCGGAGCGTTTCAGTGGTGGCATCAAGAACAAATATAATAATTTTAACTATAAACAAAATTTGACGAAACCGCCAGCAAGCGGTTCGTCCCCAAATCAACTGGAAACCGTGCCTACATTGTTGACTATGTCACGAATCAATGATGTCAGCTGGAGCTTGATGTTAAAGATATTGCAGATTTAATTTCGAATTCTACTGAAGATGAACGATGTTACAATCGTGTCTACTTATATTCCCATACGTTCTCCTCCAATACCCGTCCGCACGTGCTATTGCGTCATTTTCCACGCAAACGTCATCGCTCCCCTGCCGCCTAATGCATGTCAGCTGTTATTCTGCATAACATGCGCTCTCTCACCTGTATAGTGTTGACCGTCTTCTGCAGGTTTCGGTTGGTAGAAGCTCCGACTTTTACTAGTCCTGCGTGAATCCCCCTTGAGTCACCTGAAGAGGCTCGTGTTGCATAACGTGAGCTACAGGGTTTATTCGGACTACCGGCCGTTACAGACTAGGAAAATAATGAGCACATTTCAATACCTTCTCCGGACGATCTTATTAACGATTATGACGACAGTGACGAATCAGTTCAAATTTTCAAACATTTGGAATCTCAAAATCATTAATAACGGGACCACAATGCCTACTTGGTGGCAGTTGGCAATGGCGAAAAATATCCGGCTCTCTCTCACAAATCAACACGAGAGAGTTACTGTGATCGCAAACGTAATTGTCTCATTAGGTAACAAGATGATTAGGGGCGTGCAGGAATAAATAAAGCATTGATGGCACAATGCATAGATGACTGCAATTACCCTTTCATGCATGAAGACTCCAGCTTAGATTAGGCGCAAGGGTCTGGATTATTGTTATCACTTCTACATTTTCGCCAATTGAGATCATATCGGATGAGTAGCATTTAGCAGAGGAGATTAGTTAGGAATTACTGGACTACTTAGTGGGATACCTCGGGCAAGATGAAGAAATCCAGCTTTACAATTTGTGTCATTAACTTCTTACATAACTGCGAACGTGTTACTAAGGTCATATTCCATCAGTTTCGTATTACTCTCCATCTCTAGCCTTTTTGCCTCCCTCGAAGGCGATTCCAACCCTTCGTCACGCTGTTATAGTTACGGCAAGCCACAAAATGTTTTCTTTACGCGTTTTTTTCACATCGTTATTAAATATTTACTATATTTTTTGATTATGGATGTTAATCTTGTTATATTTGCTCTTCTCTTGTACAAAAACTTTATACTTATCAATCTTCTTCAATTTCAACAATTTCTGGCATCAGTAGGAGAGGTCCCACTTTCATTTATGATGCTTTAAGAAGCGCCCCATTCCTTGCCCAGTCTCCCCCGAATGATAAATAGACTACAGAATTAACTGTTCCTTGTGGGGTAACTCCGAACGATAGTTTTCCTGTAGATCTAGCCTTGGGCTGTACTTTGTTTCATGCCCATGGTCTTAAATGTCTCGAAGACGGGTCTATTCAATTGCTTCACATGCCTGAAGCACCTATTTTATTTCCGTTGTCTAACAAAATTTCTATCGCTACGTCTACACATGTAGTTGCGTGGCACCCGAACACCGTACCAATAGGTCTCGAATATGGAGCCTCTAATGCCGCCAATTATCCATCGCTGTTTAGTAAAGACGTGCGCAAACTGGACGTTAAAGCAGCAAAAACCCACAAAACTGATACTGAGGAACACGCTCCAATTAAATGTCCTTCCCGTCGGCATAGTACGGATCAACTTCGGTCAAGACGAGAGTTTTGTAAAACTCACGAATGTAGTTTAACGCAAAAGAGCAAAAGTCCTTGAGCATCTCCCCTGTTACTAACACTCAAGAAATCTCTACCAAATACTGACATAGTCGTATACCGCATTTGTGTCAACTACCGTCAATTAAACAAAGTCACCAAAAAGAAACCTCAACCGTCATCTTTTGCATTTGACGAAATTCAACGCCCTGCAGGTCATAAATTTTATGCTTTTCAAGACCTCGAAAACAGTTTCTGGCAAATACGCATGTATGAAACTGACCGTGAAAAAATCAGCTTTTGTTGCACCTTACGGTATTTACGAATGGATGGTCATGCCTTTCGGCTTATGCAACGCACCAGCAACATTCCAATGTTTTGTGGAAGAGGCTCGTGAATCGTTCAGAAGCTTTGTGGCAGGTCTTCTGGATGATGTATGTGTCTGGGGAGATAGCCATGAGTAACTACACTCGCTTCCTAGATCAATTTTTGAGCATTTCGTATATTACGGCCTGATTTTAAACCCTAGAAAATGCCAGGTTTTTGTGCATCAAGGAGTATTCCTCGGATTTTGTATCTCTGAAAATGGAATAACAGCAGATCCTGAAAACATTTCTGCCATCCGTAATCGACCCATGCTCACTACTAACTCTGAAAAATGAAGTTTTGTTAACGCTGCTGGGTACTTGCGAAGTTTGATTAGAAATTGCTCTAAGCTAGCAGAACCATTAATCAACCAATCTATTGGACCAAAAATATCGCCAGCAATTCGTACGAAAGAATCTGCAAAGTCATGGAACGAAATTAAACTTGCGTTAACCTCCGACCCAGTGTTTCGAAAATTTGATTGGCGCCGACCTATCTTTTTAGAAACCGCCTCGTCTCAAAGCTTTGTGGGAGCTCCTCTTCGATAACCACATTTACATCTTTCCAAAGAAAACCTGATTTCAATTTTATACTCCATAGCATATCTCTCGCGTAAGCCAACTCCTACACAACAGCGCTGCTCGACACAAGAGCGCAAACTTCTTGCCATCATGCTATCTCTACAACACTGGCGTCATTGGGTCGGAGGTGAAAGTATAACAGTTATCACCGACCACGAGTCACTCAAAACTATGCAGACTAAAGTAGAGCAACCCGCTCGAATGGTCCGTTTCCTGGAATCCATTGAACATTACGGAGTCTGCATTCTATGTCGACAAGGCAAAGCCAATGTCTTGGCTGATTACCTTTCTCAACCTCCTGACAAAATTTTTAATCCAGAAGAAGCCTAAGAAAATGAAAGTCTGATTCAAACTGCCAAAACACCTTTCAGATAAGCTCTTGATAAAAATACCGAAATCATAAAATACTCTGAGCAGCTCAATCACATTAACTTACAATGTATTTTCGAATTTCTCACTTACAAACAACATCTACCAAAAAATCTCTTTAGCTGGGATGAGGTAATGTGACTTTCGTAGTCTACAATAATACAATTCATTGAATGAAACGCAGCCTCTCTTATAACCGTGGAAAGCCTCCCACGCCAGTTGAAATCGCCGCAATATTAGAAGTGTTAGAATGCGATGATCTGTTATTTTCATCTAAAGAAATTCATGAAAGCTCAGGACACACGTTAGTTGACATCACAATGCTTGAGTCCAGCCAAAAATACTAGCATCCTGAGCTGAAACTAGCCATTTTTGAAGTAATTAGAAATTGCCGCTCACGTCAGCTCATGAAACTTCCAGATCCCACACTCGATGATCTTACTCCTCTTCAACCTGCGTCATATTTAACTCTCTGGACCATTGATCATACACAGATCGGACCTAAAATTCTGCTAAACACAGTTGAATACCCCACTGGTTGGCTTGAATCTCGTTTGGTACCTTCCGCCGGCTTTTCGAATACCGTTCCTTTAATTCTCTTCATTGTAAATTATTTTGGGGTACCAAGGTAAATAATTAGCGACAACGACGGCTGTTTTAGTGGAATCAAAGCCAAAAATTTCCAAAAATTTATGGTATTAATATGACACATACAACGCCCGCAAGGCCCCGAGGAAATGGTAAAGTAGAACAAACAAATGGTGTTCTCAAGGCAATTTTAACACGAAACCTACTTGATAATCCGCAAATGTCTTTGAAAACGGTACTGAAAATTGCTGTCTCAATATTTAATCGTCGTTTATCATTCTCGGGACACAGCCCTTATGTTCTTTTGTTTAGCACCCAACCGCCTGATGAAGAGCTATCCTACCCAGTTTACGTTCGAGAAGCAAAATCTTTCGAATAAAAGCAATGGAATGAGGAGCATGTATGACTACATGCCGCACCGATCGCTCACAATTTTGTGAATAGCATGAAAGTGGTAAGAGCTAAAACGCGTGCATATCTTCAGGAATGAAAGGCACTATTTCGGACATGTGCTCCGGGACACTAGGTCTTTCGAGTACGTCAGTGTGGCAGCTGATAAGCTGAATTAATCCTGTAGCCTATGTGGCGCATAGGCAGGCCCAAACTCTGTAGGGATAAAGGTATGGCGCATGGGGCATGTGGCAAAGGGCAGGGTACTATACGGCAGGGGGGGTTCTCGCTATTGTGAAACTTCCTGGAATACAGAGACTAGCTGAGACTCGGAGGCAAGCTGAGGCGTGGAGACTCCTTGATACACCTGGGTTTTCTATTACGAGGACTTTCTGATACACGAGGATTTCCCAGAGACCCTCAGTCATGTTAGGGCCAAGGCGAGTTATTAGATTGGAGAGAAACTGTATATATATGTGTTGAGGAACGAAATAGTTCACATCCTTATAGATTTGAATATTAATTACCTCTGTTACGGGATAAACCCTGTGGCGATTCTGGCTATGCCAGAAATGTAAGACCACCATAAATAGAATTATATAGAATTGGACAGAACGTTATCAAACGGAAGAGAATGGAATGGAACGGCGTGGAAAGGTATAGAGTCGAAGGGAATGAGATGGTTAGTATGGAGAATGCCCTACAACTAGAACTGACAGAATCTTCGAGGAGATTGTAGAACGATGGGAGGGGTAGATATTATATGATAGACCAGCTCGTAGATTCTGTAGACTTTTACAATAGACTGTATTTATCTTGGACTTGCTCTGTTGTTAACAACATCAACTGATCCGGCGACAACCTCTACCCATTTAGCAGCGCAAGCGCTCTTGTCTAGACTGTGATAGTCAGCGAGGACATATATTTGAGCCCTATTACGATGGTCCTTAGGCTATTTCCAGTTGTCATCCCAACAATGCGTATTCACTCGCTTCACCCGAAGGATCTGAACCCTCAAACTGCCACAATATTTCAATCTTTTTTCCCGCATATATTCGAGACGGACATCCAGTGAATAGTCTGTGGTATGAAAGCAAAAAAAATGTTGGAACTAGATCAAGAAAGATTAAAGAAATCTTTAAGAAAGTTATTTAATCTGTTAATGGTATCTTTAGCATCATTTTCATCTTAGCAAGCTGTGGACAGCTTTTGGTGGCGAAGGGGGGTGATGAGGATCATTTGGATTGGGCATCAATGCGTCTATCAGGATTTGTAATCAACGAAGCATCAGTAGTTTGCAGACGACATGTGAGCCAACTCTAGAAGGTTATAACTATTTTCACATCCTAGTTGTAGAGGACAAGTTTTAACGTATTTTTGTCTCAAGCTTTACAGCCAGTTGCCATCCTCGGAGCCACGAGACACCACGTGATAAACCAAGTAATCAACCTTGTATCATCGATAAACCAACTTATGCCCTCAGTCCCATACCAGCACAAATGTGATACTTTTCGGTCTTATTATATAAATTATATTGTATTCAGCCCAGAAGCAGTAACAATCGTGGCTGAGGTTGAAGAACTATAAAGAGAGGTATTTAAGAGAGAGAGAGCCAATTACCTCTTTTACTCAATTTACTTGTAATATGAAGTAGAGTAAACAGCCTGGCCACACCCGGCTTCATTCGTGCCTGGTCCTCTTGCGGCATTCTGGCACGGTTTCATAGATTAGTTCACTTGATGCTGATATTAATTCTGTTGTCGGATGATTAGTTTCTCGAGTAATTGGATCAATACGAGTCAACCATGCATGGAGGTTTGAAATGAGATCACTAGTCAGGAAGCAGAGGATAATAAGGTCAATCTAGTTCTATTAGGCAAGTCCTTGAATTATCTGGTATGGTTATGCAGTGTAGTAGAGAAGGTCATGTATCTATAGGTTCAGCGTGTGAGAGGTTTCCTCTGCACGCAACGTCTTCTGAATATACATTCACCACAAACCTTTCACATCTCTTCCTTGGGAAGACCGATTTACTTCAATTCCAAATCCTTACTTTTCTCCTTACGCTTCTTCCTCATTTTGTCTTTCCCTTGGGAAGACCACATCCATTATCTCACATCAGATCTCGTTATCACATTTACCTCGTTCGCCAGTGCCCCACGGAACGCCGATTACCCTCTCCCTGAGACACGGTAAGCTACAAGAAACCAATATTAGGCGAGCCAGGAGATCATGCAAAGTCACAACTCTAGATTACTGAGCTCGCAGAATTTAATGTAAAAGGTTGTGATGGATTTTTGATTTTTTAATTATTCCTGTATGTGCAGACTTGAGGTTATGACAAAAATGACACTGGAACGGTACATGGAGCGATCACTCAACATGACGTGAAGGGTACTCACACCCAAACATCATTAAAAGACATCACTCAATGTCAGGCACCTTACAGTTCCTGCTACCCTTAACCGCTTACGTCTACCGCAGGAAAGTATTTCAGCTACCCACGGCTACCAGTGTGCCTTCGTCATTACGACATACATGACCAGTTGTGGTGGACGAGTCATCCTCGCGAGGTAGGACAAAATTCTCGTCGAGACTGGGTGAAAGGTACCACAGTTGCATCATTTCAACGGTACGTAATTACCGGAGTGATTTCACTACAATCGGGGAAAGTATTGTAGGTCCCGCTGAAGGATACTACTCATGTCTCTCAACGACTTAACCTCATTAGAAAATATTTACGTTGCCATAACGTTTCAACCACGGATCAAAAATACTTTTCATGTCCATTTCAGCATAGGAAAGTCGAGATAAGGATTGGACTGTTTCATTCAAGAAACAGATTTCCTTATGACAAAAAATATCAAGCCATAACATCTTCCAGGCGCGGCAGAGAACCCGTACTGCTCATCTTAGTTGTAATCGGTTGATGGTTTCACAGTAACAGTATTTTACGGCCATCACTTATTTTAGCAGCTCTCAGCTAAGGGATGTCGAGTGTGACATTTGAATCTGCCGATATTCCAGAAGCGAAGTTGAATGAAGAGTTGATACTCAACGTACCGATTCACGAAGTTATGCGCCGGAAACCTTGAGCCGCGACAGCCCTAACCGGATGCATGCACGTAACCAGAGACGAGGTCAGTTTGAGTAGATGAGATGACGAGATCGATGGCGGGCGAAAACGGTCGATTCTCATCTCTTCCTGTAGCACTATTTGTGTATCAATGTGTTTCACGGCTCAGTCCATCAGTCTGACAAATTCTGGTTTACGATGAACCCACTATTAAGAATCTATTATCTCACTAATAATATCGAAGTTTTGGAGAGTATCCGTTGAGGTGAAGCCCCTGTTATGCAGACACCCTTAACGGTAAACCATTTTTCAAGAACTCAGGTGCTCAACAGCAAATATCTTCGGTCGCATTATCATACTTCTCACAGTGGATAATCATTGGTAAGATTTCGCGTATCGGCAAGCCTAGAGCCGTCGACTTAGTTTGAGTATGTTTTTCTATCTCTTGTCTGCCGATAGTCACTTTCAACCACCCTCATAACTTAGCTGAAAAACCTACTTCAATATGCACCGATTTTCTTTAGCTCTACCTCAGACCTGTCTTGACAAGCCAGTTACGCAACTGCGTCCTGATTTTCTATGGTTGTAAGTTCCCACGCGGTCTGCCCTCCTAAGAGCCCCTCTCTTGTTACACTAAAGCCCCCTTACGAAATCACCTTTCATATTAATGTGTTTGACATAATCTAGATCTGTTCATAGCTCGGTCAATGCCTTTAATTGGTTCTACCATAAATCTTCATGACAAAGTCTTATGGCCATACTCATTCGCCAAGCATTACAACTTGGCACAATTTTTATATCCGATACGCATAGTTACATGGCACTTCGGCCTCCAATTCGATTCAATTTATTCATACAGGACCAAGTAACCTGTGCTGGAATCGATAGGCGATGCCAGATGTAAGCTTCACGAGTGGCAAAAAATTGATCATATCGGAGATGAAGATAGTCAAATTAAGCTTACAGGTGCATGGAAACTATGTAAGAGTATTAAATAACTAATCCTAAGCGTCCCCAGTGCCTGATCGTGCGTCGTGCGTCATAATTTGGGCTCTACCCCTCACGACTTAACGTCAAGTTTGATGCTCCACCCACGAAGTTTCTACAAGTCCATATCTTTTGAAGTTATTCTATCGGAGAAGTTCAAATTTGATGCAATTTTAATTCCCACACTCATGTAAATCAGCCCAGCTGCATAAATACTTAATAGGCGTAAAGAGCCGAATAAGTACCTGTCAGGCGCCGATATGGGAAGGCGCAGGTTCGGGCAAGAGGAATCACAGGATAGAGAGTCGAGAGGGCGGAGAGCCGAGAGAAAGAGATAACAGCAGTCACAGGAAAGCAGTGGTTAGACGAAAAGAGTAAATTGGGAAGTCATCTGAGAGGTTTGACAGATTAAGATGGAAAACAACGCGTGAGGAACTTGCACACCCAAAACCCGCTCTATATAGACATTGAAAGAAAACATTAAGCGAGGTTTAAGAGTTAACGATAACATGACCAAAACCTCAGGCACTTACCCCTAGATTCCTGACAACACCCAACACCAAGACAACATGAACTTACACGGGATAAATCGGCTTTCGATACATTTCCCAGCCATTTCACTGGAAGTCAAATAAAATCATACTTCTCACCAAACTTCAACATTTGGGCCACATATGGCGACATCTTCCGATTCACATACCAGGGAACAGAATCAATCTGACTGCACTCAAGATCCAGCTCAGAAATCTACTCTACATCCGTCCCAAAGTCTTGCAAATGAGGAATCTTCACACTTGGCCACCGCGTGGAGTGTAGGGAGCGAGGCGTCAACAAATAACCCTGGCCCCTCAATCATCTCTCTCAGACAGAGAACGCATACCCAGCCGATCCGTCATCATGCAAACTGAGCAGAGACCAATTGACTCAGGCATCACCTTGAGGAAGGGAGTAGCACAGCCAATCAATAAACGACGTCGAGCACCCCCCAGCACTAGAGACGGTGCGCTTCTTCTATCGGGACGTTCCTCGTCCCGATTCCATCAGCAGCCGATCTCCCGTGTTCCTCAACCCACGAACAGTAAAAGTCACAGTCCGATCACGAAGACGCATCAAATTGCCCCATTCATGCAAGAAAAGTACCCCCTACAATTGTCGCACTCCCGCACTGCGACGAAAATGGATCGAAATGCGCGCTTTTCTCTCCATCTCTGTATCAAACTCCGTTGTCGCGTCGAGTCCCTCTCTTCTCTAGCCTGCTACCACTTCTATGCGTCCGTTTATTATAACAGCTATTCATAAACCTCTTGACAGGTCATACCCCCCCCATCCTAACTCATATGCCGGCTGCCGGATCACCATTACCACGTCGCGCTCATGCGGCGGAATCTTGCCGATTCCGCAAGGAGGCAAGAAATTCGCGTTGAACACTCCTTCTCGCCACTACTTTAGATGTTACAAATTAGCAAATTCTGGCGAAGACCACTGTTAGATCGGCGTGTGTCATTCCTTGAACATCCGGATGTCACGGGTGACGTTTCCCTGGGAACATTAAATTTCTACTGTAAGTGGCGCTGTATACGTAGGGTGGCTACCGATTCTTTACGAATTAGATCACATGACTGGCTGAGAGAAAACCTGTCAGAATACTACATTTAAACGTGCACAAAAGGTGTAAAGGAGGAAATCTAAGACTATCTTCAGAGTTCTACCCCGTGCGTCATCTGTTTGCAATTTTTTCAGCCTTACGACTCTCTCGAAAGCTAGATCCGACAAGGGACATCCCATAGGCGGTAGATAAGCTGGATAATTTGATAAACTGACGTTGAAATCGCCCGCTGAATCAATGAGCCAGCAAAAAGTATATGGAGCATAGATTTGAATATGAAAGAGATGATGTGCATGTGTGCTTGAGTGTGACAAATTAAAATAGAGCTCTCCAGCTTACACACCCGGCTTTTGCCCGACATAATTTCCAGTCGGTGAGTACCTTGCCACGACATATGTCCATCCCTGTGCCGACGTAGTTCGACCCATACCAACCTCTCTCGTGTCTGGCCAAATCACCTGCGTATAGTGACCATACGCCTCAAAATCACCGTCAGGTATCCTCTCACCCCGATACTTCGGCTTCTCAAGAACCCAGGCAGTACTCGCATCAGCAAAAGAGGGTTCAGCCCCGCCAATACTTCGGAACAAATTTTCGCCCTGACCACTTCCCGAGGAGTGTCGGAGCTCATCGATACCGGCTAGATGAGTACTCCATGATTGCGCTGCGTCGGCAAGTGATGTCGACCACGTCAAGTTGACGCGCAGTGAACCGCCAGCCAGGGCGCGTGCTAGACAGGGTGTTAGGAGATGTGCGTCGAGTGCCCTGGACCAGGAACGGATACCTTGATTGTGGACCGTGAGGGCATCATCGATCATGAGATCGGGGTTCAATGCGATGGTTGATGCCCCTTGACATAGGAAAATGGGAAATATGAACGCGATGATGAATATCCTGACAATAGGTATCCTGGTGGCAAGCAACATTTCGAAAAAGAAGTCTTGATATAGAGGGCTAGCCGGATTTTTTGGACGCGGATACTCGTGAGCTTCCGCACACATATGCAGGCCAGAGCATGGTTATATGTGTGAGGCAAAAGTCATTGTTGAACTCTCGGAACTTTTGGATCGAAGTTGATCAGGAAACTTCAAATGTCACACCGATGGACTTGCTTGCCAGTTGAAACCCAAACATACCATCTTTGCACTCGTCTTTTGCCCTCAACGAATCAGTTTACACAGCCAGCCATGCGCAGAGCGTATGAGTGCTGGCTAACGATGTGTGACAGAGAACTCGTCACATACTATTCCAATACACCTTCGAGTGCGAGTAAGGCTGGGAAAGGGTGCTAATCAATGGTATCGGGATCCCGGGATGCAAGTATGAGTTAACCACAGTAGAGGGAGAAATTGAATGTGTAACCATAGGTAGTGTTTCAAGCTTAGCAGGTGATACAAATCTAGGAGTCGGCAACGCATATTTGATCCACGCGGCTTCACGTACTGTAATGTCAAGATAATTTGAAATAGCTAGGGGAGACAATTCGGTTGAATTTCGAATTTTAAATGATTTTACCTAAAATTATTGCGCTGACTAGAACAATTTGCGACAGCGTGCCATTTTAGCCTTGTCCAACCTTGGCAGTAATATCGAGGTCTTAGATTTTGATTTCATCCTATTTTTCAACAAATGAAGGTAAAGTAAATTCAGAATGGCGACCAGCCTGAAAAATGAAGACCTCGCAATATCTACTGGGGATAACAGAGGATAAGCGCAAGAAGATAGAAAACTCTATAAGCTCCTTCTAAAGTGGGCGTTAAATGATGGTCCCACAGTTGCGGTTAGGGGCAGAAGATCATTTAAAAAACCATCAGTACCGCACAGTAACAGGAGAGTATGTGATTCCAAATCATGAGTCGAGCTTTAACCAATTTTCACGAGCCGGAGGTTACACGAAACAGGTATTTAGTTGTAAAGTGACAAAGGCAACATAGATTCTTGGAAGGTTGGTGGTGGGTTGTTGGAGAAAGTAAAATTGATGAAATAGGTGAAGTGGATGAAATTGACGTGAGGTGGATAATGATGAGGAAACGAAAAAAGACTTAGCGCATAGGGCTACGATGAATAGTCCTGGTCGTGATATATACAAGCAAAACTTCTGAAAATCCGAAAACAAACTTCCAAGTGAGGTTGAATACTCTCAATAGCGAATAACTCCAAGCGCCTGACTTCAATCTTCCTATGAACCTGACATCGACAGTAGCATAACATTCCTTTTTTGGTAACACATAAAAGATAGTAGTACGGAAAAACACTACTTCGTAAAAATTGAGAAAAATAAACTCTGGTCTCAATTGACCTGACGTAAAGATTTGTAGTCCGTCACCTTTGAGATGCTTCGCTGATAAAGGCAAACGTGAAGAGATGATCATATGTACGCTTATAGATGAGGGAAATACAATACTGTCATCGTTCAAATTCAATAACCTCTTGCGCGTCTAACAATGATATTAAATCTTCTCTAGAAGAATTTGTCGGACTAGCCATTGGTGGAGATTTGTAATCTAAAATTTGTGCAATACTATCATTTTCGTAACATTTAGGACTACCAGCTTCCGCATCTGCGCCTTCGAGAAGGTCCCGATCTTCGTTTCTGACACTCCTACGTTCGGCGTCGCTATATTTTCTTGCAGCCCTTGTCTTATCGTAGGGCTCATCTTCATCTTCGTCATCGGATCTAGATACTGTGTTTGAATCCGTCTCATTTTGTGCTTCATCCATACGTCTGCGTACTTCAGCGGCCACCCGCATACCATCCGTCACAATATTATCTAGAACACCGCGTAGACCTTTTGGCGGGGGTATGAGAGCAGCTGAGCTGGTGGAGTTGACACTTAATCCTGAAGCACTGCGATTGAATCCGATGTTGGAGAATGTAGTTAGAGGAGATGATGAGACATCAGTTTTAGCTGCATTCAGATCTCCAGAAATGCGAAATGAAGCTGGGAATGAGTGTTCAAAAAACCCCTCAAGTAGTTCATCAGCTAGTACAACCATACGGAAAGTAGGAAGAGTTATATGAAGTGGTTTCGATGGATTAAGTGCTGCATTTGCAACCATAGATGCTTTACGACTTGTGGGAACTTCAATTAAGTTTTCAGTTTGTTCTGAAGGTTCGGATGGAAGTGTCCCCAAATCTAGCAAGTCTTCGTTTTCACTCCTATCAGTAATAACAAAAACGTCTGAGCCCGAATTTATTTTTGTATTAGATATTCGCCTGAGATTCTGGGGATGATCCGGATCGGCATATTCAAAACATCTCCTTATAAAGGCACTAACACTGCTCAGAAATCGTTCGTTAATATTCCCTTGTGACTCTTCAGGGGAAGAGCTGCCAGATTCTAAATCATTACGGCCATTTATAGACACAGGAGTCAAGTAGCCCCCAAGACCTCGGCGCGACAGGAAAAGTAACGCTTCGGATATGCGTAAGATACCTTCCCGGTCGACCTTTCCGTCACCATCATCATCATATAAATCGAAAAAGTACGCAATTCTTCCCATGATATCATCTTTTCCCTTGATATGCGCGAGCCCAGTAACGACATTTTGTAAAGTTAAGGCAGATTTATTATCAACATCCCAACGTCTAAATATTCGTTTCATAAGTTCATGGTCAGTTGGAGCGGGATTATCGTAGCCAAAGCTTGATGGTGAGCTTCCTTTTTGATAGGTGTTGTTGCCACGGTGGTGTTTTTCGTGTAGCGTGTTATTAATTGACACAGATGGAGAGTCAGTGATAGCCCATTTAGTTATACTGGCGAGAAGTTCTCGAAAACCATCATAGTCCATTAAGGTTGGGCTTGGGCCCAGCCCAACTCTTCCCTTTTCGATACTCTGTTGCTCACTAATGCCCTCTACAACCTTGGCTTTACCTGCAATGTTAGCCTTTTTTTTCCTTTTCATCTCCCCTTCGATTATTTGATTTCTCTGTTGCTGTTTGTACAAGATCCCATAAAACCTATCGTATAAAATTCCTAGCTCTTGAACACTCAACTTCTTGCTATCGGGTCCAAGGTTTCTTATAGATGTACGTTTTGCAAAGCTTTCAATATTATTTAGAACTGCGTTTTTATGCTTTATCCTTAGTTCTATTATAGTACTCTGCGTAATACCAGCAAATTCCTTGAATGCAACGACCATTAAATCTTGAAAACGGGTCACTGCTCGAAGTTTGGGATTCTCTGAAGTTGGATGTGCCGATTCATCCAGTCGGGAAAAATACGATTTCAGAACAGATATAAAAGCCCCATCATCGACAGCGTCTAACAGCGCCTCACCGTTGTTCCTTAAGACAGCGAGACCTATTTGAAACAGAACTTTGGGCCCCTCTAAAAAAAATACGTCCAGGACGCGGAATGCAAATACCAGCGGCATAGAGTTGATATATAAGGACAGAAACCAAGGAAGTGAAACTACAGAAAGCTGTACATCTGACTTAACTAGGTGGTCCCAAAGAATAGGCATAGTTTTCTCAACTAATGATTCAAAGACTCGCTGATCCAACAGAGTTCCGTACATCGTAATTGAATAGTACCCCGGAAGAAGCCTGTCACAAAGCGTTGAGAGGAGATAAAACGCCTGAGCTTCAGACATGTATATCAGGAGAGCAGCGACCACTATATTCATGGCCTGACAATAACCAACCTCTTCATTTGTCCAGCTATAGGCAGTGAGAACTCTTCGAAGACGTCCGATTCCTTCTTCGTTTTGGAATCCGGCATATTCAGGCAAACTTCGATTCAGATCTTTCTCAATCTCGTCGATGGCGAGGGAATCACGACCTTCGAACTTCATGAGAGTATCTGAATATTTCGTTGGATTTTCTAAGCGAAGAAATAGAGAGCCTGATGTTAGCTCCCAAATTTCCCCACGGAGCCTATTTGGCAGGCCGACTCGAATTAATTTATGAAAGGTGGGTTGTCGTATTGTCGTGACATTCCGTCCGTTTTCTCGTAAATATTCTCCCCATAGTCTCATCTTACTTCGGTCTCTTAGTTTTCTTGCGTCGCCTGGATATCGAAAAATCATTCCAAGTCCTGCGTCAGGGGGCTCTGCAGATTTCCTGGAATCGCCACCAAGAAGATATTCCGAGTAACATTCAGAGACTACTTGCTTTAGCTTTCCAACATCACTAACGCCAGACTTTAGACCCGTTTTTAATCCATCACAGAACCTCTCACACGCCTGCCGAGTCCCGCCTAACTGAATTGTTATCCTTTGCTGAATTATTGGTGCTTTTGAAGTATCATTCGAGGCGGTCTTGCTAACTCCATTCCATGTTGTGATGGCCAGAGCAAACTGGAAGGGAGTTAGCATTTAGACAAGAGTATGCAAGGCTGTATTAGCATACTTGATAGCTCTGGCTGTGAAGACGCTCAACCCGCCTGACTGCACAAAGTGGGAGGGTAAACCCGTTACCTGCGGGTCCAGCGCCGTACGTTTGACCTGCAAAGCTAGAAGAATTGTTGGTGCTTGCCGATTGTAAGAAACTAGTTGGCTGAGTCGAAAAACATAGATACTCTTCACTTAGATGCAGTCTCCCCGAGTAGTGGTAGCCTCTCGCCCGTTCGCGTTGTTTTTCTCCTTGTGTAGCATTAGGATTGTATGAGGTAGGAGGAGATATAGTGAGCTCGGCATCGATCTCTTGAAGAGGCGTTTGAGAATCTGGGAGACGGAACTGATGACGGAATAAAGTTGATTTAGCGGGATTCCGATCAGATGCAGAGATATTGAGCGCTTGAGTCGGATCGATGAGAGATTGAGCTTTTTGGACAAGGTTCGAGAAATTAAACATTTCTATTGCGAGTCAACTAGTGGTTACATTTGATATACGGACAGCGCTGTTGGTAGATGATGCACGGCCATCACAACCTGGGGATGATAACCATTTAGCAAGCTAAGGTACATCTTACCTAACACCACATATTGGAGCTTACTTGAAAATTTTAACTATGCTACGTGCGTTTAGCTTATAGTATGTACTGGTACTTGTCGTACATGTACTTGTACAAGGTATTAGCCGTCGTTTAGATCCATAGTGGTAGATTAAGTAATTGTACATCTCGCCGCAGGCACTCCATAGAAGGCTTTCGTAATTATCGCACATTTTTCCGCAACAAACACCACGATTTCTCTGCCCTATCTCTCTTCAATCCACACATATAGATAATACGCATGTAAAACTGATATCCGAAAGTCCACATGAAATGTCTAAAGTCATAAGAAGATTTAGTACTTATTTTGAATTGCGGAGCAAACGTTTCTTTATCAGAACTACCACTAATACTACACATTCTGAAATTCAGGGAATACATAACTATGCGAAGTAAATATAGATAGTATTAAATTGCGTTAGGCTATACTCGTCGGACTGTGTTCTAACGCCAAAGTCTTTGTGCAATTATTGTTACTGGATTACATAATTCGTGGTACATTATTGGCTCAGCCAGCATTCTTCAGGCGTATTTTATTTCAGATGCGACAGATGAGATGGGCTTGCAGAGTAAGTCAGAGGGAAAACATCTAAGTCAAATCTCAATAAATTTGATCGGCGGGAATAGAGCTCTCGGTCAGAGCAGAAAGAGTACGCAGGTGTCTCCTTGTGATCATATCATACGGTGCTCTTCACTCCGACCCTGGATTTAGGTAACTAGTTGTAGGAGCTTAGATCTGTTCTTTTGCTGTGGATATCAAATTATCCCTTAACAACAGCGGCCCAAAAGATCTATCATATGGATGAAAATTGATTCAAAGTCTCGAGCGGTAGCATGCTATCTACCGCATCTTGCCACAGACTACGGTCTCTAGATATCATTTTGTTTGCTTGCCTCGCTGCTTTTCATAGCGAAAGGTCAGACTACCTCATCAGATTCATTGATCACAGAACAGCCATTAGACTGGCGATTTATTCTTGGTCTTTCGGGAACTTTTCGAAAAAACATTCACAGAAACTAATCATTTTAGCCTTGGCAAAAGCCAGAACAAGTTGTATTATCCTTACGTCTCACTTATCTCTTTGGGAAGCGGGATTCGCCTTCAGGAAGCTCGACCAGCGCCAACGATGTGTTTTCCGAGTCAATTTTAATTGTCTCCAAGGCATTAAAAGCAGTCGATTTTATCCAGCTGAGCCTCGATACGTGTCGATGCTAGAATTAGAAATTTTCTAAACTGATACAGTAATCAAGTCAGCAAGGGAAAAGCTTAATAAAAACTACCTTGGATAAATGTTGAACATCTACAAAACTCTCCAGACCATGTCAATGCGAATAAGGAGAGGCAGTAGTCGAGTATCGTGTAACTACGTGTAGAATCTGGCCCGATATCGCACTAATCAAGCCTCTGAGATAGAACGATGCAATAGTCTCAATTTTCAACGAGAGCAAAAATATTAAGATAAATTACTTGGCAGGTAAAATCAGGCGCAAAAAGAATTTCAAAATGAGGCGGAGGAGTGGAGCAAGTGCACTGAAAAAGGCAACTATGACAGCAGGACAAAGGTCAAAAAATTCGAAAATAAGCAGTATTTGTTAGTAGCAGTGATGGAAAATAAGCTTCAGCATGATATCGGTATCAAAAATACAACAGCGTGGCATTGATCCATCACAGGCAGACTTTCTAGAATCGAGGACATGTCGATCAGTTTTGGTCAGGAG
This sequence comes from Podosphaera xanthii, assembly GCA_028751805.1. NCBI lineage: Eukaryota > Fungi > Ascomycota > Leotiomycetes > Helotiales > Erysiphaceae > Podosphaera > Podosphaera xanthii. The sequence goes on along the minus strand of JAPWIX010000001.1, from coordinate 3,976,745 downwards.
AAAAGCAGATTTCAGAAACAGCCGAAAAGTTTAAGAATTTAAGTACCGGTGCAATCAGTTCGCAGATAATTTTAATCGCTACTTGCTTACAGATTACCAACTTATTTTGATCTCCTGCTCCCTACTTACCTCCAAGAATCATTATTAAAAAGGCTAACTATGAGACCCATACTAAAAACTTATTATTTCTTGAACTCCATTTTACAACCTAGCTAAAAGTTGCAATCTCTGTCAAAGAACCAGATCAAGTAGCCTGTCTCCTCCAAGAATTAATCATTCAGGCATCTCAAAATGCCACTCCTAAGTCTAAGCCATCTAGCCACTTCAAAGATTGGTGGAAAGATGAACTCACCAACCTAAAGAATTGGTTTCATTCCAACAAAGAACCCAGCAGAATCGGTGTGTTGTTCATACTGAAGAGGCTAGAAACTCTGAGAACTATCATTTCAGAACAATTAACATTGCGAAAAAGGCTCATTGGGAGGAGTTCCTATTTTTAGACTAGGATAACAGTTTATTCAAAGCCTACAGATACTCTGACCCTCGAATATTACAACCTTCACTCATCCCAACATTAAAATATAAGTACTTTAAGGGCATTTTTAGAGTGGCATCAACTTCTGCAGGTAAGTGTATTGCTCTAGTCACGATATTGTTCCCTTTACAAACATTTAGCACCAATGTTGATCTTATTCCAAACCCTGCTGTTACTGCTACCTCTGTACCTAGACCAGCTATTAACACACTAGTCAGCTCCCAGTGTGACTGGCCTGAACTTTCTCCTGGTGAGCTTCTTTAGGTAGTACCAGGGCAGAAAACAGCCCCTGAGAAATATAGCATTGATTAGTTTATGATTAAGAAAGGACTAGAATCTATCAAAAATATTTGTCTATTAGCACACATATCTTTGTTTGATCATAGTGAACATCCGTCAGCATGGGAGGAACCCATAAGTATTATTATACCAAAAAGGAGTAACCCCGATTATTCTGTTCCAAAAGAATACGGAGCTATCTCCCTCATTTTATTTCTCTCGAAATTGTTGGAAAGAATCTTCTCCGGAAGAACATCATACTTTGCATACGTTTTCCCAACCCTCTTATTTTCCGGCCAGATGGGAGGAACAAAACAGAGCTCTACCGTAGATGCAGTCATGCTACTTCAGAACTTTGCCGAAGAGCACGTATCCAGAAACAGAGTTTTATCTTATGTATTCTTGGACATCATGGGAGCCCCTGGTAAACTAAAGCCAAATCAACCTGTACAAGTCTTAAGGACGAATCTCCCTTCTAATATTATTTCGTGGATTCCCTCTTTCATGTCTAATAGCAAGATATCTCTTTCATTCAATGGAAAACTGAGCTCATTCTTCGCTGTTACTAGAGCCCCCAGGGTAGTCCTATAACTCCAGTACTTCTCCTGTTCTTTAGGAATCCTTCAAATCAATTTTTGGAATTCTCCCATTTTGATGGCATTTATCTTTCTTACGCCTCCTCTTCCGTGAAGAATATTACCAAACTAAAATCACACCTCCAAGCATTTTTTTCTAAGGGTAATACAATTTCAATCGCTTTTTAAAAGGTCCAAATCAAAACTATTCATTCGTCTGGAAATAGACAGGCTTCTATAGAGTCAGTTCATTTTGAAGATTTATTACTGGAACCCAAAACATTAGTGAAGTGGTTAGGTATCTGGCTCTAACGTAATCTATCCTTTAAATGTCACGTTAAAATGACTACGGATTGCTCAAGGAGCTATGTAGAGATTATTTCAACTCTCTTGTAGACCTAAGGGCTTGAATTTTAATGCACTAAGACAAATTTGCCTCTCATATATTATCCCTGTATCAGACTATGGCTGAGTGCTACGGTATAATAAATTTGGTAAAGCAAAGTCGACTGCTATGTTTGACAAGATAAAAAAGCGTGGCCTTTTTATCGTAACAGGTGCCTATAGAAACAGCCTCAGCAAGGCTTTGGAAGTTGAAGCAGCTCTTCTCCTAACCAAAGTTAGATACTCAAAGCAAGCCAGCTTCTATGCTCCTTGTCTTTTGAAACTTCAAGTACATCATCCCCTATTTAATTCACCATCAAGCAACTTGCAGGAAAAACTGGTTACTCCTCCAGAAACCACCGTTTTAGGTATGTTTCCTACCTGGACGACAGTGTTGGAAATGAGGGTTTCATTAGTGATTTACTGATCGTCATGCGTACTAAAGGGAATACCTACCTTAGTGCACACATACTAATTAATGCACTTACTAAATGCGCTTAACCGTATTTATCGCTAATCACGTAAACGCTGTTAGTCAGTTTTACATATTGGTAGTATATGTAGTCTGGTTAGATCCGGATTGTGAAGTATCAACAACTCCACCGTGCGTTTCTGACAAAAATACTTCAGTCTTCTTATACTCTCCAAGTGACACGTGATTAATCAATTGACATTGATTCAAAATTCCCTACTCTTTTCAACGGACAGGCCTAAGAGTCAACATCATAGAATAGCATTTATATTTAATAATTATTCTAAATCATTTTATTTGGAACCTTCGAATGCGAAGTGGTCCCCGCCATGGGTTAAAAGCCTTCTAAATATAAAGATTAGTAAATTTGATAAACCACAAAAAATCAGCTTCTGAATCTATTAGATACCATATGTCCTTTATCTATAATCCACACAGATGGCTTCTTATTCAAGAAGAAAGGCACTGCTATAGGTGCAGCTATTTATCAACCTTATACTAGAGAACTCAAATTTCTCTCCTTTAATCTGGGCTCTAGTGTTAGTATTATTACTGTAGACCTAAGCTATTTACAGGACCTTGAAGCATATCTCCTGAATATTACCCAAACCAAGCTATTTTCTGTTCGCTGATAGTCAAGCTGCCCTGCTTAGAATTTCCGCGGCATTCAATTTTTTCTCATATAAAGCTAGATCTGAAAGTTAGATGATCAATCTCCAGTCATACTGGCGTCCTGTCCATCGGGGAATTGAAGGAAATAGTCTTGCTAACAATCCTGCAAGGAAAGGTTCGAATCAACCTACAATACCCAAAGATAAATTTATTTTCCATTCCTTTTTGAATGAAAACATAAGAAAACAAGTACTTCTATCTTGGCAATCCGAATGGACGAAGTAAGTGTCAAGAGAAGAAGGCAGAAAGGCCATTGGACTTTGTATATTTTACAGGACATCTGTACGGATATCCAAACCTAACTTCAAGTCTATGGCTTTTGATCTAGATAGACTCAGCAGAGGCATTCAGTCATCATGTTTCCAAGCAAGAGCTGGGATGGAAACAATCTGGCCTATTTCTGCAAGATTGGGAAAGTAGGCGGTGATATTATCAACTTCTGTAACAAGGAGAGACAAACTATTCCACATCTGATACTTTATTGCACCTATTTTGATGGAGAGATAAAAAGGGAATTTTATGGACTAGATCCATTAAATCTGTCCATACTCTTCAATATCAAAGTTATTAGACTCTGCCTTCTGAAATTCTTACAATCTAGCCAATGCATTTTGAACATAAAACCCCACAAATTAACGTTTACACCTAGGAAAGTGTAATTCTAACAGTCACTTATACCTACAATCCTTCAATATTTGTTTTGAATTGTTATGTGTATTATCTCTTCATTTATTTATTGATTTTTATATTTATTTATTTATTTCGCCCATTAGCCCCACCTGTTATTAAATATAAAAGGACAAAAACTTTATTTCATTGGGAGATGCGTGTTTGGGAGCTTAACGACTAATTGAAAGTAACGTTGGATAGTCTCAAATAAGTTGTGAGCCAAGACTAGTGTCAGAGGGGCATAGATTTGCCAGAGTTCAGGACTTTATGGAATTTCTGTTAAATACGTAATATATTTAAGTTTTTTGTCGTAATTATTAGACTGGAGACAATATAATCAAAAAAAGACTTTTTTTGATCAGTATTTCTTCGTACAATTCCTGATAAAATTGTGGTTTATTGGTAAAAAAGAGTACGCTGCGGGATGATGACCCTCTATTGATTGCATGGCTGCTGCACTCTTCTCTTTGCGAGTGATTAGAATACACATCACTCTGACTGAGCTATTCCAGCAATAAAGCAACAATTATCTCCCAATCCCCAAAGTTTCGGTCTTCTCCTCGTTTCAAGGTTTTCACGTGTTGATAACCTTCACGGCGCTCCTGACTACAATAAGGAGCTTCAGATAAAGAGTATGTGCAATTATGGTATACACATTTTCGGAAAACAAGGAATTCTTCAGACCTGGCTCTAATTAGTAACATCAATATCCTGTAATCACATTCTCGATCTTGGCATATTGTCACCTGAATATCTATGGTTTCGAGAAGCTTGCAAAAGTAGACAGCTACGTGATGCCAGTCAGGAGGTACCAAATCTAAGGTATATATATACCTTAGATTTGGAACTTCTTTGCATTCAGCGAAAACTTCTCCACAAAGTTATTGCGACCGCACACTTGAGAAAACTTTCATATCCGGTCCAAAAATAAATTGATAACCCGTGCTTCAATCCAAAGAAATTTAATCTCCTCGCTGTTCAAGAGAAAAAAGTCCGTGTCGGTTAGTAGAAGCTGACGACTAGCAAAGATATTGACATTGCAGGCTACGGGATATATGCATACGACATTACATGTACAGATACAAATTACTTTTCGCAGCCACGACAGCCTCGATGTGACCCGGATTCGATTCTGCGAAATTCTTCGGCGTACTTGTCGGTACATTAGCTCATTCTTTATCGATCTGCTCCATACTTCCCGAACTCCTGGAGAATGTGCCAAGTGACTACTCGTCATCTCTTCAGCCCGCTCAAAGGATGCTCCGTCGAATTTAAGCCAGGGCGTCGATCGACCACTCCAAGCGAGTAATATTTGGGGCCCTCGAAATGCCTTCTTCGCCGATGAGGTCTATTTGTCGTAGTTATCTTGCTGAAGCATGAGCTCATGTCTGAGTGATAAATCTTCCGAAAGGTAGGTTAACTCGATACAATGGATCCTTTGTCAGCCCAAGATTTAAATACATTGCTGTTTATTCGTCCCTCCTACCTGTGAAGTTCCTTCAGCAATACAATATGAACAAAGCAAACTGGCCAAAATCTAGTCTATTTTCTAATAGACTCAGGAAATTTTTCTACCGAGGCTTAGAGATGTGCATACAAGTTTTCACTTTGCAGGAAGTCCATTCCTATACAATTGGCGATACATACATCTTAAGCTAATGCCATCGGTGATGTGTGCCCGTTAGACCAGAGATCACTCATTATCCCAAGACTCTTTATCGGTACCCCCTCAGCATTCCGAGTTATTTCGTCAACGATCTTGTAATAATATATGAACAGAGACCCGGCGATTCAGTAGTTATATCGTTGGGTATGGTGTAATTCAAATATCAAAGAACTTCGAATATGGAAAAATTATATGTTAAGTTATAATTTATTAATTGATTTTGTTTTAATTGTGATCACTATAAGATATACAGATGCTTATACATACAAATACTATACAACAATACTAACGTGTAAATTGATGTGAACACGTTTCACATAGTTTAGAATATAACACGGTGTCAAGGGAACAACTCTCGTCGAAGGCTAGAGTTCCACTGATACAGTAAACTTTTCCTGATGTTTCAGATGTCATCAAAGCTAACATCATATGCTGGAAGCATATCCCTGATCACGGTCTTGCTGGTCATAACGGAAATCAGGGATACCATGGTTGATTCCTATTAATTTCCAACAGATCTATACCTCTAATATACCCTGATGGTATCGTCTTCGAAGGCAAAGCCTCTACCAACACCCATAACCTGAATCATGACGATGCGGCTATCGTTTTCAGTCGTATCACTTTCTCTGAATTGAAAACGATGTTTCTAAGTCCAAGGTTCTAGGGAAGGATACGTGACTCGAATCGTATCAACTCTACCTATAAAAGCTTAGAACGTGAAGGTCCTGTTGAAGATCATCGAGTGATAGCTGCTAGTCTCGCAGCACCCTATCCCACATGAAAGAAGTTATGACTGTTAGAATAGTATGAGTTACAATGGATTGTTCTTAAAGCTTGTTATGCTTGTGTTCACAGATGATCAGACTTATGGGACAATTGGAGGCTGTAGAAGAGATCAGATGGGGGTTATTGATCACTCCCACTCAAAACTCTAGAACCTTTTCTATATGCAAGAAACTATCTAATAAATCTAATTGGAAAATGTGTGTAAATACGGACCAGCGTATAATAGAACTTACAATAGGTATAGCGCATAATTTTAACCGAGATTTTTGTTTGTTTTTTTTAAAATCGTTTTTGCGTATGCAGCCTAAGGCTATGACACGAATGATTACGGAAGATATGTATATGACGCAGTATGACTCAGTTTGACGTTTGGAACACTCATACTCAGATTTCATTTGCAGATACCACTACGAGAATAACGCCTTACGACATGTACCTTCTACCGTGAATACCCACCACAGGGAAAAGCGAGAAAAACCCATGGTTATTTGAGTATGTTTTCGTCATCCCACGAATACAATATCACCGCGAGAGAAGTGGTGTGGGGTCCTGCTGGATTCGAACCATCTTTCTGCTGTCTCAAGTGGGGTATGTGTCCAAGCTGCCCAGACTCTACATAGGAGAACGGCCCGGACGGTGTACCACTGCACCATCCCACCCTTTAACCGAGCTATACTGTTGCGAATTTACTCATAATTTGCCTCAGGCATAATATATCCTAGCTAGTTGCTTACGTCATATGGGGATATTTATTGTTGTTATTTGTAAATAGGAGAGCGGGCAGTTTCATCATAGATTTTATTCACTCGATGCTTACAGATGGTAGCATTATCTAGTTAAAACATCTCTAGCCTTGCTACAGATTATTTAACAACCAGACTAGCCGTTTGAACGTATATTCGCTGAATACACGCCTAATCAAGCACCACAGCGTCCTTCTACAGAGTAGACGTTGAATCCTCTCATTTGGATTACCAGGCTAGCCACTCGACCGTGTATGCCGTGTATACGTCCATCGAGAACCAACGCGTCTTCGAATAAGAGGCCGATTCCCATCTTAAACAATATAAACAGCTAGCTAGTATAGTGCTAGCAAAGCAGGCCTCATGGATGTCAAAGAGGCCATTCTCATTACGCGCCAACTTAACAAACTTCGTCGTGAAAGACCCAATGCTAGTGATCGTTTCTCTGCATCTCAAAATTTTGCTTACGAATGGGCCGTGACAAACCTAGTAAATTCTGTCTCTAGTGGCTCGGAGGAAAGCGAAATTACAATCCCTTCGTCTTGGTTAAACAATTACGATCGTGCTACTGCCGCTGCACAGCAGTTAGTTGATAATTTGCCCCATTTGAAACACATCAAACCAGAGGATCCACCCCAAGTTCCAACTCTATCAGCCCAAAGTCCAAGTTGGTCCAACTATAAACACCCCCCCAAGCCCGAGGTACAACAACCAAGCTGTGGAGCTATTACCATGAACGCGCAACAACTTAATGACTTTGTGCAATCTATCATGCAGAACATGCAAAGCATGAATCTCAACAACTCCTACTCTAACAATCATATACGTCCCCAAGATATTGGTTACTTTTTCCCGGATAGTCATGCAAAAGATGAAGTAGATTTTATAGACGGTAAAGCGTATTATCATAACGTTTTCAACTTCACCGCGCGAATAAAAGCTAAAGTCACACCTGGAGAGTCGGGTCCTTGGTCATCCGCCAGTGTTGCCCAAAAGCTTGATCAGTGTTTGAAAGGAAAAGCCGAGCTTTGGTATACCAACGAAATCAGTGACACTATGCGTGCCGGCTTAAAAGCAAACCATCAGCTATGGTGTAACGAACTTGAAGCACGTTTTCGAATGGCACTAGGTGAAGCTCTACGACAGCTGCATAACCTTAAATATGGAATAGAGGAAGTTCGTGCTCGCAAAGATCCGGAAGCATTTCTACAAAAGGTTGTGACATATGGAACAGCTTCAAGTACGGCAACTACAGTCTACTCACAACTGTTGTTAGCGCACCAAATGCTTGATGGACAACTACGTTTGAATGTCCCAGAGCCCACAGAATCCACCTCGATAACTAGCTTTATCCAAAAACTTACTTCTCTTAAATCGACTTGGTTCGATATTTGGCTACCACATCGCAATCCAGATATAACATCAAGACCGCTATTTCTTCAGCACAGTGCTAATTCTTTCCGCCGCCAGCAAAATTCAAATCATTTCAATCGCTCATTCAATTCCCAGACGCGCGATAAAAATACCAACACCGAGAAGCGTGTAGGATTCAAGCGCGAGGACTACAGAACAGAAAAAGCTCGGGAATTTAATGGAAATAAGCGAAAAGATCATCGCGGGACTTTCAGAAAACGTGGTACTGATAGCCAATCTGGTGGGTTAAAAAACGAAAATTGGAGAAATAAGGCTTATAACACGGAGCCAAACAACCAAGATGGCGACGATGAAGAGGAACAAAGTCACTCGGAACCCGAAAGTCCAGATCCCTATGATAGTGCATATTTTCAGGGAATAAAAGAAGACGAGTCAGACAGCGATCTAGTCAGCGAATCTGAACCAGCCAATCTCTGCGAAGCGATTGAGAACTATAATGTAGGCACGGCGGCAATAAAAATGCCAAATCGCAGAACCCATAGTGTGGTTAAACCCCAAAAATCGGGAGCAACCATAACCGGAGTGCCTAACAAAATCCTCTCTAAAACCTACACTTGTCATATATGCAAGACCAAATTCCAGTCTGGAAATAAGCTACATGCACATCTTCAAAAGTGGCATTATAAAAAGACCTATCGTGATGTAATTGAAAAAAATGTCGTTATCGGGTCTGAAAAATCTATACATTCAGTACCAGCTTCTTTAAACTCTGAAAACAAATTAGAAAAATCTTCGTCACCTCTTACTATTGTCTCTTCAACAGCGTCTAAATCAACGGCGCCACCGGGCTATGCTTTTAGAGGACGACGCTATGCTCAAATCCAAGTCAGTATCTCCAGCCCACATAACCATCAAGTGACTGTTTGTTTAGATACCGGCTGCGCAATGTCGTTAATTGACCGCACTTATCTCCGATCCCATAATCCAACGGCCATAATCCATAGAATGGATAAAGAAATGAAAGTTAGAGGTCTAGGAACAGCTCTTCACGACGCTTCAGAATTCACAGAAATAGATTTCTACATTCATAGCAAAGATAGTATTGTGGCACATTTCAGACGAGAGATTCATATTGTAGAAAGCCTCGCAGCAAATGCGTTGTTAGGAATTGACATCGCAGCTCCTGAAGGATGGTTAATAGACCTTGATGCGCAGAAACTCGTAATGCCCAAATGCCATGGCATATCAATTGATATAAACACGCAATTTCACGCTGAATCTAGAAGCATTCCAGTGTTTGCAAAGAATAAATCTGTGATACAGCCACAATCACGAGCCATGATTGTAATAGCTTCTAGCAAAGGAAACAGCGTGTGTATTCCTGACCGTGACATGGTTTACGAACCAATAGCTATGGAGGCTCTCACCACTTTTCCTTGTCTAGTATCAGAACAATGCGATTCAATTCTGGTTCAAAATGATTCAAGTATAGCTGTGACAATCGGAAAACACACCCCACTTGGGAAGATCACTGATGTTGATCTTGATGCAGGATTACGCGGAATAGACGAACTTGAAGCATACCACATCGTAGCCCAACCTTCCAAAGGAACCTCTAAATCAAGACTAGTGTGCAAAGGATTCCTTGCCGCTGCATCGTCGGTAACGCTAACTCCCGCATTAAATCTAGATTCTAAGGCAGATAATGATTTGCAAAGACGTTTTGAGCAAATCTGCCCTAATGGAGTGACAATTTACGGAAACCAAGAGCAAAGGAAAACACTGCGACTATTAGTACATGAGTATGGCTTACTATGGCAAGATCAACAGTGTTTCGCAAAAACACCCACCGGTGAAGAAATGTCGATCAATTTGGTGCCAGATTGGCATACCAGATATAAAGCAGGTCAGGCAAAAGTATATATGACAGGAACAAATGATCGGCAACTCATAGACAAAACATTTGATACTCTGCATAAGCAGGGTCGACTGCGATGGACCCAAAGCCCTACCCCGTTTTCGTTCCCCTGTTTTGTAATATGGAAAAATATCGCTAAAGATGATGGGACTTGTGAGAAAAAGGGAAGAGTCGTCATAGATATTCGAGCTCTCAATCAAATCACTCTTCCGGATGCGTATCCTATTCCTACTCAAGCCGATATAATTGCTGCTGTGACAGGGTGCAATTTTATCTCGACAATAGATTGCGCATCTTTTTTTTACCAATGGCGGGTTAAGGACGAACATCAACATAAATTTACAGTGTCGTCACACCGTGGGCAAGAGACCTTTAATTGTGCCGTCATGGGATTCCGAAACTCCCCGGCATATGTTCAACGCATTATTGACACCATTCTCCGTGAAGAAAGAAAGTTTGCAAGAGCGTACATTGATGATATTGTTATTTTTTCGCACACTTTCACTGAACACATTAATCATCTCACAGATGTATTTCAAAAACTTAAGACTCATTTCATTCATCTCAGCCCCAAAAAATGTTTTCTTGCCTACCCTACAGTAGCTCTCTTAGGCCAAAAGGTAGATGCGCTCGGTCTCTCTTCGGCCTCTGATAAACTTGAAGCAATTCAAAAACTTCGATTCCCTAGAACGTTAAAACAGCTTGAATATTATCTTGGACTTACAGGCTGGCTACGCCAATATATCTCTAATTACGCACAAAAGTCAGCACCATTGCAATCGCTCAAGCTCAAATTAAATGCACAACTTAGAGCAAATCATTCAAATAATAAAAGAAAGAAAAGTGCAGCTCGGACGGAAATTCCAAATCTTACACTAGATGAGGAGGAGTCTTTCAAGTCTCTTCAACAGTCTTTCCAAAATCCAACAATGCTTGTTCACTTCGACCCAGAGCAACTGCTATACGCGGATCTCGATGCTTCCAAGAAGGGAATGGGATCCATGATATATCATTCCACTCATGATCCGCCTACCCAAAAGTCCGTTAAGCCTATAATGTTTATATCTCGACTTCTCAAAAAAGAAGAGATAAATTACTGGCCCACCGAGTTAGAAATTGCTTGCTGTTGTTGGGTAATTTCTAAAATAAGACATATGATAGAAACATCCAAATTCCCAACTGTCATCTACACGGATCACAGCTCAACAGTTCAAATAGCAACACAGACCTCAATGACAACGACGACGTCACTGGTCCGACTTAACCAGCGACACCAACGTAGCTCACAGTATCTTTCAACCTTTAGGTTGGAAGTGCGACACAAGCCGGGCAAGCAAAATGTTGTCCCAGATGCACTTTCTCGACTTGAGTGGATAGATTCCAATATAAGTGATCAAGAACATCTTACCGTCATGTCGTCCGGGATAAAACTCGGAAATTTAGACGTAAAAACTAAAGAAAAAAATAAATCTCAAACATGGGCGTTCCCAATTTCGACTGTTCTAATCAACCAAACTTTCCTTAGCAAATTGAAAAGCGCCTACCAACAAAACAACCGATGTAGAAATTTAATTAAATTGATTGAGAAAAATAATGCGGAAAGCCCAAACGACGCGAATTTACCCTTCGAATTATCAGAAGGAATCCTTTACGCAAAGCCAGATGCCCTGCATCAGGAACGTAGACCTGTTATACCTCGAGAAATGGAAGGAGAAATTTTTAAGATGTCGCATGACCAACTTGGGCATCTTGGATACGCCCGAACACATGAAAGACTAAGCGAAAAATTCTATATTTTCGAACTTGGAAAAAGGCTCCGTTCTTATTTATTTCATTGTAGAGAATGTATGGTCAACGCCACTCGCCGACACCAACCCCATGGGTCTCTACAACCTATTTTAACGCCTCCCAAACTATTTCATTCACTCAACATTGATTTCATTCTTGCATTGCCTAAAACGGCTCCAGATGGTTGGGACTGTGTCCTCACGATTACGGAACGATTTAGTAAAGCAGTTACAATGGTCCCGGGAAAGGCCACCTGGACAGCCGTACAATGGGGAAACGCTTTAATCTCCCATCTTCTATTAATACTGTGGGGTCTTCCTCACGAAATTATTTCTGATAGAGATCCTAAATTCTTGTCACAACTCTGGCGGGGCATGTTTCAATCTTTAAAGGTCGACCTGCTATTTTCAACTGCATGGCACCCACAAACTGATGGAGCGGCTGAACGTACGAACCAGCAAGTAGAAATTGCGTTTAGATACCTAATAATGTCCTTACCAAGTCCAGCACTATGGCCTACGGTCAAAGATCGACTCTGTGCGGCTCTCTCAAATAGCACATCGCGAGGAACAGGAAAGGCAGCAACTGAGGTCATGTATGGTACCAAAATCCGAGAACCACTGGATCTTCTCACGACACAACTTCAAATTAGTTCTGCAAATACTCCGGTAGAAGCAAGCACGACATCAGTTCCAGCACATCCCACCGATTTAAATACCTTCCCCGCTGAGCCGCAAACATCTAACGCCTACAGACCTGAGTTAATAGATGCATCAGATGGAATTAAATTTTCTGCAGCTTATATGAAACAGCAATTTGATAAACGGCATAAGCCATTATTCTTCAACGTAGGCGATTTTGCATTTCTGCGGCTGCATCGAGGCTTCAACGTACCAGGGATCACTGGAAACACAAAGTTAACGCAGCAATATGCGGGTCCGTTTAAGATTCTTGAAAAAATTGGTAGATTGGCATATCATTTAGAATTGCCCCCTTCAATGGGAAGTATTCACCCTGTCATAAGTGTTGCGCATCTCGAACCTGCACCAAACCCAGCAGATGATCCTTTCAACAGGCCATTCTCCCAGGGAATTGTGCTAGAGGCCACCCCTGAGCGTATTCTCAGACGCCGCGAACAAACTCGACGCAATGGAGGAAAAATGGTACAGTATTTAATTAGGTTTAAAGGAAGACCGGTCGAGCATGATCAATGGTTACTGGATCGAAATGTACCACCTCACCTAATCGAGGAATTTGAGCAACATTAAAGATGAAAGTACAGTGCGCCTTGCTGGGACAAGGCATTTTCTGTAGTTGTGGCATCTGTTGCGAATTTACTCATAATTTGCCTCAGGCATAATATATCCTAGCTAGTTGCTTACGTCATATGGGGATATTTATTGTTGTTATTTGTAAATAGGAGAGCGGGCAGTTTCATCATAGATTTTATTCACTCGATGCTTACATATACCGACTTAAACGCTAACATTCCTATCATACCCTGTCAATAAGTAGAACTAATTTCAACAATGACTAGCAGGAACTCAGGCTCCACTCACATTCTCGATATTTTGGCGGTGGAAATCACGCCGAGAATTTTTTATTATTCATTATTGAAATCATTCTTGTGCATATAGCCTTGAGGCTATGACTCGAATGATACTGGTACCGTACGCGGAGCGACGACTTAACTCGATATGACGGGCACTTACACCTGAATATCGTTTGATGACAACACTCGAGGTCAGGCGTCTTACATCTCCTTCAACCGTCAACCACTTACGTCTGCCGCAGAAATGCATCCCAGCCACCCAAGGCTATACAGTCTGCTTTCGACATCGTCATATCCGTGACCATGCGAGAGATGTGGAATGGGTCTTGCTGCATTCGAACCAGCTTTCTCCTGTATCAAACGGGGCATGTGCCTCGACTACCCTGACTCTGAGTGAAAGGACGGCCCGGACAGTGCATCACTGCACCATCCAACTTATATCACGGGGTTATCTACCAATCAACCACTCTACGAAGAAGATATGACAGGGAGAAGAAACGTACATAGGGAATAACAATCATCTGAAAACTTGACACCAGTTTGATTCTCTCATAACTGTATATCTCCAATAACGACGAGTGTCCGTTCCGAGCTCTCATTGAATCTGCGCTTAGGACCATTTTGAGTTGAGGATAACAAGCTGCCGACTTAAAAAAAGAGAAATTTACGAGTACAGAAATTGCTTTCACTGAGTGGCGTATGGTGAATGATGTTGTGAAAACTTAGCATGTGGGTAAATCGTAAATCGTGGCCAGTAAGATTCGAAAGTTAACCGACGGAAACAAATTTACCATTGCTACTGGCACTGTCACTGTACATTGTTTGTGCGCCGACAGTAAACATACAGTTTACGACAAATGCCTAGGGTCGGAAGAGATAAAATAACTGCTGGTGGCGGGATTACTAAATCTTTGGATTTTGAGAGAAATAGGCCACCATCACGGATTAAAAATTAGTGCTTCTTACTCGAGTATTTAAAATTATCTTACACTGGATACCTGGCTGATTCTATGTCTTTAATCATCTTCACGGTTTTCGTTGTTTGAGAAACGTAATAAAAATTATCGTCTCTCAGACGTCCTTCGACAGCTACATTCGTATCTATACCCGAAAGCAGTCACCAATGCCGAGATCATTTAATCTCCCTATACAACATGAACTCACGTTCGTATCGCCATCTTCTCAAATAGAACGGAAGCAATCACTTCGCTCTGGGCTACCGAGGATGGAATCATCGTCGAGATCGGAGTTCTGTGGCTTTTTTGAGAAGCTCAGAAGGAGACGTTTACTATAGAAATGATTCTATGTACTGGAGTTATTGTTAGTAATTTTCTGGGAATTGAAAGCATGAAATTTGGGGACGGGGAATACGAACGTAAGTTCGCTAAGGAAATCTCTAAACGGGAGTCACATATTTATACTAAAAAATTACAGCTCGCTTAACTAGCGTTATTATGCTTGCAAAACGCTGGGCAAACCTCCACACGGCATTGTCTAAATTAATCACCTGAGAGACGGGAATGTTACACGTAAGGTGCCAAAATGGTAAACATAAGGTGCTAAATCATTAAACGTAAGGCGCCTTCCAGATATAAATCAGATCTACATTGATCAGCAATGGTTGCTATTCGAGAGGGCTAGCAACCGATCCACTGTGCCGTTTGTCTTCGTATTCATATGTGTAAATACACAAATCACCCGAGAACTGTTACGTCTCCGATCCGCTCAACCTCACACTCACATCCACGGTTGTAAAATGCCACCGTTAAGTAATTTGTCTGTCAATTTTAAGCACCCAAAATGTGTTCCTGCAAATTTTAACAATCTCCTTGAAAAAAACGAGATTGATGCTATCGGAAAAGGGGAATCCCATGCAGTAGCTACTGTCACGATGGAAAGGGTTCATGTGATAACATGAAGAATATCGAATCAATCAAACACCTAAAAACGCTTGCAGCACCAGAAGTTGACGTAGTGATAAATGACCCAGTTCTTCTAAAGAGAGAAGAATGGCAGCAGTAGGCAAGATATGTTGAAGTAGCCGATGAGAAGATTCATGAACACCAGTCTAACAGTGCGTTGACCTTTGTTCAACTTCCAAATACTAGGCTAAATTCCAGAGTAACAGTACGACCTGTTAATCATCGACGCGCAAGTCTCAGTCGACACAACCAGCCGCCTTGACGCGCCGTAAAAGCAACAGAGGACGACGAAGTTATTGAGATCGGAGAACTTAGATAGCGTCTCACACTCGAAACAGAAATTTTCACCGTTAGGTATCAATTGTAGAACTTTTAATCAAAGATTATACATGTAAGTTTTTTGCAGCGATTATGTTTCATTGTTTTTGATCCTCTAGTTAATTAATTATCACTCATGTTGAATCGTTGTGTTGACGCTTAACAATTGATCTTGATTGTTAGTGTGTACATAAGGATACGAAGACAAAAGGCACAGTGGATCGGTTGCTAGCCCTCTCAGGTAGCAACCATGGCTGATCAATGTAGATCTAATTAATATCTGGAATGCGCCTTACGTTTAACGATTTAGCACCTTATGTTTACCACTTTGGCACCTTACGTGTGACATTCGCGCTGAGAGAGAGCTCATCGCTAATCAAATCGTTCCTGACCCATGACGATAGCCCGTCCAATATCATTTGACAAGCAACGTTGTTTTATATATTTACCCACAATGCCGACTTTAGGGTCTTAGTACTGTATTGCATGTTTACTGTATATTTACAGTACAGTAAAACTTCTCTAACACGATAGTGGGTCCCGGCATAAGTGTTGAAAATATTCATTGAAATTCATCCATTTATATTTGCAATACTTACCCCTGCACGCAAAATGACCTGTAAGGGTAAGTGTTACAAATATAAAAGTGCAAGATACAATGAATATTTTCAACACTTATGCCGGGACCCACTATCTTGTTAGAGAAGTATTACTGTAGAACCCCTCTTAGCTAATAGTGGGTCCCGGTATAATTGTTGAAAAGATTCATTGTATCTTGGACTTTTATATTTTCAACACTTACCCTTACAGGTCATTTTACGTACAGGGTAAGTATTGCAATTGTAAATGGTTGAATTTTAATGAATATTTTCAACACTTATACCGGGGCCCACTATCGAGTTAGAGAGGGACGACTGTACTCAAATTAACCGCCATTTTTGGCAGCTTCCAGTAGTGCCCCTTGCGGCATTAGAAAGTAATGATTCCAGCTTAATCTGATCTTTAAACATAACCTAAGTTACCAACAAACTCTAGTTTGATAATTCCGTCATGATTGGACTATCTACCGGAATTTACCAAGTGTGTCCATTAATTTTTTACTTCATATACTCTGAAACATGTTTTCAATTATTCTTCTGAACGTCCATACAGTAGAACCTGTCAAAAACCATAGTGGATCCCAGTATAATTATCGGAAAGATTTATTGAAATTATCATTTTTATTGGCAACACTTACCCATGCATACAAAATGGCATGTAGGGGTAAGTGTTAAAAAGTAAGTACTAAAATACGACAAATCTTTACAATAATCAAATCCGAGACCCGCTATGGGCTTTGACAGGTTATACTGTATCATGACATTATTTTTCCGGGAAGAGTAGAAAGAAACTTATACAAAAATTCTTCACACGAGCCCCATCACCGTTATAAGTTGCCCCCCGGTAAACAAATAATCCCTATGCGGCACTAGTACTAGTTTTGCAGATATATTTAGGCTTGATATCGCCGAAAGCGTCGCTTATCAGTATTTAAAACTCCAGAGCCTAACATTACGTAGTCTATTACACAGCTTTGTCAAAATAAAACTAATGCAGGGTGATTTGTTAAGGCGTTGTCTTTCGTCATACTCACACTGATTTCATCCAAAGGATCTTCGAAAAATAATCATATTGTCAATAATCTAATGGCATCTATAAGTCCCAGCATTTGTGCCAAGGATATTCTGCTCACCGGTTCTTCTCGTGGTATTGGCCTCGCTATTGCACGATACCTGCTTCGGGGTGGCAACCGCGTATTCTGTGTCGCACGGACTCGAGAACCACTTGAACTCTTACGCAGAGAATTTCCCGGGCAGGTCGAATTCTTCTTGGGGGACTTAAAGAAAATTGAGGTGAGTAGATGGAAGAGCTTCTCTCATGCACTTCCATCACCACTAACAAGGCAAATGAGGTCAGGTAGGACGACAAGCTGTCACAAAGGCCCTTGAAGTATTTGGGGGCCTGGATGGACTGATTATCAATCACGGGACTTTAAATCCCATTAAACGACTTGCTGATTCGGACCCTGCAGAATGGCGTTCAGCATTTGAAGTGAACTTTTTCAGTGCGGTGGGCTTTGTAAGTTCCTGGAGTGCTTCGATAAGCATCGGCAGGATCTAACGCTTACGGCTTTGCTGGCTACAGATCCAACCTGCTATACCCGCTCTGAGACAAAGTAGAGGTCGCATCATAATAACATCTTCAGGCGCCGCTGTATCTGCCTATGCGACTTGGGGTGCCTACGGTAGTGCAAAAGCCGCACTCAATCATTTGGTAAGCACACTTGCCGTGGAGGAACCACTCATTACCAGCATAGCCGTACGGCCAGGCGTTGTAGATACCGAAATGCAAGCCGAAGTGCGTGGGCATAGCGCCATCATGGATTTCACCGACGCTGAAAAGTTCAGAGCCCTGTACCTGGACGGTCAATTGTTGCGTCCTGAGCAGCCGGGCGACGTTATGGCCCGATTAGTTTTGGGTGCTGGAAGAGAATTCAGTGGAAAGTTCTTAAGGTAATTACATGCTAAGAGATAAAACAATTCGCTATCTTCACTCATGACATTACCTATGGCTAACGATTATTTACCTACTAGTTGGAATGCCTCCGACTTGGCAAAATTTCAGGACTAAAAAGTCCCCGTCAATGTCATTTAATACAAAGATTTTAAATCTTAGTCCGTGAAATTTCGATTTAGATTGGAATTAGACGCGGAGTTCTCCAACCATCTAGGGCCAGATGGTCATGACCGATCACAAGAAAACTGTTAGCAGATGTATAAAATCCAATTACGTGCTCAGCCTTCCTACCTGCTTACTTCTACGGTGCCATTTTGTGTCTTATCTGAGACCTTTTTTTTCCTTTTGTCTTGTTCTCACGGGTCAGCGCTCAAAATCATGGCGAAGATCCCCTTGTCATCAATCCGAATTACAATCCTACTCAATTCCTACAAGTGACTAGCATTTCACTATCTGAGCGTAAAACAGATGAATTAGACTGAATAGGATGGTAGACGGGGTAAAATTGGAATGCAATAGATCAAAACTCCAGCGACTGAGTTTCATCATGGTGATTTAGTAGCCTTAGTTATTTTCTTTTCTTTTGTATACAGCGTTGAGTTATAAAACAAATGACACTGGCGTGCTTGATAATAGGATACTAATGACTCCTGGTGCTTTTATGTCCTAATGAGAACTAGGTTTTCCATTCAAGGACTGGCAGCTTCCTACCTCTGTTTGCCCTGAGACATGATTTGAATCTAACAAACATTGTTCCTCCACTTGGTCCCTCGGGTACTTTTGCATTCTCAGGTAGGGTACTACTTCTCTAAAAGATGCTTTATGGGTCTTACTCGGTTCGACATAGCAATCTCCTAACACCTATGAAGTTTGCGGTATATTAACTCAACTGTACTTGACATAATCGTCTAGCTCGATACACTCTGGTACCATCGTGCCCATGAATACTTAGATCTATCCTCTCAGCATGACTCGTACTCTGAACAGCACAATTAGTGCTGACAGCTCAACCTCACTCGATTTTTCTCGGCCAGTTTATTATTCCTTTGAATAACCGACTCTTGGCTCTCCTTCAAATCTCAGCTCTGTCCTTAAGTTTCGGTGATCAGGCCACTTCCGAATGCTTTACATTTACCGAAGAGTAATCACATGGGCATTTGGGGTTGTTTTCGAACCTTTCAGCGGGTTCGAAAGCTCCGGGAAAATGCAGGGGAAAGAATAGGAGACATCTCTCGCACAGAAGCAAAATATAAATTTGGACAGGATATAATTCTCTCTATTAAGAATTCATGTCCCTCCCTTCTTCGTCCTACCTTCATGATATCATTCCCTGCATGATTATAGTTCTATTGTCAAGGATGGAATCTCAGCTGTTTTCATCAACACTGTAATGATACAGATTAAAAGAAATGTAATATTTGTGTGTTTGAAAAAATATGACTGTTGCATCCCGCGGCAGGACTCGGATCAAAAATGAAACAGACACTAACCGAACATTAAACGAAGCGCCAGGGGTTCCAGATACAGTCGTCCCTCTCTAACTCGGTAGTGGGTCCCGGTATAAGTGTTGAAAATATTCATAGAAATTCAACCATTTACATTTGCAATACTTACCCCTGCGCGTGAAATGACCTGTAAGGGTAAGTGTTAGAAATATAAAAGTCCAAGTTACAATGAATATTTTCAACACTTATACCGGGACCCACTATCGAGTTAGGGAGGGACTACTGTATTGTATCATGGAGATATAGTTCATCAACCGACCTTGCTCATAATCAATTGGTTATGAACCTTAAAATCCCCGTCAAGTCGTGTACATTTAGCACAACCTTCGGTCCTGAGATATCGGTATAGCTCTAACTATACATGTACAGTCGTCACTCTCTAACTCGATAGTGGGTCCCGGTATAAGTGTTGAAAATATTCATTGAAATTCAACCATTTACATTTGTAATACTTACCGCTGTGCGCAAAATGACCTGTAAGGGTAAGTGTTGCAAATATAAAAGTCCAAGAAAAAATGAATATTTTCAACATTTATACCGGGACCCACTATTAGCTAAGAGTGGTTCTACTGTATTTATATAGGTACCTAGCGTGTCAATCTGGCCTGTGCGTATGGCACGTGAGACGTGACATCGCACAAGCCACGTAACAGGCCGTACCGTCATATTACCCCCCCCCGCCCTACTGAGAGAGACGGGCCTCTCCCCAGCTCAAATCGAGCTTGACAAATCGCGCGGAGAGCTGCGGTTCGCCCGAGAAAACTTGACTCTCGTCATCCTCTTTATATACGTAGTCAGGTATCGAACCTATCCCGTGCCAACACTCGATTCGCTCGCTGGTGTAGATCTGTTCCACCCTCCGAAAATATCAATCCTCTAGCTTCCCCCCCATGGGAGATCAGAGAACCCAGGGAACACTCACTACTCCGAGTTGGTGCTCCCACAGTATCTAACGAACGAACAGTTGACAGTTTCCAAACCTTTCTACAAAACATACCAAAAAGTGATATTTTAGTGTACACTGATGGCTAAAAACTTTCTAATGGTAACGCCTGTAGTGGTTATGTTACATACCAGTTGGGCTTAAAAGTCTGCTCAGGTGCCGTCCCTCTCGGAATCAGCAAGGATATTTTTGACACAGAAGCTTATGCTGCCCTCTGCGGAATTAAAAAGGCTGTGGGCCTTTCCTCAGCCCGCTTCGCAAATAATGTCTGGGTGTTCTTGGATAAGCTACAGGTTGCCTTGGAATTTCTTTCTCTACCCTATTGCTCTACATCCCAGAGTAAATTTTTAAAACCCATTGAATTCGCCAATAAATGGAAAACTAGAGAGAGGCTCCCAATACTTCGGAGGGGCAAGTTAAGATCAGGTGGGTTCCAGGACATTCTGGAGTCGAAGGGAACAAACTTGCCGATCTTGAAGCAAAGAAAGGAGCCAATATGCTATGCTTGGATCCACTCGAACACTCCTTGTCGTCGCTAAAGAAATGGCAAAAAGCTAAAGAAAAAGAAAGCAGGGATGAATGGTGGAGAGAGCACATTCCGCCATCCTACTCCAAATTACAAAATATCAACGCTCCTCGATCTCGTAAAGAGCTTCTACTCACTCGCAAGAGCCTAGGCCAACTGATCGCTGCTAGGACAGGACATGGAGATTTTGCGGCTTATTACAGTCGTTTTAAACATGAAGAGGTCAGAGTGAATTGCCTTTGTGGATCTCCGAAGACTCCAATCCACTTCCTTTTCTGTCGGATTCTTCGACGTCGTGGCGGCCGCCCTCCTGGGCCTACAAATCAGCTCCTTCCGAGCCTACTCGGCACCTCTGAGGGAGCCGTAATATTAACTAAATGGCTTGACCATTCTCAATATTTCGAGGAGATCTGTCCCAGATGAGGAACACGTTCGCCTTTGTTTTTGTTTCTTTTCTTTTTTTGTTTCTCCTTTGTCTCTCCTACTTTACATGATTGGAGGCTCCTAGAAGGGATAGTTGGAGCGGGTGAGAGAGATTAGTTAATCACTAGTCGTGAGCAGGTGGAGGTCTCTTATAATATTTTGCTTTCAGCATAACTCTTTACATGCGCGGTTTCATACAACGCAGCATAGCCATGTAAACTAAACAAGTCTCAACTCTAGGGCTCCGGCTCTAACGTCCTCAGGCCGAATGGGAAAAGGGTCATGTGCATTAACCGCGTGACTTACATAGACGTCAAATAGTAGTGACGTTTAAATCTTCTCCAACGTTTTACAATTCCTTTAGCAATTTGTGGCTTGTTATCATCCTCATGGGGTGGAACAAATTTTCCTTCAGCAAATGATTGTTCCCATTCAGTTAATTGTAGAGGTGGTCCTTTGCAATTGGGGTTTAAATCATGAAATTCCCTGAGCTTAAACGGAGCATTTTTGAAGTTATCTGCGTTATAATATTCGAGATCGGGGTCCCACCTACGCCATTGAGTCATGTATTGCAGTTTTCCATGGTGTAATTGGGAAGACAGTGTTAAAAGATAAACAGTAGCATACAAAAGTGGTCGAATAAATCACCAAATCTAATACATCTGACCATAACTTTACAATATGATCTTGAAATGAAAATTTAATTACTTTACTATCGCTGAGACAATTTTGAAGCAAAAAAAAAGAGAATTGATTATTCTATTGTGGTCTTGTAATCTCAATTACTTGACCAGTTTTGGAAGCATCATTTTGATACAAGAACTCAAAGATCTTTTCACAACTAGCCATCCAATGCACAAGATATTTCTCTTGCATTCTGTAATTTCTTATTATCTGTACCTTTAAACAACCATGGAAAATGAATCAACCGAATTATGAGCTAATATGTAGATGAATGGTGAAGATACGATCTGTCAATTAGGTAAAAGCTACAGAAGTAGCGTTATTTGAAATACAATCGAATCAATCGGTGAGGTGATAAGTGCATCTGTAGCGTAATTTGAATCTCAATGGAATTCAATCGATTGGAAAAGATAGAGTTTGAACTAAGGCGTAAAAGAACTCCAACCATCATGTAAAAAGGAAACATAAAAGTCGGATTAATTGTATTTATAGGAATCATTCAGCCTCCAGTATCAAAGTAATTTAATCAATTGATTCATTTTTATATTTTGAAAATACTTCTACCCTGAATGAGATTATTTGGGATTTTTATCAAAGTAATCTTGTCGGAACGATTAATTCGGTTGAGTCTATTTTGGGTTTGGAGTTGGTGGTCCCTGCATGATGTATACATTTGTTTGTTTGTTTGCGTATTTAGGTCCCGGGCAGAGCCCTTCGTCCAATTGGTTCGGGACCGGTGAAGCCGGCGGGGATCGTACTCGAGGGTATGCCCAACTCGTTCGCACCTCTCTAGAACATGTACACGCTCATAAAAACACCCTACGAAACGCCTGAGTCAATTAAAACTCCCTGGTTCCCTCCCCCAACAAGATTTCCAACCTAAAGGCCAAAAAAAAGAACCCGAACATGAAAAAAAAGGATAAAATAAAAAACATCAAAAAAAAATAGATAGTTGCTGAGTCAACCTAGCGTTTCACACACTCTGCTTCCACATTATCGCTGCCTTCCACGACTTTATATAAAATGCTGTACCCGCTTCCAGCGGAGGACGAGCTTGCAAAAAGGTTGCCGAAACAGCCTGTAAGTTTTGCAAATTCTGTAAATTCTCTGACACACTTTGGGCCGAGAAGTTGGTTAATGAGATCGCCCATTGTCCTTCCTTTCCTAAACCTACGCGTTAGGCTGGCGTGTTCTCGACAACGTACGAAGTGAGTAGGGGATGTCTCCTGTCCACAGATGCATACTAAATTTGCATTTTCATGATGTAGTCTGCGGTGATATGCAGCGAAGTCACCGTGCCCGGTTCTTGCTGATATAAGCTTTTGCAGAAGCTGCCGCGGTATTTTGAGCTCTGGAGGCTTTCGGCGGCGCATCTGTAGGTCTAGATCTTTGTACCTAGCCGGACATACCTTGGACCACCAATCGTCAATTAGCTGCTGACGGCGCTGTTGCATAAGGCGACGAACATAGGCTAGCGTGATGAAGTTTGGTTCAACATGGCAAGGGGGGAGTGATTGAAGTGCAGCTCGTGCGGCCGCGTCTGCCTCTTCATTCCCAGGTATCTTAGAGTGCCCTGGCACCCATCTAACTTCTGAATTGGCTTTTTGGGAAACGTCATGAAAAATCCGAGTTAGCCTAAGGCAAGAGGACGTCCTGCAAGTCTGGAGGGCCCGGACTGCAGCTTGGTTGTCCAGAAGAACATAAATTTTCTCACCGCTTCGTCTAACGGAGAGCGTAGCTCGGAGTGCCATGGTTGCTCCAATAATTTCTGCATCGTACACTTCTCCCCCGTGTAGAATCCCTTGATCTTTCTTAAAAGTTGTTCCCCCGCGTTGCAGGACGAATCCCCAGGAAGACCTTCCATGTCCCTCTGAAGGGCCGTCAGAGTAGGCGCAGATGACAGAAGTGTAACAGTCTTAAAGTAATTGTTATTCACAAACCACTCAGAGCTATATACTAGAATATCTTGAAGTGAAGAGGAAAGTAATCTAAGAAGTCTCTCTCTTATTTATCTACATCTCGAGAATCTTGTTTCTCTTGATGACCAAATCGAATGAAATAAAATCTCCCTGTCCAAACTTATGACTCCTTCCTTCATCTTTTTCTATTTCCATTGCCATCATTACATTATATTAAACCATAATGGAGCTTAGATTAGTCGTTCACGGAGTACTTAATTTCAAGCATAATAGAATATTCTTCCAGGATGTTGTATGACTCGGTTGAGGTTGTCAATTTGTTTTGTTTATATTCCTGGATAAGATGATGTTGCTAGGTTCCGCTCTCGGCCCATTATTAATAAAATTAACAATGAGTATTGTGCTTAATTAGCTCGGCTAATTAATTTTGATGTGGTTAGGCATTAGCCTAACTAGGGTCAGGCTTCAGCCCTGTGACAAGAAGACGGAATTGTTCGGATCCAATTCTCGTGGTTTATAATACCCTGTGCTTTTGTTGCTTGCGAATGAGAATGTAAAGGTGCAAGTAAGGGTTCAGCACTTTCTGATGATGGTGGTAGCTGTCGAAAGGCCCTCTGCAAGCGTGACATCTGGGGCTCTGGATGTTTAGAAAGTATGGCCCTTCTTTTGTACTTAAGCGTGCCTACATTAGGGCATATGCTTGCTCTACTGCGAAGAGGATGATGAGTGTCTAGAGGGTTTATTCGTGCGGCGAGTCGCAGGCGATTACCCTCTAGGAGTATGTTCGCAGGTGGAATTCCTCCTTCTCGATAAAGAACTACGTTGGGAGTCGTTCTCCATACTGGAAGTGCAGCCCTTAAAGCTACACGAACTGCTTTATCGATAAGGTTGCAGAGATAACCGTAGGAGGGGTTACATCTCTGCGTTTTGTTGGGCGTTTCAAGCCGGGCCACCAAACTTCCGCAGCAAATGTCGCCACCGGGACAACACAAGAATCAACCGCTGCTACCAGAGGTTCAGGGGCTGCCCCGCGTGATACTGGGCTGAGTTTTCGCATATGTTGAGCAGCTTTAAGTGCTTTCCCACACCATGTGGCTACATGATGCTTGAATGTGAGTTGTGAGTCGAGGTACACTCCAAGCCAGCGAATCTTCTCAGCCGGTCCGATCCAGGTACTGTTTACATTCACTCTGGTGAGATTTTCTCCTCGCCGCCCTGGGAACTGGATCACTTCCGATTTCCCGGTATCGAATGAAACGGCATTGTCACTAGCCCAATCTAGTAAGTTATCTATTTCACGCTGAGCCATAGCTGCGGATTCAGCAGCTGTACGCCCAATTCCAAGGATGCCAATATCATCTGCGTAACTGAACCTAGCGCTGGAGTTCCCGCTACGCACAGGTTCAGCAATGTACAGAAGAAAAAGAAGTGGAGAGATCGGAGATCCCTGGGGAACACCGCAGACTAGCTTCTTAGGGTGCGTTACCCCTCCTGGGTAGCGAACTTGAACCTTTCGTTCTTGTAAAAAGGAGGCTGTCCACCGAAGAATCGGTTCTGGCCAACCCTGTTTCTGCATTCGTGCTAATAGTCTATTGTGGAGGACCGCGTCGAAGGCGCCTTATACATCAAGGGTTACAAATGTTGAAGTCCATTTTTGAGTACGAGCTTCTTCCATGTCGTGCACGACACAAGAGACAAAATCGGATGCTGAGCGTTAAGGTAGAGCTCCAAATTGTTGATGTGCAACAACGCCAGCCGTTATAGCTAGAGTCGACATGCGTTTTGCAATAACCCTTTCCAATCCTTTCCCGAGGCACGATAAGAGAGCGATGGGTCTCCACCCTTTCACAGAGGATGGATCTCGACCCGCTTTTGGAATGAAAACGACTTCTGCTAACTTAAAGCACAAAGGATGATAACCTAGCCTAAGACAGGCGCGAAACAGGTGGGAAACAATTGGGCTGATAGTCTTCCAGCAGGCAGTGAGCAGATCCACCGAAATTCCATCTGGTCCAGAGGATGTATTGCCGCTGCCTATGGTGCAATTTCGTACTTCTATGTCTTTGAGCTCCATCGTCCATGGGATCTTGCTATCTGTAGTTATTGTGGGGTCGGGGAGATCATCAGATGCTTCAAACCGCGCCAAAAGGCTATCTCGTAAATTTTCCGCACGCTCCGCTTGTTCTAAGACAAGGCGCCCGTTAAAAAGCAGAGGCCGAGGAATTTTTGTATGCCGTGGATTGGTCCATCGCATGAGCCTGTAAATATCTGGCAGAGATTTCATTTCTTCTATGCGCCTCTTCCAATGCTCTCTTTTTGCCCCAGCAATAGTGTTCCTATAGGCCCTTGCATATTGATTGCGGTCAGCCTCCATGGAGGCTGCTTGATATTGGAGGCGGGCAGCCTTGCATTCTGGGGTCCACCAAGGAGCTGACCTGCCTGATCCCCCACTGGAAGCTCTACCAACTGCTTTCAGAGCATTGGTTAGAGTTCTGCACAGATCCTGGGCGAATCGTTAGATCTCTTCTGTCGCTGTTAATTCCTGAACATTGGGGATCCATTGAGAAACTAGATGTGCAAACAGAGGAACCTTATCTTTTGAAACTCTGAGTGGACCTTTCGGTTTATTGGTAGCTCGAGTGTAGCAGGGTACAATTCCAGAAATTGGAAAATGGTCACTTGTCATACACTCATCTCGGTCTACCCATGCAGAAGCACCGCTGATGTTTGACCATACAAGGTCCAAAGTGTTCCCGGCACGATGCGTCGGCTCACCTAGAATTAGACACGATAGCCGATGTTTGTCTGCCCATCCTTCTATTTCTTCTCCTTGGCCATAGGAGCTTCTAGCGCTGGGTTGCCAAGCCCAGTAAACGGAGTTAAAGTCTCCAGCAGCAATTGTCTAAGAAGGGGGGTTCCACTCCAACAACGGTTCCACGGCTGAAGAGTTATGAGTTCTTTATAGACGTTTAGAAATGTAATTCCATTCACTTTAACCCAACAGTAGTCTCCTGTAGGCCTTGAGGAAGGGGATTCCTAAACTGCCTGGATATTTTTGGCATCCTTCCTTGTGTAAGTGACAGCACGTGGTCGGACGTCGACGCTTCCATAGGGCATGTGACAATTGAAGTAAGGATGTGATTTGGTGCATCCAGTCCACCAAGGTTCTTGAACTAGCAAAACATCTAAATGTAATTCGCAGGCTCGCGAAAGCGCAATATCGTGCGCGGCGCTCCCTCTTCCCACATTTATTGACATGAACCTGAGAGGAGGCAACGAGTGGCTCTGAGGTGAGCCCTTCATAACTGCATAGAGTCCTCCGTCGACACATCGGCGGGTGGCTCTGGGGTTTCATTATTCGTGGTCTCAAGATATTGACTACAATTTACAGCGTTTGCTGCTCCCTCTGCAGTTGACGCCCTCGCTTCAGCAGCTTTAGCTCGAACCACTGCCTGATATTCGCGATCTCCAGCCTGACGAAAGATTTTTAGCTGTTCCTTAGTTGGAGGGCCGCTGCGAGTTGGCCGAGCTAAGCATCTATGACTGTCAGAGCAGTGTGGACCTCCGCAGTTCTGACATTGTGTGAGAGCTTGACATGCATCTTGTGTGTGCATTATCGAGCCACAGTTTCCGCAAGAAGGTGCTCTAGAACAATTCCTTATTGAGTGGTGGCCATTGCATCTTTTGCAAAAGTCTATGGGATCTTGTTTTTTGAAAACTTTTGCCAGGCCAGATTCATCAAACACATGAAAACCTGGTCGAGGTGCTTTTGAGAACAGTCCTAGCCATGTTCTATGCGGGGCGTCATGATTGACGCTGCCAAACAGTTTTACTGCGGTTGGGCGTACTGAAGAGACGCGTTCAATTTCGTCTGACAGCATCTCGTGAGTTACCACAACACGCCCCTTATCAGTGTAAATAAAAGCAGGGACTGTCGGGATGAGGAAAGGCACTAGATTTTCAGCAGGAACGAGTTTGGCACCTGTCAAAAAGAGCCCATTTGCAGCTTGCAGCAATACTTCGCGGGCATTGAGATTGCTAGGACTCAGGGCAAATCCTGAGCGAATTGGCTTAATCAGCCCAAGATGTGCAGGTGAGATAGCCATTTTCTTCACAACTACCTCTCGAATCCCTGCGGGTGATAATTTCCTCCAATCATGCTCCAAAGGTAGTCGGAGAAAAAGCCTTTTATCTTCAAATTTTGTTGGAACGTGTTGTTTTTTGCCATATATTCCACTCACGTTAGATCGAAATGACTGGTGAGAAACTTTCTTAGGTGTTGATAAATTTTGTTGTTCATTCGGTTTATTTTTTCCAGCACTTGATGTTTCGGCCGTAGCAGCTCTTACCTTCTTGTGTCCATTACGAACAACAGTAGCCCAAGAGATTTCAGTGGCAACAGGCTTACTGGGTATGTTGGGTACGCTGGTTTGCGTCTGCTTTCCAGCTCGAACTGGAGCCAATGCGACTTGTGGCACTGCGAACACGGCTGATTTGTTCGAAAATTTTGTTTTGTTTACTTTGCTGCCTTTTGATGGGCGAGAATGTGTGGGAACGGGAGGGGGAGTTGGAGCTGCTTCAGAAGCTGCGAAGAGCGAGATTGCTTGACGGAAGTACGTTTGAAACGCTATTCCTTCCTCTTTCTTGATTCCTTCGTTGAAATTAGCAAGAAGACTGTCAATGTTGCTTGTAACACTCGTGCATATCATCATGCGCACATGCCAGGCACGTTCGCGACGTTGTCTTTCCTCAACGATCGTTGCAAGCTCGCGTGGGAGATACGAGTTCATGGTTTCGGACGCAACGCTTTTGCTTCGAGGGAGCGTATCGGTTGGCGCCCGCTTGGAGGGTGGAACAGGCTGAAGGATGTGCCTATCGGCCGCCGGATTGTTCGGTGGCACTGAGTGTGACGTAGGTGATGGTGGCGCAGTATTGGGGGGGAAGGGCAAGGAAGAAGGATCAGGAGGGGTAGTAGGTGGGAGGCTTCTGTCCGTCGTCGAAGCAGGACTATCGATAACAATGTCCATGGTGTGTAATGTAGATTTGTCTTGTATATCGCTGTAGATGGCCGTTACCATCAATGTTCTGCATGATGTATACAATTCTTTCTTTGTAATTCCTTTATTTCGGGTAAACTATTATCCGTAGATAGATACCAACTTCGTAGCTATAGTTTAGGGGAGAGATATACATAATCAATTGAACCCAATTGAACAATTTTTCTCATTACGTACTGCAGTACTCTCATAACTTCAAGTGAATCTATTGGCTTGTAGTGTATGACCTTTGCCATACCAACAAATCTTTTCTTTCAAAAATATGAAAAAGATATCTCCCGACCAAATAACATCCATTGTTGGAGAATGAAGTGTAGAGCAGGTCTCAATATGTCATAGTTACGTAAGTCGTGTTTGACTATGTACTAATTAGGCGAGGCGATGAAGATTATAAAGTTAAGGTAACGCGACGCGTTTGTAGAAGAGTCCGTTATGATATATCCATTCTATTTCTAATAGCATAGTTTCCGAATCCCTCTATTATAATATACTTCAGAGGCACGCTTTTTCAATAGGTTATGACCTCCGGTTGCATATGCTTTAAGAACAGTTTTTCATTCCGACTCTAAAGACCGTGCTGTGTCAATCTTTGAGTCAAATCTCCGGTGCTCTCAAAGCACAAGATAACTTCGCGACTAGGACTCTCTCCGGTGCAGGAGTACAAGAGAGTACAAACCAAATCGACCGATCCTGATAATAAAGAAACCTAAAGTACGAATTACATCCGGACAAGATGACAGATGAGAACAGCAACAATTGGAGCATTCCAATTCTGAACAGTGAAAACCTTGATTCTTGGTTCCGGCGATACAGGGTTATGTTAACTGGAAAAGGCGTTTTCTATGTTGTGGAGCAAACCATGAAAAACGTCTGCATGAATGTCACTGAAAGTACAAACCACCCTAAAGCGTCTGAAAGGGCTGGCGAGGATATTAATTCAATTAGGGCCTCAATGGACGAAGAAAAGCAGAAGAAATATCTGCGAGATGAGGCCACCGCAATAGATCTAATGTTTAGATCGCTGTCTTCAGATGATCAAGCCTTGTACGATGAGTACACAACAGCATTTTCTCTTTGGGCCTACCTGGGAGATTAATACCAAAAATCTGATCCCACGACTGCTGATGAATACATGACCGAAATTCAGACTTTCAAACTTGAAAATTGGACTATCATTGAAGCCTGGGACAAATTAAAAGACTTCAGAAGGAAATTATGTGCAGCCGATGAAAACGCCAAAAACACGTATCGAGATAAGGCTTTGCTTCTAATCTTGATTCGAACTCTTCCCAGGGATTATACTGCAACGATTGACACGCTGAACGCTCAGAGTTACCTTACAGTTGACGAGAGATTAAAGCGCTTGCAGTTGAAAGAATCCCGCCTTTTAGCGGAAAGCAAAGAAGAAAGTGCGTTCTCAGGATCGCACCAAGGTAGGAAATCACCGCGATCGCGAGCATACGATCATCGGGATAGTATCGAGTCTGGTTTCAGTCCAGTCTGTTACCTATGCGATATTAGGCATTTCGTTAAAGCTTGTCCATATATGGATATTGCCAGAGAGGCTGTTCAAGAGTACATACGAACCGATAAACTTGAACGAGAAAAGCGAAAGAAAGGTTCTTTCAACCGTGCTGCAAGTCTACGTGCTCGATTACCCTCTCCTCACAAGCCTACCAAAAGAGTCGATTTCAAAGGGAAAGCTAAAGCATTTGATGCAGCTCTGCATTCCAACTCGGATTCTGATATTGATGATAATGTAGAATTATATGAACACGCCCAACTTTCAAGGGCTCTTATTAGTAAGGCTTCTTCATCTACCTGGGCTAGTGATACTGGTGCCTCTGCGCATATGTCTGACCAACCTTCTCTCTTCAGGTCATTGATTACGATTCCTCGCCGCACCATCCTAGTCGGCGGCGGAAAGCTTTATGCAAGAGCAGAAGGATCAGCACAGCTTACTTGTAAGGATGGCTCATCCATTATGTTGCATAATGTACTGCTAGTACCAGGGCTGGGCATCAACTTATTATCCGGAAGACAAATGTGTCGAAATGGCGGCTTAAAAGGTGCATTTGACGAAAATCATTTGTATTTTAAAAGGGGTGATAGGCCACTGATTACTGCAACGATGAAGAATGGGCTGTACATAGTATCCTACGTATCCAATGGAAATAAATCTTCTGAAATTCCTGCTTATAATGCCCGTTCGGAGGACATGGAGGTAGACAATAACGAATCAAAACCAGTAATCGACGCAGAACTTACCCCCAATTAGAAAGATCGTTACATGCTTTATCATCGACGTTTTTCCCACTTGGGCCCACAAAAGCTCAGGACCCTTCACAAAGTAACAAATCTTTCGCGACCAATAAAAGTCCCGCAGTCATTAGAAGAACGAATATGTGAAGTATGCTTACTAACAAAAATGAGGAACAAGACTTCGAAAGAGTTGGCCAAATGGAAAACCGAAAAACTTGCGTTGATACATGTTGATATAGCTGGGCCCTTTCCACCATCTCTACGGAAAAATAGATGGTTTATACTAATCCTTGATAGCTTTACCAGGAAACTATGGGTTTTATGTTGTAAGACTAAAGATGAGGCGCTCACTGCGCTTGATCAATGGAAATTAGGTGTCGAATTTCAGTCGGGAGAGAAAATAAAAGCAGTACGGTCTGACAATGCAGCTGAACTACTAAAAGTCGTCTCGAAATGGAAAGTGGAACAAGGTACTTGTGCAGAACAAACTACTATCGCTACATCAAATCAGAATGGCGCTGTAGAGAGAAATATTCAAACCTGTGAAAATGGCATGCGAGCATTACTTAAAGATGCAGATCTCCCTCTAGAATTCTGGGACGAAGCGGTAGAGACTGACGTATATATCAGAAATCGAATCCAAACAGGCCCACTCAAGGCTGGTGTGCAAATCTGTCCCGAAGAAGCATTCACTGGGACTCGACCAGATATCGGTCATATTGCAGTTTGGGGTAGTAAATGTGTATCTTACATAAACCCGGATACCATCGCCAGAGGCCAAAGAACAGAGAAGCTTGTTGACCGTGGAAGAGTAGGTGTATTTATGGGATATAGCGATACGACTAACAAACAACTTCGTGTTTACAACCCAGAGCTCGGATATACCTCACGAACAAGTAGACTCATCGTTATGGAGCATATTAAGGGAGGAACTGTCGATGTAAGATTGAGAAACTGTACTTCAGGTCCCAAGGAACCAAAAACGAGTTCGATGATCGCAAACCTCGAGGGAGACCTAATAAAGATTCTGAACAATAACCCTATAACTCACAAGCCCGCCAGCAACTACCTGAAGACAAATTAAAAACGCCAAAAGTTACCGAAATATGCACTGAAATCACTTCATCATCACTACCGCTAATAAACATAGAATTATCAGTTGCACCACCTACAGTTGAACTACCAACAGCCGATCTACGTATAGTCAATCCAACTACAATCGAATCACCAACATCTACAGCTAAAAACCCTCTTTCAGAACCATTAATTATTCCTGATATAAAATCAAATGTTTTATCGTCAACACTAAGTGAGGTGACATCCCCTAGATCAATGTCATCCTCAGACAATATTAAGCAATCACCTCCAGCTAAGATTCTTGACGAAGTTTGTTCTAAACCAGAAGATGGAGTTCTTGAAAACGAATCTGGCATTCCCGACCATGGTCAGGCTAGTCTTGATAAGAATGCTCTACATATTAATAAACCCTCGGATCAGCTGATCCAAATTTATCAAAAACGCAATCCAAATAATCACAAGCGAAGACGATTGACTGGAGATGACTTCAATCCCGAAGAAGACGAACGAACAAGCAACAAGCTAGACTCAAAGCCTGAAAGATCACGTTACTTCACCCGATCAAAGCGCAGAGTGGAATTACATGAAGATTTTAAAAATGAAGATGAAAAACGTTATCGAAAGATTGCCAGAGCCTTTGCTGCTAGAATTCTTGCCATAAATCGCTCTAAATTTTTAGAAACTTCATTTCCAGCTGAGGTCATTTCAGGTATACGGATTCCAAAAACGTATAATGAAGCTGTCAATGATGCAACGTATGGAAAAGAATGGAAAGCTGCAATGCTCGAAGAAATAATAAGTTTAGGCAAGAATGGCACATGGAAAGAAGTTATTCCCCCGAAGAATACAAATCTATTTTCAACTAAATGGGTATATACTGTTAAACTTAATGCTGATGACACCATTGAGCGGTTTAAGGCTAGGCTTGTAGCCCGTGGATTTAGTCAAATATACGGAAAAGATTATGTTGAAACGTTTGCTCCAACAGTCCGAATGGACACTCTTCGCTTGTTTCTTGCCAGAGTTGCAAAAGAAGATCTCGAGTGCTATCACTATGATATCAAAAATGCGTTCACTGAGTCGGCACTCAAGGAAGAAATCTACCTCTCTCCACCAAAAGGTGTTTCAGTAAAAAACGGCTGTGTACTAAAAGCATTGCGAAGCTTATATGGGCTCAAACAAGCAGCAAGGGACTGGAATTTATTGTGTAAAAACCATCTTATTTTTTTGGGCTTTGTCCAAAGCCTTGCTGACCAATGTTTATTTATTCATAAAGAACGGCACATTGAGCTCCTTGTTTATGTTGATGACATTTCTGCAGCAGCTACTTCTACAAAACAGTTAAATTGGTTTTTTGAAAAGCTTTCTTCTCGGTTCAATGCCAAGAATCTCGGGAAGATTGAAAAGATTCTTGGAATGAGAGTCACCAGAGATCGTAAAAGCCGTACTATTTTTCTCGACCAAGAGCAATACTTGAGATCTGTCCTAGAGAAATTTGGGATGACTGCAAGCAAATTCAAAGCAAATAGAATCCCTGCTGCAGACTACGAATCTCTTCGTCCCGCAAGTGACAAAGATAAGAGGATTAATATCACAGAATATCAACAGGGAATAGGTAGTTTAATGTTTGCAATGGTGCTCACAAGGCCTGACATTGCTTTTATTCTAGGAAAGCTTTCACAATATGTCTGACCCAGTTGAACACCATGGCCACGCGCTAAAAGAACTTTTCCGTTATCTTAGATCAACTTTATCACATAAACTCCGCTATGGACCTGGGGGAGTTTACGAACATTTTGTGGTTTATTCTGACGCCGATTGGGCGAGTGATAAGTCTGATCGAAAGAGTGTTTCGGGGAGTGTAGCAATGTTCTACGGTGGTCCTATCTCATGGTCTAGTAAAAAGCAGAGATCGGTGTAACTTCAAGCTGCGAATCCGAGTACATGGCACTTTCGGCTTGCGCTAAGCAAGGGCAGTGGATTGCTCAGGTATTTAGAGACCTTGGGTCCCCTAGTTATGTCGGAGCTAATCCTCAACTGGTACATATGTTTGGCGATAACCAAGGAGCACTAGCTCTTGTGAAGAATCCGCACCTACACGAGCGATCCAAACATATAGACGTTTGTCACCACCAGATAAGGGACTTGCATGAAAGAAGAAAGCTTGCGCTATCGTATATCCCAACTTCAGAAATGGTTGCAGATGGCATGACAAAGCCACTGATGAGGATAAAGTTTGAGAAATTCAAATCACAAATAGGATTAGTCGACTAAGTCAACCTAACTCGTCAAGAAGCACCGAGACAAGCTCTGTGGGGGAGTGTTGGAGAATGAAGTGCAGAGCAGGTCTCAATATGTCATAGTTACGTAAGTCGTGTTTGACTATGTACTAATTAGGCGAGGCGATGAAGATTATAAAGTTAAGGTAACGCGACGCATTTGTAGAAGAGTCCGTTACGATATATCCATTCTAGTTCTAATAGCACAGTTTCCGAATCCCTCTATTATAATATACCTCAGAGGCACGCATTTTCAATATCCATTGCAAAATTAGTCCATGAAGGGAAATCAACGAATTAAATTTCAGTAATATTAGGACTCAGTCAAGCCACTGTTGTAAAATACCGAAAGATCATAGTGAAGGAAGCACCGAAATTAAAGAATGGACGGCCACAAGAAAAAAACTATCAGCTAGATACAAGCGAGAAATCGCCCGTTTAATGGTACACGGGAGCACTAAGACGACAGTAGGAGCGTCCAAACTAGTAAATTCAGAAAGAGAAGATAAAGTTTCCGCTCAGACTGTCCGGCGGGCTTTAAGGGAGCAAGTTCTAAATGCGATAAAAAAGAAGAAACCAAAGCTGTCAAAAGCTCATCAGAGAGCTCGCTTGAACTGGGCTTTATGCCACGAAAATTGGACGAAAGAAGACTGGAAAAGGGTGATTTGGTCAGACGAAACCAAAATAAACAGGCTAAATAGCGATGGGATTAAATATTCTTGGGTTAAAGGCCCAAAGAATTTGCAACCAGAAGCGATCGAAGAGACCCTGAAGTTTGGTGGGGGCAATCTAATGGTATGGGGGTGTATGTCATGGCATGGTACAGGTGGAATGGGCCGTATAGTTGGACGAATGGATTCTAAACAGTATTTGGAAATCCTGGATAATTTTCTAGTACCTACTATGGATAGAATTGCCAGAGAGCCCGACTCGCTACCTGCAACTGAGCTAATCTTCCAGCAAGATAACGACCCAAAGCACACATCCAAGAACACAAAAAGCTGGATAGCTTCTAAAAACCTCAAGCCAATGAATTGGTCCTCTCAATCGCCGGATATGAACCCGATTGAGCATCTTTGGGGTCGGCTCAAGTGTCGACTCGGTGAGTATGCAGAGCCACCGAAAGGTATACATGAATTGTGGGAAAGACTTAGGGAAATTTGGCAAAACTTAGATCCAATTTTATGTTAGACTCTAGTTGAGAGTATGCCGTCGCGTGTTGCAGCTGTAATAAAGGCCAAAGGGGGTCATACTAAGTATTAAAATGATGCTTCCAAAACTGGTCGAGTAATTGAGAACGCCAAGACCACTATAGAATAAACAATTCTCTTTTTTTTTGCTTCAAAATTGTCTCAGCGATAGTAAAGTAATTAAATTTTCATATAATACTATTGTTAAACAATAATGTCTTACTCAGTAATGATATTGCAGAGCAGGGTAGACTTCAATAACTTGTGATTTTAACTAACTCTTAAAATATGACGTTCGGCCAGGGGTACAATTATATACATCATTAGTTGTGCCCGTGTACATAGGTAAACAATAGATAAAGGTAACAGCCGTGGCAACAACAATAAAGATATAGTTACGACCGAGCAACCAGTAACAGCCGATTGCCCTGTAACCTACTAGTAATTAATTCGCAACAACTATAATATTTTAATTTCAAGATTATGTTGTAAAGTTAAGGTCAATTGTATTAGATTTGGTGATTTATTCGACCACTTTTGTAAGCTACTGTATGTGACAAGGGATTTACAAGGTCCCATGGTCAAACATTGGCATGTCGCTGCAGGAATTTGGAGGTATTTTTTTTAAATCATATTAGTACATGCAGCCTGAGACTACGATGCGAATGATTACGGAAGATATGTATATGACGCAGTATGATTCAGTTTGACGTTTGGGACACTCATACTCAGATTTCATTTCCAGATACCACTACGAGAATAACGCCTTGCGACATGTACCCTCTTCCGTGAATACTCACCACAGGGAAAAGCGAGAAAAACAAATGGCCATCTAAGCATACTTTCATCATTCTGCGAATACAGTATCACCGCGAGAGAAGTGGTGTGAGGGTCTTGCTGGATTCGAACCGGCTTTCTCCTGTTTCAAGTGGAGGAATTTGGAGTTGTACTCTGGGTTTCATACGACCCGTGTTAAGATATTGTTGCAATTTCTCTTGGAGACATGATGTACATCCGTAGACTTCACGTGTAGTTTTCTCTTCACGCAACGTCTTTTGAATATACATTTATTCTTCGATTATCTTCTTCCTCTGTGAAGACCACTGTCTGAGTACACTTCTCTTTCGCTCCGGAAGACCACTTCTACTGCCTATTTCTCTTCTGCTGTGAAGAGCACTTCCCGCTTCTCATCCCTCGCCCACGCACATACGACCATCTCCCCTCTTACCTAACACACCCTCATCTCACCTCCATCAAACGAGCTTCCTAGTCCGGTTACGTACCCTGTGGAACAATCGCCCTTTACATCTCTGATGATGGGTTGGAATCAAACCACTCACAACATATTATCGAAAGCTTTGCCACACTTTTATATCAATATTTTACGCATTGTAAAGTTATTTCTCATTAATTGATACGGGACTTCTCAAAAGAAACAATTTATTAAATAAGATCTACTAATATCTGGTTGGCCCTCCGTCGGCATCAATGACGGTCTGGCAACTTGCCGGCATGCTAACTAACAGCCTATAAAGCTGATCGCGAGTTTGAAGTCCCAGGCCGTCTGTACTATTCCACGCGTCTCGTTTCTAGATCGCTAGGGACCTTGTTCAAATTAAAGATATTTAGTTCGAACGAAAATTTTCATAAGACTCCAAACCGCCTCGATCGGATTCAAATCCGGAGAAAATGCCGGCCGTTATGTAGGCTCAACCCCATGAGCTCGAAGAAACCTAGTGGTTAAAGCCGCTTTATTGCATGGAGTATTGTCTTTTTTTTTTTTTTTTTTTTTTAAATCATATTGTATTCAGCCATCTAGCTATGACAAGAGATTTAAATACATTTAAAAAAAAAAAAGATCTTCCTAACACCCTTAACTCCCCTTGGCACCAGTCTATAAGCTCATAACTTAGGGTTAGACTTTCCAACATTACTACGAAATCCAAATAAACCCTAAATACAACCTGAATCCCTGAAGTTGTGATTTTTGTTTCCATTTTATTTTTCCTTAAATATGGCTTGTCATTTGATGTCCTTTGGTTTCAAAGTTTATCTGTTACATAGTTGTAGCTTCTTGACCTACAATTTTAATTAGTTGTATGCATTTAGAATTCTCTAAGTATCTTAACAGTTTTTCTCTTCCAACTTTGGTTTTGAAAATAATTTGCAGGTTTCTGGGCTCCAGACCTTCAAATTCCTTATCCCTCTCTAATGAGAATTGTGGACAGTGCAGGAGCAGATGCTCCATTGTCTGCTTCTCCCTACTACAGTAGTTGCAAATGTTACTATCTACTTTTCCTATCCGATAGAGGTGAGCCAGGGTGTTACCAATCCCTGTTCTTGCCTGAAAAAAGGAGGTCTGGGTTTGTCTGCTAAATTTTGTAAGATTAATTGCCTTAGTATTGAAGCTTGGTATAGAAATCCTTGCAGAAGTTCTATAAAACTTTCCAAGACCAATGGCTTTCCTGCCCTCTTCTTCCCTAAGTACTTGCTTAGTCCAGTCAGAGTCCCAGGCTTGTAAAATGTTTTTTCTTATACCTTCCACTAGGAAGGAATAAGAGGTATATTGATGCTTTTTCATGGCAGGTTGATCCAGGCTTTTTCTTGCCAGATTATCAGCAAGTTCATTGCCCTCAATCCCTTGATGACCTGGACACCAATGGATCTTGACATCCATTTTACTACTTAGGGATCTAACCTTAAAGGAAGAAAAATTGTTAGATTTAGAGATTCTTAAAATAGCAGCTTGACTATCAGAAAATATATAACAACATTCATTTTTTTGGGTTTGATTGATAAATAATAAAGCTTTGAATATAGCATAACTCTCTGCATCAGCTATGCCAATCCTGTCTCCAAGATTGTAAGATAGTGACTTGAGCTCTCTTGTGTAAGGAAAATATACTGTTATACCAATGCCACAACCCTTATCCTTGACTAGGGAGCCATCTGTGTAAACAATGAAATGTGAGGGAGGAATTGACTCCAGAAACTCCAGATGTTCTTCCTTTGCCTTTGACTTGTTTGATTTAGAAATTGAGATTGATAGATTGTCTTCCCTCCATGGTGGAGACCACTTGGCATTGACTATCTCTAGTTTTACATGTTTAGTTAGTGGCTTTAGTAATAATGCAATTCTCAGTAGCTGCCCACTAGGCTTCTCATCTAAGAATTCAAACATGCCAAGATCAACAGTTTCAGAAGGAAAGTCAAGCTCATCTTGCAGCTTGCTTGATAAGGCTTGATAAATAGGATGATTAACTTGAAGTTTAAGTATTCTAAGTGCATAAAAAGATGACTGTTTGAAGTGCCTGACCCTTGTAGGAAGCAGTGCAGCTTCAACCTCCAAAGCTTTGATAGGACTACTTCTATAGGCACCTGTCATAATATGAAGAGCGTGTTTTTGTAGCTTGTCACACATCTTGGATAGCTTCTCTGTACCATATCTGTTATACCACAGTACTGAGCCATAGTCTAACACAGGGATGATACAAGTGAGATATAACTGTCTTAATGCATTAAAGCCAAGGCCCTTTGTTTTTGATGAAATTTGGAGGAGTCTCTGCATGGCCCCTTGAGCTAGATGCATCCTTTTCTCTACATGAATTTGAAATGACAGTCTATGTTGAAGCCAGATACCTAGCCACTTGACTGAAGTGCTAGGCTTTAGGGAAAAATTGTCTAGCTGTAAGGAATCTGTGTAGGGTATCTTCTTCTTGCTGAAGTGTACAAGTTCAGACTTGGACTTTTCAAAAACAATAGATAAAGAATCTGCCTTAGAAAAGAGTGCTTGCAGGTTTTCTTTGAGTGCAATTATATTTTTTTTAACAGATTTAGATGCCACAGAAATACAAATATCATCCACATGAGAGATTTCCAGAAATGAAGGCTTGGGGCATGATGAAAACAATTCACTAATTGAAAGTAAAAATAATAAAGGAGAAATAGAACTTCCTTGAGGGGCCCCCGTAACAGAAAAAGAATGACTTAGCTGGCCATTGAATAAGAGAGATATTCTTCTTTCTGTTAAAAATGATGAAACCCAAGAAATAAACATGGCTGGGAGCTTTTTCCTATGCAGGATTTGGAGCAGCTTTCTAGGTTGAAGTCTGTCAAAAGCTCCCATAATGTCTAGAAATACACAGGATACAACTTTGTTTTCTGCAACATTTTTGTCAGCAAATTGCTGGAGTAAGAGCATTGCATCTATTGCAGACCTCTGTTTTCTCCCTCCCATCTGACTAGGATGGAGAAGGCTAGGTGAGACATTTGCTAGATAAGAAATTCTGAGTGAAAAGATTCTTTCTAATAGTTTCGATAGACATGAAATGAGTGAAATCGGCCTGTAAGCCTTAGGCATGGAATAATCAGGCTTACCCCTTTTAGGAATAATTATGCCAATGGCTTCTTTCCATGCTGATGGATGTTTGCCACATTGAAATAGAAATGAATAAGCTTTAAGAAAAAATTGGGGAAGACAGTTGATAGTTTTTTTGATCGTGGACCAATCTATTCTATTATTCCCAGGGGCTGTTTTCTTTTCAGGTACTGCCTGAAGAAGTTCATTAAGAGATAGTTCTGGCCACTCCCACTGGGAGCTTGCTAGTGAACTGTTATTTGTTGTAGGTGTGATGAAATCAGTAACAACAGAGTTAGGAAAAGAATCCTCATTTGTAATAGGGACTTCTAATGGAAACAAGGTGCTAACTAGGGCAGAACACTTGTCTGCAAAAGTTGATGCTACTCTATGATTGCCCATAGAGTCCTTGTAATTCAATGAAGGGATCAGTGAAGGTTGAAACAGCCTAGGGTTGGAGTAACTATAGGCTGTGAATAAACTTTTATCCTTAGCTCCAGATAGGAACTCCTCCCAGTGAGCCGCTTTAGTATAGTTGATTTTCCTAAAATAATTATTTCTAGAAGCTCTAGCTTCCTCAATGTCAGTAGTACACCAAGACTTCTTAGCTCTTCTCCTTTTAGAATGATATTCCTTTCTTAGACAAGTAAGTTCATCAGTCCACCAGGCTTTGGGGAGTATTGTCTTGAATGAAGCCTTTTCGATTACCAGTATACTCCATGCTCCGTCCTGACCACTGCCAATATGAGGAAGAATTTTCTCGAACTCCCGGCAGTCATATTCTGCCAGTCTTTTTCCCAGAAAACACTTGCACCCTTTTCACGACCCGCGAAGTTGCCCCAAAACATCCAAGAGGTGCTCTGCTGGTACTCATCACTCATACAGTCATCTTCGAAATATTCCCCTATTTTTGGTGCTTATTAGGACTCAGCCATATGGTTATAAGTCAGTTTTAAGCCTAATCTTTCTAGTGACGTGTTTGGATCTTGTCTCGCCGTCATTTATCCAGGTCTCTTCACTCCAAAGAATCTGCGTCCAGTTTCCTGGTGTCCAATGTCGGTGGGTCTCAGCCCAAGATTTCCGTATTCTCCTGCTTCTTTCTGATAGAGGTGGTTTCTTTCGTGAAAGGCGACGTGCATAACCTCTCTGCTGAAGCACATTCCGAACGGTTCGTTCATATATGTTCCACTCGGGGAAGATACGTACAACTTCAAGGTACATCATCCGTCTAGTTTTCCTAGAGGCGCAAAAAAATTGCTCCAATTCATCAACCTATGCTGAAGATAATGTCGCCGTCCGACCTGTGCTTTTTCTTGGACATAAAT
This sequence comes from Podosphaera xanthii, assembly GCA_028751805.1. NCBI lineage: Eukaryota > Fungi > Ascomycota > Leotiomycetes > Helotiales > Erysiphaceae > Podosphaera > Podosphaera xanthii. Next base: position 3,934,986 of record JAPWIX010000001.1, on the reverse strand, counting down.
TACCTGATTACATTGTTAGAAATGGATGCGTTTAGTGGAAGAGCGTTCAAGCTGTTAAACTTGTAATTATATGAAGATGAGATAGGAGACGGAATTTTATATGTGTAAATGTGTATTTATATTTTACTTAATGTCCCAACGGGAATCATATAGTTATAAGAACACAGATTTATTAATTATAACCTAACTACAGTAAAACTTCTCTAACACGATAGTGGGTCCCGGTATAAGCGTTGAAAATATTCATTGTAACTTGCACTTTTATATTTGCAACACTTACCCTTACAGGTCATTTTGGGTGCAGGGGTAAGTATTGCAAATATAAATGGATGAATTTCAATGAATATTTTCAACACTTATGCCGGGACCCACTATCGTGTTACAGAAGTTTTACTGTAGTGATTCGATGTTTTGTTAATCGATCTTCAAGGTCGATGGGCCGTCAGCTTAGATCGGCTAACTGATGAATCACTAGACTCTGGATCGATTCGGAACTCATCGGTGATCACGTAATTCCAACATACTTGGCTTATGCTCCAGTGGTCATAAAGTGCTTTGCAATTTCTTTTCGACATTGACCAGCGGCATGCAATTTTAACATGTATCAGTGTTAAAGTTTTGCCGATAAATTCTGTGAAAAGCTCTTAAAGTAACATCAATTTTTGTTCCCGGTTGACATCGGGCGAGCGCTGCGGTGTAGCTGTCGTGAGATCCATTTTGCGAGTGTTATTAGAGTAGACAAAACTGTATGTTAATATGTATTCAATTGCTAGAACAATAATTTCGGAGTTGTTTTCTAGCATTAGTATTATTGAAATAGAGTCTGACAACAGCTTTAAAAGGGGGGACGAAGACGGCGTTTCTACCTGTATGTGGTGTCCCCTACGAACCCGGAGTTTATCTTTAGAGCCAACAGAAACACGCAATACTTAGTCATGGAAGAAAAGTCACTCAAATGAGTTTCCGGAGCGTACCCAGCTCCCGTTATGGTGGTGATGGATTAAACTAAGTTGGCCCTTTTTACCAAGATATGTTCTCGCTGTTTACAGATATTCTGGCATTATAATGTCTCCCAAGGAAAGAGAACCGCTACCTAAGCGCTGGGGTTGTCGGTACAAGGAGGATATCTAGACTATGGGATATTTAGGGAGATACAGATGGGGATATGCACCTCGTGTGGCTCTGGAGTCTAGGCCTTGTCGAGCTGGAGTTGCAGGTATTTGGAGACTTTGTCCTACGTACAGGATTCATGGCTGCTCTTTTTCAATTTTTCTTGAGCAGAAGGTTCCGAAGAAAAGGTGGTTGAACTCTACGGGTAATTACTGAGCTAAATGGCTACCCTTCATGGGTCAATGCATTGATGATCTTAGGATTGAGTTATATAGGGGATAGGGGCACTGTAGAAGGTGTGGTCTGGGTTAGAGAGGAGCCCTAGTGTTATAATAGTCTTGGACTCTACAAAGCACAAATAAACACCACTACAGTAGAGCCCCTTTTAGCTAATAGTGGGTCCCGGTATAATTACTGAAGAGATTCATATAAATTTTAACGTTTATATTTGCAATACTTGCCCCTGCGTTCAAAATGACCTGTAAGGGTAAGTGTTGCAAATATAAAAGTGCAAGTTACAATGAATATTTTCAACACTTACACCGGGACCCACTATCGAGTTAGAGACGGACGACTGTAGATGATACAACTTTGAAGTAGAACACTCATGCTGTGATCGTATTCGCTGGTACCAATACAGAGTGTCTCATCTTGGAGACTTGCACCCCTTCCCCTAATTGCAAGCACATACCCTAGGCAAAAGTACATATACAAAATCCTTGATGATCTCTACACGCTTTATCTTCAAACTGCATCGACCGCGCGGATCTCGTCTCAGGATGTTCAACTGTACTACGTAGTAGGCATTGGGGCTACAGGAAACTCCGTCTGAACATGATCAGAATCACGGACCACTATATCACCCTTCGCTGTGTTTAGTCTTGGTGCCCATAGACCCCAGAGTCGATAACCTTCGAACCAAGCCAGCTTCTTTCCACATCTAACTCCCCTCACTTCCCTCATCAACAATTGTCTCTCTCCTTCACACATGTGTCTTTCCGGAGAAAATTGCTTCCCAAACATCAAAGACTCCCTCCAACTTTGTGCACTAGGTCTGAACTCCTCCGTCAGGTATCCGTAACAAGAGCGTTGAGATGACGCTTGTATGTGTGGAAAACTTTAGTGAGTAAGTCGCTCTAATCCCATGGAGAATATGATCATTACAAGGTGTGACGGGATGACGAGTCGGTCTGAGAACAGTGTTGTCAAATGGAGGATGTCAGCTAGGTGTCAGGATGGTGTAGACATTGGGTGACGTCTGAGTGCGATCTCGATCTGATCACGCATCTTCCCTTGGCTATCCCAGATATTTAAACATACTTGTCACGGTCCCTATCATCACCGTGTAATTTCCTTTTGTTCATAAAAGATCTTCGGACAAGCCTTATCGGGTTGTTCATGTGTTATGTTTTGTTTTGTTAATTCATTATACAGTAAAACTTCTGTAAGGCGATAGTGGGTCCCGGTGTAAGTGTTGAAAATATTCATTGTAACTTGCACTTTTATATTTGTAACACTTACCCTTACAGGTCATTCTGCGTGCAGGGGTAAGTATTGCAAATGTAAATGGTTTAATTACAATGAATATTTTCAACACTTATACCGGGACCCACTATCGAGTTAGAGAGGGACGACTGTATTTTATTATTCGACCTCTTAAGATTGTCTGAGCGTTGGGGTTTTACGGAGTTCTGTTGTGTTTGCTTTTGGGTTGCGGAATTCTCCGGGGAAGGAAGTCGGGAATTCGGGCTTTTAATGATAGGAGTCCCCAGATCTATGTATAAATAAATTGTGTTGCGCACGATCATAAATTCGTGCAACATCTTAGCTAATTATCTTGATTGACGATTATCAATCATATCCGCTATTATATGTCGTACCTTGTAATCGCACTCAGTCAAATCCACTCACGTCCGTAACAATACTGGGCCTTCACCGCCGGCACCACGTAAAGATATTGGATTCAACTCTGTCAGTCTCTTCTTCCTGTTATCTCTCTCTCCTGAGGCATGCGATCACTAGATATCCCCGTGATACTCACGAGATGGTGCAGTGGTACACTGTTCGGGGCGTTCTCACAAGTAGAGTCTGGGTAGCTTGGACACATGCCGTAAGGCGTTATCCTTGTCGTGGAATCTCCAGATGAAAACTGTGTATGCCTGTTCCGAATGTCAAACCGAATCATTCTTCAAAGTATACAGTAGCTCAAGAAAGTGCCCCAATGAATCGCTAGTTTCGATATCTTTGATGAACACTTAGCTAAAAATGCCTTCAAACAAATGATTCTTGTTAGCAACAATTATTCAAGGGAACGTCTGATTCAACCACACATTTTGCTATTCTGATCACAAAATCAGGAAATTTCCAGATGATCCCAGTAACAATACATGGATCATACAATAGGTGGAATCGTAGCATGGATTTAAACCAGGACGATGTGCGTATAGTTATACCATGCCACTACGGTAAGTTTTCCTAGCTCCACTCAAAATATGGGTCTAGACAGGGTATAAATGTTATCGTTAGCCTGACCTTGAGAGCTTGGCGGCTGATCTATGAAAATATATGAATATACCTTAAAAATTTGTATGTGAAATTCCTCACTCAAAATGTATCACACCTAATTTTGGTTCAAATAAAGTTATGAATTCATTATTCTAATTATCCAGATCATAATAACTTTTTTTTTTTTTTTTAAATCATTTTTGCGTATGCAGCCTGAGGCTATGACGCGAATGATTACGGAAGATATGTATGTGACGCAGAATAACTCTGTTTGACGTTTGGAACACTCATACTCAGATTTCATTTGCAGATACCACTACGAGAATAACGCCTTACGACATGTACCCTCTTCCGTGAATACCCACCACAGGGAAAAGCGAGAAAAACCTGTGGCTATCTGAGCATGCTTTCGTCATTCTACGAATACAGTATCACCGCGAGAGAAGTGGTGTGAGGGTCTTGCTGGATTCGAACCAGCTTTCTCCTGTCTCAAGTGGGGCATGTGTCCAAGCTACCCAGACTCTACTTGGAAGAACGGCCCGGATAGTGTACCACTGCACCATCCGACCCTTCATAATAACTTAGAGGCTAGTACTTTGTCGGGCCACCTTGAGCTTCATACACGGCCCTGATCCTGTCTGGCATCGACTCAGCTACTTATTCCAACTCATTTTCATCCATGGCTATGTCCCATGCTTCTCCCACAATCCTTCGAAACTCATCCTGCGACCTGTTATTTTCCAGAACTAAATCAAGATAGTGATATGCGATGTAGTCCTTCATCAACTACCAGACATGCTCTACGGGGTTCAGGTCAGGGGAATGTGGTTGCCGTGTAATCAGAGAGATGTTTCTCTTCCTTAGCTTATCCATAGTTTGCCTTGCCTTATGAGGTAGGGCGTTGTCCTGCATTAGTTGTATATGTGGATGACTCGGAATCATGCCGTGGATAAGAGGTACTATCCTCTGAAAATATCTATCGACAGTTATACTACCCCATTCCTCCCAAATCAAGGAAGGGCCTTTTTCGCTCCCAAAAAAGGAGCCCCAAAACATCCATCCAATTTTCTTCTGAATATCACTTATGACACTTGTAGCGTCAAAATTTTCATCTATCTAGATGACAAGTTAAGGTTAGGAATCTCAAGTTTCAGACGAAGTAGGCGGTACTCACTTTCCTCGTGATCCAAATACTACTATGTCGTCCATCAGTTACCCAGGTTTCATCTGTCCAGAGAACTCTCATCCAATCTTCTTTACTCCAGAGAAGATTTTCTGTAACGAACTCGAGTCTCTTTCTCTTGTTTTCTGCAGAAAGAGGTGGTTTCGAAGTGGCAGTACGACGACCGTATCCACTTCTAGACATTGCTCGTTGGATTACCTTCTCACTCACTCCAAAATGACTAAAATGTGCGTAGGCGAGCTCGAAATAGGTCAATTGACGGTGTTCATGAGATTATATAACAAAGGCTTCATTCTCCTCGACCTGTTCACTGTTCAAGACAAGGGGGCGACCGCTACTCTTTTTAGGAGAGATATGGACAGCTTTTGCTGCATAGCGAGCCTGGTGATAGGTCACTTGGAGTCGTTGCGCGTTCTTTTGGTAGCCGTAGCCTTTTCAGGCCAGAGTTCTCACTTGCCAATTTTTAGAGACGACGTATGATTTAACTCTCTTTTGACATGATACTTACTTCAATACGTCGTTCTTTTGTCAATTTTTTTGCTCTGGAACGAGCATGAGATTGAGGTAAGGTTGATGATGATGGAGGCATCTGTGGACGATTCATCGTTGCAATAATTTAACTGATCCATTCTGTCGCCGGATCAGTTGATGTTGTTAACAACAGAGCAAGTCCAAGATAAATACAGTCTATTGTAAAAGTCTACAGAATCTACGAGCTGGTCTATCATATAATATATACTCCTCCCATCGTTCTACAATCTTCTCGAAGATTCTGTCAGTTCTAGTTGTAGGGCATTCTCCATACTAACCATCTCATTCCCTTCGACTCTATACCTTTCCACGCCGTTCCACGCCGTTCCATTCTCTTCCGTTTGATAACGTTCTGTCCAATTCTATATAATTCTATTTATGGTGGTCTTACATTTCTGGCATAGCCAGAATCGCCACAGGGTTTATCCCGTAACATCACCCCCCGTTTTATTATTGATTCCTGGTTTGTTTTCGAGGGCCGATTGGTGTTCCTATATATTCTCCAACCTCATCTCCTGTCCCGTATTTCCGTTCGAATAGATCTAGAGCAGAAGTTTGTTCTAATTCTGAGCGCGGCTCCCATGTAGGTTCAGCCTGGCCTTTCCATTTAACCAGTACTACTCGTTGGAATCCTCGTCCGCGCCTTCGCTTTTCTGCTCTTATGATACGTTCTACGAAAAATTCTTGGTTTTCTCTTTGGACACTGTTGTCGATAGGCGCTGGTTGATAGTCATCTTTCTTTTGTGAGGGCAACGGATCATTTGCAGCCCTTTTAAGCATATCCACATGGAACCGTGGGTGAATACCGGTGGGGATATCTAGTTCCACCACATGTGGCGAAATTACTTTTAAAACTCCATATTTAGAGTGTAACCAAGCAAGTTTCTTTGATGGTTGTGGTGCAGCGACATTCTGAAGATTTAACCAAACAAGATCTCCCTCTTTGAAAACTTCTGCCTGTTGTCGACCCCGGTTCGACACATCTTCCATGACCTGTTGCCTCCAAACCATTGCCGCCTGAGCCAAATCCTGACCTTCTTTGAGTTTGTGGACAAGTAAGTCGGCCTGTCGTGATTTAGATGCAATTTTCTTTTCTACAGGGCTCTTATCCAATTCTTGTGTGTTTTTAATATTTATTGGCGGAATATGAAACCCATGGGTCAGAAAAAAGGGGCTATAACCGAGTGAGGAATCTCTATTATTAAGAGCCAGTTGGGCAGCTGGCAATAAATCTGACCAGTCAGTTTGTGAATAAGTGACAAAGGCTCGCAAATTAGCTTGGACTTCTTGGTTTGCTCTTTCTGTCGCGCCGTCAGTTTGTGGGTGAAAAGCTGTCGAAAGCCGTTGTTCAATCCCTGTCTTTTCACACAGCCTCGTCCAAAAATCTCCAACCCAAATACTTCCTCGATCTGATACAATTGCGCGGGGAAACCCATGGAACCGGTAAAAACAATTTAAGAACTTTTTCGCACATGCTTCTGCTGTCATGGTGGTCATCGCTTCTAGCGTGATTTCTTTACTCAGTCGGTCTGTTATAACTATGAGATACCGGGGCTGATCTTTTTTAGCTGGAAGGTCCGTCATGAAATCGATAGATAACTCTTGATGAAATCGCTCTGGCACTGGTAGAGGTTTCAGAAAACCTTGTTTTTTGTCTCGCCATACATGGGACCGACCACACACATCACAATTCCGTACAAACTGTCTTACCATATGGCTCATTCTAGGCCAGTAAAAATCACGACTCAATATGCTCAATGTAGATTCTCGCCCTGGGTGTCCGGTGGTAGGCGAGTCGTGTGATTTTTGTATCAATTCAGTTTGCAAGGGCTCGTATTGCGGAATCAGCAAACGACCTCTCCATTGAATGTTTCCCTTGGTGTCTAGTGAGCATTCCGAAATTGAAATCTTTGTTTTTACCGATGGTGGAAAGCATCTTTTATCATGCTCAAGAGCAGTCTTTATGTCGCGAAACTCTCCATCATTTTGAACACTGATATTCCATAGGCGGTTTAGTTCTTTATCTTCGAAGGGTGCATTTTCACTTCCGTTAGACCGCGAATCGACAGATGTGTCATCCAAGGCCGAAATCCAACTTTCTTCTATCAATTGCTTTTCGCGATGCCGCAAACGAGGATCATTCAAATCCTTTGGGGTATCCTGTTCCATCCTAGACAAAGCATCAGGACGCCCTGCATCTCGTCCAGGTCGGTAGCGTAATTTTATACCTGGAAGTTCGTCAAGTAGGGTTTTCCATCGAATTTGTCGCTCTGACAGGGTTCTTTTTGACATGAAGTACTGTAAATTTTTATGATCAGTAAGTATCTCCACAGGATGTCGTAAACACATCAACTCTGCCCTCCAGAACTCAATTGCCCATATGATGGCTAATAGTTCTTTGTCATGTATATCATAATTGCACTCTGCGGGCGAGAGTTTCTTGGAAAAGTAGCCGATTGGTCGGAGCTGTCCCTCACGATCCCACTGAGAAAGACATGCTCCCATGGCCCATCCCGAACAATCTGTTTCAAGCACTGTCTCTAGTTCCGGATTAAAAAGTGCGAGAATTGGAGCTGTGATGAAATGTTTCTTCAACGTCTCAAAGGATTTTTGAGCTTCTTGATCCAGTTGAATGCTTCCTTTTCCGGAGAATTCCTTCCTAGTATAACGCTGAAGAGGGGCGCTCAACGTGGCGAAGTCACTTATAAAATCTCGATTAAAATTAGCAAAGCCCAAGAAACTGCGCACTGCGGTCTGGGTGCATGGAAGTTCCCATTTCTCAATGGCAATTTGTTTATCGGGGTCGACTGAGATTCCTTTCCCTACCGTGATGATGAAGCCCAGATACTTAACTGAATTGACTGCAAAGTCACACTTTTTAAGATCTAACTTTAGGCTCGCTTCCGATAGCCGCTTTAATACCTTACTTACTTTTTCGAAGTGGTCTTCCTGGCTTCCGTTGCTCCATATCAGGACATCATCTAGATAAGCTGTGCAGAATTGATCAAGGTAGTCCCTAAGAAGTTCATTGATACAACGTTGCCAAGCTGCGGGAGCACCAGTGAGTCCAAATGGCATGACAAGCCATTCATAAAGTCCAAAGCCTGTCTGGAATGCTGTTTTACATTCATCTCCCTTTTTGACCCGGATACGATGGAAGGCGGCGCTCACATCAATTTTCGTCAACCAGCAGGCATTTGTCAGGGATCTAAATGTTTCCTTGATGAGGGGAAGAGGATATCGGTCTTTCTTGGTGATAGCATTTAGGGATCGGTAATCAACACAAAAACGAAGGCCTCCTGGCTTTTTGACGAATAGGACTGGAGCCCCCCCTGGAGAATTACTTGCCCTTATCCAATTACGATCTAGCAGTTCTGTCAGTTCTTTTCTCAGGCACAGCAACTCATCTCGTGACATCCCGTATAATGGTCCTCTTGGAAGATCCTTGGTGCGACATTGTTCGTCTTTCTCAATTTCTATGGCAATATCAACTCCAGGTCGGTTGGGCAGAAGGTCACTTGCATCATTTCTATTAGTTTCAAATACAGACCAATATTCTTGAAGCTCAGGGGGGAGCTTAGCTTTAATCTCCTCAGTCGTAAGTCTCTGCTTCGGTGCCAACATTTTGTTGATATCATACACGGATGTCGCGAATATTGATATCTTTTGCGCATCATTTAAGTCGCTTGGATTTTTATAAGCTCTCTTGAGATACGCTGCAAATTTTGTATGCTTCACCATTGCTATATCCGTTTTTTGCTCTTTTGAACCATGCGTAAGAATATAATGATCATATTTTTCCACATACAGGGTCCGATCTCGAGCTCGGTAAACCACATCATTTAATCTCATCCATGGTTCCCCAAGAATTAAGTCATGGGCAAGTCCTTCTATCACATAGCCGCATATACTGCTACGCTTCCCATCAAGATCCACCTCAGCCCAACAAATTTCATTGACAATCATCCGAGACGTTTTAGTAGAATCCGTTGCCAACCTTAATTCTTTTGGCGATACACTTGTGCGCGGGAGCTTGAGTCGATCTGCAAGAGTTTTACTAAATACGGCGTATATGGTACAGCCGAGATCCACTAAGGCAAGGACTGAACTTAAATTAACGATTGCATTTTTAAACACGGGATTACCGTGCAACATTCTCATTAATCTTGAACGATCTCTACACTTTTCCTTAACTCTAGCATCCTTCCCAAACTCCTCTTCTCTCCAGGCGCGACTTCCTCTGGAGGTTAATCTTTTAAAAATTCCGAGCCCATATCCATCTCCTCAGTCGAGGGTAAACAATTTACATGATTAAGTTCGGGACGCTTCGGAGGTCCGAGAATTCTACAGGTACGAGAAAAGTGGCCTTTCTTTTTGCATCGTAAACATGGACCCTTTTCTCGAAGCTCGGACACTTCCTTTTCCGTCCGCCATGGTGCCGCAGGCTTTATTTTTGGTCGGCCGTCATTATGGCCGCTCTTCTCATCCAGGTTTATTTTAGCGACAAGGGTGGCGAGAGAATGAATGTCGATTTTCATACCCCCCATGACGGTGTCGCCGTCGTGATCGACCGAGTTTGAGCTGTGATATCTTGTCTCTTTAATAACGGCTTGATTAGTTAAATATTCGCTCACAAGCATGCCGCTACGAGTTGCATACTGTGTTGTCTGAGCTTCGCCTTTCCTGACGAATTTCTCGCTATTCTCCATGACAGCGGTAACACGGGTTATTACATTAACCCAACCTTGATAATCTTCGGTCGGGAGGTCGAGAACAGAAAACTTTTCTCGGATCTTTTCACTCACAGCTATGCTCAGTTGGTTGATTTTAATATCGTCCGGCCATCTTCTTCCCCCAGCAAATTCTAGCTGGAGTTCCCATTCCTGTAAGAAACTTCAGAAAATCTGACTCTCGCCTTGCCTCATGGCAAGAAGCTTCTTTTCGGCTTTTTGAGCACCGACCTTATCAAAATACTCTTTATTGCACGCCTCGAGCATCTCTTTCCAATCATACCTATTGGTTTCCCCGCATTTAATCCAATACCCTCTTATACGTTGTCGTTTAGGCTCGGGAATACTTTCGTATATCTTCATGCTTACCGCCTTTTGGGTGACTAACAGGGGCTCGTATACTTCGCATTGAACTTTGAGAAAGTAATAGTGAGGTGTCCACGATAATGATTCGCCATCCCACTTCTCAAATTTTGCATCTCTCTTAATAACTCCATCCGTCGAAAGATTCCTGTCTTCTGAAAACGAGATAATATTTCCTGGGGCGCTCTGGTTCCTTGAAGATTCGGGGGCCATTGGATTTTTCCCTTTAATCAACTTGTTCAAGTATGAAGATGTCTCAGGGGCTGCATTGTTTAGCGCAGTTAAAAGATTGGATAACATTTCTACATCTTTCGGACAGAAAGACTGCGGTGGTATTGTGGGGTTAGGTGCATCCTGATCCATTTCGTCGGGCATTTTTTGGAGTGGTTTTGAGGAATTGGAGACGCTGGCTTCGACGTCACTTTGGTTTGATTCAATCGGTTGTGTCTCTCCTGTAGGTATGTCGTTAGAATTCCGATTCAAATCTGGTAGTTCGCTTGCTAGGTGAAATTCAATAGAAGTATCTGATGGTGATCCTTCGGAAGAGTCTATATCCTCCGGAACTCCGTATGTCATAAGCTTTGTAGATTCTCTCGAAGTGTAAGTAAGAAAAAGGTAGACTTTTACAATATGTCGCCGGATCAGTTGATGTTGTTAACAACAGAGCAAGTCCAAGATAAATACAGTCTATTGTAAAAGTCTATAGAATCTACGAGCTGGTCTATCATATAATATATACTCCTCCCATCGTTCTACAATCTTCTCGAAGATTCTGTCAGTTCTAGTTGTAGGGCATTCTCCATACTAACCATCTCATTCCCTTCGACTCTATACCTTTCCACGCCGTTCCACGCCGTTCCATTCCATTCTCTTCCGTTTGAAAACGTTCTGTCCAATTCTATATAATTCTATTTATAGTGGTCTTACATTTCTGGCATAGCCAGAATCGCCACAGGGTTTATCCCGTAACACATTCTTTAGCATCTTGAATGAATTACTTCACTTCAGAACTTTTACAACTTACAATCGGTATATTTATAGATTATTTACTGAAGTGATGGCTTCCTACTGAGGTCTGTGATGGTATTGCTAAACAATAGTGGAGGAGCAGACGTTCAGGAGAAGAATCAGTGAAACGAGGCTAACCAACATGAAAATGATAATCCAGACAGATAAGGCTCACGTATTTAAGACTTTATCATAGGCCCTGTAGACTCCTACTTTTAATCCCTGAAGCGAGATATACCCTGCACAGACCCACCTGTAATAACTTACCGTAGCGGCACAGTAAGTTCACAAGGTAGTGCATTGTTATGATTTGATTACTGAACCTCGGAAGACACTGATCAATGTCTCGTAACGTGTTTTACCACTTGAGCGGTCACTATTTTATATGCGGGCTCTTCTATTAGCCAGTTCCTTTTCCAAGAGATCGGTCAAGCGGTAAAACACGTTACGAGACATTGATCATCGTATTCCGAGGTTCAGTCTATAATATACAGTAAAACTTCTGTAAGGCGATAGTGGATCCCGATTTAATTATTGAAAAGATTCATTTGAATTTTGCCGTGTATATTTGCGATACTTATCCATGCAGGTAGATTTGCGAACAGGGATAAGTATTGCAAATATACACGGCAAAATTGAAATGAATCTTTTCAATAATTAAATCGGGATCCACTATCGCCTTACAGAAGTTTTACTGTATTAGACGTCTATAATATAGACGTTTTATGGATATGTGGTAAAAAGGTTGCAATGATGATTGGCTGGTCGGCGGTCGGTCTGACGTGTGATTGGGCAGGATGAGTTCAGGTGACGTCATTACAACTGACCATCCAAGATCGGCAGAGCACGGACGGAAATAGGGCGCGCTGATTGGTTAATGTAGCTGAAAAATGTCATGTCCGCCTGACTAAGGAATTTGGGATAATTATGGATCCGATGATAAAAGGGTGCCGCGCTGATTGGGTGGTGGGATAGAGATGCGTCAGGGCGGCACAACAGGTAAGTGATGGCGGCGATCCGAGAAAAAGAGGTGGTCTGATTGGCCGGCTGAACGTTACTTCGGCTGACTAAGACTATCAGACTTATTGCGGATCCGATGATAAAATGGTGCCGCGCTGATTGGGTGGTGGTGTAGGTCGCTACAAGAGGTAAGTAATGGGACCAATTTCCGAAGATGAGGAGGCTTGATTTGTCGAGAGAGGGTCTGGCAACGTCACTTTGTTTGACCAAGACCATTGGCCTAAATGTGGATCCGATGTTAAAATGGTAGCACGCTGATTGGTCGCCAATAGCGGGAATGCGACTGTACGCTATATGAAAATTTTACAAATTGCCTGAGATCCGACGTCAATTCCCAATTGTCAAGTTTTAAACATATTGCCTTGAATATAAGAATTAGACTGTCATCACAGAAAATTAATTGAAAATCGGTATGTCTTCGAATTGCGCAACCAAAGTCGTCACTAACGTGTTTTGAAAGATAATCTCTGGGCACATTTTCTGTAACAGCATCTATTCCGTCGAATATTGCTAAAGAAGTATAAGAATTTGTTCGTTGTGGGAAAGAATTCAACGAACCTCAGGTATGTTGGTAAATTTTCTTCGAGACCTGTTACTGACATACTATCAGAACATACATGAGTCGTGTTCTCTAAGAATGAATTCCATTGATTCATATTGCACCGTGTGCAGGAGGATGCGACCTGTCACGGATTTGTCAATAAATCATTTTGGGCGTTATTACAGAAAATGTAATCAGCATTAGGTATGTCTATAATTCGTGTTTTGTGATCTTTTATTAACGTGTATTGGGAGAAGACCCAGACTCGGCAGACACGCAATGCAGAAGTTGCCGGTCTAACTGGCGATATACGACCTGCTCGGCGTCCGCGGCGAACTAAGGCTCAAATGGAAGCTGCCCGGGCTGCTGCTGCAGCTGCCAATCCTCCTCCCGTCGTCGCATTACCACAAGCACCTGTTGCCGACATAACACTCCCGACGACATTTATACCTCCACCTCCTCCGCCATAATTGACCCTATTCTACAACAACCTGCCAATAAACCTCCTGCGCAGATTGCTATGCTCCCTCCACCTTCTCCATCACCAGACCCTGCACTACCTGCACCAGCGGTGCGAGTTACCAATGCTTTTAAGTCTGTCTTTCAAGCGGTTCCCCTGCACGATGTTGGACGCATGGATATCGTTTGCCGGCACTGCCAGGTCCTCCACTTTGCCCAGGAAAGAGTTTCAAGTGGCGAATTTGAGCTTTGTTGTAGGAAGGGAGATGTAGCGCTTCCTCTTGTTCAAATCCACCACGGGTATTGCTGGAGCTTTTTACCGAACAGAATCCATGTGCGGCTAGCTTCCGTAAGACGGTTTGAAGTTACAACTCTTCACTAGCTTTCACTTACGTCAACACTGGGAAAGATGCACGAGTGGACTTGCGGCGTGGGCTGACCACACACACGGCTCATGGAGAGCTATACCATTTGCAGGGTCCATTTGTCCCCGGCTCGCTGGAAACTCCGGCATTTGCGCTGTTGTTCTTCTATGACCTTGTGTACGCGGCAGATTTACGACGAGACCGGGATCCACAACTCGACTCAGCCATATTTCGAGATCTTCACTAGATGTTGATAGACGTAAACCCACTCATTCGGATTTACAGAACAGCACGCGAGCGCTTGCAGGCACAAAATGGCAACTTCCGGATGGTCATCAGTCCACAAATGACCTTGGTCATCCAAACTGGAGCAGATCGTCGCCGTGAAAACCTCCCGCTCACGGGCGAGGTTGCTGCGATCATTCCGGACGAATACGACAAAGCCAGTTGTCGTGACGTGATTCTTGCGGTTCGCGAACCGGGCCGGAACGGACGTCAACTACATCGAGTTCCAGTAACGAATCCTGCATATATGCCATTACACTATGTCCTTCTGTTTCCGTACGGGGAAACGGGGTGGCATTGGAAACTTTCACTGTTGAACGTACATCACATCCGTCAGCAGTTACGACTTGGATAGCAGACATTCTACCGCTTCCGTCTCCACCAACGGGTTGGTGAGGTCTCTCTTCTTTTTCTGGCAGGTCGACTCTTCCAGCAGTACATCGTCGACTGTTATGTCGCCTGTGAAACTACACGGCTTGACTGGGTTCGGCAAAATCAGACGAGTATCCGTGCGGCAGTGTACAACGGTCTTTCAGACGCTTTGATCCGCGAAGACCAATCCGATATGAATGAACGTGATGTTGGTCGACGTTGTGTTCTTCCTTTTTGATTTGTCGGCGGCGATCAGTTTATACAGCAATTGTTCCAAGATTCTATGGCGATTGTGTGTTTTTTCAGACGTCCTACCCTCTTCATCACCTTTACGGCCAACCCCAATTGGTCGGAAGTCAAGTCAGAATTGAAAAAGGGCCAACAATCAGCCGATCGTCCGGACATCATTGCACGTGTCTTTAACCTGAAACTCAAGCAACTTTTAAAAGACGTTCGCAATGGCGTTTTTGGTGTATATCAGGGCCATGTGAACACGATCGAATACCAGAAGCGCGGCTTTCCTTATCTGCATCTCTTACTGTTTTTGAAGGATGCGAGGAGTTATCTCACCGCTGCTAACGTCAACGAGATCGTTTGTGCCGAAGTTCCGGATGAGGCTACGGATCTATCGGGCAAGCTACGGGAGTTGGTACTTACTCACATGCTACATGGGCCCTGTGGGAATGAATTTCCTGACTGCCCGTGCATGACCCTGAAAATCCTAAGTAGCCCGATGGTGTGTCAATAGCACTTTCCAAAGGATTTCACAGCTGAGACTATCATAACCGAAGATGGATACCCCATTTACATGCGTCGGAATACATGTAATTTTTTTTTTAAACGCATATTGAATTTAGGCTAATAACTCATCAAGAGACCTACACTGTGCAGAGGATTGGCCGGTCCGTCACCATGGACAACCGCTGGGTGGTGCCGTACAATCCGTATTTGCTCAACAAATACCAATCGCACATCAATGTATAGATTTGCGGATCAGTCCACGCCGTAAAGTACATCCACAAGTACGTTTACAAAGTCGCTGATCGGACAACCCTAGCGAATAAAAATACGGATGACGAAATTATGCGGTACCTTCAAGCCCGGTACGTGAGTTCTTCAGTCAATCTGGCGTCTTTTTGAGTTTACAACTCACCAAGAGTTCCCGCCCGTTCAGCATCTCCAGGTGCATCTTCAGGGTCAACAAATGGTCTATTCCCCCGACAATCTAACTGCTGATCAACTGGCCGAAAAGATGGAATCCTCCCGCACCACGCTAATGGGGCATTTTAAATTCAATATCGACCATCCAACAGCTGGAGACTGGCTCTATTCAGAGATGCCGGCACTCTGTGTTTGGAACAAGAGTTTAAAGGAATGGACCTTCCTGAAGCGCGGGGATAACCGAATTGGACGAATGTACCATTGCAGTCCAGTTGCGGGTGAAAGGTTCTACCTACGGCTTCTGCTCACGGTCGTACGAAAGGTCAAGTCCTTCGCGGAACTCTACGACTTCGAGGGCGCTACTTTCGAGTCGTACCATGCGGCTTGGATTGCGCGTGGCTTGGCCCAGAACGACCAGGAGTGGTTCGGGCGTTTTGACGAAGCTGTCGTATTCGCCACTGGCATTGGTCTTCGGACGCTCTTCTCAACTGGACTCCGTCAACGGCAAATTGCAGATCCGTTGGCAGTTTGGGATAGATATAAGCATCACCTCTGTGACGACCTCGCCCACAAGCTTCGTGGAGATTCAGGGTATCCGCTGGACTTGGTTGATCCTCACTTTGTGTGACGGCTGATAAGCCGATATTTTCCTGTAGCATATGATGGTCATCATATGCACAGACTAATGCAGCCCTATCCGGGTATGCTAGCTTCCCGTCAAGCGATCGGCAGGGTATGACGCTTGGACTCAGCTTGGCGGAACTTGCCTATGTTTCATGTTGCAAGGGGTATTACATGCCATGGTGTTATTGTAGCATTGAGAGCCTGGTGGCAATTCATCGGAAGTGTTATAAGTAGATGCTACCTGGGCAGATGTAATTCCTCTCTTCATAGATAAATATAAACTACTTTACGATATACAGTGCTTCTGCCTCAATATCCCGAACCGTGACATATATTTATCTATCTCATAACTTTATTTTCAGTTCAGTTCAGATTTCGGGGCAACAGCGGCTCTGAAATAATCAGCTTCAGTTCAATTCAGATTTCGGGGCAACAGCGGCTCTGAAATAGTCAGCTTCAGTTCAGTTCAGATTTCGGGGCAACAGCGGCTCTGAAATAATCAGCTCAAGTTCAATTCAGATTCCGGAGCCACAGCGGCTTCAAAATATTCAGCAGCATCGCAAGTTAGTGTTTGGAGTCATAAGAGATTGGGTATAGGCGAATATCAATCAGAATCCTATCAGGTATATTAAGAATGCCATTTTCTCAAGGTAAAACCGCCGACGGGCTGCCGAAAATTGATGGTGTAGTTTTTGTTGCCAAATGGAAGACAAGAGATCAACTTGCTAGATTTAGGAAGGAAAAACGTTGCTTCCGTTGTGAGAGAAAGGGATGCCATACAAGTTTTTGTCCTCTGTTACCAGCACGGAGACAAGCACCCCAGAATTTGGTTACACAGGACGCCAGGGACAAACCAGATAAGTTAGAATCAGAAAATATTTCAAGGACCCCCAATTACAGTAACTCTCAAGTCCCAAAAGAAGGTGCGCGTGAAGAGGAAAATATGAATACAACCCCATTTCTGGTTAATGCGCTTTTGAACGATGCGAAAATGGTGCAAGCACTTGTTGATAATGGGTGTCTATGTTCAGGCATAATCGATGAAGGTCTAACCGCAAAACTAAAGCTCCTCGTTCCTCAATATCTCCCAGGGTTTTGGAGACCGCAGAAGACTCGTCGATAAATAAGCCGATAGTTGATTCGATTACATACTTGTCACTGGATTTGGATGGATATGTTACGCCAAAATTGTGGCTATACGTGGTCCCAAATAGCGCACACGATTTAATACTCGGAAAGAAATGGTTGGAAGACCAGGATGCAGTGATATATTCAATAGAGCAGAGACTTGAGTTACGGAAGAGTGGTGGCTCTATCTTCAGTTCTCGAAAGTGGCGGCAAAATCTGGGAAACATCGCCCGTCCTCGTTGTACTCCGGTGAAGGCGATGGTTGCAATGATTGAATCAGTTCCAGTTTGTAAGGCTACGCTAGAAGATATCAGCAAAGCATTACGTCCCAAGCCTAAATTAACATTAGGACAAGCTAGGTAACGTTTACCAGAGCAAGTAAAAGACTTCGCACATTTATTTGCGGATAGTAGTGGTGCTGACGTGCTACCTCCCGTAAGAGGCAGTCTAGATCATGCGATTAATCTCAAGCAAGAGAATGGGAAACCGATGACACCACCATGGGGACCGCTGTACAATATGTCGCGCGAAGAACTGCTAGTTCTGCGGAAGACTTTAACTGATCTTCTTAATAAGGGATGGATAAAGCCGAGCTCCTCGCCAGCAGCAGCACCTGTTTTATTTGCAAAGAAGCCAAGCGGTGGACTGCGTTTTTGTGTTGACTATCGAGGATTAAACGCAATTACGATACCAGATAGGTACCCTATTCCCTTATTCAAAGAGACCTTACGGCAATTATCCAAGGCAAAGTGGTTTACGAAGCTAGATGTGAAATCAGCTTTTCATCGTATAAGAATTCGAGAAGGAGATGAGTGGCTCACAGCGTTCCGATGTCGGCTTGGGCTATTTGAATGGCTAGTCACACCATTTGGACTGGTCAACGCACCAGCCACATTTCAGAGATATGTGAATGAGCACTTGCGAGAACACTTAGACCTTGACGCCACTGCTTACATGGACGATATTTTGGCGTATACTGATGGAAGTGTAGAAAATCATTGGAAAACAGTCCGGAGTATTCTTGAGAAGATGGATAACGCTGGACTTTACCTAGACATTGATAAATGCGAATTCCTATGTCAAGAAGTGAAATATCTCGGGTTCATTGTTAGGGCCGGGGAAAGTGTGACGGTAGATCCAGTCAAAGTTAAAGCAATCCTAGAGTGGAAGGACCCGTCATCGGTTAAAGGCGTGCGATCATTTCTTGGATTTGCAAATTTCTACCGTTGTTTCATTGATGGATTCTCTGATATCGCGGCGCCCTTGATAAATTTGACTAAAAAGCAGACATTGTGGCGATGGGGAGCGGCCGAAAAAGAAGCTTTCGAAAAATTAAAGAGGATTTTCGCATCAGAGCCGGTGCTGGCGCAATGGGATCCTGAACGCGATACAGTAATGGAAGCTGACTGCTCAGGATACGCATTAGGCGGATGCTTATCTCAGCTAGACGACCGAGACAGGATGCGGCCAGTGGCCTATTTTTCAAGACGACTAAACGGCGCTGAGGCTAACTATCCTATTCATGATAAGGAAATGTTAGCAATTGTTGCATATTTGCAGGAATGGCAGGCAGAATTACGATCAGTTAGTAAACCTTTCACTATATTGAGTGATCATAGGAATCTGAATTAATTTGCGTCCAAACGTTTGCTTAACGAGCGCCAAGCAAGATACAATGACGTATTGCAGCAGTTCAACTTCTTACTCAAATGGCGCGCTGGAAGTGCTTGTGAAAGACCAGACGCGCTTTCGCGTCGTGACCAAGATAAGCCTAGAGGGCTAAGCGATGAGCGAACAGCCGGCAGGGTAATGCAGTTACTGCCCAAAGTGATTACGAACCCAGTGGATGTGCAGGTAGAAAAAACGGCAGGTAGTGTAAAAGAATATCCAGCTACTCAAGCACGAGTTTTTGAGGAAGATGAGATGCAAGCTTTGTGGATACAAGGAGTAGAAAAGGATACGGATTGGAGAAGAGCACGTGACTCGGTCCAGGCTGGAGAGAGGGGATTCCCACCAGATTTAGCTCAGAAGTTAAAGGCCAACATTGCTGAGTGTACGGTAGCCGCAGATGGCATTTTACGTGGTAGAGAGAACCGCATCTGGGTGCCGGATTTTGAGCCTTTGAGAACGGCTATTATGCAGAGAATACACGACAGCAATTTGGCAGGTCATCCGGGTAGAGATACAATGATAGGAATGCTTCTACGCCGATGGTTCTGGCCGAAACTCAGAGAATCGGTAAGGCGTTTTATCCGAAATTGTGATGTTTGCGGCAGGACTACTGTGTGGCGAGAGGCGAAGGCGGGATTTCTTCGCTCATTACCGATTCCGGAACGAATTGGGTGTGAGCTAACAATTGATTTTATCACCGATCTTCCCGAATCAAAGGGCTGCAAGAACGTAATGGTTATCACTGATCGTTTATCCAAGGATATCTTCTTGTTCGGGGCAAGCTCAATGAAATCTAAGGATTGCGCAGAATTGTTTGTGGATCGTTATTATCGATACTTCGGGTTTCCACGATTTCTTACAAGCGATAGGGGAAGTGACTGGCTAAGTCATTTTTGGAAAACGTTTTGCAAATTGACAGGCATTACTCAACGATTGACAACTGCATATCACCCTCAGTCCAATGCAAGTGAGCGGGCAAATCAGGAGCTATATAAATATTTACGATCATTTGTTTGCTACGCACAGGATAATTGGATGGAATTGCTCCCTAGCCCAATTAGCATTGAATTCGAGACCAAGCTCTGCTATTGGTGGACTGAGTCCATTCTTCCTCCGAAATGGCTATGATTTAGATCCGCTAATAGAACCAATTCAGGACAGTGAAGCTAGGCTCCGACATCCAGGGACTATTGAAGGCGAAAAATATGTACAACGACTACGAGATGCTCAAGAATTCGCACAAGCAGCCATGGCCTCGGCACAGCAGCGAAATGAGGGTAGCGCTAATCAATTTCGTCGACAGCCAGATCGGTTTCAAGTGGGAGACAAGGTATGGTTAGACTTGCGCAACGTCAAAACACCCCAGCTGTCAAAGAAGTTAGCGTGGCAGCATGCTAAATATGAAGTGACAAATGTACCAGACGCCTTGACTGTTGAACTGAATGTTCCGGGCAACATCCACAAAAGATTTCATGTTGAGCTGGTAAAAAGAGCAGGAAATGACCCTTATCCAAGCCAAATACGGGATGATGCGCAGAATCCGCCAGTCCTTGATGAGTTAGGAGAGACGGAATACGAAGTAGAATCAATTCTTCGAGCACGAACAGTAAAAAGGGGACGTGGTACATTCAGACAGGCAATGGTAAAATGGGTTGGTTGGAAAAGTCCTTCTTGGGAGCCTATTGATAATATTAAAGATACTACAGCTTTAGATGATTTTGAGGAAAAATATGGCCCAATTGAAACCAATGATGGTCCCGCAGAATCAGAAACTGGCATGTTCGTTGGCCCTGCCGAGTCATCAACGGTTCAAAAAAGACGGCAAAGAAGAAAAGCTAAAGGGGACCACGGCAACCTCCGGAAGAAGAGAGGGCAATGTGACGGCTGATAAGCCGATATTTTCCTGTAGCATATGATGGTCATCATATGCACAGACTAATGCAGCCCTATCCGGGTATGCTAGCTTCCCGTCAAGCGATCGGCAGGGTATGACGCTTGGACTCAGCTTGGCGGAACTTGCCTATGTTTCATGTTGCAAGGGGTATTACATGCCATGGTGTTATTGTAGCATTGAGAGCCTGGTGGCAATTCATCGGAAGTGTTATAAGTAGATGCTACCTGGGCAGATGTAATTCCTCTCTTCATAGATAAATATAAACTACTTTACGATATACAGTGCTTCTGCCTCAATATCCCGAACCGTGACACTTTGAATACGGACTTTTTCTGCTTTGGGCTGGACTTGCAGATCAGCAGCAATCTCTGTCAGATCACGGACTTCCAATGAACAACTGGGATTGGAGTCGTAGTCATGTCGAGTGGTCTACTACAGAGCAGAGGGAAGATTTGTGTGCTCGCGCGCAAGCTATGCAGGGTTAATTGAATGTCGACCAGCAAGCTGCATTCCTGGAGATCACAACAGCGATTAATACGGAACCACAAACGGCACACTTCCACCTGCAAGGTCAGGGGGGGTTCCGGGAAGACGTTTGTGTACTAAACCACTTGCTACCACTATCGTGGCCTTGGGAAGACGGTGCTATGTGTGGCGTCGACAGGAATTGCGGCCCTGCTACTGCCGGAGGGGCGGACCTCACACTCTCAGTTTAAGATATCGATTAAATTGTTCGAGGGGTCTGTAAGCGGCATTGAGAAGCAAAGCATGCTGGCTGCGCAACTCCGAAAGGTAGATTTGATCATCTGGGATGAGGTGCCAATGCAGCACAAGTACTGCTTTGAGGTAGTAAATCGGCTGTTGGTAGATTTGCGTGGTTCCTCGGAACATGTTTTGTTTTGGGGGGGGGTCCCTGTCATTCTCGGTGGCGACTTCGCACAGATACTTTCTGTGGTGACAGGTGGGGATAGCACTGCCATCGTATCGGCGTGCATTTAGAAGTCGTTTGTCTGGGAGCGGTTGAGACGGCTCAAATTACGGGTAAATATGAGGGTCCGGGAGGGTGTTCATGGCGCGGAATTTGTGGATCGGGTTGGGAATATCCCGTACTCCGAATCACAACGTTACAAAGTTGACATTCCAAGGTACGTTCATCAGCCAACTGATGTTTCCAGCCTAATCGATCGTATCTATCCGCAAGAGCTGATGATGCGAGCTGGGACAGATCCGACTGTGTTTTGTGGTCGATGTTTACTATCGACTCTAAACACGACGGTTTCGGAATTGAACGGGACGATTCTGGGACGACTTCCTGGCCAAATTCGGGTGTACCAGTCAACAGACACCCACGTCACGGACGCCGACGTCGCCGAAACGGGTCTCGACGAGTTTCCTGCGGAAGTTTTGTGAAACATCGACCTCTCTTCGCTACCGCCGTCTCAGTTGTCTCTCAAGATTGGCGCACCTGTCATGGTCCTACGGAACCTTGTACCAGCTGAAGGGCTGTGTAATGGAACCCGCATGGTTGTGACCAATCTCAGGAGGCACTGCATCGAGGCACAAATTCTTGGTGGCGATAGGGATGGTCAAAAATGCGTTCTCCCACGTATTGAGTTAATTTCCCACGACCATAGTTTGGGAATAAAGCTAAAGCGGAAACAATTTCCGGTCCGGTTGTGCTTTGCGATGACCATCAAAAAATTACAGGGTCAGTCGTTCCACACTTTAGGACTGGATTTGCGGACGCCGGTTTTCATCCATGGTCAACTCTACGTTGGTGTTTCGCGAACTTCCCGCGTCGAAGGCCTGAGTGTTCTGTTACCTACCGAGAACAGAGGCCGTACCCAAAACGTCGTTTACGAGCAAGTCTTGACGGATATCCGATAGTATAAGAGCTGTCAATTCCGTATCCAGTGAGTTAACCAACAATGAGCGCGTAACATTTTAAGATCAATTACTAACGTGATTTGTGAAGGCCTCCCCGACCTGAATCGCCCACCGAACTCCTTCTCGAAGCTCCATGCCCAGTCTGATTTAGGTTGTTGTGATGAAATACAACCGACATCAGGTACGTCTGTAAATTGGGCTCTAAGGATTCTATCTAACAAAAATAAGACGGAGGTCCATATCCACCACGCCGAAGAAAATCGCCCTAAAGATAGTACTCTATATGTATGATTCATATTTTCTCTTGACAAACATATAATCTACAGAAGGTACGTTGATAAATCATGGATCGATAACTGATTCTAACGAGTTTTAGAGGCTATATCTCGGATCTGCAGTATAGCATTCACCCAGTAGTGCAATTGGTATTCCCGCCGCGTCAGTGCGTAGTTTTTCGTTATCTTTCCGTATCCATGGTTTATGTGGTTGAATTCCCGCGGAATTCAGAGGTCGTAGGCCGCTTATAAAGCTAGATCTATAATATATCAGATACGCTAACTACCTTATTCTCAAATGACAAACAATTTCCTTGCGTTGTTCATTGGATAGTACTCATACTCACAGTGATCAATTGCTAAACATCTTCAGGTGTTTTAGCCCAACTTGAATTCCAAACGTGTGTCCCGTAGGAAACTAACACCTGTAAACCTATTCTTGCAACCTGAAATTATCTCCATAGACTCTAAATCCACAGCTTACATCCCATCTGAAATATATTACCAGCCAAAGTTCAAGTCCCACTTCCGAAGCAACGCGAGGAACCCTGCCCCGGAGCGAAGCGCTGGGCCGCAGGGCCAGGACCTAGTCGTCTATAAATAGGCATGGAGTTGCTCCACTTGCGAACAGCATAACGCATTGGTTAAGTACTATGCTTCTTGGGTAGATTTGGCATAGTGGGTCCAAAACAGGGGTGGATAATGGGTCCGTTAGTCCTAGTTAAGAAAGGCGCGCCCCGCTTTAATGAAATGGCAAGGATAATTTGTATGGTGATTTTACCATGAGGTTGATTTTACACATTTAAGCGAGCTCCTAGAACTAAGCCTCTTTTGAACATTTTGATTATCTAACTACAAGATCTACAAATATGGCGGAAAGAATCTAGAGGCTAGTACCTAGTTGGGCCTCGGTCGGTATCGATTACGGCCTGACATCTGTTGTGAATACTTTCGATAAGATTTGTAAGTTCTTGTGTACACACAGAATCACGCGCCCCCTTCACGATCGCACGAATTTGATCTGACAACCGCCGCTTGCCCCCATTCAAATCCGGGTACTTGTATTCGATCTTATCTTTCATGATTTTCCAGACGTGTTCTATGGGGTTGAGGTCGGGCGAATAAGGGGGCCACTCGATAGGAGTGATTGACCTCTCCTTGAACTCTTCCATCGTCCTCGCGGCAACGTGGGGAGGAGCGTTGTCATGCATGACAGAAAGCCCGGGTCTAAATCTAGTCATACCGTTTAAAAGAGGTACTATCTTCTCAGAATAGCTTGAGGAAGTGATATTCCCCCAATCCTTCTCCCAAAACTGAGAGAGACCTTTTTCAGACCCCGCAAAGGACGCCCAAAACATCCAACCAATCTTCTTCTTGATTGTCTCAACAATACAATTAATGTCATGTTCCTCCCCTGGTTTGATAAAGTTTTAAGTTTTAGTGTGTTATCCAAGCTGGACAGTAAGATACTAACCTTTCTGGTAACCCAACGTCTCGAATGATGGCCATCTGTTGACTAAGTTTCATCTGACCAAAGGATGAACATCCATTGCTTAAGGGTCCAATCGATGCGGGCCTCTGCCGATTCTCTCCGCTTCCTTCTAATCTCAGGAGATGTAGTAGGCTCATTCAACGCTGTGTAGCGCTTAGAAACCCTTTTCTCAAGTTCGCTCTTTATCACTCTCTCACTCACGCCCAAGTGCTCGAACGGTCTATTTGCAAGTTCAAAGTAGGTCATTTGTCGGTTTTCAGGAGATTCTTTGATAAATTCCTCAATCTTATCGACAACTTCGGATGAAAGCGATGAACTTCGAACACGAGCTTTCTTGGGCGTCACTGATACGCGGCGAAGAGAGTAACCAACTTGCTTTCGCGAAATGTTGAGTTGGACTTCAATTTTTGATTGATTTATGCCAGCGTCGTGAAGCGCTTTAATCTATACTATTTAATATTTTGTATCATTCTCTTGTCTAAATATTCACCCTTATGCACTGATCTCTGCTTAAACGTTTGAATGAGGGCGTGGAAGGGGGTATTTGAGGTTGATCCATCTATTTTGGACAGCTCAGCCAACTGAATAGTCAGCCTGCATGTTAACATACCTCTAATTTTACTGACAAAAAGTCTGTGTATGATAGGCGAAATAAGTATGGAGCTTTCAATATCAAAATTAATGAAAATGTGATAATGATGGTTGTCGCAAAGTCGTTATTGAAATGAGCTCTGTGGAGGATATCGTTTGGTAATCATAGACACTCTGAATTATCGGGCAGCAGTAATAGCCCCCTGTCTAGTACACCCACTAGTAGGGGCTAGCTCCTGAAGCGAGGTCTGGCCCCACTGTGCCCTTCTTACCCTAGCAGCATAGTAATGTTTACATTTACTTCCATTCATCTCACTGACACATTTACTATCTTACCATCCCCTCACACTCCTCCCTCTCCTTCTTTCAGAGCATGCCGAATTTAATCTGGCGAGGCTTTGTTGTCTTTGCCGTTATTGATCAACTTCACTATTTCAGCAGCCGAATAAGCACTGCGATATCCCATTAAGCGCGCGATGACTCGCTCATCTCTAAACGTAAGCTTCCGTAGTTGACCTAGCCTTGGTTCCAGTGCTTCAATTACCTTCAACTGGCGAATTCTTGCACCATGTGTGTGCTACAGCTAAAGGTCCTGTAGATGTCACATGACCGCCAAGCCTTATCCGAAACTTGTCGCCGACAATAAGTAGTTGTTAGAACATATATAGGTAGAACACTACAGTATTAATATAATCATATGAGTTTCAGACAATCAATACTTCTTCTCAATTAAGTGCTACACCCAATTTTTTGATATTTTCTCTCACTGATTGGCTACCATTGAGTTATGTGATGGTGGAAGTTTTATAGGCTGATGATAACTTATTACAAAAAATTTAACAGTTGTTACGAAAAATGGGATTCAGGACAAGCGAGCAGATCCTGGCATCCGGGAGTTAGTAACGTTGACGCGTCGTAACTACGTTGTTGCTATTGTTGTTAATTACAGTTGTTGTTTACATTTGTGCACGGACGCAACCCACGGGAGTTAAAACGGTGACTCCAAACCTGTTTCCTAGAGTAATTGTTTTACAGTATTAAAATCTAGCACTTCCGCTTGCCGAATTATAATCTCCTTCAGTGATTATTACACCAATTTAGGAGTAAATCGTAATAACAGTGAATATGTAATTATAAATCCCTGCCAGCATGGAAGTCTTAACAGCATAGCAGTCAAATCCCTTGGTCGCCCAACTGGTACACGGCGTCCGGCCGTAATATTGTGGATCACCAATATGTCGCGCGCTCGACTCGCGCCTGAGGGATTTCAATTTTGAGTCCATTTTCCTGGTGGTCATAGGACATTGACGGGCTGGGTCTACAACGGCAAGCAAAGATTTATTTCCTTAAAACTGGCCAATGTAGTTTTCTTTTTAAATCATTTTTACGTATGCAGCCTGAGGCTATGACGTGAATGATTTCGGAAGATCTGTATGTGACGCAGTATGACTTTGTTTGAGGTTAGAAACATTCATACTCAGATTTCATTTGCAGATGCCACCACGAGAATAACGCCCTGCAACATGTACCCTCTTCCGTGAACACCCACCACAGGGAAAAGCGAGAAACACCTGTGGTTATCTCAGCATGCTTTCGTCATCCCACGAATACATTACCACCGCGAGAGAAGTGATGTCTTGCTAGATTTGTACCAGCTTTTTCCTGTCTCAAGTGGGGCATGTGTCCAAGTTACCCAGACTGTACTTGGGATAACGGCCCGGATAATGTACCACTGCACTATCCGACTCCCAATGTAGAATTGCTGTGCAGGTAAGATTCTTAATTTTTTTTTGAGCAGAAAGCTCCGTAGTAACGGTGATTGAATTCTACAGGTAATTACTGAGCTAAATGGCTACCCGTCATGTGTCAATGTATCAATGATCTTAGGTTCAAGGTAAAAGAGGATAGGGACACTATAGAAAGTTTGGCCTGGGTCAGAGAGGAGCCCTAGAGTTATTGTTTTTTTTTGTGGTTTACCGTGCCGTAATTGTTATAAGGTTAAATGGGGATGTGGAGTGGTTGGCGACTTGTCTAGTGATGGAGCTGTCCTTCGATGGAATAGTCAATGGTGTGAATGAATGGTAAGTACGATATAAATGGTTATACTGAATGCGTATAGTGGATGGAATATCGCCTTGATGGTCACGATGGAGACTATTATTCTTGCTGCTCTGACTATGGCAGTATCTATATACATCTTTCCTCCAATATCAAATATCCGATGCCTACTATGAAACTACAATGCGAGTTCTATTATTATATAAAAGAAGATGTTATACATGACTCATTAGTTTCAGCAACTCTGTCACTTGGCACGTTATCCATAAGCTTCAAACTCCAGATATCCTCGAGTCATAACCGAGTCAGTACAACAGTAATACCCCTAATGGGTCAAACACGTGTGAGGCCGGGTGAGATCAGGTTGACTGCTCTACCTCGTCTCACCATAATGACCGGAACCATGCTAGAATACATTCATGTGTTAAACACGTCGATCCCAGCAGCCCAGAAAAACGAATAAATAAACTCCAGAGAAAGAAAGAATAAAATAAAATAAAGTAAAATCTGTCTCGCGCCTTTACGCTTCTCTGCTTTTCGTCCCCTTATAACCTATCTCAAACTTCAACCTCGGCCACCACGCACCCGAGCTACTTCCCTTCTATTCTGCCGTCTTTGCAGGTGCAGTCCCCCCAGCAAAATCTAGCCTCTCTCGTTCCCCAGCGCCCTTACTCCCGCCATGCCGAGCACCGCTCCTTCGTAGATTCCGCTCCCTTGAACGTATTCTGCGAAGTTCTGCCATCCGTGTGCTCCCAACAAGGTGTGAAGTGCTGGGGCTCTTCGTCGTCCGCTAACCTGCCGCCATCTATTCAGCGTCCTTCGACACTGGACTAGATGACCGACCGACTTTTCTCTGCCACACTCACACAATAGTGGTACGTTGTCGTGGTTCCATCGGCGGTGATACGACGCGAAGTCTCCATGGCCGGTTCGGGCTGCAATAAGACGAGCGTATACCGCCCTTGAGAGAGCCAGTTCTGGTGGTTTTTTGCGGCGCATCTGTAGCTCAAGATCCTCATCTTCTAGGGCGAGCAGATGACCACCAGTCTCTGCATAGATCTTGTGCCAAAGCTCGGGCTTTGCGTCCGGCTGCGGCCAAGGTGAGGGGTCCGCATGCCTCGGTTTCAGTTATCCGGCCTAGCGCTTCTCGTGCCAGTTGGTCTGCTGCTTCGTTGCCGGGGATGCCTTCGTGGCCTGGTATCCACTTCACCTGCACCGGAGCTGTGGAGCTTTCCACCGCCCTGCGAAATCTGCGAACGCGCCAGTAAGATGACATTGTTCTTCCTGTCCGTAGAGCTTGTGCCGCTTTAGCATTATCCAGCATGACGTATATAGTCGAGATTTGATGGTCGCTGAGGCTCGTGGTGATGGCTTCGAGTGCTGCCATCGTGCCGTGTATTTCGGCGTCATAGACTTCGGCACCCGTCAGGGAGCCTGAGTTGTTAAGTACAAGATTTGTGGCGGTGCCGCCGAAGTAAGCAGTGAAGCCCCAGGCTGAGCGTGATTCAGCTGCGCCAGATCCGTCGCTATAGACACATAGACAGTCGAGTGGTAGTCGACTGAGCCATTCCATCGTGGTTCTGGCAGCTGTGGCTTTATCTGTTCCGCAGAGTCCTGGAAGTGGTGGGGTGGGCCTGAACAGAGGAGGCGGGGCCTCTGTTTCCGGTAGCAACCTTGACGTTCTCTGTGCTCTGGAGTCATGAATTCGGTTTGCCGGTTGCCGGCCTCTATCGGAGGTACGCAGGCCGAGTCTGCGTCTTGCGGACGCTGTGGATTCTAGGGCGCGAAGGCGTAAAGGGTGGTATTCGTCGAGGCGGCGTATACGGGCTGCAGCTAATAGACGCCGTTCTTCGAGCAGAACCTTCGCTGGTGGAATTCCAGTCTCTCTTTGGAGGGCCGCTGCTGGCATAGTTCGCCAAACCGGTAGCGCTGCGCGGATCCCAGACATTAGCACTCGGTCGATTGCCTCAATTTGCATCTGGCAGGAGTTGTGCACTTCGCCTCTAGAAGTGTCCCGGGTGCATCCGGGCCACCAAACCTCGGCGGCGTGAAGGGCGATTGGCATTACTACTGTGCGGATGATAGTGGTCAGTGGTCCCGGTGAAGGTCCCTGAGTGCACCTGGTGAGTCGGCGAAGGTGCTGAACAAGTCGGGTGCTTTTCTTTGTCCATTCGGCGACATGGCTACGGAAGGTAAGCCCTCTGTCCAGGAACACTCCCAGCCATCTGACAGTCTCGGATTCTTGGATTGCTACGTCTCCAATTGTGATTGGTGGAAGGTCTGTGTTGCGAGCTCGGGGACCAAGAAAGTACAAAACTTCCGCTTTTGCTGGGTCAAACGCCACTGAGTTTCTCTCTGCCCAGGCCAATATGGTGTCCACTTCGCGTTGAGCGGCCTCGGCTGCTAAAGTTGCTGTTGCTCCTATGCCTAGTACTGCCAGGTCGTCTGCATAGCCAAACCTCCATTTGCTTCCACCTGCTACCTCTGACATGTACAGAAGGAAGAGAATTGGAGATAACGGTGATCCTTGCGGGAGACCGCACTCGAGGTTTATCGCATCAGTGACGCCCCCCTCGTATCGGACGCGTGCAGACCGTCCCCGTAGGAAGGAGGCGGTCCATTCAATTGCTTCAAGCGCCCATCCCATTTCTTTCATTCGCTGTAAAAGTCGTCCATGTAGAGTCGCGTCAAACGCCCCCTGGACATCTAGTGTCACCAGTACAGCCTTGTGTCGTAGACTAAGTGTATGCTCTACGTCGTGGACGAGGCAGGCGACCAGGTCATTGGCTGAGCGGCCAGGTAAAGCTCTGATCAATTGTTGAGGTACCTTCTGGCTGCTAAGAGCCATGTGCGCCATTCGCTTCGCGACTAGACGCTCAAGCCCTTTTCCAAGGCATGAGAGGAGCGCGATGGGCCGCCATCCTTTTGCTGCGCTTAGATCACATCCTGGCTTGGGGATCAGGATGACCTCGGCTAGTTTGAATGTGGCCGGAAAGTATTTGTGACGAAGTGACCCTTCGAAGAGAGTTCGTACCGCCTGTCCTATCGCCGGCCATGCTGCGCGCAGCAGCCGGATAGTGATATTGTCAGCGCCCGGAGCCTTATCCTGGCACGATGTAGCTGCCTATCTAGCTTCTTCCTCGGTGACCTCCGTCGACCACGGTAACCAGTTATCGTCATACTCTAAGTCTAACAGAGGGTTAGGAACTTCGATATCATTTTCGCTCGTAAATCTAGCAAGAAGCATGTCGCGCAGCAGGGTCGCCCGGCGGCGTGGGTCTGATTCAAAACAATTTGGGGTTCGGAGAGGAGCTGTTGCGCCTTGTCGTCTTGGTTTCGCCCACCTTGCCATTCGGTACATGTCGGCATCAGTTTTGGCTTCCGAGAACTTACGCCGCCAGTATTGACGTTTAGCCATCTTAACAGCTTGTCGGAATGCTTTCTTGCTGGCTTGATCCCTCAGTGCTCTATATACGTCTTTTGTCTCCCGGCACTCGTCTGTCCACCAGGGTGCTGATTGTCCAGGTTGGGGAGAGCTGCGTTTCCCGGTCGCTTTTATTGCATCGCTTAGGACTTCCACTAAGTCGTTGCCAAGGTTGTCCACATCATTAGCTGTCCTAATCTCGTGTCTTCCAAGGTCTCTACTCCATTCTCTTACTACCTCAGTAAAGTCTTCCAGTGCATCGTCACTTACTCGGATAGGGTTGTTGAGCCTGATAGTGGCTGCCCCCCTGGTGTTCGGCCGCGGGACATCGCCTGCGAGTGTCTTATGGTCCGAGGTGGAGTCAAGATCTGGCGCCACGTCTGCGATGGCCCCGACGTTGGACCATACTAGGTCGAGGGTGTTGCCCCTTGCGTGTGTCGGGACTCCTGGACTCGAGGCCAGAGTCATGCCGTGCTCAAGCATCCACTCTATTAAAATGTGGCCATCTCCGTGTGAACGCCCTGCTAGTGGTTGCCACTCTGGGTGTACTGAATTGAAGTCTCCACCGATTACCGTTGGCCCAGTAGGATTCCAAGAAAGAAGGGGTGGTAAGGCTACACCTGGGGCCCGATATATTGAGACAAATGTCACATTTTCTACCACTACTGCTGCGAAATCCGGAGAAGTGCCGCATAGAAATTTTTGCTGGGTAGCTTTCCCTTTTTTGGTGTATATTATTGACCTCGGCCGAGGCGCATCCGTTCCACCGGTATTTGGTGAGTGTCTATCGAACCCGGGGTGCGACTTCATGAGCCAGTTGTCATTATTTCTAGACGCCCAAGGTTCTTGAATGAGCAAAACATCCATGCCTGCATCCCAGGCGGCTTGAAGAATGATATCGTTAGAGGATCCTCCTTTGCCAAGGTTTGCGCAAAGGAAAGTGATTGTCGGATGATTGGTTGCATCAGAAGAGTTATGGTCCATTACGGGCATTGAGAGGGTGAAGGGGTGATGTTGTCGGCAGTTGCCTCTGCGGCCTTCTGCTTCGCTTCTGCTTCTCGTATCTTGGCTGACCTATCCTTTTGTCCTCGCTGGCGGATGACTGTTAGTTGGTCTTTGGTTCGTGGTATGATTTTTCCATTTACACGATTTGGGCGCGCCATGCAGCTTGGGTCATCGGCTCTGTGCGGCCCATGACAGTTGATGCAGCGGGGGATCTCTTGTTTGCATGCATCAAGTTTGTGTTCGAGTGAACCGCATCTGGTACATCTTTCTGCTTTGAAGCATATCTTTGTCGGGTGGTGGCCCCAGCAGCGATTGCACTGAGCGATTCGGGGTCTGCGATGGAATATTGTGAGGCGGCCACTTTCCTCAAATAGTCGCTCTCCAAGTTTGGGGGCGCTTGACGGAAAGTGGATCACCCAGTCGGATGCTGGTCGATCAATATTGCTTGCTAAGATTCGGGCCGAAATAGGAGTCACGCCGGTTTTTAGAGTGGCTTCTTCCATAACCATTTCCTTGGTGACAGGGACTGCAATATGTCCAAGCCTAGCTGCCTCGCCTGGTTTTATCGGAACTGTTGGGTTACCAACAGAATGTAGGCGATCTGGGACGTTGGGTGCGAGGACTGAGATCCATTATGATGCTGCCTCCAGCTTGAGGCCTTGCGTGAGCGGGCCTGCATCAGGATTTCCGCGAGTTGTCCCGTCTCCCTCCCCTACTTCACTTTCAAGGCGGTGGACCTCCTCGAGAAGACGGTTTCTAGCTGCTTCATTGGCCGCCGTGATGGCAAATCCTGAGTTGACTATTGTGACCTTCTGAATAGCCGAGTTTGCGACTCTCAGTTTTGCAGCGAGGCTCAGTTTCACGTAGTATGGCAACATTGATCGCCACGAATGTCCTTCATGCAGTCTAAGGAAAAGACGCTCGTCGGGGAGGGCGGCATCCGTTGTCTTTGCTCTGTTGGTAGTTTTGCCTAGTGGCCTTGAAGTTGTCGTTGAAGGTGCTAGCGGCGCTTGCTTAGGTTTGGGGGCCTTCTTGCGGGACACTTCTGTCCAAGGGCTCTCCATTGTAGTTTCAACTAGTGTCTCAGCCGCTTTCCGAGGTCGTCGCGCGGCTGAAGCCGATGGTGGGATTGCGGCTGGTTCGTTTGAAGATTTGGAAGGTTGTAGCTGCGCGCGGGGTTGGGCGACACGGGGGACAGCTGGCTCCTGTGTCCGTGTAGGTTGCGTTCTTGTAGCCGACAGTTTAGTTGCTGCCGGACGGCAATGTCTGCCTGCTAGGATGTTGGCGATCTGATCTTTAAGACCAGCCGCTGCAATTTCGGTCTCTCGTCGAAGTTCTTCGTCTGTAATCTCGTCTAATAATCTGCAGAATCTACTGATTATAAGTCTGGCCTCTGCCATACGTTGTTGCAGCTTATGGGCCTCGGCCTCAAGGAATTCGGTCATGCTCTTTTCGAAAGGGCTTGATCGCGTGGTAGGGTTGTGGTTTAATGATAAGGTGGTCGGCAGAAAATCGGCCATTTCGACATCTGGAGGTGTCGAGCAGAGTGAGGAAGGGGGGCGCCAACTCTCGCTCTCTTGCAAGCGTTGGGGGTTGACAGGAAAATTTGAATTGTATGCACGCGACCAGTAGTGGTCTTCTGGGTCGGGCGAATTTGTTCGGGGTGGGGCGGTATCCATATGCGGCGACCATCTAAGCGTACAGGTGCGCAATGATTCGAGATAGTAAATGATAGTGGTGATTGGAGATTTGTATAGATGTCTTTAATTATATTCTCGTCTATTAAAGTCTAGTGTTATTGTTTGTTTGTTATTTTCAACGTGACCAGGCCCCTGCCTAGCACCCAGAGGGCATGGCACGGGCAGTCTAGGTCTACGCGCATACATAGCCTCTTATCTACCTACATGACTTGTTTTAACCCAGCAAGGCGAGCGAACATAAATGAAATAAGGAAATGTAACTATGGAGAAAATTTGCTCAAGGTTCTGGCGCCCTGCGCCGTGCCTTAATCCTGCCAGATAAAGGCTATGGGAAACATTACAGTGGAGATTTCACACCCCTGTTCAATATTCATTCAGACTGTAACACTTGGTGACAGTTAAAAAGCGCAAAAAGATCTTCCATCCTTCTTGCCCAATCATATCCCGAATCCTCGGTCGTGGTTCCTGTGTGTCTGTCCTCCATTTCTGGATTGCCAGGCGACACTCTGCGAAGTGCCATGGTCGTTTCTCCCGTCCGCAATTGCACAACATCTGTTCGTCATGATGGTTAAACCGCCTGTGGTAGCTGGAGAAGTCGCCATGCCCTGATCTTGCTGCGATAAGGCGATGGTATGCCCATCTAGGAAGAGCTAGCTCAGGAGGCCGTTTCCTTCGTATGTACAAATCTAGGTCGTCATACCTTGACGGCCGGTTTTTGTGCCACCACTCTTCAGTTAGTTCCTGTATTTGCATCATGACATATCTATTTAATGCCGAAAATGTTAGGACACCTTGATTTCTTCCCCAAACATTAGTTGAAGAAAAGAAATTTGGTCCCCTGGGGTTCGAGGCAAGCGCCGCTTTTGCCAACTCGTCAACCTTTTCATTCCCCGAAATGCTGCTATGCCCTGGGATCCACCGAACTTCTATTGTTGGATGGGTCTTGACTAGCTCTCAAAATCTCATAACCTTTACTTGGGATGAGCTTGTTCTACCACTGTTAAGGGCTTTCACGGATTCCTGATTGTCGAGGAGTACCTTAATTCCTGCGTTTCCTCCGATTTCTAGCGCTATCTCTAGGGCTTTTAGGGCCCCGGCTATTTCTGCGTCGTAGATCTCGGTTCCTGGGATGTATTTCCCACTACTTGCGATAAGTACTCTATTTTTGTATATTGCATATCCATAGGCTGAGTGCCCTAGACCTGATGATGATCCGTCCGAGTATGCGCACAGCGTTCCTTCCGGTAGATCATCTAGCCACTTACTGACTTGAACTGCCTTTTCTTTCTTATTCAAATTTTCTGTGTCCTTGGCTATCATTTGCGTTGGTTGGTATAGTAGCCCCGGCCCTTCTGATGCTGGTAAAACAAGGTGGCCGTTCTGGAAGCGAGTCAGATATCTATCTGGGTTTTTGAAGACACGTTCCTTTTGTCCCTGCCTCAATCCAAGGCGCTTTATGGCTTCCTTCGGAGTCTCTACTGCCCTGATCACCAGTGGGTGACGACTGTCTAGTCTACGGATCCTGGCTGCACTTCGTAGCTGTCTCTGCTGTAGTAAAATTTCGGCCAGTACGATCCTTGATTCCCGATGTAGGACCATGTTTGGTGTGATACGCCAGACTGGAAGAGCACCGCGTATAGCTGTTAGGATGGTCCGGTCTAGTAACTTGTGATGCCAACCAATACCCGTGTTAACTTTCTTATTCTTAAGAGTAGTGACCCGAGTTAGCCCCGGCCACCATGCCTCAGCGCCGTATGTTGCTGTACTAACGACACATGCTTTGACCGCTGTTATTAGTGGTCCAGGAGCCGCGCCACGCTGTACACCGTTAATTCTACGCAAGAACTGGGATAGCCGTTGTGCCTTGCTACACCACTGCTGTACATGGTGCTTAAATAATAGCTGCGAATCAAGCCATACTCCTAGCCACCGAATTTGCGGAGAGGGAGTGATCCGTTGGTCACCTATCCTTACCGATAGGTCTGTTGAGTCAATTTTCTTCTTAGGCCCCCCTCCGATGATGAGTAGTTCAGACTTAGAAAGATCGAAGTTGATTATGTGCGTTGAAGCAAGTTGGATGAGCTTATCCACTTCCTCCTGCACTGTAGCCACTGCTTCACGAGGATTTTTCCCGATTCTCACCACAGCGATGTCGTCTGCGTAACCGAATCTACAGTTTGGTGCGCCATCCTGGATAAGCGTTGAGACGTAAAGCATGAATAGTAGAGGAGAGAGTGGCGAGCCTTGTGGCACTCCGCATTCAACCACTTTTTCCCCAGTAACTCCATCCTTTTATCTTACTCGCACCCTTCGTTGAGTCAGAAAGGACTCAACCCAGCGACATAGTGTTAGCGGCCAGCCTTGTTCTCGCATTCGTTTGAGCAGCCTGTTATGTAGCACCGCGTCAAAAGCCCCCTGAACATCAAGGGTCATCACTGCTGTAACTTTGTTACTTCTCATTGCAACTTCGGCATCATGAATAACACATGACACTAAATCAACTGCAGAGCGTCCAGGTAAGGAACCAAACAGTTGGGAGGGAACAGCTTGATATGTTATAGCCAGCTAGGCCATTCGTTTGGCTACTAATCGCTCCAACCCTTTACTTAGACTAGACAGTAGCGAGATGGGTCGCCACCCTTTTGGGCTAGAAAGGTCCCGTCCTGGTTTCGGTAGCAGAACAACTTCTGCTATCTTGAAAGGTCTCGGAAAGTACTCTAAGTTCAAACACGCCTGGTAGAGGTCCCTGACATATTGTCCTATAGTGCTCCAGCAGGCCTTGAGTAGTCGGACTGTGATTTTATCGCTACCTGGGGCCGTTTCCTTCATCCCAACGGTCGCTGCTGTGACGTCTTCAAGTGAAATCTCCCGATTCCATGGGATCTGTTCCGGTAGGCCGTCCTCCCACGTACTTATATCGTTACTGGCATTGAACCTGCCCAGAAGAGAGTCCCGGAGTGCAATAATCCGTTGGAGTGGGTCTGAAATCCATTCGTTGTGCGATATCTGAAGAGGTGGGGGCTCTTTCATAGACCTAGGTCTTGCCCATCGCATAAGCTTGTATACTTGTGATTCTGTCACTGTGTCTTCGACTAACTTTTTCCAATACTCTCGTTTTGCTGCTTTCACGGTAGATCTGAAGGCCCTGCGAGTCGTTTCTACGTTTCCGGATGTGTTTTTTGCCCTCCGATAATCAATATGCTTTAATTTGCAGTTCTCGTCCCACCAGGGAGCTGTTTTTCCTCTGCCAATTGCGGGAACTCGTCCTACGACGTTAACTGCGTCTTGTAGTAATTGAATTAAGTTCCTCGTGTGACTTTCAATCTCAGCTGTGCAGGTTAGAGGTCCGGGCCTTGCCCAAAGCTTCACGCATCGTGCAAATTCGTCCAAATCGGAATCCTTTACGCGGATTTGTCTCAATATTCCTGACAGGTCCGAGTTTCCGGGGGTGTCGACTGATCCTTCGATAGTTGAGTGGTCCGAAGTACAATGGTAGCGGCTCGATACTGATACAAATGCTGTGGTGTTGCTCCATGTGAGGTCCAACACATTTCCATCCCGGTGGGTGCTTTCTCCTATGGTATTTATCAGGTGCATATTGTGAGCTAAAGCCCACTCCAGGATTTGAGCGCCATTTCCGTACTGGCGCTCAGCCATTGGCTGCCAATGCTTTGAGACCGAATTGAAATCGCCCCCGACCAATGAGGGACCTTGAGGTTGCCAACTCAATAAAGGCTCTAGAGTTCCGCTGGGACCTGGGGCCCGGTAAACATTAACGAAAGTCATACCCGCTGCCTGCACGAAGCAGTAGTCGGCAGTCTGACCTGATGAGGAAGGAGAGATTTGAGTCGCTGAGAGTCCCCTTCGTACAAATGTGATAGCGCGTGGGCGTATTCTGAGTTTCGTAGATCCAAAGGGAATAAAGCTATTATAGCCAGGATGGCTTTTGGTAGTGAATTCTCCATCTTTCCGCATTGTCCATGGTTCTTGGACCATGACTATATGTACCTCTGCGTCCCAAGCTTGTTGCAGAGCTATGTCCATGTTTGATCCGCCCTTTCCCGCGTTCACTTGGTGAAATAGAAGGGTGTTTAATTTCTGATTATGATTGCGAGTATGTGTTCTATTCATGAGTCTTGCATAATTTGTTCCGGGGTATTAGTGGTCGCGGGGGCCTTCCCTTTCTTTGCTGTCTCCGCTAACATAGCATTGAAGTCTCGGTGGCCGCGCTCCCGAATAATTCTAAGCTCGGCTGGTGTTCGAGGCGTCACTTGTCCATTTTGACGTCTAGGCCGGGCCATGCAGTTATGGCTGCATGATTCATGTGGTCCTGCACAGTTAGAGCACTTGGATATTTTTGCTGCACACTCAGCTGCCTCATGTGTGCCCGTGCATCTTCCACATCGTTGGCTTTTAGTGCATGATCGAGTTGAGTGAAATCCCCAACAGTTTTGGCATTGTTCAATTGGCCGCCTGCACACAAAAGGCATCGCTGGTCCGCTTTCGTGGAAGAGTCTAAACTTTAGATTGACAGGTTTTTGTTTGAAGTGTATAAGCCAGCTGGTGGAGTACTGGCCTAGTTTTACTTGAGTTGGGCGTACCTGCACAGGTTCTACACCGCAGACAGATAGGCATTCTGATTTGATCATGTCGTTAGTAACCAAAATTCTGCTATCTAGTACCTTAAGATAAAGTGGAACATTTGGAGCTATCACAGAGGTCCAGTCTGAGGCTGCTTCTAAAGTTATATTTTCTTCTTGGAAGGAAGGTGCTGTCCTCAAGATCGAATCTCTGAGTGCGTCTGACACGCACTCGAAGGCCAGGCCTGAACGGACCTGGTACATGGCTACAATGGCTGAGGGTGCTACCCCAGCTCTTTCGGTTATCATTTTCTTAACGGAGACTGGTGAAAGTCTGCGCCATTCGTGTTCTTTTCCCAATCGGAGAAAAAGTCGTTTGTCTTCCTCTGTTGTTGGAGGTGTAGGTTCAGGCTGTGGAGCAGACTTTTGCGCTATCGAGGCAGGGGTAGTAGCCGGGAGTTTTGCTGCTTTCCTAGCTACTGTAACCCAAGGGGACTTGGTCTCCTCAGGCTTTTTTGGGAGGGCGAGGTCTGGTTTTTCGGCCGGTCTTGACACCCTAGAGGCGGCTGTTGTTACCGTGTTCATTCTGGGATATGGAATCTTACAGGGTAATTTGGAAACTTGAGCATTGCCGGTCGCGAACGCGGTCACTATAGGTGCAATCTCTTCGATGAAAGGCGCCAACAATGGCTCTTCTTCTGTTCCTGCCTTGGTTTTGGCCCAGGCGTCGATGTTTTGCAGAAATTCCTGAGCTAAGCCCATTCTCTGCATTCGTTCGCGTTCTGATTTATGCATGGCGGCAGCAATGCTACGAAGACTTGGATGGAGTCCTTCGCCTGAATTGGCAGGCGTTGAAGAAGACGTTGCGCTGGTGGAAGCCATTGCGCCGTACGGAGGGTTTGTCTCGGTTGATACGGGAAAGGAGGATGGTGGGTATGGATATCTGTGCTACTGCGTTGTTGATTGCTATGAGCCCTAGTGTTATAATATTCTTGGTCTCAACATATCACGAATAAATACAACTACAGTCGTCCCTCTCTAACTCGATAGTGGGTCCCGGTGTAAGTGTTGAAAATATTCATTGTAACTTGGATTTTTATATTTGCAACACTTACCCTTACAGATCATTTTGCATGCAGGGGTAAGTATTGCAAATGTAAATGGTTGAATTTCAATGAATATTTTCAACACTTATACCGGGACCCACTATCGAGTTAGAGAGGGACGACTGTACAGTAAAATCTCGCTATAACAATGTGGGGCAAAACTCAACCAAGGCTCCCGATTGTAGGATTCAATTGAATTGGCCAATAAGAACCCTTGTTTGAATTTGCCCCACATTGTTTTAGCGAGACTGTATTACTATTACAGTAAAACTTCTCTAACACGATAGTGGGTCCCGGTATAAGTGTTAAAAATATTTATTGTAACTTGCACTTTTATATTTGCAACACTTACCCTTACAGATCATTTTGCGTGCAGGGGCAAGTATTGCAAATATAAATGGATGAATTTCAATGAATATTTTCAACACTTATACCGAGACCCACTATCGTGTTAGAGAAGTTTTACTGTATTATTAACAATTAACGCCAAGCAGGCTCACGGGCTAATCCCGGCCTCAAGCCTCCCAGGGGGGACTTGGCGTGCCTGCGTGTCCTAGGGCCACCAGGCTTGTCATGTTGCCCTTTTGACAGCAACTTAATTTACATGCATACCCCGAGAAACACGAGGGATGTTGAGGTACTCTCATGATAGGGTATTGTTCGTTGATCCGCTTCTTATAGGGTACAGGGGTTAAAGCGGGGATAAAGTGGAGATAAAGTGGTGATATTCCAGGTTACCTCACGATAGATCCACAGTATCCCTGTTAGCTTCAAATTTTAAAATCTTATGGCCTAAGGCATAAGAGATATGCATCTGTATATGAAGTCCAACGCCCACCTTCATGCCTGCACCTTTCTTCACTCGCGCACACCTGAGGTCGTTTCGTTTAAATCATTGTCAGCTATTTACTATTATTTTGCTCAACGGCATACTTTTATTTCATTCATCTATCTAATTTTTACTTCATGTGAGTGCATCTGAACCTTAAGTCAACTACTTTAGAAGATTTTAATTTACTGTACTAGATTGCCGCAAAGATGGATTCACCTCAACAACCTTCTCCATCATCAGCATCTCCTACTTATGCAAAACGCCTAACACAAACTCAACGTATTCAAGTAAGTCTGAAATCTACAAATTGATAAGGTTAAGAGAGTAACATGTGCAGGTTAGAACCTTGGCCAGTGAGGGACACAGTTACGTCAAAATCTCTCAACGCCTTGGGATTACATGGCAACAGGTACAATACACCATGAGCGTTGAAAATACCGAGCCTCAGTACTCCAGTGGTAGGCCACCTATTCTAAGTAGTTCCCAGGTCGATGAAATAGAATTTTTCGTCTGTTTATCATCGGAAAATCGTCGGATGTCATTTTTCCAACTTGCACATTTTATATTTCGGCACTTTGGTGTGAGCGAGAATGTGATCCGACGTGAACTGGCAAAGAGGGGATATGCACGCAGGATTGCACGATTAAAACCTCCTATCTCTTCAGTCAACAAACTGAAGAGATATGAGTTTGCCAGAATACATCTCCACTGGCGGAAGGAACATTGGATGAGAGTCCTCTGGTCCGACGAGACTTGGGCTATGAATGGTCGGCAAAGTGATCGTTGGGTCACAAGAAAGGTCAGTAGTCCCTTAAAGGCTCCTAAGATTTAGAGTTCCCTTGAGCTAAGTTTAAGTCAAAGATTGGGGAAGAGTACGAAGATACCTGTGTCCTAGCCAAGACGCGGAGGAGAGTTGGGAGGATGTTCTGGGGATCTTTCTTTGGACGACAGAAGGGGCCTTGCCTGATTTGGGAGAAGGAGTGGGGCCATATCACTGCGGCCAGTTACTGCGAGAGGATAGTGCCTCTCATAGAGAGTGCGGTCTTTCGGGAACCAGGACTAGATGTGATGCAGGACAACGCCCCTCCTCACAAGTCGAGGCAAACTATGCGTGAGTTTGAAAGGAGGAATATTTCTCTAATGGAGTGGCCGCCATATTCTCCTGATTTAAATCCGATAGAAACTTTGTGGAGTTATATGAAAGCGTACATGGAGCGTCTTTATCCAGCGTTGGATCAAGGGGGCAGCGGAGTCAAGGGCATCTTCGTCAAATAGTGAACGAGGCGTGGGATCTGGGGTTTAATGGGGATGACTTGGAGAAACTGATAGATTCGATGCCCCGAAGAATCAGAGCCGTTTACGAAGCTGAAGGCGGATATGTAAATTATTAGCTAGATAGAAGTATAATTTATTTATGAAATGTATTAATGAATTAAAAAGTGAATAGAGGGCTATAATGGACCAAAAAAGCAAAACCAACGAATATTTCGTTGTGAAATTTTTGCCATACAAATTTAAAGTTTAGGTGGGGAGATCTACTTATCGTCATGCTAATTCAAGTTAGTAAAAGCCTATATACCCTGTAAAAGTCGAATTTTAGCGCCTATACACGATTAATACCGTAGTATCAGAGTACATATCATACCCTTACCTGCGCGTGATAACGCTAAGATAACAACAAGAACATTAATATAATATCATAATTTGCCATACATATCAATTTCAAACATCTTACACTTTGTACGGCGTATCAGTGTACCAGGAGTGGAAGGCTTTAGCACCTTCCGTCGTAACAAGGGTCCATCTAATATCGGATTCTAGATTGGTGCGTGAAGAGTTCCTAAGTTGCCTAGCACCTTGTTTGGTGTGACGGCAAAAGAAAAAGTGTTCAGGCGCCTTTTCCTGTCTGCAGGCACAGTAGAGTTCAGCTTCGTTGTGCTTAAATCGTCAATGATAATCTGCAAAATCACCATGACCAGAGCGGGCGGCTAAGAGAATTCCTAAACTGCGTCTTGGAAGAAGGAATAGTTCTGGTGGAGGGCGGGGGCTAACCCCGATGTGGAGATATTTGTACCGTCTGGGTGTCAAGCGTGGTACTGGACTTGATGAGCGTGACGTGAACGTGAACGCGACGTGAGCATGACGTGAGCGTGACTGTGACAAGAACTAAGTGTGTGTGGCGTGAAAGGTTGGACAATGAGATAAACGAATTATAAGTGGCTAAGAACAACTTAGAGACAAGACTCCAAACTGACCATCTAATGTACAAGAAGTACAACAATATATACTGCTTCCAGCCCCCCTGTAACTAGAACTCCTTGGAAATACGTAGAAACAAACCAAATGCCTTAGAATGTGTGAAGGGCAGTCACCAAAATAACGTAACAAAAAGGAATGGTGGCCAAATACTGTCTATTTTCTATATGGTCTCTAAATGTGTATCGAGGAGGAATTTATAATATGTACATGATCTCCTTCGCACAACCATACCACAAGATGCCAGATAATCTTTAGAATGAATTCTCTCTTCGCAACGTCTCATGAGTCTGACGTGAGTTGTTTCCATCTGAAACTCGCTGTGGAGACTGTCGGTACTAGGTAGCCCTGCTAACACAATACCAACACAATCCCTGATCTGTTTCGAACCATAGCTCCCATCACATGACCTATGATGTGTAATATTCCCGAGTGACTAATCAGAACAAAGAAAGGCGCAGCCCGTAACAGAATGCCACAGCTTGGCCGAAACCATCCATAGTAGAACTTTCCAGAATTTTGAGAAAATGCAAAAACAAAAGAGAAAACAGAAGACAATAGAAGATGCTGGAACCCACGGTCTTGTCAATCATTCAGACTAGATTCCTTACAGTCCCTGACATTATCCCCCCCCGTAGACGAGCCGAGCTCCTGCGAGGCTTGTTCTTCTTGTTTTTGGTCGAGATGGGTGGCCGGTCAGAAGGGTGTGGCTCCGACGGATTAAGTTGATGAAACCTTTCTACCAAATCTTTAAATCCTTCAGCTTGAGATGCTGGAATACTCCAGTCGTCTTCAGGGCCATATCCTTTCCAGCGAACCAGATAACAAAGTTGATCATTAACCCAATGCAATCCAATTATCTTTTCAACTTCGTATTCAGGATCGTCATGATTAGCTTCTAATGGTGGTGGTGGTCCTGAAACTTGACCAGGTAGAGAATCAGTCGATACAGGTGAAAGTAGAGACACATGAAAAACTGGATGAATCCTGGCCGACTTAGGAATTTCCAATTTGAATGCATATTTACTAACAGGTGCAATTATCTTAAAAGGACCCCCTCTTTTGAAGTCTAGTTTCCTAGATGGTCGTAGTGTCTTGATATTTTTGTAGTTTAGCCAAACACAGTCGCCATTTCTAAAGTTTCTGGCGGC
Organism: Podosphaera xanthii; assembly: GCA_028751805.1. Taxonomy (NCBI): domain Eukaryota; kingdom Fungi; phylum Ascomycota; class Leotiomycetes; order Helotiales; family Erysiphaceae; genus Podosphaera; species Podosphaera xanthii. The sequence continues at coordinate 3,891,679 of JAPWIX010000001.1, read as the reverse complement.
GATTCTATTCTTTATAGCCTGTTCTTCGTGTTCAGCAGAATGCAACTGTATATTTTCAACTATAAATTTTTCAACATTCTTATCATTCTTCACCAAATTCTCTGCATCTACGCGCTCGAAACGTAATGATCCCGGCACTGGAGGACCTGAAAGTGGGGGAGAAAGTTCATTTCCTGATCTAGGGTGCAAACCATATACTGCCATGAATGGTGACACACCAGTGACTTGAGAATCATGATTGTTAATAGCAAATTCAGCAGATGGCAAATATCTGGTCCAATCATTCTGCGCATAGTTTACATGAGCTCTTAAATATTGCTCAACGCGCGCATTCATCCTTTCGGTTTGGCCGTCAGTTTGCGGATGATATGCAGTTGAAAGGCACTGATCAATTTCGAGAAGTTTACAAAGCCATTTCCAAAACTCGGCCGTAAACTGCGTGCCTCGATCTGATACAATTGAATCCGGAAGGCCATGGAGTCGAAAGCATTCTTTATAAAATAAATACGCGGTATTTCGTGTAGATAAATCATTGCAGGGTACGATGTGTACCTGCTTAGTCATTCGATCGACTATTACCAGCATGGCATTGTATTCTTGATTATTCCAGTCTTTGCTCGATGGTAAGTCTACTATGAAATCTAATGCCACATGACGCCATCGTTCTTTTGCCACAGGAAGTGGGCGAAGAAGACCTTGAGTACCCTCTCGAGAAGGTTTTATTCTAGAGCAGGTATGACAATTCCTTACAAATCTTTTCACCTGCGACAACATTCCGTGCCAAAAGAATGTCCTTATAATTGCTGCATAAGTTGCTGCTGCTCCTTGATGCCCTGAGGACGGTGAATCGTGAAATGACTTAATTATATCAGTTGGTAAGGTCCTATCTTGGTCGCATTGTGGTACCACAATAGTATCACGATAATACAGCAAGCCATCCTTCCAAAGACACTCTGATAAAGTTAAATTTTTTATCCTAGACAATCCTTGATTCTGTAGAGCCTTAACAACAGATGCTATAGAATCTTCGGAAAGAGCTCCTTGACGGATGCGCTCAACAAAGCACAATTTTTCTTCCGAAAAGTTAGTAACTGTATCCTCCTGGTTTTGCTCCACCAGATTTCTATTAACCTCATTTAAATCGTTAGTCATCAACTGAATGTCTCCCATTCCTGGTGAAAGATTTTCTGGCTTAAGTAGACGCTGTTCTAAAAACCCTTTTAGTGACGGGTCAGCGACGCCACTCGGGCGGGAAAGTGCATCAGCAGGGCCATTCTGGGCTCCCGGCCGGTAACAGATCTTGAAATTAAATCGAGAAAGAAACTCACTCTATCGTGTTTGGCGACGACTGAGTAAGCGCGACTTCATAAAATATTCTAAAGCCTTGTGGTCAGTAACAACTTCGATGGAGTCCGGCGATCCTTCGAGTTCAGGCTGCCACTCCTCAAATGCTTGGACAATTGCGAGCAGTTCTTTGTCATATATCTCGTAATTTGATTCGACAGGACTCATTTTTCGGGAAAAGAAAGCTACCGGTTTCCAGTTGCCCACGTCGTCTGGCTGCAACAGAACTCCACCCGTGGCACGATCTAAAGCATCTGTTTCTAGGCGAGCTGGCCTATCCCAGTCGAAGTACTTGAGTAAAACATCTTCTCTAAATTTTAACTTAATGAGCTTGAACGCTTCTTCCTGAGCCGGACCCCAAGAAAAGGGAGCGCTCTTTTTCATCAAATCTGTTATAGGTGTAGAAATTTGGAAGGGATTAGCAACAGTTTGTTAAGACTGATTAGGCACTTATCACGATCTTGCAGATTTTGGAATGTGTCACTCGTGATGCCAGCACGTGAGTCTAACTTAAGGTTGGTGGTGAGGTACGAATGGTAGAGGTACGAATGGTAGAGGTACGAATGGTAGAGGTACGAATGGTAGAGGTACGAATGGTAGAGGTACGAATGGTAGAGGTACGAATGGTAGAGGTACGAATGGTAGAGGTACGAATGATAATATTAAGGGTGTTGAGGTCGAGAAGTTGACCAAAAACAAAGCGTAAGGAACTAACTACCAGGCCTTCAGCTTGTCTATATACATCCTGTTTCCCAACTTGAGAGCTTTGCGAAACGGAATAAGTTTTATGGTTACAGCTCAGCTTAAAACGCCCTTGGAGTTGGTAGTGTTCCGAGACCGAACAAATCCCGAAGCGACTGAAACACACGACCAAGATATGTTTTAGCACCGAAACTAAGTTCATCTGAATGCTTGAGAAGAAAGAAGAAAGAAGAAAGAGGTTATTCTTACAGAATGTAAGAGGCTGTTAATCTTAAGCTGTGGAGTTCTTTATTACTCCAGCTTAGAAAACAGATCGCTAAAAAATATAATATCTATCTAAAGAAACAGAAATCTAGTGATTTGTGTTAATACGGTTTAGTGTATTTACCAGCCTCACAACTTTATGGAAAGATTAGTACGTGCAGATCTACGTGAGTGCAAACAACTATCACATCCAAAGTTGGACGTTACTTGTTTCATGATAGCAATCATTTCAACACTCCTCCTCACTTTGTACCAAAGATATGGGTGCACAAGTGATTAAATCTCGGTTTCGGTAATGCCTTTGTACATATATCAGCCAAATTTTCAGCTGATGGAACATGTAACAAGATAAGCGATCCATCATCGATCCGTTCTCTAGTAAAGTGATAAGCAATTTCAATGTGCTTTGTAGCATCACTCAATCTTGGATTGTGAGCAATATCAATAGCTGAATTGTTGTCCGTAAACAAAGCTGCTGGTATATCTTTGTCAACAAGCTGATGAAGACCACGCACAATCCAAATTAATTGTTTAGTAGCAAGAGAGATAGCCATATACTCCGCTTCACAAGTTGAGTGAGCTACAGTACGCTGCTTTCTAGACCTCCAGCTAAACGTAGAATTTCCTAGCTGAAAGAGATAGCCAGCAAAACTTCGTCGAGTGTCAAGACAATTTCCGTATGATGCATCACAAAAACCATTGAGTACCAGGGGAGATTGAAACTTGTATGTTAGCTTAAGATCTCTGGTTCCCTTTAAATATCGAAGTACTCGTTTTGCTGCTCCTAGATGAGTGGATGATGGGTCCGAATTATATTGTGAGAGATGAGTGACTGTATACGCAAGATCAGGGCGAGTTCCAGTCGCGATGTACATTATAGATCCGATTATTTGCTGATACAGAGTGGCATTGACCATAGGCTCTCCATTTGCCGCTACCATGAGTCTTTGGTTTGACTCCATGGGCGTGAAGACTGGGTTGCAATCTTGCATAGAAAATCTATTCAGGACTCTATCAATGTATGCGGTCTGAGACAAGTTGATACCTACATTTGAGTACTCAATTTGAATGCCAATTATCCAATGGAGTGTGCCCATGTCATTGACCTTGAATTCAGATTTGAGAAGGTTGACCATGTCATCCATGAGTTTTCCTTGATCACCAAATAGTACTAAATCATCCACGTATATAGCAATTATGAGTTTGCCAGTATTATGGATTAAGACACATGGGTCAAAAAAGGTAGAAACAAAACCGTGCGGATTGATAAAATCAACCAATCTGAAATACCATTCTCGGGGTGATTGCTTCAGTCCGTAGATACACCGATTAAGGCGAGCCACATAGTTGTCTATCCTGTACCCTTTGTGACGGCTGATAAGCCGATATTTTCCTGTAGCATATGATGGTCATCATATGCACAGACTAATGCAGCCCTATCCAGGTATGCTAGCTTCCTGTCAAGCGATCGGCAGGGTAGGACGCTTGGACTCAGCTTGGCGGAACTTGCCTATGTTTCATGTTGCAAGGTTTATTACATGCCATTGTGTTATTGTAGCATTGAGAGCCTGGTGGCGATTCATTGGAAGTGTTATAAGTAGATGCTACCTGGGCAGATGTAATTCCTCTGTTCATAGATAAATATAAACTACTTTACGATATACAGTGCTTCTGCCTCAATATCCCGAACTGTGACACCCTTCAGGAAGTTCCATATAAATTTCTTCTTTTAATATACCGTATAAAAATGCAGTTTTAATATCGAGTTGTCTAGGTTTCCATCCTTTATTTGCGGATATAGCTAGGAGCAATCGTAAAGACTCAAGCCGAACAACTGGAGCAAAGGTTTCATCATAATCGAGTCCCTGAACTTGGGAAAATCCTTTTGCAACATATCTAGCTTTAAATCGTTCGATTTCACCTTCAGCATCTCCCTTGACTTTGCAAACCCATTTACCATTAACAACTTTCCGCCCTTTTGGTCTTGGAACTATATCCCACACATTGTTCTCTTGTAGAGATGCCATTTCATCCTGAAAGGCTTTCTCCCAATCAGACCATTGAGATGAGCTTTTTGCTTCACTGTAACTCTTTGGTTCTCTGACATCTGAAATACTAATCAATGCGCTTTCTTCTTCGATACCATCAACCATATTGATTGATTCAGGTAGACGAGGTGAAGAATGTACACGAGATCTTTTCCACCACTCCCCCGTAATCGTGTCATCGAACACACGAGGTCGTACAGTGCGGTTGGATCTTCTGAGCGTTTCAGCATTGCAGTTAAAATCAGATGAATGGGAATGTGGAGTAATTTCCGCAACATTTAAGGGATTGTCATTTGAAGGTGCGGCTTCTGACACTTGTTGGTATGGATTATGCTCGACCGTATGAATTATATTACTTGCACAATTTGTATTTGGACGTTCATTTGAAGTAAACACTTTATCCAGAACAACTGATTGTGGTGGTAACGAAGTAGTGATAGGAAGTCGCTGGTTTGAATAATTGACACCAGAATTGGTGCTATTTTTTTTCATCCACATGTGGCGGAAATTTGACATCAGCTGAGACAACTACTCTACCATATTCATGAACGAAAACACGGTAATGATGTGGCACCTTGGTGTATCCTACGAATATACCTCTTGCAGCCCTTGGTAGCAGCTTACAACCTGAAGTACGCTTAGCTTCCGGTATGTGAACAAAGCATGCTCTGCCAAATGGCTGAAGATGTTTAATAGTGGGTTTTACGCCATTGAAGGCCTCAAAAGGTGTCCGCCCACTAACGGAACTATGAGCTATTCGGTTTTTGGTGTATATGAAAGTTTCGACCGCTTCAGCCCATAACCGTTTATTGGTAGTGCTTATTAGCATGGCGCGTATACTCTCGCCAATGGAACGATTTAACCTTTCGGCGACGCCATTAGATTCAGGAGAATAGGGAGGAGTCAAGTCATGATTTATCCCCTTCAGATCTAGGTATTTTGAAAATTTTTCATTTACATATTCACCACCATTATCGGTTCTCAACGATTTTACTCGACAGTTATTTTTGGTTTCAATCTTGGTGATCATATCAATTGTTGCTTGAACAACATCAGATTTAGATTTTAAGAGGTGGACCCAAGAATAACGAGTTGCATCATCAATGAATGAAATATAATAACGAGAATTACACAGAGATACTATTGGGAACGGACCACAAAGGTCGGAATGCAGATATTCTCCTGGTGTAATTAATCTCGAAGTAGCTGCATGAGGTTTACTGTGAGTTGACTTAGACAGAGCACAGGCCTCGCAGTGAAAGTCTTTAGGACAATCAGGAATATTATTGGAATCCTGAATTAACTTATCTGTTTTAGATATAGTTGAAGGGGCAGAGTGGCATATTGCTTGGTGCCAAAAAGAGTAGGTAAGATATGCAATTTCTTTAATTGGTAGATTCAACTCCGGTATAACCGGTAGAGAGCCACAGAAGATTGCTTCAAGCCAGACCTTTTTGTCTTTTATGACACGCATTACGTTACCATCATCATAAAGTTTATAGCCTTTAGCTCTTTCTTTTTTCCATGAAAAAAGAGGGTGTTTAAGTGATGGCACATACAAGACATCTCTGAGACGAAATGAAGAAATAGATTTATCTGATAATACACAATTCAACACAATAGATCCTTTCCCCAAGATTTTCATCTCCTCCCCCGAACTTGACGTCACAAATCTGGTACATATTGAGAGGAGCTCGAAACGATCTGAGTATGGACACATGTGAGAAGTTGCGCACGTATCAAGATAGAAATTCTGTTTACTAACCTTGTCTGTAGATGAGAGAGTCATGAGAGCTTCTTCACTAACATGAGGAGTTTCCTTCGCCTTATGCTTTTTCATCTCCTTCAACATCCGACAATCATTCCACATGTGACCGGATGCCTTGTTCGGATGATGTTTCCGACAAAAGTTGCATTCCTTTCTCTTGGAGATATTTGCGGGCCTGGTTAGAGGTTTCGGCCTTTTTTCCACGGTAGTTAAAAACGCGGAATGAGGAGTTTCTACCTCATCCGTATCAACGAGTCTTTGCTTGACCTCAGAAAAAGATAGATTACTCTTACTTGTGAGATTATCAACAACGTTCTTTTTATGACGGGCCAAGAATCCAAGAAGGAAATCACGCTTAATAGTATCTTTCTCAAAGAAGGATGCAATCTCACGACGATCAGGATCTGTAGATTCTCGTGACAATTTGTGAAGTTTAAACCATTGTGTTTCAAACTGCTCGATGAAAGAAGAGAGAGTCTGAGAAGCATTATACACTGATTTAAGCTCATATAGGTTCCCTAATTGATAAACAAGAGAATACGCAGTATCTCTCCTGTACATCATCTTTAGGTGCGTCCACATCAAGTGAGGGTCAATCTTGTCGAGGATACTATGTCGTATCTCAGATTTAACAACTTGAATGTAGACACCTACAGCCAAAGTGTATAATGACTTATACGACCTTTTCTCTTCAGTGTCGGCGTCACCCACTGGTTTTAAACCTTCAACAACTAATTCGTGTAACCCAAGCGTACTCCACACAGCAATCATGGTCGAGGCCCATGAATCGTAGTTCGATTGCCCGTCGAGGGGCTCGACGTGGGTTAAGTTCATGGAACGACCACCGTATTCTTTGGCGATTATCGTGAAGAATGTGAGAGGCCCGTCCTCGAATAACTCAAAGTCGAGGTTCAATATAATAAATTAAGAAGTGCGTGAAGTTTAACATACAATCAAGTAGCCCTATATACCTTTCTTCCAATTCCATATTCTTCTAGAATCTAACCAACCCAAGATCACCACGACCGATTGTACAAACTTCAGAATTAGATCGAAGCTATAAGAATTATCATCAACGCCTAAACGCCATTACAACATCTTTACACATGCCTATCATCATCTCGCTTGGTATATGTATTTTGATAATCGTCAGCAACGCTTTAGCGAAGGTTTATTAGTTTATAGGCTGCATCCCTGTTTCATAAGCGTCCGATATAACTAGTACATGTACATGTACACAAGCTAGCAATGCACGGACAGTGGCATAATTATACAAGGGCCAGGGCCCGAGTTCCAACAAGGGTTCTAACCCTCACAATACTCCCTCCTTATAGCCGAATTTTTTTTTAATAGCGTCGTTTAGATAGTTTTATCTTTTCAGACCTGAAAAGGTTCTTCCATGAGACCAGCGCAGCTGTGTCATGAAGAAATGATTCTGGTTCCCATGTGGGTTTCGCATATCCCACCCATTTCACCAAGTATTTTAAGCGCTTGCCTTTCCCCGGTGCATTTTTTTGTCTAAGAATACTTTCAACTTGAAATTCTTCCGTGTCGTCGACAACTATTGGCGATGGCTGATTGCCGTCTACTTTTTGTCCAGGCAACGGCGACGAATTTGCTGGTCTTAGCAGTCTTGAATGAAATAAGTTATGGATCCCTGGTGGTGTATTTAGTCTAAAACTATGCGACCCCACTATTTCCGTCACTGTAAACTTGGCATGTCTGGCGTCGAGTTTTCGGCAGGGTCTATCCGTTCTTATATTTTCCAAGTTTAACCATACTTTATTGCCTACTTTATATTTTGGCGCTTGTTCTCTGGTCTTGTTCGAGAATCTTTCCTGAGATTCCTGAGCTGCTGCAATTGATGCTTTCGCCCAGTCTCTGAATTGCTTTAATTTTCTCACAATATGGTCAGCCTTAGCAACTGGAGAATTTCTTTTGTCCTCGTCTGAAAGGCTTTCGTCGAGGTCTTCAAATAAATTTTGGCTCCAGCCATGCGATAGAAAGAAGGAGTTTGTACCTGTAGAAGCTGAGTCCTTGCCACAAATACTAGAAACAACCACAGGAAGCCATTTTACCCAGTTATTTTGGTCCTAGTTGACGTATTGCCTTAGTGTTGTCTCGATGATTTCGTTCATTCTTTCAGTCGATCCATCAGTTTCGGGTGAGAAAGCTGTAGAAAGTCTTCGTTCGATCTTCAACATTTCACAAAGTCTTTTCCAGAGAGCGCTCGTAAACTGGGAGCCGCGGTCAGAGACGATGGCTCTTGGCAGAAAATGATGAGGTAAGTAATTCTTGATGAACCACCCGGCCACTGTTTCTGAATCAATATTTTTTAGACCATCTGCCAGCACGCCTTTGCTTAATCGATCAGTTATCACGATCATATTTGTGCAGCCTTCAGACAGCGGCAGATCAGTGATAAAGCCCATCGATGTCTCTGACCATATCCGTTCTAGAATTGGTAAAGGTTTTAGAAAACCTTGCCGTCGACTTCTCCAAGCTTTATTCCTTCCGCAACTGTCACAATTTTCAACGAATTTTCTAATGTCCTTCGCCATACCGGGCCAGAAGAACTGTCGAGCAATTAGGGCATACGTTGCCTCTCTGCCAGGGTGGCCATTTAAGACTGAATCGTGTATCTTTTGAATAATCCTAGTCCTCAGATCCTGCCCTTTTGGAACCCATTCTCTTTCTCGAAAGAGGAGACGCCCTTGGTCAGAAAGCGAACATTCCGCAATGGATACTTTAAAGTCGAGATAATTAGGGAATTTTCTTGCCTGTGTCTGGACCGCCTTCAATGCTTCGTTATATTGAGAATCGGTATGGATGATTGAGTCCCAATCACTTAATTCCCTTGGCAGCTTCCCAATTTGTGTTTTGATAGAGCAGGGCTCCATGCGGCTGTTGTTCACAAACTCCCGTCTTACAAAGTGACTTACCACTAGGACTTCTGGTTTGAGGAGCTGAACGTTCCGATCAGTGAGCCTCTCATCCACTCAATCTCTCAGTAAATCTTGGTCTCTTCTAGAGAGAGCGTCGGCTCGTTCATTCTGTTTGCCAGGCACATGTACTATCCGGAAGTTATAGCGAGATAGAATCAAAGACCATCTCATCTGTCTCTCTGTGAGTCTTCGGACCGTCATAAAATATTCCAAGTTCTTATGGTCCGTACATATGTCAAAATGTTCTACTCCCCGAAGCTCTGCATCCCATTCCTCTAAGCAACGAATGATTGCGAGCATTTCCTTATCGTAAATCTCATAGTTGCACTCCACAGGGTTATTTTTCTTGGAGTAGAATGCACATGGGACCCATAGCCCTTTGTCGTTTAGTTGTTGAAGTGTTCCTCCAACACACCATCCCGAGGAGTCAGTCTCAATTCGCGTCGGCTTATCATAGTCAAACTGGCCCAGAGCAGGCGCAGTAATGAATATTTCTTTGAGCTTCCGGAAGGCAAGATCTGCCTCTGGCTTCCATTCAAACTTACAATCCTTGCGTGTAAGGTCTGTGAGAGGTTTGGCTAATTCTGCAAACCTGTGAATGAATCTACGATAAAAATTAGCAAATCCAAGGAAGCCCCTCACGCCTTTGACTAAGGTTGGAGCTTCCCAGTTCCTTATCGCTTCAACTTTATCCGGATCCATTTGTAAGCCTTTACCCGCTTCTATTACAAACCCCAGATATTTTGTTTTCTCCGTTTCGAACTCGCATTTGTCTATATCGATCTGTAGGCCAGCCTCTCTGAGTCTTTGTAAAACCTTCTTTACGTGTTGCTGGTGCTCTAATCTACTTCCTGACGAATAGATTAATATGTCGTCGACGTATGCTGAACAGAAATTATCCAGATACTCACGCAGAGTCCAGTTAATGTACTTCTGGAAAGTACTCGGAGCATTGGCCAGACCAAAAGGTGTAACAAGCCACTCGTAAAGACCATAGCGCGTACGAAAAGCAGTTTTCCATTCGTCACCTTCGGCGATTCGAATCTTGTGGAACGCAGCAATGACGTCAAGTTTAGTGAACCACCTCGCCTTACTGATATTTCGCAGCGTTTCGTAGATCAGCGGTAACGGATAACGATCTTTTCTCGTTATTCTGTTCAGGCCCCTGTAGTCCACACAAAACCGTAGCCCCCCGCCGGGTTTCTTAACAAATAGCACCGGCGCTGCTGCTGGCGAATTGCTCACGCGTATAAAGCCTTTATCGAGTAATTCTGTGAGTGTTTTCCGGAGTACTAATAACTCATCCCGGGACATATTATACAAAGGACCCCAAGGTATCTTTGGGTCCTGACCGTCCAAAGCTTCAACATCTATTTTATGGTCTATCCCATCGCCTCGTAGGGGTGGTAACAAGTCCGCTTCCGTATGATCGAAGACATCCAAGAATTCATGGTAGTGCATTGGCAACTTTAACAATGGATCTGAACGCTTTTTTCCTTCTAGCGCTTTGTTTATGTCCTTCATGCTTGCTGCAAAGACTTGCACTTTGTTTTTCTTGGCGTAGCCTCTGGACAAGTAGCTGAAAGCCACGGCTGATACTTGAACAGGACATCTGTTACTATCCTTGGTGGTATAGAGTACATCCTTACTTTGAACAATGGTACCAGATGATCTTATTAGCATCTCGGATCTTGGACCATTAATTCTGACATCTTCTGATATGATCCACGGCATTCCCAAAATCATGTCGTAGGACCCGATAGGAGTGATATATAAAAATATCTTTGTTTGCCGATGACCGTCCAAATCTATATTAATAACAGCGACTTCGGTCACAGAAGACGCTACCTTTCCGTCAAAACCTATTACTTCACGAGGGTTTATTTCTAAGCGCGCAAGATCGTTTCTCTGGGCAAAGGATGAATCACAAAGACCGTAGGACAGACAGCCAGTATCAATTAACGTATTAGCAAATAATGTATCATTAACTAAAGCTGAAACAACAAAAGGCTGGCCATCCATCACTTCTTCGAACCCTTTCCAATCCCTCTCCAGATTAAACTTCTCGAGCCTCTGACTGCGACTTTTGTCAGAGGCTATTCTTTTCCCGAGATACCATGATCATTGTCACTTGCCGCCATCGCTGATGCTGCCACTCTTGACATATGGAGCTGTTTCCGATTCTGACGATTCGGGTTCAATGCTGGTAACAGTGAGCAGCCTTTGATAATGTGACCCTGGCTACCACATCGGATACACAAGACTTCTGATATTCTCCGACCGATTTCCTCTTGCGATACCCAAGTAGCGCGGGCTCGCGCGTTTCTGTGCGTTTGTCCGTTAAACTTCCACTGCGCTGCTGAGACATTCACTGTCGGAGTAGGCTCCCAATCCATTTGGTCGTCACTTTGTTGGGTTTCAACCGCGGGTGGATGCTGAAGAGCAGCTCCTCGTTCACGCCCTGCCCTCGTATTCCATGCCTTCACAACCTCCATCTTATCGGATGTAATACGTAGCTGGGATACAAAATCTTCATACCCTTGAGGCTCGGCTTGTGAAACCAGGCGATCTGTGAGATCTAAGTTAAGACCGGCCCGGAGATAACCCTTTTTCGCTTCGTCTGTCCATCCCCAGGCTTGAGCTTCTAAAAGGGTCTGTTCGAAATCTTGCAAAAATTCTCGGAAGCCACGATTTCCTTGTCGAATCGAGTTCAGTTTGTTGATGGCCTTCGTAGTTTTCTCGGGGTCTCCAAAAGCTTTGTCCAATCGGTTCAAAAATTCAACAACAGTAAACTCGTTCTTTCCTTTCACAAACTCGATCCAAGGATGAATTCTTTGAAGAGCGATGTCCGAGAGACGTCCGAAACCATACCACACCCTCTCTTCTTCGTTACCAATTGCGTTGGCATCGATGCGTAACTTGGCCTCTAGTAGACTGCGGAATTGTGGATATTGCAAAGGAATGAGACCAGAGAACTTTTCAGGGTGCGGATGAGAATGTCCGGGTCTTTTCTCTGAAGTCCCAACTTGTAATTTAGTAAGAAACTGGGTCAAGATACCTATGAGACTTGCCACCCATGATGGTGTTTGGTCGCTTCTAGACTGACGTGACTCAGGTGCGATGAAGAACGGCTCCCCAGAGTCAGGAGCACTACTGACCCTTATTTCATCGTCCATGTCTACTTCCCTTAACTCATCCATAGCATAGGCGTGTCAGAAAGAAGTGATGACTGACTGATTGATGACTAACTGACTGACCAATTAATGACACACTGACTGACTGACTAAAAATAATATACTCTGATCAGAAGATGAGAGAGACGCACTTCTACTGTGAGAGGCCCGTCCTCGAATAACTCAAAGTAGAGGTTCAATATAATAAATTAAGAAGTGCGTGAAGTTTAACATACAATCAAGTAGCCCTATATACCTTTCTTCCAATTCCATATTCTTCTAGAATCTAACCAACCCAAGATCACCACGACCGATTGTACAAACTTCAGAATTAGATTGAAGCTATAAGAATTATCATCAACGCCTAAACGCCATTACAACATCTTTACACATGCCTATCATCATCTCGCTTGGTATATGTATTTTGATAATCGTCAGCAACGCTTTAGCGAAGGTTCATTAGTTTATAGGCTGCATCCCTGTTTCATAAGCATCCGATATAACTAGTACATGTACATGTACACAAGCTAGCAATGCACGGACAGTGGCATAATTATACAAGGGCCAGGGCCCGAGTTCCAACAAGGGTTCTAACCCTCACAAAGAAATCTTTAGAAACGACAGTTTCCGAACTTTGCAACGAGCTAGTCTGAGGGAGCGGAGAAGTAGATGAATTAGACATCTTTGAGGTATCGAATCTGTAGAAACGATATGTTAGCGCTTAGGGTTCACCTTTACAATAAGTGCTTATGCTAGTGCACCGGGCTCAGAACCTGTAGAAATTTGGAAGGGATTAGCAACAGTTTGTTAAGACTGATTAGGCACTTATCACGATCTTGCAGATTTTGGAATGTAAGAGGCTGTTAATCGTAAGCTGTGGAGTTCTTTATTACTCCAGCTTAGAAAACAGATCGCTAAAAAATATAATATCTATCTAAAGAAACAGAAATCTAGTGATTTGTGTTAATACGGTTTAGCGTATTTACCAGCCTCACAACTTTATGGAAAGATTAGTACGTGCAGATCTACGTGAGTGCAAACGACTATCACATCCAAAGTTGGACGTTACTTGTTTCATGATAGCAATCATTTCAACAATAGGCATAATTATGGATCCAAACTTGAAAATAAATTGATGATAGAAATTGATGAATCCAACAAATCTAAAAACTTCCTTGATATTTTTGGGAGGTTCCTAATTATCAATAACTTCTAACTTAGAAGGGTCCATTTTGATACCCTCCGAAGTAATAACGAGTCCAAGAAACTTGACATATTTCATATGGAATTCACACTTCTTTATGTCTTTTTGTAACCCAGCTTCCGTAAGACGTGCAAGAACCCTTTTAACATGATCCTGATGATCTTCCAAAGTCTCACTAAAAGTTAGTATGTCATCAATATAGGCAGTACAGAATTCGTCAATGTAGCCTTTCAAAGTATTATTGATGTAGTTTTGGAAAGAACTAGGAGCATTGGCAAGGCCAAACGGCATTACTGAATATTCGTACAGTCCAAATCGAGTCCGAAAGGCAGTAAGGTATTCATCAGCTTTAGCAATGCGCAATCTGTTGAAGGCTGAAATAACATCTAATTTGGTGAAGAATTTAGCTTTCCCCAGAAGTGACAAGGTTTCTTGGATACGAGGTATAGGATGTCGGTTCTTGACTGTCAGTTCATTCAAAGCCCTGTAATCCACGCAAAACCTTAAACCACCCCCTGGCTCTTTAACAAATAAAACTGGTGAAGATGCTGGAGACGAGCTAGGTCTAATGAATCCTTTTTCCAAATTTTCCTTAATGTATTTTTTTAAAACTTCAAGTTCCTCTCGGGACATGCTATACAATGGTCCCCATGGTGCCTCTGAGCCTGGTTTCAAAATAATACGATGATCACTTGTTCTGTGAGGTGGTAATTTGTCGGCTTCGCTCTTAGAAAATACTGGGAGGTATTTGTTAAAATTAGTTATACTAATTGGTGTGATCTGCAAGGAATGTAACTTGTAGAGACATTACCACTCTGGTTATCATTCTGCGCTATGACTGTTGTATGTCATATTATACGCTAGTCCGTATTGACACACAATCACCAACTAGTTTTATTAGATAATTTTGTATATAGTTAACTATAGTTTGGGGTGGAAGTAATAAACAACTCCCACTTTACTCCTCTCTACAGCCACCAAATTGTTCCAACTTGATATACAGTGAGACACCAAGCCTAACACGCGTTAAGATATTCCTCAATAGCGCATACAATATTTTTACAGTATTCGTGATAGATTTTCGGTAGCTTTTCAGATGGATCAACATGAGGCTTATCTCTCAGAGCCTCTTCAATGTCCTCCATTGATATCCTCATGACAGTTTCCTTATTCTGTAGAGTGGACTGGTTGAAACTCTCAGGATCACAGACATCTAAATTTTTGGCAGGATCAAAATCATCAGTAGAAACTTCTCTTCGTACTTGGACATCATTCCGTGACAGTGCATGAACTACCCTCCGGTTGTCTAATATGTGATCATCACAGTTTCGGTCTTTGAATTGAATAGTTTCTTCAGCCCAACTGATATCGTGATTATGGTACTGTAGCTACGGAAGACCTAGTACGATATCGAAATATGCTAGAGTTGTCACGTAGAGCAAGATATTTTCCATGTGACCTCCTATTTTTAGTTCCACATTTACCATATGTAATATCTTACCAGACACGGACTCAGATCCGTCGAAGACCTTCAATGAACGGGGTCTTCTTAGTGGGATTGGGTTCAAATTATGGCTGCGCACAAACTTAGAGTCTATGAATCCATATGCCGAAGCGCCACTGTCAATGAGAGCTAGAGAAGATATTGGAGAAGAATTTTTATTAAAAACTGAGCAACTAATAACAAAATGACTTGTCCTCTCCCATGGCCCTCCTTTAATGGCTACGGATGAAATAACTAAGTTTAAATCAGAGCTCCTTGAGCGACTTTTCAAGGAGCTGGAACTTTTCCCGACTCTGCCATGAGTTCCTCGTCAAGTAACTCAACAGAACGACCCACTAATGGAGGACGAGAAGCCTTTTTTGGACAAAATAAAGATTTATGCCCGGCTTCGCCACAGTAGTAGCATAGCCCGAGTGTTCGACGCCGATTTCTTTCATCCTGAGACACTGGACCACTTCTCTTTAACCTGGAAGCGGAAAGATCCATTGGGTCACCGGCATCAGGAACATTCTCATTCGAACGCTGTTGATTAGGACTGGGGAGTGACCAAGGGATGCTGGGTGGCACTTTATTTCCGTTACGTTGCAGAAAACTTGATAAAGTGCGCTGTCTATTATCGATGTCTTGTAACCTAGATACTGCTTCGTCAAAATTGAGGTTGTTGATGTCCCTTTCGTGAACAAGAGCCTTCTTCAAATCGATGCTCATGTTGTAGAACACCAGGTCACGTAGTTGGAAAGAGTCAACATCATATCCAGCAATTGTTGCATTCCGACGTATTTCTGCTATCCAACTAGAAAATGGGCAATTGAGTTGAAAATTAGCATGTAACCTATTAGCTGCGTCGCGTTTAACGTTCGGATCACTGAAAATTGTTGTGAGCTGCTCCCACATCTTGTTCAGAGATGTAAAAGTTATAAACCCATCCTTTAACCATGGCTGTAGATGAACCTTACTATTAGGTCCTAACTATGAATAAATATAGGCCATCTTAGATTGGTCAGAAGGGTAGCAACTAGCGTTCACATTGAGCTTCAACATCACAGATTCTTTCCAGGCAGCAAAATCTTTCTTATTCCCAGAAAAGGGTTCAGAATCCCGAATTTCTGAAGTTCGGTAGGTCGGCTCATGATTTTTTGATCCGAGTATCTCTACGAGCTTACTTAATAGCCCGTTCGCGTCACGTGACGATCCGTTGTTTATTTTATTCGTACTCCGGCATTCGAGTTCCTTGATTCAATCATTGGCTTGGTCAAGTTGTTCCTTCTGGGAAAGATAGTTGACATGGCGTTCAGACAATTGTTGAATCATATCAAGCATTAGAGCGGGGTTAGCCTTAACTCCTTGAATGAATTGGGAAGGATCCGACATCCCCTTAACTTCTCTTAACAATTGTTCTAATTGGTCAACTTGGTCAGGAGGGTCAATAACCATGTAGGATGTCATGATGGATTTGAGAGTTTGGAGTAATGTCAAGCGTGGTACTGGACTTGATGAGCGTGACGTGAGTGTGAACGCGACGTGAGCGTGACGAGAACGTGAACGTGAACGTGAGCGTGAGCGTGACTTGAGCGTGACTGTGACAAGAACTAAGTGTGCGTGGCGTGAAGGGTTGGACAATGAGATAAACGAATTATAAGTAGCTAAGAACAACTTAGAGATAAGACTCCAAACTGACCATCTAATGTACAAGAAGTACAACAATATATACTGCTTCCAGCCCCCCTGTAACTAGAGCTCCTTGGAAATACGTAGAAACAAACCAAATGCCTTAGAATGCCAGAGCTTGGCCGAAATCATGTATAGTAGAACTTTCCAGAATTTTGAGAAAATGCAAAAACAAAAGAGAAAACAGAAGACAATAGAAGATGCTGGAACCCACAGTCTAGTCAATCATTCAGACTAGATTCCTTACAGTCCCTGACACTGGGGGGCATTTAATTCCTAATACGTGGCTAGTGCTTGTCAGAATCTTTCTTTGAGTAAAGAACTGGCACATACGACAGATGCTTCTGAATTGCATGTCTCCAGGTCGCAGGTGTCAGGAATGCCTCTGTTGTATAATATATATATGGAGATAGCCAGTGCATAGCGTTCTATGATTTCTGGTCTGGTCTTTTAGCCAAGTGGTAATGCATTGTCAGATACCTAGGTATCTGATCCCTCGTGTTCACAGTTCGGGGTATTGGAATATTGGTGTTTTGGGGTTTTGGGGTTTTGGGGTTTCTTCGCGTGTTCAGATACAGTCAGACGTTTTTCTATATTGGGTCACTATTTATCTCATTCGTATTTATTTCGAGATACGATGGCGAATATTTGACATTTTCACTACAGGTTGCTCATCTCAAATTGTATATATCATAGTTCTATCTTGTACCCTAGAGTCTCCACGCTTTGTTCTTTGTCATTTATTAGACCTTCAGAATTTACTCTTTAGCTTCTTAAATTACCCTTCAGACCTTTAGACCTCCAGACCTTTCAATCCTCGAGCCTTAGCCAGATTCTGTCGAGTCACGCAAAGCCCACTATTGTGACATGCATCTATCTCGTGTATTGCGTAGGTCAGCATCCATAGCCTGGCATCGCGGGTCTAGTCTTGTTGTTGCTCTTGTCCGCTGTCTACATGCCGCTCATGACAGCAGGCTTCTTTTGCTAGCTTATCTGCTCGGTCGTTCCCCGGAATTCCTTGGTGACCTGGAATCTATCTTACTTGAACAGTACCGGCTCCGATGGCCGCAGCCCGATCTCCTCGTGACCATGCGTCGCAGAGTGACTGAAACTCCAGTATTTGAGCAGAGCTTGAGGGAGTGGAGTATCCTGTATTTAAATGAATTGCAGCTTCCTCATTATCTAGACAAACTGCTGCGTTTGTCGAAAAACAGGCCACAAAGTGCAAGCAAGCCACACGGAGGCCTGCTACCGCCCCGATAATTTCTGCATCGTAGACATGCTATCAAAAATTGTGAGGTGGAAAGTGAGAAAAGGATGAGGATAAAAGTTAAATAAAGATTAGAAAAGTTCCTGCCTTTTCAAGAAGTTGTAAAGAGATAAATTATAACGATAAAAACGAGTTCAACGATGATGAATTTGGTGATGTCAAATCTGGTATTCCTTCTTCTCTGTCCCCCCATAAAGCCTTCTAAGGTACATATATCTATATTCTTCTAGTTTCATGAGCATTCCAGCATTAAAACAAACTGTAATATGTCCGACTCGAAATTGGCATATGAGTCGCTGACTGAAACCTCTGTTGATAAACCAGAGCTGAAACAAAAGTTCTTAACACAAGATGTCGCGTACCTGAGACGTGATGGGATGATGAGCGCGACGTTGAGAAATCGCGACTGAAATAACACAGACCACATAACAACCGATGAAACTAATATCAACGCCCTAATTCCACTCTAGCGTATGTTTAGAGGTGAAACTTATTTCTCACACATGCGCTGTGTGAGCTAACGTTATACGCCCAGATAGAATTTCTTGGGAGCCTCGGTACACGCAGTATGCTGCTCCTGCTTTTCCATCTTTACTAAGGAAGTCATCTGAGAAAACTGTGAGATTAAGCGGGTTGCGTAGTCGAGACCACCGCCTGTGAGATTCAATGCCGTATTTACGGCCGGAAGCTCCAACGTTTTGTGCTTCTACGTTATGATCAAATTTTGACCAAGATGGACGGTAGGTATTAGATGACACTTCTATTGATTGCCTCCTCCGTATTCATGTAAAATGAGAGGAGTTCTATCTATGGCAAAGAGGATAGCTTGGGTCAGATGCTGCAACTCGCACAGCTAAGCAGTCAAGTATACGGTCCAGCCAAATAGTCGCTGGGGCCCAACTAGTTTCATGCATGAGCGCAGGTGTAGGGAAAGTTTTGTATACAGGAAGGATCGCCAGGGCGGCTTGGTTCATAGCAGTCTGAGCTTGGTTCAACGCCCACTGCAAGGTATGAGGGCCGTACCATGTTTCTGCCCCGTAAAAAAAGTGTTGCAAAAGCGCATCCTTGCATAGCTTGTCGCAGTAGGCCAGGAGGTGCCCCTCGAGTAGTGTTGCATAGTCGACGTACATGCACTTGATTTGTTTAGTGACAGTTAAAGAATGACATACCAGGAGAGATAGTGAAAAGTTAAGTGAAGTATGGAAATTGTCAGAGATTGATATGAGTTAGTGGAGTTAGAATATTTTCTGCTTATTCTTTTATTTATCTATGTAATGGACTACCTCTTATATACACAGAATAAGAGAGATTCTAGATGTTTCTCTGCGTGGTGTGAGGGTTCTCCAGTCATCTAGCTTACCACGAGAACATACTAGAATATGCTACATGTAGATCATACTTATATGTGATGATACTTGGTGCATTATAAATTATAAGTGGGTATGATATTATTAAATAAAATAGTATAGCAGGGATCAGGGTACCAGGTGCAGTTATGTTCCTGCCTTAGTTACAACACGTGCTCAGTTACAACTCGAGACCGTTGGCAGGCCAGACGCACATGTTCTTTAAAATAAAGTTTTCTGTCAAAAAATATTCCAAGCCACTTGATTAGATCTTTGGCGGGAATTTCAAAATGGTCAATACGTAAAGGGAGGTCAACGGGCTTCCTCTTGTTGTGAAAATAGATTAGTTCTTGTTGGTAGGTTTCCAGGTTGTAAGTGTGCACAATGGTTCTGTTCTGTTCAATTCATCTATCTATTTCTATCTGTCCTCGCTTTGCTATTTATTATGTCTCGCCTAGTGCATGACGTCATACGTACGCCATTCTGTTCACGTGCATACTTCTCTCTAGTTACAACGTTATTCATACACTAGCAACTTTTTATTCTTTGCAAGTCAGGCCCTGATACTCTTATCCTTTTGAACAATTACTCTCTATCAACCCATCCTTCTATTCGTATGCGTAGTTGATTCGAGTTTAAGAACTTTTCGAGTGAACGGTTTGGATTAGCTTTTGTCATGGCATCTGCAGGATTATCATGACCGTTTATCCAGTGAATTTCTTGTAATTCTCTTCGCTCATAGGACTGACAAAGTGCCATGATGTCTATCATAAGCCTCTTCTCATTCGTTGTTCCGAGTTTCACTAGACATTGGTATAGAGAGAACAAATCAGTACAGACAATGATTGGTATTGCGAGGAGAGACAGTTGATTCATAATGATCTCCATCGTAGTGTTAATAGCGATAGTCATGTCAACGCCATTTACCATTCCATAAATCTCAGATGCGAGAACACTTCGAGTCACTCTCTTGCTCTTGACTGAACTCCAGTGAATTAAGTTACCGCGGATATCAAACTATCCAGAATCATGATTGGCAATTTCATTCGCCATTATTATCTGGTATCCCAACTGGGAGCTCAAATCTTGATTATTGGCAAATGATCCATCGACAAAGTGTTATAGTTATGAGCTTACGAAGGGGAATTATCTTTAGAGGTGATATCACAGTTGACTGGACTAAATGTGATACTCTAGATCTGGACATCAGAATGCTTGATGTAGAGACTGTATTCTTTCTAGGTTGGCCAGAGCTCATCTAAATACACTAAGTAATTGACCGTGCACGTGCCCTAGTAACAAATTGTGAGCCATAGAAGCTTCTAGTAGCTTCCCACTTATAGCTGATCTACATGAGTTAATATCCAATCCATAATACTACCAAAGCATTGCATCTACGGAATTCCCGCTGACCGCCATTTACAACACAAAGACGAAGATTTTAACCGTATCAAGTTGAAGTGGAATATACTGGATACCTCGATCTAGATTCTGCATTTGCCAATGCAGTTTTTGTTCAGAGCAATGATAGCCTTTTCATCAGGTTGCTTTTGTTGTGCGGCCGTTGAGAGGTTGAAAGAAGCTTCCGGCTGACAGATTGTGGCTATATAGGCGCCTCTAGCACGTTGCTCGATGTATTCTTGGTGGCAAACGGGAGATTTGGGATCAATGATTTTAATCTTATTTCCTTGTTCTTTTTGGCGCAGGTGAATGTTTCCGTTCTCTTCAGATAGCACGCATCCGTTGAAAATTAATGGTGTATTGTGAGAGAGTTCTTCCTTTGGCTTAGCAGTCAGGTTAGCAGTTTTGAGTTCTGAATCTTCAAGCTCTGCAAATTTCTTACACCCTAAAATGAGGGTGTCATCAGTCTGCATAACAACGATACCAAAATTAGTAGAATTCGAAATTAAGAAACATGGGTCATAGGTTGAGGTGACCATGTGAAGCTTATCTTTGTGGTGGCGATGATAAGTTGCCCACCAATGAGTTCCAGCTTCTGGTATGCCGTAGAGCGGCTTTCGGACAACCATGATGGTGTCTGAAGGGTACTGATTCCGAATTTCTTTGGGTAACCGAGCTAAAATTGTTCGTTTGAGAAGTGTCGTAGATTGGATGTATGCCTGCGTTATGTCTCTCAGATAAAGATTGCATCCGATCTTAGCTAATGATGGTGCTAGAGCTATAATAAGGCGCTGAATGACTCTCTGGATTGTAGGGGACTGGGTGAGAATAGCCTCCTTCCCTTGGTCGTCGTACGCTTGGATCACAAGTCGTGACTTTTCGTATGGTGATTTTGTAGCTTTTCCTTTTATTTCGTTTACCAATCTAGAGTTAAATATTCTTAAGCCGCTGTGTTCTTTTGGATAAAATTTCACAAGTTCGAACACGCCTCTTGCTATCAGTCCGACAATCTCAAGTATTTGAGATTTTTCAAATGGTGTGCCAGGAGTGGTGATAATTCCTTCTTGACGGAGCTTGATTGAGAGTTGACGATCATGTTTCTCCTTATTCGAAAGAAATGCCATCGAAGGAACTACATTTTTCTCGAGGGCAGCAATGAATTGATCGTCTAAATCTTCATCATCATTCAAAAAGCCTTCGTAGCCATCTAAAAATCGTTTTGGCATTGCTGTGACCCTTTTTGGACGGCATCGTGTTTCAACTAATTTTGGAAATCTCTTTTGCCCATTATCTGCTCTCGTTCCTTCGTTCATTGCCTTTGATTGCTCTTGCTCTCTACCATCCTTGCTCTCGACTACATCTCTTTCTTCTAATCGAATTCCTTCTGTCCCTCGTTCCTCCTCATTACCCTTTCTGACAATCTGTCTCCCTTCTACTTGAATTCGTTCCGCTCTTTGCTCCTCCTCATTACTGTTACCGACCACAAGTCTTCTTTCCACTTGAGTTCCTTCCATACCTGCATGTTCCGACTCTTTACTTTGTTCATCAATAAAATATGGTTTGACTGAGGTTATTCTAAAATTTGATGGTCCATGCGGCATATCAATGATGCACGTTTCACCATTTATTGAAATCAATTTGAATGGACCAGTCCATCCTTTATTTTCACGCCATACGCGAACGTCTGAGTTAAGAGGTAAATTAAGAGTGGAAAGTATATTTGGACCATTTCGCATCGCAAGCGCTTCATTAACTTGACGTTCAGCGTGTAACTGTCGGACCTCTTTCATAGCACGGTGAATTGCTTTTGCTCTCTTCGCCACTGATGGCGAGGGTGGATCATCTTCGGTCATTCGGGGATATGCTCCAAATACCAGAAGAGTAGGGATGATTCCATCTGGACCCGCAGAATCATTTACTGCTTTCACAGCCATCTGTAGTATTGCCTATTTTGAAGTTTTCTCCTCTTGTAGTTCGTCACACAATATTTGGTAGGCACGACGTAGAGGAGCATGATAGCGCTCCACCAAGCCTACGCTATTGTGGGCTTCAACCGGCACTTCCTTGACATTGATGGCCATAGATTTTGCTTTCTGTCTGAACTCTTCTGATGAGAAATTCTTCCCTGCGTCATGAACTACATACTCAGGTGGACCCTGATATGTGTCAATCCAGCACTCACGAAGCGTATCCCAAGCCGATTTTGCTGACATGTCTTTCAAAAATCTAGCAGCATTGAATGAGGTGGCCGAGTCAACAACATGTAGAACTGGTTTGCTGTCAAGGTAAAGAACATCCACAACAATCGAATAGTTGAAGTCAAAATCATCTTTTATCGTGAATTTGAATCTACCGGGAGATTTTCCATGAAGTTGACATTGATGGCAGAATTTTGTCAAATGCTTAATTGCTGGTAAATCTACGTTGTGTCCAGCTCGTTCGAGAATCTTTGCCAGTCTTGGGACTGATGGATGTCCAAAGCGTCGATGAAGTTGGCTTAATTCAGATGTAGTTAGATGACTGTAAGCGATGGTATATTTCGGTTCATTCAATAGCATCCAGGGATGACCCCACTTTCGGACAACTGGGATTATTTTGTTGCCTTGAATAAGAATGTTTCTTAGGTTGTCAAACTTGACATGTAGTTCATCCATATCTTTAAGACAAAGAAGAAATGGGGTGTTAGCGGGTACAATATGAAATGTTATTGTGCCAAGAGGAGTATTGACTTTGGTAGTACCCTTAGATGTGGCTACTCCCTTACCAAAACGGATGTTGTGGCTACCTGCTGATTTGGTATCAAGAATAATAGATGAATCCAGATTTTGTAAGGCTTTGAATTGTGGTTCCCCTGCTGTTGAGACACCTGCGGCTCCGCTATCAGGCATAATGCCCTGAAATTTTCGTGATGAGTATCGGTCTGTGAATGTGAATGCGGCCGAGTTGGTGGAAAAAGATATTGATTTAAATGGATCATCTTTAGTGAGAGAATGGAGAAATGATTGATCGTTTAGGATTGCAACGGTATTATATCCATTCACCAATCCTAGTTCGGTGAAAAAGCTGTTACAGTCCTCGATCTTCATATCATTTAAAAATGCACTCTTTTCTTGATATGTGTCCTCGTTACTGAAGCCTTCAATACCTTCAAATTGCACCAAGAATGTTTGATAGATTTCAAGTGATACGTCAATGTCGGTTGAATATTGAGAGCGAGTAAATATATTGTAAGCTTTCTTCCTTTCCTCAACTGAGTGCCTGGTTGACCAGCAACCAGTTTTATCGCAAACGTAACATCTTTTTTGTTGGAGCTTTCGCTGGTTTGTTTGTTGATTGGGTATAAAGCCTCGAGATAATCCTACCGAGCCACCATCTCGAGAATCTCTACCGGGACGACTATTTGGCTGTCTAAAATTTTTGCTACGTCCTTCATATTTCCGATCTGTCCAGTATTGGGCATCATTATATTGTTGGATGTCCATGTTTTCAAATTGTGTGTGGAGGTTAAAGGCTGAAGTTTCCTGGGACCTCATTGATGTTGCAATTGCTGAGTGTAATTCGGCACAAACTCCTTCGAAAGTACTTGCTGGTTTATACAGAGAAAGAATACATTCTTCAACTCCTTGACAGGCGTTTAAGAGTTGATCTCTGAGAATATTCTCGCTTCTGCTTTCTTCTGGTAAACTTTGTTGAACCTTTTGTAAAGTATTAATTGTTAGTTCTAAGCATTCCATACGAGATTTCTCGGGATGTTTCATGATAGTTCTTTTCAAAGTAGCTGTTCTCCACTCAGAAAGATACATCTGCCGGTTTTCTTCGGTTTCAAAATGCTGCTTCATCATGGAAATCATCGTTTTAAAGGTATATTGCCTTCCTGCAATCATTGTGTAATAAAAATTTCTTGCGCGACCTTTGAGCATAATAGAAAATGCAAGATGAAAACTTCCAGTAAGACCAATTTTGGAACAACAATCGTAGAACTCCTGGAGTTTAAGGTCAAGAAAGTCGTACATTTCTCCTCCGTACTTGTTATGATCGTGACTATAAATTTTCATCAAATCCGTGAGGAGTTTAGTTGGATTATTCACATCATTATCAGAAAACTGCGGAATTTGAAATTGGCTACTACTTTTTCCGGGGTCTGATTTTGAATCATCTAAAGAGGGAGGTTTAAATTCTTGCTTTATTGTGGGTAAGCCTAGCTTGATGTCGTTTTGTTGCGTTGAACTAGGTGATCTGTGGGGATATTTCATGATTGAATTTTGGTCAGACTTTGATTTGGGGTTCCAGTATGAGTCAAATTGTCCTCGATACTCAAGTAAGTGATAATTGATTTCCTTTTAAGTCCATTGGTGCTGTTCATCATTTTCTAGACATTCGTACAGCACCTTTGCGTATGATGTGAAGCCTGCTTGGGCTCTGATCCAAACTCCATGTGTGATGAGACAATCTCGGAGCTTCTTTAAGACTGTTCGGTTCCCGAGCTTGAAGTTTTCTAGCGACCATCCCTCAAAGTCTTCCCTGAAATCTTACCATAACAAAATGTCCGTGTATTTACTCATTTCATATTTAATAATCATGAGCGTTATGTATCCGTTGACTATGGGCTCCTTTTGTTGATTTTCGTCATCTGGATTAAAAGGCGTTCCCCATGCCTCCTTATTGATTGAATATGTGGTGACTGGTGGTGGAATCATTTTCGATGCGAATAGTAGGTATGAGAGAGTGAGAAGTAGTGGTGGTTTGAAGTTGATTTGTACGTTGTCTGACGGTACTGCGACTGTTTCCCGTTAACGTATTGTTCGCGTGGTAGACGCAGATTCAAAACTACACTATTTAGGTACTGGTGTAATTAGGAATCCTTGGAGATCTTCTGTTTTCTTAGAATGTATTTGTCACAGATCAGATAATGAAGCAGTAAGCTTTCAGGTAAATGATGGTATTCTATAACTCAATTATGGAGAGAAAATCTACAGTAGACAAGTCTAATATTTATACAAAACAATGACCCCTGTAATACCTTATTCTCGTGAACCTACTTGTTATCACCGTTCTCTCCAGTTCTCTTTAGAAGATTCTCCAGACTTCTCTGAAGTGCTTTCAAGTTCCAGCCATTGCTTTGCTTTGGCATCTTAGGAATAGTGGGGGGCCCAGATCATATGATCTGTTTCAAGATGGCCCGTGCCCACTCTCCAATAAATGTGCACATGCATAGCATCTTCTAGAAGGTTCCTCTCGAGCTACACATTCAGCCTGCGCTAGCCAGCGTAGGCTACAGGGAATCATCGGCTAGCAAGCCGTTACAACTCCCCTCCTTACCTCAGGATTATGTGTACTGGTATTTTTAGTTCCCATTCTTCTTTCTTGCTCTCCTTTTTTTCATTGTATGCTTCTCTGCAGGTCCAACAAATGTACCTGCACTTTGTTCTTAAGGTCCATCATGCGTTTCTATTGGACCATAATTTTCCTCGTATGTAGTTAGGGCTGCAGTATCTTTTAAGTTGATAACCGGTTCCAAAGTTGGATCTGCCCACCTAGCCCATTTAACTAAGGCTTGTCGATAAGAGCCCCTTCCGCGTCGAACTGTTCTTGCCCTCAATATAGATTCTACTTCATACTCGGGCTCTTCTAAGTCGTCGGTAATCGGTGGGTTTTGAGCATCGTCACAAACCTGGCTTGGAAAAGGGTCATTTCCCGCACGCTTTACTAACTCAATATGAAATCGGTTATGAATATTACCCGGAACGTTTAGCTCAACCGTCAGTGCGTCTGGAATAGCCGTGACTTCATATTTATGGTGTTGCCACGCAAGCTTTTTTGACAGTTGGGGGGTTTTGATATGATGTAAGTCAAGCCAGACCTTGTCTCCAACTTGAAACTTCTCTGGCTGACGACGAGATCTGTTAGCGTTCTGTTCGTATCTTTGCTGCGCAGAAGCCATCGCAGCCTGAGCGAAGTCTTGAGCGTCCCTCAATCGTCGAGCATATTCCGTAGCTGCAAGTTTACCAGGATGCTGAAAAGTTTAATCTGGGTGTGGTGTTGGCTCCATCGAAGGGTCAATATCATATCCATATCTCAGAAAGAATGGACTCATACCACCAATAGCTGTATTCGGACGGCCATTGAGAGCGAGTTGTGCCAGAGGGAGAAGATTCATCCAATCATCCTGTGCATAACAAGTAAATAATCTTAAGTACTTATAGATTTCTTGATTGGCCCGTTCGCTTGCGTTGGACTGTGGATGATAGGACGTTGTGAAATTCTGCGTTATACCCGTAAGATGACAGAAAGTTTTCCAAAAATGACTAGTCCAATCGCTGCCTCTATCGCTTGTAAGGTAACGTGGGAAACCAAAATACCTGTAGTAACAATCAATGAATAGTCTGGCACAGTTCTCAGCGGTCATTGAATCAGTTCCAAATATAAATACGTCCTTAGATAAACGATCTGTAATGACCATAATGTTTGTGCAACCCTCAGAGGATGGGAGGTCCGTGACAAAATCGATAGTTAAATCACTCCCAATACGTTCAGGAATCGGGAGTGACTTTAGAAATCCAGCTTTTGCTTCACGCTACACGTTGGTCCGCCCACAAATGTCACAGTTTCGAATGAAACGCCGAACCGAGTCTCTGAGTTTTGGCCAAAACCAGCGGCGAAGTATTAAGCCTACCATTGTGTCTTTACCCGGATGTCCAGTGAGATGACTATCATGGGTCTTCTGCATGATAGCCGTTCGTAAGGGCTCGTAATCCGGTACCCAAACTCTGTTTTCTCGTCCACGAAGGACACCGTCTGCCGCTACACTGCATTCTGCTATGTTAGCTGATAATTTGTAAGCTAGGTCGGGCGGAAACCCGCGTTCTCCGACCCGAACTGCGTCTCGCGCTCGTCTCCAGTCTTTGTCATGTACCACCCCTCGCTTCCAGAAATTCTGTACGTCATCATCCTCAAACAATTTAGCTGCGGTCGCGGGGTCGTTTTCTAACTCATTTTCTTCACGTACAGACACCGCTGTTGGATTTACTGGGACTTGTGGCAGTAGTTGCATTATGCGGCCTTGGGTACGTTCGTCGCTTAGCCCCCGAGGCTTGTCCTGATCGCGCCGGGATAAGGCATCAGGTCGGTCGCTAATATTTCCTGGCCTCCACTCTAGAGTATAATTAAATTGTTGTAGCACGTCATTGTAGCGCACTTGCCGCTCATTTAGAAGCCGTTTGGAGGTGAAATACTTTAAATTTTTGTGGTCGCTCAGTATTTTGAAAGGATTTGCCACTGACATCAGCTCTGGCTTCCACTCCTGCAGACAAGCAATAATTGCGTGCATTTCCTTATCGTGAATGGGATAATTGGCCTCAGCACCGTTCAGGCGTTTTGGGAAATAGGCAACTGGCCATATCTGTCCTTGGTTATCAACCTGTGAGAGGCATCCACCAATTGCGTAACCTGAACTGTCGGCTTCCAGAATTGTCTGACGTTCCGGGTCCCATTGTGCCAAAACTGGTTCCGAAGCAAATATCTTCTTCAATCGTTCAAAGGCCTTAATTTGATCGTACCCCCATCTCCACTCGGCATTTTTTTGGTCAAGTCAGTCAACGGAGCCGCAATATCTGAAAATCCTTCAATAAAACAACGGTAAAAATTGGCAAAACGGAGAAATAATCTTACGCCTTTAACTGTTGTTGGTGCCTGCCATTCCAAAATAGCCTTGACTTTGATCGGGTCTACTGCAATCCCTTGCCCAGCTTTAACGATGAAGCCGAGGTACTTTACTTTTTGGCATAAAAACTCGCATTTGTCAATATCAAGATATAGACCTGCTTTGCCAAGCTTATCTAATATGCTCCGAACCGTCCTCCAATGCCCATCCTCAGTACCATCCGTATAAGCCAAAACATCGTCTACATATGCTGTTGCGTCAACGTCTAAATGCTCTCTGAGCTGTTCATTTATGTATCTCTGGAAAGATGCAGGCGCATTCACCAGTCCAAAGGGTGTTACCAACCATTCGAATAGGCCAAGTCGACAACGGAACGCGGTCATCCACTCGTCCCCTTCCCTAATTCTCACGCGGTGAAAGGCTGACTTGACATCCAGCTTTGTAAAATACCGTGCCTTTGATAGTTGGCGCAAAGTTTCTTTAAACAGAGGAAGTGGGTATCTATCAGGTACTGTCACGGCATTGAGTCCCCGATAATCCACACAAAGACGAAGCCCTCCGTTTGGTTTCTTTGCAAACAATACCGGAGCTGCCGCTGGTGAACTACTAGGGCGAATCCATCCTTTATTCAGAAGTTCTGTAAAAAATTTGCGCAACACAAGGAGCTCTTCCCTAGACATACTATAAATAGTCCCCCAGGGTGGAGACATTGGTTTACCACCCTCTTGTCGAAGATTTATGGCGTGGTCAAGCTTTCCTCTCAATGGTGGTAAATCATTAGCTCCGCTGTCATCCGAAAAGAGATAAGCAAAATCTTTAATCTGGTCTGGCAGCCTCTTTCGAGCCTCCTCTATTGATAGACTAGGCTTATTGCGCAGCGCTTTATTTATGTCTTCCAAGGATGCTTTGCAGACTGGAACAGATCTAGCCATAGATCTTATCATGTTGATTGACGTCAACCTCGGCCTTGTAATGTTTCTAAGGTTCTGTCGCCATCTTCTCACACTGAAAACTGAACCACCGCTTTTCCGAAGATCTAGCCTTTGCTCCTTTGCGTGGATAACAGCATCTTGATCCTCTAACCACTATTTTCCTAGGATCATCTTGTGCGTACTATTTGGAACCACGTATAACCACAGTTTCTCAGTTACAAAGCCGTCCAAATCCAGCAAGACGTAGGTAATAATATGTACAACAGGTTTATCCACCAAAGATTGTTCCGCTGCCGTTTCTACTAGGCGTGGAGAGATGGGAATGCGCGGCAGCTTAAGCTCAGAAGCAAGTATGTCATCGACAATACCTGAACACAAGCATCCATTATCTACCAAGGCTTGTACCATGGTATCACCGTTGATAAGAGCGTTTACAAGGAATGGAGATGTATTCATATTTTCTTCCTGACTAAATGCTACAATAGGCTCCTGAACGCGACTATATCCAGGAGCATCTAGTTTTCCGCCAGTTGCCTGCCATCATCTCCTTCCTCGTCGACTTCTTCGTATAAATCTGGATCTAAGTTGGAAAAATTTACTCTGAGTTCTCCCCGAGTTTTAACGTATGGATTTACAGCAGGGAGTAACCTGCACTTCCGAGTGCTACAACCCTTCTGTTCACAGCGAAAACACTTTCCTTCTCTTCGGAGCCTCTCAATTTGCTCCGGCGTCTTCCATTTAGCTCGTAAAGCCTTTCCATTAGCCCCACGCAATACATTAGCGGAGAAAATTCCATCCATGGAAATATCACCTTCATAATCAACCTCTCGAGCCGAACTCCTAACAATATTTTGTCCGGCTGGTCCTCTACCTATTGATGAGTTGCTTCCGCCACTAGATCTCTCTTCGTTGGGGCTCCTTTCTGGGTTGATTCGATTGCTGAAGGGAAAATGTACAGGGTTTGGTCCCCTCGACAAATCATCGTACTTGTGGGCAACGTGCGTAACGATCCTAACCCACTCGAAATAGTTATCGATTGGCAGAAGATGGTTGCTAGCCAACGCGACACGCATGGCTTGATTTAAAGTGCCGGATAACATTGTTATCTTACTTTCATCAGGCCATTCGTCCCCATTAGCCTCTGTCAACTTGTTAGCCCAGGTTGGAAAAAACGCGCACCATTTCTATCTTGGTCCCATTTTCATTTCATTCAACTCTGCTCTAGAGCGGGCCAGTCTCGTGGGGTCCCAGTTGCTTCGGTCCAGAAAAGCTATAAAATCTTTGGGTTTTTCTTTGCCGTTTAAGCCGCCTGATTCAAAGTAAGCCCCTGCTTGTCGTTGGGCCTTCCCTTCCAGAGATTCGTATATCTTGAGAAACACATATGAGTCTGTATACTCAAATGTATTCCAGTCCATTTTCAAAGCTGACAAAAGAGCCCTTTGCCATGCTGGATACGTTGATTTATCGCCGTTATACTTCGGAAATTGGGTGGCTTCTCGGTCTTTCGTTTTCCTCGCAGGGTCTTTAACAATAGTAACTCTTGGAGTCATTTCTAGAACTGTCGGATGAAAAGGGCCATCATCTAGTCGCTGTCTAAGTTCCCTGACCTCCATCCTTAGATCAGTGACATCATCTGAGGTAGATAATGATTGAAGGTTCTGTTTTTTTTGCTGTATCTGCCATTGTAGTTTCTCGCGTATTCGTTAACGTGTATTCGTCGTGTACTCGTCGTCGTATCTCGTCGTGTCTCGTCGTAAAACCCAATCGATGATAATTGAGTTATATGTCACAGATCAGATAGTGAAGCAATGGGCTTTCAGATAAATGATGGTATTCTATAACTCAATTATGGAGAGAAAATCTACAGTAGACAAGTCTAATATTTATACAAAACAATGACCCCTGTAATACCTTATTCTCTTGAACCTACTTGTTATCACCGTTCTCTCCAGTTCTCTCTAGAAGATTCTCCAGACTTCTCTGAAGTGCTTTCAAGTTCCAGCCATTGCTTTGCTTTGGCATCTTAGGAATAGTGGGGGGCCCAGATCATATGATCTGTTTCAAGATGGCCCGTGCCCACTCTCCAATAAATGTGCACATGCATAGCATCTTCTAGAAGGTTCCTGTCGAGCTACACATTCAGCCTGCGTTAGCCAGCGTAGGCTACAGGGAATCATCGGCTAGCAAGCCGTTACACTGTTGAGCAATTGCCATGGATGTTTCGGCGAACAAATGTGCTTCATGAAGTTTTTCTACTACCGCTCTACCACGCCCTGCCGGTGTGAGGGGTGAATGACGGTCTGACTCTGGGATTGAAATTGATTCGGCATTATAACCGTGGCTCATGAAAAACGGGCTGATTTGTGTTGACGTTGCTGGCTTGTTGTTAATCGCGATTTGAGCCAAGGGAATCCAGTCAATCCAATCGTGCTGTTGGAATAAAATGTAAGTCCTGAGGTATGTTTCCACTTCTTGGTTTGCTCGTTCTGTGGCGCCATCTGTTTCGGGATGGAAGGCAGTCGATAATCGTTGGTTAATTGATAAGTGTTTGCAGATTGCGCTCCAGAATCCGTTCACAAATTGCGGTCCTCTGTCGGAAACAATTGCTCGCGGAATCCAATGATGCGGAAGATAATGCTGGATGAAGATTTTCGCGAATCCTTCGGCATCAAATGATTTGGGTGGAATTGGTAATAATACAATGCCTTTGCTCAGCCTGTCGGTAGTAACTAGTAATATTGTGATTTTGTCCGGACCAGATGGTGGGAGACCTGTAATAAAGTCCATCGAACTTTCCGTCCAAATTTGATTTGGTATAGGGAGAGGTTTCAACAACCCTTTCTTTTTATCTCGCCACACCGTTGTCCTCCCACACACATCACAATTCTTAACAAACCTCTGTACGTCTTGGTTCATACCAGGCCAGAAAAATCTTCGCGCGATAAGTGAAATTGTTGCATCTCGTCCAGGGTGTCCGGAGAGGAAAGAATCATGGACTTTTTGTATAATACCCGTGGTAAGTGGTTCAAAATTTGGGATCTAGATTCTTTCTCGGTACTGCAATAATCCATTATTTCCTATCGAGCACTCTCCGGTGGCCATTCTCAAATTCAACTCAGCTGGGAATTGTTGTTCCTGTGATTTTATGGTGTTATATGCGGTGCGATAGGCGTCTCCAATTTTACCATGGAGTAGAGCCTCGTTCCAAAGGTTGGTAAGATGCGCTTCGTCGGGAAATGGGGTGCTTAGGTCTGTAATTTTCATTTCATTTACCCAGAGTGTCTGAGGAAGGAGTACTTTTTCTCGGTGAGCTATTCGAGAGTCGGACGAATCTTTTGGCGTGTCCTTGTCGTGACTCCTTGTACTTGGATCTTGATGGTTTAGCTTGGGCTTGATCTTGGTGAACAATCTCTTGAAATACTGAATACCTGGAACTCTGGGACACTGACGATAGCAGATAATGTCACGTAAGCTTGTGTAACAAATGACAAGTGTAGATGTGGATAACCTGACTTCTTGAATCCTGACTAGACTAGATGCGTAGAATAAATACAAGACTGAAAGCTGGAGAGCTTTCAACTAGAAGGCCTAACCACTATTTATACATGAGTCCACCTAGTAAATTCCCTAGTACTGGTTACTAGAACCCCATCCCATTGAACGCCAGCGAATTTTGTAGAACACCCAAAATACCGTCGATTGAAATAGAATTCCATAGAACTATGCAATGCCTGGAATTCAATCGTTGTTAATAATGATCAACAGGAAAAATCCAACAATAATAACAATAATAAGTAATTAGTGACGATTGGCAAAATAATTTATCAACGTCATTGAAGCCATTGATGAAGATCGACAAAATGCATGAAAACTCACGCCAATTAATTAAAGACAATATGTGAAGAAAATTTATGCAAAAGAACTAAATGAATTCAAGCCGAAACGACTAGCTTCAGCAGGCCGTTCCGTGACAGTCCTGATCTCTTCTTGATAGCGTGTCTGGTATGACGCTCGCTTTTCCTGGACGATGCTTGAGAGTGAAATTTAACGGAGCAAGAAGCTCCATCCACCGGATTTGTCTTTCAGAAAGGATCTTTTTTGAACTGAACGGCTCAAGGTTTTTATGATCCGTCAAAATGGTAAACGGTCGTTTAAGTCCTCTCAGCTCACTATTCCATTCTTTAACACACCTGATTACTGCTAAAAGTTCCTTGTCGTGAATGTCGTAATTACACTCGGCAGGTAGATACTTTGCTGAATAAAATGCGACCGGCTGTCACACGCCCGAGACGGGGTCTTTTTGTGTTAAGGTCCCCCCCAACAGCCCATCCGGATGAGTCCGGCTCTACTTGAGTTTCATAATCTGGGTTAAACGTTGCAAGGATTGGTTTTTCTTTAAATAAACTTTTTATATTGTTGAAAGCTTCTTCACAGTCTGGAGTCCAAGTAAACTTGATACTTTTTCGAGTCAGATTGGTTAACGGTTGTGAGAGTTGGGCGAAGTCTTTGATGAATAGTCGGTAATAATTTGCAAACCCAAGAAATGATCGAACCGCCCGAACGTTGGTAGGTGATTTCCAGTTTGAGATTGTTTCGACCTTTTCGGGATCCATTTGAATACCTATGCCAACTTCTACGATATAACTGAGGTATTTCGTTTTCTTTGTTTCGAATTCACATTTTGATATATCCAGATGAAGACCGTGTTCCAGAAGGCTCTCTAATACTTTGGCCACTTTTTCTCGGTGATCTTTCAATGAACCCGTCGTAAAAATAAGAATGTCGTCCATGAAAGCTGAGCAGAAGTCATCGAGTTATTCTCTCAGAACCCAATTAATATATCGCTGGAATGTCGCCGGAGAGCCTGTGAGTCCAAAAGGGCATGCTTTCCACTCGTAGAGTCCGTTTCTCGTTCTGAATGCGGTTTTCTATTCCTCTCCTTTAGCCATTCTGATTCGATGAAAAGCAGCTGACACATCTAACTTGGTAAGCCATTTGGTACTGTGGAGTGAGTTGAATGTTTCTTTTATCAGCGGTAACGGGTATCTATCTTTTTTTGTTATCGCGTTGATTCCACGATAGTCAACGCAAAATCTCAGTCCTGCTCCAGGTTTCTTTGCAAACAGAACCGGTGCTGCTGCGAATGACTTACTATGCTGGATAAATTCTTTCTCTAGTAAGCTTTTTAATTCTTTCCTCAAGACCAGTAGCTCATCGTGACTCATGTTGTATAGCGGCCCCCAAGGTACCGCCTTTTCTTTCCCGTTCTCGTCTTTCTCTAGGGGTATTTCATGATTGATACCTGGCCTATGCGGAGGCAGTGTTGCTGCTTCTTTCGGATTAAAAACTGGAGCAAACCGTTGATAATTTTCCGGTAGTATCTGCTTAATTTCCTCCAGGGTCAATTGAACTTTGGGGCGAAGTTCTTTTTCAATGTCGGACAATGACGCTGCAAATATCTCGGCAGTTTGCGGGTTTCTTCTCGATTTCTGAACCAAGTTTGCAAAAGTAGAGGGCTTCACTTCATTGATTGTGAAAGGTACACCAGTTGATTTTGCATGCCGATTTTCTCGTGCTTCATCGCTGATAATAGATAAGTTGTGGTTTTTAAATACCAGTTCACACTTGACTGAATATAACTCTGCGTGACAATGTTTCAACCATGGCATTCCTAAAATTAGTTTCTCACCTTGGTTTGGTACCACATATGCCTATGCTGTATGGATTTTGAGTCCACTGATATCCATGGAGAACTTGGTGACCTGATTGATAATTCCCGAGATATTATTTAGGACCCCCGTTATGGTTCTCTGGGCTAGAGGATATGTTTTCAAGTTGAGCACTTTGACTTGTTCCTCGCTGATCGTCGCGAAAGCCGATGATCCAGGGTCAATAAGGGCGCACAATTGATAGTAGTTGTTGATAAGAGCAGTAGTGTGAAAAAGATCACAGTCCATTTGAGGTTTGAAGGAATTCCATTCTTGTGTAACACTTTCAATTCTACTACTTCCACATCTGACTACACCAATATTAGACTTCTGCAAGTGACTATTTACAGAAGTAATTCTTTTCCCTGATCCTTCTCATCAATCATGTCTGGCTGAGCCCTCTAAAGAATTTCCTGTTGCTTTTCATCTGAAATTTCGCTTAAATTTATCCTTGCTGTTGGCGGAAGTGGTGGCAGCAATTTGCATCTCGGTGCGATATGTCCTCTGTTTCCACACCTTACACACAACCCATTCTTCTTCCGGTACTCGAGTACTTCCTTTTTCACCCATGTGGCTCTTCGTCCATTGTCTGTATTTGTGTTTGTGGCCTGGATTGGTTCCCAGTCCATCTCTGTTGCGTATTGACGTGTCGGCTTTGGTTTTGGATGGTGAATGTTGTTGGAAATGAGGGTTTCATTAGTGATTTACTAATCGTCATGCGTACTAAAGGGAATACCTACCTTAGTGCACACATACTAATTAATGCACTTACTAAATGCGCTTAACCGTATTTATTGCTAATCACGTAAACCCTATTAGTCAGTTTTACATATTGGTAGTATATATAGTCTGGTTAGATCCGGATTGTAAAAAATAACAACTCCACCGTGCGTTTCTGACAAAAATACTTCAGTCTTCGTATTCTCTCCAAGTGACACGTGATTAATCAATTGACATTGATTCAAAATTCCCTACTCTTTTCAACAGGTTATGACCCGGTGCCACTTTTTGGCAATCATTCACTTGGCTAGAGAAATTCCTTGTCACAATTTGACTGAACTGTTGCTAACACTTACATTTTTCAACAGATAAAAAATGTCTAGCGCAAACAAACCTTTTCCTTCTGAGAGTGAAGACCCTACTTTCTTCATGACAATTCTAAAAGATTATCCAATAAAAACGTATCCTCTAACAAACGTCGTTCTCCTTACAGGTCAAGCAACTTATGAGACTTGGTTTATTTTCATGATGACAATATGGAGAACAAACGGGATGGCAGAACTAGTGGTTGACGGACAGAAGCCTTCAAGCAAGGCGGATAAAGAAGAGCATAGGTCTTACACTCTTTTATACAATGCAGCGATGGGCATACTTCTTCAAGTGATATCATCAGACCTGCTTAAAGTCGTACTCAAATATTCTGACCCCCATCTTATGTGGTGGTACCTGGTCACTGAATATAAACGAGACTCGGCTTTTGCTCTGGTGTATCAAGTTGGGACACTGTGTCAACTTGTCAACGCATATAGGACAGTTAAAAACCTCTCTGAATATATCCAATTGTTTGAGTCCGAGTGGAATAAGTTATACTGTCTTGCAAAAGACTCAAGCGGGGAGTATCAACAAGACTTTGCCAAATTTCTTCAAAAAGATTTGGCGAAACGGGATTTCTTACTTGGTTTTCTGAGTCAACACAAGAAAAATGTTGTTGATAATTTGACTACTAAGTCAAATTTAACATTCGCAGCAGTTAAGCAAAACCTTCTTGATATTGATTATGAAGAAACCTCTGAAACTGCTCTGGTAACAGGCAGTGTGAAATTAAAGAAACCTGTATTGTCTCGGCCCTCAGGTGTATCTAAAAGCTACAATAATGTATGTTCTTATTGTAAGAAACATTATCCAAAGGCGAACCACCATCACCACTGGTACAATTGTCTGAGGCTAAAGGAGGACAAAAAGAAGAATAGAACTGCATCTAATAACCGGAATGCTCAAAATGTCCTCACTGAAGCAATGATGACTGCATCCGAGGAGAACGATTCGATAACATCTCTGCATGTTCCGGCTCTGTGATATCAAGCTCAGGGGAGACAATGGAAGTTTTGAGAAAAGGAACTGTTATCTTAAATTGTATTATTATTAATAAAACTATTAATAAATTTATCTTACATGATGTTCTTTACGTTCCTAAACTTCGTCATCCCTTATTTTCTTGGAAGAAAGAAAGATTAAACGGTTACACCCTTTATGATAATGGTGATAAATTTTGTATTCTTAAAGGAGATAAAATATGTCTTGAAACTGATTTTAATGGACAACTTCCTGTTATCAAGGAAACTCATGCCTGTAAACAAGAAAATGCTTTCTTATCTTATACCTTTTGGCATAAAGCATTATGCCATTCTGCACCTTCATCTATTATGAAAACAGAGAAATTAGTAGAATGTAATATACCACAACTAGGTCCTGGCCCTGCGGCCCTGCGCTTCGCTCCGGGGCAGGGTTCCTCGCGCTGCTTCGGAAGTGGGTGGCTAATTTGTTGACTTATATGCGGTTAGTTGAAGTTAGTCTGCTGAGGTTTACAGATCCCTGTCACATGAAGCGGAGGCAGGTAGTAGTAGTTTTGTTTATTCGTGCTATGTAGAGTCCAAGACTATTATAACACTAGGGCTCCTCTCTGACCCAGGCCACACCTTTTACAGTGCTCCTATCCCCTTTTACCTCGAACCTAAGATCATTGATACATTGACCCATAACAGGTAGCCATTTAGCTCAGTAATTACCCGTAGAATTCAACCACCTTTTCTACGGAACCTTCTGCTCAAAAAAAAATTGAAAAAGAGCAGCCATGGAAACCGGTACGCGGGAAAAAGTCTCAAAAAACCTGCAACTCCAGCCAGGCGAGGCCTAGACACCAGAGCCACACGAGGTGCGTATCCCCATCTGTATCTCCCTAATATCCCATAGTCCAGATATCCTCCTTATACCGACACCACCAGCGCTCAGGTAGCGGTGCTCTTTCCTCGGGAGACAGTATAATGCCAGAATATCTGTAAACAGTGAGAATTCATCTTGGTAAAAAGGGCCAACTTAGTCTGATCCATCACCACCATAACGGGAGCTGGGTACGCCCCGGAAACTCGTTTGGATGACTTTTCCTCCGTGACTAAGTAATGCGTGTTTCTGTTGGCTCTGAAGATAAACTTCAGGTTCGTAGGGGATACCACGTACAGGTAGAAACGCCGTCTTCGTCCCCCAGCGGAGGCAGGTAGTTAGGCATCAGATATTACGAAAAGCTTGCTTCACATCAGACATGTCGGTTGATTGAAGTTATGGGTGGTGGAATGGTTCACGTAAAGTGGAGAGGCAATATCCGTTATGTTAAACTTCGTTTGTCAGTATTATTTGCATTCAGTGAGGGTTGATTTTGCCTTTTGTTAATTCAGATGAGAAGCGTGAAGTGTGGCTTCCATCTGGTACTTTGGAAAGGCGTGTAAATATTCTGAGTCAAACCCGAACAAAAGTTGGTTTATACTCAAGATGGAGGATGGCAAAGGTTAATCTTGTGGACCCATTCGAGGACGTGTAGATGAGTAATAAGTTAGTTAATCTCATCACTTATAGATGTCGATCGGAGAGCATGTATTCAGTACATGTTTCACTTTCTTCGTAAGAGCAGTTAGTTATTCTCAATAAAGGCATGAAGCAATTCATCATAAGGTCGAATTATAATCAGTTTACGTGAAGCAGAACGAAGATAATCATTCCAGATTACGGTTTACTTGATTCACATGAATAGGAAATGAAGATTTTGCCTTTATCAGAGCCAGATGAGAAGCGTGGAGTTTCTAACTTCTATCTGTTACTTGGGAGGAGGCGTTTAATTGTTTGGACCAAACTCAGGTGAAAATTTGATGGTTTTCAATATAACGGAAGTTACGCATGTTCGGCCTGAACAAAGGTAATTTGTGTATCAGGGAATGGATGGTCTATTCCCTGAACATGAGATGTCAAGTGGATTGCGCAACAGGTCATGTTGCATGATATTGAAGGCCTATATCCTTTCCAAACAGGTATTATAAGTGGGTGTTGGAAGGATGTGTCAAGGTCTTCTATGTAATATGTAGACCAATAATGTCTGTCGAGATGAAACAGTGCGGTAATCTGTAGGACTGGATGATGTAAGAGGGGAACAAATTAAGATCCTCGATGTTGATGGAGAATGATGACAGGTAGGGTCGAGTATACAACATGCATATGTAGTATAAGGGTCTAGCACTGGTGAAGTGAGATTCCGGATATGTTCAGATCGTGAATAGTCTGTGAAGTTCACGTCATTGTAGCTATAGTAGCTGAATTTGAGAATCGTATGTCTCCAGCAGATGAGTAATGACATAGCCTTCTTTAAGACATTGGTGGCATACGTTAGGTGATAGTAGATGATCGTGGATGAAGATTATTTCTTTTGAGATAACCCTAACGATACTATTCTGATTTTGTTGACATTTTTCGTTCAGATATATTTTTAAAGTCCGATAGCGTTTCTTGCATTATATGTCTGAGGTATTGATTCCAGTCGCATCTACAACTACCGCATGTAGGATGATAGAATACTCGTTATGTTTTATAGTTTTTGATAGATTATCTCTTTTCTTTAGGAGCACGTTATTTTGCAACGCCAGTGGGCTGTCTTTGTAGCCTTGACTTTATTATCTTTACATGTCAATGATAGGTCTTAATTTTTGCCTCATACACGTAGCCAGTGGAGCGTATGTTTTATGCGTAGACAGAAAATAGTCGACTTGAGGTCGTCGATATAGGTTCGACCAATATAAAGGGTGTATGGTGTACTGTCAAAAATTTGTTAGTTAAGTATTTTAATCGGAGTAAAGACCTAAAAAATGATGGGTGAAGGTTTATGGTGGAACCATATGAGATCAAAAGTGTATGTGAAAAGTTGAGTATGAATTGGGGGATGGATGGGATGCTGAGAAATATTTATAGTTTGTGCAGATGGGGACTTGCTAGCGTCAAAATAAGCGATACGCAATCATTACATAAGAATTATCAAAAAGTTCAAAAAAAAAGATATTAAGAAAGTCGCGTGACCGTTTTGCTGAATAACATTTTTTTTTAAAATATAAAATATGGTACGTTTTCAGAAGTATCGTGTGTAGAACATTCCTTGCTAAGTGGCAACTAATAAGTACTCTGATACTACGGTATTAATCGTGTATAGGCGCTAAAATTCGACTTTTACAGGGTATATAGGCTTTTACTAACTTGAATTAGCATGACGATAAGTAGATCTCCCCACCTAAACTTTAAATTTGTATGGCAAAAATTTCACAACGAAATATTCGTTGGTTTTGCTTTTTTGGTCCATTATAGCCCTCTATTCACTTTTTAATTCATTAATACATTTCATAAATAAATTATACTTCTATCTAGCTAATAATTTACATATCCGCCTTCAGCTTCGTAAACGGCTCTGATTCTTCGGGGCATCGAATCTATCAGTTTCTCCAAGTCATCCCCATTAAACCCCAGATCCCACGCCTCGTTCACTATTTGACGAAGATGCCCTTGACTCCGCTGCCCCCCTTGATTCAACGCTGGATAAAGACGCTCCATGTACGCTTTCATATAACTCCACAAAGTTTCTATCGGATTTAAATCAGGAGAATATGGCGGCCACTCCATTAGAGAAATATTCCTCCTTTCAAACTCACGCATAGTTTGCCTCGACTTGTGAGGAAGGGCGTTGTCCTGCATCACATCTAGTCCTGGTTCCCGAAAGACCGCACTCTCTATGAGAGGCACTATCCTCTCGCAGTAACTGGCCGCAGTGATATGGCCCCACTCCTTCTCCCAAATCAGGCAAGGCCCCTTCTGTCGTCCAAAGAAAGATCCCCAGAACATCCACCCAACTCTCCTCCGCGTCTTGGCTAGGACACAGGTATCTTCGTACTCTTCCCCAATCTTTGACTTAAACTTAGCTCAAGGGAACTCTAAATCTTAGGAGCCTTTAAGGGACTACTGACCTTTCTTGTGACCCAACGATCACTTTGCCGACCATTCATAGCCCAAGTCTCGTCGGACCAGAGGACTCTCATCCAATGTTCCTTCCGCCAGTGGAGATGTATTCTGGCAAACTCATATCTCTTCAGTTTGTTGACTGAAGAGATAGGAGGTTTTAATCGTGCAATCCTGCGTGCATATCCCCTCTTTGCCAGTTCACGTCGGATCACATTCTCGCTCACACCAAAGTGCCGAAATATAAAATGTGCAAGTTGGAAAAATGACATCCGACGATTTTCCGATGATAAACAGACGAAAAATTCTATTTCATCGACCTGGGAACTACTTAGAATAGGTGGCCTACCACTGGAGTACTGAGGCTCGGTATTTTCAACGCTCATGGTGTATTGTACCTGTCGCCATGTAATCCCAAGGCGTTGAGAGATTTTGACGTAACTGTGTCCCTCACTGGCCAAGGTTCTAACCTGCACATGTTACTCTCTTAACCTTATCAATTTGTAGATTTCAGACTTACTTGAATACGTTGAGTTTGTGTTAGGCGTTTTGCATAAGTAGGAGATGCTGATGATGGAGAAGGTTGTTGAGGTGAATCCATCTTTGCGGCAATCTAGTACAGTAAATTAAAATCTTCTAAAGTAGTTGACTTAAGGTTCAGATGCACTCACATGAAGTAAAAATTAGATAGATGAATGAAATAAAAGTATGCCGTTGAGCAAAATAATAGTAAATAGCTGACAATGATTTAAACGAAACGACCTCAGGTGTGCGCGAGTGAAGAAAGGTGCAGGCATGAAGGTGGGCGTTGGACTTCATATACAGATGCATATCTCTTATGCCTTAGGCCATAAGATTTTAAAATTTGAAGCTAACAGGGATACTGTGGATCTATCGTGAGGTAACCTGGAATATCACCACTTTATCTCCACTTTATCCCCGCTTTAACCCCTGTACCCTATAAGAAGCGGATCAACGAACAATACCCTATCATGAGAGTACTACTACTACTACTACTGCAGTAAAACTACTCTCTTACATGGGTCCGGAATGTCAAAAGGGTATTCCCTGTCCATTGGGCTTTGTACAGGGTCTACCCTAGTAATATCTACGGGCTAATTTACAGTAATTATCCATTCATCTGACATAATGCCTGCTCCTCATCCAGTCACCCAACAAGAATATATCGCCAACGTCTAGTTTTACACCAGTCAAAAATCCGAGCGACTTACACTAAATCGTTGTTGAAAGTGAGGAATGCTTTAAACGACCCTAACGCTATTTATCGTACCAATTGTAGCGATAGATGAACAGCGAGGAAACATCTCCTGCGAGGCGTAGCTATTCGAGAAGAGCTTCAGCAGATAAGTGCCTTCAGGTCATTCTTTACTGGATTTGGAAAGATCTCAGCTAAATAACTCCAGGTAATTACTTTACACAATGCTGGCCACGAACGAGGCGAAATTGCATCTATCCTCGACTAGAGCTACAAACAAGTTATTCATATCATCAATAGAGGCACTACCTCTCCCAAAAGAAATCCGGGTGGAAAACGAAAACTTGATCAGGCCCAAGCTGATTAGCTAGAAAATTTTGTGCGACTCTCTCGAAGGAATCGCCAGATGACGTATATAGAGCTTGCCATGGAGTTTAGTTGCTGGGGCGCTGGGGTTTATGCGATCAGAAGTGCGCTCAATGATAGAGGTTACTCCAGGAGTTTGTCTCGAGCAAAGCCACCCATATCAGAGGTCAATATGATAAAAAGGTTAGAGTGGGCTCTAAATCATCGTCACTAGACCATTGACGATTGGAGTCAGATCCTTTGGAGCGACGAGACATGGGTAACAGATGGTAGACATCGAGATGACTACATAACGAGAAAGGTTTGTAGCGCGTGTCATCAGCTAGGATTTAGATGGCTAATAATATACAGCCTAGTGACGAGCTTTAATACACCTGCCTCGTCGACAAGACTAGAAAGGGCACAGCCTGGATGTTCTGGGGAGTTTTCACGGAACTCAGAAAGGGACCTGCTTATTCTGGGAAAAAATTGGGGTTCAATAACAGGGCCGAGTTATTGCGAACACATTGTTCCCCATGTGGCTGACTACATGGAGGTGAATCCTGAATTGCAATTCATGCAAGATAATGCACCGCCACATAAAGCGGCCTTCACTCGGGAAAGTTTAAGGGTTAAAAACATTGAGCCCATAAACTGGCCTCCTTACTCCCCAGACCTCAACCCTATTGAGGCTGTGTGGAGCGAGATGAAGGATTATATTGAAAATCAATATCCTGAACTCGAGGATGGGCGGGGGTGGTCTTCGGCTGAGCTTCGCATTATCATACTGGAAGCATGGGATTCTATAAGTCATAACTCTTTGCAGTATCTCATCGGAAGTATGCCGGCGCGATGTCAGGCGGTGATTGTAGCTGGTGGGGAGCTACGAGATATTGAAGATTTATTTTTACGGCTAGTTACTAGCTTTAACTTTAGTCGTATTTAGCGCGTAATCTGCTATAAAATTTACCAGATTAAGCTTAGTCTCATGAAAGCTCCAAGGTCCTCCCTTTTGACATTCGTGATTTCGAGTACACGTAATACAAACAAATTTTCGAGTATGCCTTCCATAGTGGGCCTAGATAAATATTTTTATAGAAATTTGTATGGCGAGACCCTGGTCAAAAAGTGGGTTTGACATTCAGCACCCATCAACGAGAGTAATTGCCCCTGATAGCATGTACAGTAGAACCTCTCAAAACCGATAGTGGGTCCCGGTCTAAATGTTGAAAATATTTATCGAAATTTAACCATTTGTATTTGCAATACTTAGCCATGCACACAAAATAGCTTGTAGGGGCAAGTGTTGCAAATAGAAACGGTAAAATTTCAATGACTCTTTTCAAAATTGTACCAGGACCCACTATGGGGTTTGAAAGGAAGACTGTATTGAAAGATATTGATTTATCCTTCACATGTCTTTTTCGCGTCCACATTTTACCGACAAGTATTCCTAGCACGGTTCACCGTGTAAGATATCGAGAGATACAAAGGCTTAGAGAACAAGGTCATACAAGATTCTGGATGTCGAGCAGAATCTTTTCTCCTTCTGCGCTAGGAAAGGGTTACAATGCATGAACGCCCCTCTCAGTCTATAGACGCAGGCTAAGGCGGTGGGAGCACCTACTCTTACAATTCTTTCGTGGATAACTGAAAACTTTTAAAAAACGGCCTGATCATTGTCATAGCCTGCCCTGACGTTTGCTATGGATGGCGAAGGGTGTTATTTGATGATACAGCCGTACATGACATAATATTAGCTCAGAGCAAGAGTACGACTCTCATCACTAGCTTGGGTGGAAGAGAGTCCAAGAAGATTGCATTCCATCACGATGACCATGATAAAGATCAATCAGCAAGCGATGAGCAGTCCTGATCCTTCATTGGACCCAGATTCTCGAAGATTCAGTCACATATAAATTTGCCCATGATTATTCATTGAATAAAAGTCTTCCATTTCTATTGTTTAATCTTGACTAGAACAAAGCCGCTTTATTGTTTTAAAAATCCTTGAGCAACAAGATTTTTTCGCTCTCAAGGCCGGTAATAATACGTCTCAGACATATTATGAATATGCAAAGCTGACTCTACCATAGTTATCGATAGTAGCCGCTAATTAAATGGGCATCGTGCTCATTTAAAATTTCTAGTCGTGAATACAGCTCCAGCACTTAATCTTCCTCTTCTTCTTAAATACGCCTAAGAATAAAGAAAGAGAGGCCCCAAATTATTTTTACTGGGAGACCAAAGCTTAGCTTGTCTAAAATAATGTTTTGCTTTAAGCCATCGTCAAAAGAGCAGGAGTAAAATATGTAGCTTTAGATGGTTGTTCGAGGTAAGATATTTTCTCCACCGAGCAACTTCAAATGATGAAGAAGCCCGATATTGTGACTGACTGAGTATCATGAGGGAGTTGAGAAAGGTTGTGTGGATGATGAGGGTA
Source organism: Podosphaera xanthii (assembly GCA_028751805.1). Lineage (NCBI taxonomy): Eukaryota > Fungi > Ascomycota > Leotiomycetes > Helotiales > Erysiphaceae > Podosphaera > Podosphaera xanthii. Next base: position 3,846,699 of record JAPWIX010000001.1, on the reverse strand, counting down.
TTTGTATGGTTCGCGTAATTATTTCATAATTGGAGTGAGCTACTATTTGCGTGGCCCCAACGATTATCCAAAGGTATTTCTTCCATCGCTATTTTCCAGTGTGCAAGTCCAGATAGACTTTATGTATGGCTTGTAATGGGCTATTATGGCACCTTAGGCACCACGAACCGATATTTTATTTGCCTCAGATCAAATTCAGCCGCAAATATATTAAAATATCTTGAAGACATTCGCGCAAATCCTCTTTCAGCAGAGCCCGGTCCAGTGCGTTTTTCTTTTGCAGTGAGATCCCGGAAACTTATGTTACGGTCTGCCCACACTGCGTTAATGGTCCTGTGATCGTCAAATACAAATGTTAGCTCTCTCCATCTTGGAAGCATGTCGAGCATGTTGAAGTGCTTTTCCATCAACTGCCCGAGCCAGGAAGCTCGCAGTAGAAATCTTTTCGCATAGCAAGTTTCCGAATCTTTTTCGACCAAGGATGATCCAAAAAGCGAGGGAACTGTTCGTCACGCGAGGTAAAGTCTGGTATATAAACGGTGTCTATAGAAAACCTAATATACGTTTCAAAGGCAAATCTCGCTTTAGTATGAAATAGATAGAGCCCACGGGATTCACGACAAATGTGCAGTAGGGGCGAGATGGGTTGATTCGACATGAATGTTGATCCTTTCTTCTCATCATGCGAAATACGTTCATCGACGCAGTGGATTTTCGGACAAAGATCAGATGCAAGAGCGAACTCAAAGATGGTAGTTCGCAATTCACTGGGAAGCTTTGAAAAATATTTGAAGCCGGAGACAGGCTTTTCTTCCTGCACACTCATTTCTGCGAATTCGTGACCCTTCAGAACGACCATTTCCAAGCATTCTTCCATGAACAAGTAATATTTCAGCAAAAATAAATATTCTTTTTCATATCCAATGGTATGTTCTCACTGAAGCTTGCGCCGAGACCGATTCTGAGCTTGAGCAATTTAATATCAGATGTAATCTCTTCATCAAGACTAGGTCTCTTTATAGCGTGGGGATTAATGATCTTCATTTTACTTTGTGAGAGACTGGTAGTTCGACAGGTGCTGATGCTGGAAGGTGTCACTTGGAAATTCTGCGGCAAAGGCGACAATGATTATATATGATCGTATTATTATCACGGGGAAAATCTTCCGACGGACGAACGTGATCAGGTGCCGGCTTTCCCCGCCTTTTCAGCCTGTTCTTTATCCAGATCTTTTACAGTCGAGCCTGGATAAGCCGATTGTGGATCTCGGTTTAATTATCGAAACGATTCTTCGATATTTTATCGCTTAAATTTGCAATACTTACCCATGCGTGCAAAATATTAAGTAGGGGTAAGTGTTGCAAATTAAAGTACCAAAATTTCATAAATCTTAACAATAATTAAATCTCGATCCACTATTGGCTGATCCAGGCTCGGCTGTAAATGTTGAAATTCGAGTAAGTTCAGTACGCTTCAACCTGCTGTTACGCGTCACCGACTATCCAAAATTGCCCAAATTCCAGCATATTGATGGTATGCGAGTGATGTACTCTCTTAGTGTATGGCCGCGGTAAGCCTTGTCTCTCGGGTCTTCGACACCAATACATGTACAGACTATCAGGGCAATTAGTTTTACTTGCATGTATTATTGCAGACCTTAATACTGTTATTAAACAGCGCTAATTTTGTCTAATTAATAACAATACTTAGGGCTGCAATACTACAGAGGATAAGGGTAAGTTAACTAACTGGTCATTTACAGGGATTTTTTTTCCCATCATTGTCCATATTAGGTAGTTTTCGATGATAATCTTGTCTAAGCGAGGCCTTATCAGGTAAAGCTTCAAACTTCATTTCAGAAAAACTCTAAAATAACGTGAGAGAATTCGTGTCCGACTGTGATGGACTATAAGCGATCGGAATAAAGCACGACGAACATATGTCACGAAATACCGTTTATTTCTCCTACAACTGTCTACTAACTAGGGAAGTGAGGTTAATATACAGTTACATAAACGCGTGCCCCTATTTATGAGCGCGCGTCCTGAAAGGTATGAATGTCATTGCGATCTGCGTCCCTTACCGACCGTGACCGGCTAGTCCCTGACCTAGCCATTAATCAATGCAGGGCATAGCCCATAACACCGACAGAAGTTAACTGCCCTGTCATTCTCCACTTAGCTTCGCACTAAGCCGAAAAACCACATTCATACGTTAGTCTTGTTTTGATTTCATATTGTGATTTTCTATAGTATCACTAATTTTTTCTAGTATGGGATGGGACCACCATTTGCGCCAATGACTTCCTCGCATCTTGTCGACATGCTTTCCATTAGACGAGAAAGTTTTTCCACCGTCGTGCTATGGTATCATGCCTCTAGCACAATGGAGCGAACCTCCTCCCTGTTCCGCTGCCTCTTCTGCTCAAACTCTGGATACCGTCCCTGTATATAGTATTTCATCATACTCCATACATTCTCGATCGGGTTTAAAACAGGGGAATTAGCAGGCCAAGAAATAGATTCGACTCCATTGGCGTAGAGGTATTCCCTAGCAGGACGTCCTCTGTGTACAGCCGCATTGTCGTGCATAAAGTAGACTTGACGACCAATCTCTTCGGACTTCGCCCTAGTCCAATCTACTACCAACGGGAGAATACGTAAAGCGTATTTTTCGGAAGTCAAATTTCCCCAATCCCTCTCCCAAAAGATGCATGGGCCCCGTTCAACTCCCGCAAAACTCCCCAGAACATCCAAGAGTTGATCTTCTTGTATCAGTCTAGGACACAAGTATCATCAAATTCCTGGCCTCTCTTTTAATGTAGTTAGAAATTTGCATACCTTGGATAATAGATTGGTCTATACTCACTTTCCTGGTAACATGATCAGGCATTATTCGATCGTCATTGATCCAAGTTTCATCACTCCAAAGGACCTAGGACCATTCTTGACGCCAGCTTAGGTGCTGCTCTGCCCAAGAAATGAGTACCGAGCGATGGTTTTCGGTGAGGGGGAACATCTCCTGGGTAGACGTCTTTCGTATCCTCTCTTGCGTAACGCATTCCGGATCGCAAATTCCTTAACGCCCCACTGACGAAATTGGAGTGCCAGTTCGAGAAACGACAGCTGTCGTGTTTCTCTACAAGAACAAACAAAGACTTCCAGTTCATCAACCTGAGCAGAGCTCAAAGAAGGTGGCCGTCCTGTTCTAGGTTGAGGGGAGACGCGGCCAGATCGAACTGCTCCCTGAGCTTGTGTGATGGTTACTCTTAAGTGATCTGCTATTTCCCTGTTCAAGATTCCTGCTCTGTGAAGTTCGAGTATCTAAGTCACATTAATTTATTAGATTATCCATATCGTTGCAGAAGTCTTATACTCACCTGTATTCTTTGATCTTGTGAGAGAAAGGGCGCGCGTCTGCGGACTGCTGGGGAGATTGTATGATCCATCCTGTCATGAAATTTGTAATTAATAAAGCAAGCAAACGAAAATTAGACTTACTAAGATGAGTAAATTACAAATGATATTTTTGTGTTAAGTGTGCTGATCGAGTAAGAATTTGGAGTTATTCTTAACGATCAGAAACAACGATGACGATGTCGGAAAGCAAGTTTGTGGGTGAAGCGGGGAGAAGCGAACACAGAAGACATACAGTCGTCCCTCTCTAACTCGATAGTGGGTCCCGGTATAAGTGTTGAAAATATTCATCGAAATTCAACAATTTACATTTGCAATACTTACCCCTGCGCGCAAAATGACCTGTAAGGGTAAGTGTTGCAAACATAAAAGTCAAGTTACAATGAATATTTTTAACACTTACACCGGGACCCATTATCGAGTTAGAGAGGGACGACTGTACAATTGTTTCACGCTACAGTCGATCCCCTCATGTAGAATCGTGGATCCCGTTGTAATTATTGTTCAAACTTCTATAAGTACAGGGCTCAGCGCCAAGTGAACGCTGGATGTATACAGTAAAACTTCTCTAACACGATAGTGGGTCCCGGCATAAGTGTTGAAAATATTCATTGAAACTTGCACTTTTATATTTGCAACACTTACCCTTACAGATCAATTTGCGTGCAGGGGCAAGTATTGCAAATATAAAAGTGAAAGTTACAATGAATATTTTCAACACTTATGCCGGGACCCACTATCGTGTTAGAGAAGTTTTACTGTAGTAAGCTCTGTTAATTCTGATTGAATAAAAATGGATACATCTTGCATATAACTTTCTACCTAGCCTACGTTCACTTAACCCTGACCCCTGTACCACTATTTATATTTATAATGTTTTTTTTTTATTTATATAACATTTTACACACAGGGATTAGTGCTGCAAATATAATTTTTAAATCTTACTCTACCCCCAGGGTAAGTATTCACCAGTGGATCCAATTTGTGGGGCGAAATCGGATCCTTTAAGCCTAGTTAGGTAGCATCTTTTCTGAGATAATGTCTTCAGACATTTTGACAGGGATTATTTGTATGGTGTTTTTGCCTGACAGAGGTTTTCACCACTGGCACTAGCTCACAAGCTTAACTCAAATTGGTAACATTTTTTGAATTTAATCGATTTCAGATAAACAAGTGCATGCAAATTTACTCTACATAGCAGATTTAATAATTTACAGGTCCGCCTTGAGCAAGTATGACTGCCTCACATCTCGTGGGCATGCTTCTGATAAGCTTATCCGGCTTAGTCGCGTCATTTCATGCTTCTTTCACTATTCCTCGAAGTTCATCGTAGGATCGCTGCCTTCCCCTTTCCAATCTCGGGTAATAATACTGTATGTAATCTTCATACTAATCCATACGTACTCAATTGGATTCAGGTCGGGAGAATACGGAGGCCAGTCGATCGGAGTAATGAACCTCTCCCGGAACTATTCGATTGTTCCCGCTGCGCTGTGTGAAGGAGCATTGTCCTGCATCACAGAAACCCATGGTCTCATGCTCACCATTCCATCGATCAGCGGTACAATTCTCTGAGAGTATGATTCTGAGGTAATAGACCCACATTCCTTCTCCCAGAAAAGGCAAGGACCTTCCTCTATCCCTGCGAAACTTTCCCAAAACATCCAGACAAGACTCTTTCTCAACTTTTCCACTATGCAGGTGGCGTTGACTTCTTCACCTATCTTGGACTGAGAGTTAGATCGGTATTCTTTATTAGTTGAGATACAAAGATACCAACCTTTCGCGATACCTATTCTCTCTTATGTTGGCCGTCTGTGGCCTAGGTCTCATCAGTCCAAAGAATCGCCATCCAATCTTCAACAGTCCAGTCCTTGTGGGCTTCGGCCTACTCCCGACGCTTCCTTTTAACATCTTCAGAAAGGGTAGGCTTTTTCAGCGCTGGATGACGTCCGTAACCCCTTTTTTTAGTTCGTTTTGAATAACCCTTTCACTCACTCCAAACACCCTAAGACGAGCTTTCTTTTCATGGAGGTATGAACGAATTTCATCTCTTACTGCTTTTCCTGTTGCGACGTTTAGGCGCGCATCTTGTACCCTGGGATTATACAATTTGACCAGATCGGTAGCGAAAGCAGTTTCCTCAGCAGGAGTCAATTCTCGCATGTAAGGGCTTGGAGAATCTTCGTGCGGGACTCCTAGAGCAAGAAAAATGGGAGAATATCCAGTTGAATTAGGACGCCGATTATACGTGCTGAGTGACTGATCTAGGATCCACTGGATACCACGAGATTGGTTAATAGCAGATACGGCATAGAAAATAGTCTTAATGATGCCGTTGAATCGTTCTACTTTGCCGTTTGTCTGTGGGCGGTATGGTTTGGTTATAGACTGCTCAATAGACCTTTCCTTACAAAATGACGACATTTCTTTACTCAAGAATTCTTGGCTATTGTCAGTTATTAATTGCTTGATGCCAAACAGTGCATGAATTTGTCGGCTTAGTTCCAAACAAGAGGCAGTGTTTGGTGATTGCGTCAATAGTGCCATCGCATACGAAGTCGCATGATCGATAGAGGTACATAGGTAAGCAGATTGACCGTTATGGCGTACCGGACCGGTGTGATCCATCCCCCACCTTGTGAAAGTTACTGGGGCCTGCACAGGGCGTAGATTATCCTGTGTGTGTATCTCAATCGGTTGCGTCATCAGTTGACATCTAGAACAGGTCTTAAACGCTTCCTGCGCAGCTAGGACAATATCTGGATGCCAGAGATGATTTCTAGACTCCCTAATTAAAGCTCCTATCGAACAGTGTGCACTTTGTTCATGCAACTCAACCAAAGCCGACACAAGCTTGCCGTAGTGATGGATAATTAAAAATTTGCTGTCAATCACTCTGTATGTTGAACCATTGTGAGTTGCGAAATTAAGCTTAACCCAAGGTTCAGGAAGATTTTCAGGAAGGGTCACACGATGTTGTAAGAACTCCGCAATCGATTGCAAATCTATCCAGGTTAGTCTCTCTGCGTCTGGTAACGTAGTTGGTGGCGAATTCCGTGAATCGTTATGGACTGGGTCGTATCTTGCGATTGGGAATGAAGTCGCTTTGTTCGGTGGTCGAGAAAGCCAATCCGCAAGATGGTTCGATTTACCCTTTTTGTAAACAATTGTTGAATCAAAATGCTCAAAAACGTCTACAAATCGTTGCATTCGCCGAGGTAAGTTAGACTTTTTTCGAATCCCCGCCAAACTTTCGTGGTCAGTCCTGATTATAATTTCACAACCCTCGATCCAATCTTGCCAAGTTTGAAGAGCTTGAACCATTCCTAAGGCTTCGCGTTCCTGTGAAGAGTATCGCTGCTGAGTAGGGTTAAGCTTGCGACTCGTATAAGCCACAGGATGCAAATGTGCACCATCCATAGATGGCTGTAAAATTTTTAAACGGATGAATGGCGAGAAAGGGACTTCGGGTTGGAGGAGAACACCACCGGTATATTTGTCGGATGCATCGACATCGAGAACAACTGGTAACTGGGGGTCCATGGGCCTCAAAATTGGTGTAGTAATTAGAGCATTACGTGTAGCTTTCCAGGCTTCGATTTGCTCGTCACTTAATGTAACAGGTACATTTTTGCCTTCCAAAGACGTAAGACTATAGAGAGGCCCAGCCAATTTGCTGAAAAGCTTAATGTAATCACGAAAGTAATTACATGAATTAAGGAAAGCCCGAACTTCCGTAACAGTTCGTGGCATGGGTCTCTCGAGGATTGCCTGGATCTTTGAAGGATCTACTTGAATGCCGTGTCTGTCAATAATATGACCCAAAAATCCTGTTTGCGTGACAAACCAAGCGCATTTTCGGGTGTTTAACTTATAGCCACATAATTGTAACTGTCCCATTACTCGAGTAGCATTCTGGGTCGCTGCTCTGACGGTATTACCCCATGTTATCACATCATCTATCATATTGGCCGTGATATCTCGAACTGGCTGAAGGCATTCATCCATTGCCTTCTGAAAAGTAGCAGGAGCGTTGGTTAATCCAAAGGGCATAACCTTGAACAAATATTGCCCCTGAGGTGTAACGAAGGAACAAATTTTTTGTGCTCTGTCAGTGAGTTCTATTTGATAGAATCCTGACTTGAGGTCAAGTTTAATGTAGAATTTATGACCTGAAGCTTTCCTTATTTCGTCTTGTACCACAGGCAGTGGGTAAGCTGACTTCTCTGTATGAGCATTGACTTGTCGAAAGTCTATTACCATTCGTCCCTTTGGCTTACCGTCTTTGGGAACAAGTATTGCACGACTGGAGAATGGGCTTTGACCACGGTACAACACTCCTTCACGTATCCCTGCACGAACGAAATCTTCTAGTACATGGGTATCTTGGGGCGAGTAACGTCCCGGGGCGGATTTTAAATTGACATTGGTGTCTAGGATTATGTCGTGCTTAACCCCTGTTGCACGCGTAGAGCTACCTGCAACTTGTGTTGCATCAAATAATGCTTGAAATTTTGATTTGAGAAACAGAACGCTACTGTCTATTTCTTTCTGTTCAGCCACAGAGATGGGTGGAGGTGGACGGATGCTTAGCTGTGTTGGGAGTTCAGTTGGGCTCTTCAATGCCTTGAAGTCAGTAGGAACATTTGTCGATGTCCAGGCTGTAACCTTTCTTGCATCGGATTCTTCCTTTGAAATAGGTGTAAGCAACGGAGCGTTAGGAAATTTAGTGAGTTTGACACAGTCAGTGCCAGGAACGTAGAGAGTTCCTAATTCGTGTAGAGTTGATCTTCCTAACGTTAAAGGTGCGGGAAATGTTCCATCTGGCACTACCCCACAGACTCGCTGTAATGAAGTTCCGTGTCCAAAATCAACTGAAACGGTGCAGTCGTAATTAACCACGGGACCTAGTTTCTTTGCGACTCCTTGTAGCTGTAACGGCGATTTTGACAAAATTAAATTATTAAAAGAGAGAGTGGAAGCAATAGAGGAAACAATATAGCAACTAGCAGTACCACCATCAAAAAATGCAAAACTTTCAACTCCGTTTATCTGACATGAAAAAATCGATGATGATTGGTAGCACCTTGCCTAGAAATATATGCCGAAATATAAGGAAATTGTTGAGAACTAAGGTGTAAATTTTGTTTTGAATGAAATTTATTTTTATTGTCAGTAAGGACTGTTAGATTATCTAGGCTCACGGCGTCAATGTTGAAAGCGCCGCTGCCAAGGCCCTATTCAGGGTTCTCGTTACCGTTATAATTGCTAGTATAGGTTGATTCATTAAGCTCATTAGATTTAGTGGGGATTGGATCCAAATCTTGAAATTCATCTGAGTCCCAGAGTTCGTAATCTTTGTCTTCGAAATGGACTGATTTATTCGCGTATGCAGAAACGGAATGATTTGACCGACGAGGTGGTGGAGGGGGGGCCTTTTGTTAGACATGGGAGAATTATTGTGTCGATTATCCGTATTATTGGGATTAGAACTTAGTTGTTTTTGTTGTTGATTTCTCTTTTGCTGTCCAATTCGAGCCCTAAATGTACCAAAAAACTCGCTTCCTGGGGATTGTTGGTTGAACCTCTCTGATTTTCGAGTACCTCTGCAATCAGTACTGAAATTACCTAATTTCCCACAATTATAACACACTGTTTGGGCTGTTGCTGCGTTGACAGAGGCTATTGGATCATTGAAAACAGGGGATGGCGAAAAATGCGAAGCATCATTTTCCGCTCGGAGAGGATCTTGGAACACTGGAAGAGGCTCTCGATCGAGAGGACGGGAAGACAACTGCGCCATCCAGTTCTGGTATTTTTCTGCAATGGTCCAAGCAATTGACAAAGCATTGTGTAGAGGAAAAGCGTCGTTCTGCTGGACTAGAGTGTTCTAGACCATACCAGCATGAGTTTGTAGAGTGTACTCAATCGTATACTCCACTTCTCTATCGCAGCGTTCTCTGGTCGGAACTCTAAGGAACGCCTGTTCAAAACGCCTCAAGAATTGAGCTGTGGACTCTTTCTGTAGCGGGCCGGTTCGGAAAGAAATAAAAGCGTCTACAGGACTTCGCAACTTATTTGATAACGAAAGGATCTGTAGAATAGCTTCAACAGTCATTGGCCATGTCGGTCGATGGGTTCTGCAGAAAGAGTTGACTTGCTTGAAATCATCCTGAAAGAGGTGACACACTCTCTGAGGCCATAAATGGTAATAAGTACCCTCTTGGATTAGCGCCGACTGAATTTCTTGCAGGTGCAATAGGTTTTCAACGTCGCTTGTTTTTGAGAGCGGTTTTAAACCAGGACGAAACGGTTTGTTGCTATTTCTGACATCCAGTGTGGACTTATCCAAATCAGATTCCGCGACGAGTTCGCACCAGTATTTCCATAGCCACTGTATATATTCACTATTACTGTTATACAGCGGCCAAGTCTTACTATCCTCCCTATCTAGATTTGGGTCTGATAAGCAAAGTAAATTTGTCTCGTTTCGTGGACCTGGTGAACGCTTTGGAGCTCTAAACAGACCTCTTGCTGGGTTCTAAGTTGACTGCAAACCCGGAATTGAGAGAGGGCCTCTCTTATTATCGTGGTCCAAATTAAAGTCTGACTTTGAAGGTTCAGCCTTTTCCCTGCCCTTGGTCTCCTTGATTTCCTTGATTTGCGATTCGGAAAAGGATTCTGTCGGAGTAATCGCAGACGAATTAACTACTGATTCCAATTTATCCATTCTTTCGCTCAAAACCGATTGCTGCAAACTAATGTTCTTGAGTTCTGCCAGTATCTCCGACAGTGATGCTTCTGGTAATGCTTGAATCTCTGAAGAACTCTTCGCAGATGTCGCGCGAGTGGTAGCTGGAGACATTTTATTGATAGTGAAATTTAAAGATGGTAGTTGAGGTACCAGCGCAAATAGCTATTTGTGCGTTTACTTTACGGTTAACAAAAGTACTTACGGTAGACTCTGAACTCAAAGCACGCCTGTAATCTTTAACACAGAATGCCTGGTAAGTTCGTTGAGTCTGTAAATTGATTGTCTCCTTCCTCCAACCGAAAACTCCTAATGATGCTAACTATATTTAAGATTACATAATAGCGCCTACGACATAATAATTACTTGCAAGATAATATCACGTGATCAGGACACAGTGGCAAGCCCCAGTCTAATTACGAGCTAATTTGCACTAAAACATATCTACAAAATGGATCCCTTACAAAATTTCTCGGCTATTAGAGCTATTTTGGTAACCTTCATCGTTACCCACACGCACAAAATTATCATATGTGTAATGCAATAGTCGGGTCGGATGGTGCAGTGGTACACTGTCCGGGCCGTTGTCCCAAGTAGAGTCTGGGTAGCTTGAACACATGCCCCACTTGAGACAGCAGAAAGCTGATTTGAATCCAGCAAGACCCTCACACCACTTCTCTCGCGGTGATATTGTATTCGCAGAATGATGAAGGCATGCTCAGATAACCATGGGGTTTTTCTCGCTTTTCCCTGTGGTGGTTATTCACGGAAGAAGGTACATGTCATAAGGCGTTATTCTCGTAGTGGTATCTGCAAACGAAATCTGAGTTTGAGAGTCTCAAATGTCAAATTGAGTTATTCTGTGAAATATACATATCTTTCGTAATCATGCGCGTCATAGCCTCAGGCTGCATACGCTAAAATGATTTAAAAAAATCTGTTAAGGACTGTGCCCGGCAAGTTAGTTGGTCCTAGGGACCAGCCTAATATTAGAATACGAGAAGGCTAAAGCGGATCGGCTATAGATAAGTGCAAGGACAGTCGTAAGTTAGCCGATCGCCCCTCCACGGTGTTAAGCGAAAATACTTCGAAGTTTAGGGTAGCCGAACGAGGTATCTGCGAATACGAAGGGGGAAAGAGGAAAGCGTAGTATCAATGTGGTACGAGACAATATTGTAATTATAAGTAGAGAGACGCTGACTATAGTTGGGCCTCATGTAAAAATATTGATCCTTTGTTGGTATTGATTGTCGAGTACATCCGACTTATCCTTAACGCCTTACACAAACGCCGTCCTCGTCCCCAGCTACCCACCGTGGTAGTAGGGTATGATTGTAGTGGTGTTTATTCGTGCTATGTAGAGTCCAAGACTATTATAACACTAGGGCTCCTCTCTGATCCAGGCCACATCTTTTACAGTGCTCCTATCCCCTTTTACCTCGAACCTAAGATCATTGATACATTGACCCGTGATGGATAGCCATTTAGCTGAGTAATTACCCGTAGAATTCAACCACCTTTTGTACGGAACCTTCTGCTCAAAAAAATTGAAAAAGAGCAGCCATGGAAACTGGTACGCGGGAAAAAGTCTCAAAAACCTGCAACTCCAGCCAGGCGAGGCCTAGACACCAGAGTCACACGAGGTGCGTATCCCCATCTGTATCTCCCTAATATCCCATAGTCCAGATATCCTCCTTATACCGACACCACCAGCGCTCAGGTAGCGGTGCTCTTTCCTTGGGAGACGGTATAATGCCAGAATATTTGTAAACAGTGAGAATTCATCTTGGTGAAAAGGGCCAACTTAGTCTGATCCATCACCACCATAACGGGAGCTGGGTACGCCCCGGAAACTCATTTGGGTGAATTTTTCTCCGTGACCAAGTAATGCGTGTTTCTATTGACTCTGAAGATAAACTCCGGGTTCGTAGGGGACACCTCGTACAGGTAGAAACGCCGTCATTGTCCCTCGGTAGTAGGGTATATACATATATAAAGGGCCCAAAGAAGCATAGCTACACAGATAAGAAGCGAAAATATCAGGTTCAATTTTTATCTTCACCAAAGAAAAGTCCCTGGAATAGATGCCACAGGTTGCCTATGTGGATTCCCCTCCCAAAATGTGACGCATATGATCATGGCTTGACCGCGATGGTCGAAAGGAAGAGCTGAAATGTGGAGGAAAGCAAAAGAAATATCCTTTGAGGCGATTATGAATCGCCCAAAAGATGTTGCAAGAATAACTTGTTGAATTCTCAAAGAAGGATGGCTCGAGCAGTTTCGCCTCGTGAGAGATGTTGAAGCCACAATAGAAGCAAGGAAAAGTAGTCCGGAAAGGAGAGGAGTCGGATGAAGAGAGAGTGGGAAAGGGGTCCATATGCGAATATACAGCATTCAACGTGCTTCCTGAGGGTAAGTCTTTGACTAACTTAAAACAAAGAAATAAGACAGGCAGAAATAGGGGTTTCGCCGAAATGTTTCCTCTTTTGTATATACAATAGGTATACATTCCTGCGTGGGCCATTCAAGGCACTGTAACAGGCTAATGAAATAAAATTCAAATTCAAATCTTTAGGTTTGAGACGCTGTATATTTCAAACTGCACCAATTGCTGCGTGCCACTTAATAAATAGCTTCAAAATCATGAAATGAACAAATATGAATACACATATATACATATAGTATTTTTTTTTTTTTTTTTTTTTTTTTAATTTATAATTTAAAAGCAGAGGAAGGTCATATCCAATTCTCCCTAGTCCCAGGTTGAGACCAGTAAAAATCTAAAACTTTAGAGAAGACATAACTTTAGGAGTATAACATTAAAGAGGTTCTATTGAATATTTTTTTGTTGTAAGCGGATGCGTAAGTCTTAGTTGCGTAAATACATGTAGCGACGCTTCTATTTGTGATAATGAGTCAGATGAAAGCCTTCTTAACGAAGGAGATAGGAATGGCAACTTAGGGCGTGTTTGTTTCCTCGCTGCAATCTTGGGTATCTTACACTATGCCGAACTGGACACAGGGACTTTCGCGCATATCACGATAGATTCCATCACAAAGATGCCCTTATGACTTGCTCCTGCGGGGGTAACAAGTCAAAGCATCCACTTGGCTTTTTGCCCCCTCGTGCGAGGAAAACTGACTGCCGCCGATTATTGTCGAAGCTTGGATACACTGGATTTCCTCCTCGGCACTGCCCACGGTGCTAAACGTTTCTCATTTATACTGGAAAAGACAGGTTTCCTCTCGGATATATTTGCCCGATCCATGCCGCATGACCCTATTTCATGTGAGAGATACGCTGTACAGCGCTAACAGTAATACATAAAGAGGTAGTTTTTATAAGCCTTCTGGCTCATCAAAAAATGTAGTGTATGTTGTAGATTGTAATAGTCACAGTGTCACCCTAAGGGTTGGAGTGGTAGCTTTAGCTGTAGCCCGTTAGACCAAAAACAAAAAATAAATAAAAAAATAAAATTAGGTATCGACCCTAAAAAGGTCGCAAAGCAGCATTGCCATACAGATAAGAAGCGAACACATCGGTTTCAAATCTTATCTGTATTGAAGAAAAGTGCTTGGAGTTAACAATCCAAGCTGTCAGTGTGGATATCCTTTGGAAAACGCCAAGCACGTGGTGATGTCCTGCCCACGAAGGGTCAAAGGAAGGGGAGAGGTGTGGAGGAAAGCTAAAAACCGGTCATTCGAAGCAATGATTAATAACCCAGAAGATCTCAGTAGAATAATGCAGTTGGATTCTCGACCAGGGATTTTTAGAGCAGTATCTTTTGGCCGGGGAAGTGGAGAGGCAAGTGTTGGAGAGGGAAAAGAAGAGATGCTTCGAGTGGAGGGATCCGCACTGCGCCGAGCAGTGTGAGCGCACTTTCTGAAGGTAGACCTTAAAAAATTGTCGGTCGACTACGCCATGAGAGTAGTAACCGATATATAGTTAGGCTAGCCAAGAGTTTCACTGTCATAAAAAGTTGTATGAACAGTAAATGCAAGAGATCAGTACTTCGAGCTTCGTACGGTGGCGACTGAACGAGTACTAAGTCTAGTGCTGCAGAGCGTGGCCACAGATTCTTTATGGCCGAAGTTATCTATGGTTTAAGCTAAGCGGATGATTATCGAACAATTCAAGTACACAAACACGCGATATCAGCGGTGGTATGTAAGACGTAGAATTGTATGTATAAAAACTATCTCTCTGAGTGTAGTAGTATTAGTAGTATTTATTTTTCGTCTAACGGAGCACGTGCTTCGCACCTGTCCTACTAATTCCCTGGAGGAACATATGACGCCGAGGGGTAAGCCTCGGGCATCTAAGAAAAATAAATTTTTACAAGACTAGGGCGCGATTAAATGGCTGCAGAAACATGTTTCTAGTTGGAAGGGATGCTTTTCAGTTGTATGGGGCATGTTTGGTTACAGAAGGTTTAAATAACAATATCGTTACAGATAGGGGTTTTGGCGTTGGGGATTGGTCATGCCATTCTACATGCAAAACATGCTAGTCATGCTGGAGCAGCTGTTTGTAACTATGATGATGATTTGAAGGAGTAACGGAATTGGCTATATGGGGGAGATTTCCAGATGAAAGAGAAGGAGGGAGGTCATTGTGACTAAGGTTATTGTTATTCTTTAAGGCCAGTGTGGTCATTGCAAGCAGACTCCGTTGGAGTAGAATCTATATCGTCTCTTTACAGTGTTTTCGTGGCTAGTGAAGTCCATTTGTTATTATCACATTTATCTTCAAACATTTATCTGCTGCCGCTAGTTATATGGTAGGGATAAGACTCTCCACATTTGTGGAAGTGTAACAGGGAGATAAACAGTCCGACCTCATAGCCCCCGACTGTGCAACAACTGCTCCTTATCTTCTCCATCATTAGCATTAAAATTTCTGTTGTTTTAATTAATTTAATCTTGGTTTTTTTAAAGAACACATGTCAGTGTAAAATTGGGTTTCCTGAAACCACTTGTGAAGCACTTCTCCGCCTTTATAAGTGCCGAGGAGAAAGGAGAGAACTTCTGAGTTTTGACCCGTGGGCAGTCTAGCACGTCTTTTAGCTATGTGGCAGAAAAAGAAGTGAAGAGGTGATTTATAGCGGCTGCATCGGCAATAAATTGTGGCGTCCTGTAACGGCTGGCAAGCCTTAATATGATCTGTAGACTATGCTTGGTATCGCAGTCTTAGGCTTATGCAGAGAGGCACCTTGGGAATATGATCATGTGATATTGGTTAGGTAATGAACGTATGTTTTGTAGTATTTGCCTCAGGCAGAAGAGTTACAGAGTATGGAATATTTGACCTTGTAATTACTGGAGTTTACTCTCTAAAGATTTACTATAGATTACCATAGTCTATATCTATTGCCTTACGCTTGTATAGCACAACCGTGACAGAGAGACCCACTTCGCCCGTGTCTTATTCACCCCTGTGATTCTTGTATCACCATCAGCGTCTTTAATATTCTCAGATGGTGTACTTGCACTACGGTGGCTTGTTGGTAATAGAGCCAGAGTCGGCATCACAAAATTACTTCTGGTGTTATTTACTAATAACTTACCTCCTGTAATTCCACGTGTTCCGTCGTCAAAAATACACTGTTGACCAAGCATGTAGATCCTACTATTAATCAGACCTACTCCGTCGATCTGAGAGTCAGCAACTGATAACGTCTCTATAAACTCGCGGAATGATGTCGGGAGGTGTTAAGGGCTGCGCCCTGGATGTATGACTGGTCTGGTGACTAAGCCCAGTCTGCCCTAATCAAGGAATAACTATACGCCGTTAAATATGTATAGTTATACAGTGCTGGTCTTGGTTATGCTTTATGAACAAGTCTGCAGGTTTATGCAGTCAGTCCACGCTAAGGAAAGGGGTTGCGCTTAGTCCTTCGGTTGCGAGTTAGAAATAGCCAGAGGGATTAGGTGAGGAGTGTACGAGCGCAGGTATACGAGCATGCATACGAGCTCATGTGTACGAATTCATCTACACGAATTCATGTATACTAGTTTATGGGTACAAGTTGGTTTGTACGGGTTATAGGTACAAGTTCATGGGGATGACTTCATGTATACGAGTTTGGCATATCAAGGAGTTGGTGATAGAGGAGGGACAAAATAGCCCATTCCCTCGTACATTTGTATCTACTCTGATACTACGGTATTAATCGTGTATAGGCGCTAAAATTCGACTTTTACAGGGTATATAGGCTTTTACTAACTTGAATTAGCATGACGATAAGTAGATCTCCCCACCTAAACTTTAAATTTGTATGGCAAAAATTTCACAACGAAATATTCGTTGGTTTTGCTTTTTTGGTCCATTATAGCCATATATTAAATTTTTAATTAATTAATACATTTCATAAATAAATTATACTTCTATCTAGCTAATAATTTACATATCCGCCTTCAGCTTCGTAAACGGCTCTGATTCTTCGGGGCATCGAATCTATCAGTTTCTCCAAGTCATCCCCATTAAACCCCAGATCCCACGCCTCGTTCACTATTTGACGAAGATGCCCTTGACTCCGCTGCCCCCTTGATCCAACGCTGGATAAAGACGCTCCATGTACGCTTTCATATAACTCCACAAAGTTTCTATCGGATTTAAATCAGGAGAATATGGCGGCCACTCCATTAGAGAAATATTCCTCCTTTCAAACTCACGCATAGTTTGCCTCGACTTGTGAGGAAGGGCGTTGTCCTGCATCACATCTAGTCCTGGTTCCCGAAAGACCGCACTCTCTATGAGAGGCACTATCCTCTCGCAGTAACTGGCCGCAGTGATATGGCCCCACTCCTTCTCCCAAATCAGGCAAGGCCCCTTCTGTCGTCCAAAGAAAGATCCCCAGAACATCCACCCAACTCTCCTCCGCGTCTTGGCTAGGACACAGGTATCTTCGTACTCTTCCCCAATCTTTGACTTAAACTTAGCTCAAGGGAACTCTAAATCTTAGGAGCCTTTAAGGGACTACTGACCTTTCTTGTGACCCAACGATCACTTTGCCGACCATTCATAGCCCAAGTCTCGTCGGACCAGAGGACTCTCATCCAATGTTCCTTCCGCCAGTGGAGATGTATTCTGGCAAACTCATATCTCTTCAGTTTGTTGACTGAAGAGATAGGAGGTTTTAATCGTGCAATCCTGCGTGCATATCCCCTCTTTGCCAGTTCACGTCGGATCACATTCTCGCTCACACCAAAGTGCCGAAATATAAAATGTGCAAGTTGGAAAAACGACATCCGACGATTTTCCGATGATAAACAGACGAAAAATTCTATTTCATCGACCTGGGAACTACTTAGAATAGGTGGCCTACCACTGGAGTACTGAGGCTCGGTATTTTCAACGCTCATGGTGTATTGTACCTGTCGCCATGTAATCCCAAGGCGTTGAGAGATTTTGACGTAACTGTGTCCCTCACTGGCCAAGGTTCTAACCTGCATATGTTACTCTCTTAACCTTATCAATTTGTAGATTTCAGACTTACTTGAATACGTTGAGTTTGTGTTAGGCGTTTTGCATAAGTAGGAGATGCTGATGATGGAGAAGGTTGTTGAGGTGAAACCATCTTTGCGGCAATCTAGTACAGTAAATTAAAATCTTCTAAAGTAGTTGACTTAAGGTTCAGATGCACTCACATGAAGTAAAAATTAGATAGATGAATGAAATAAAAGTATGCCGTTGAGCAAAATAATAGTAAATAGCTGACAATGATTTAAACGAAACGACCTCAGGTGTGCGCGAGTGAAGAAAGGTGCAGGCATGAAGGTGGGCGTTGGACTTCATATACAGATGCATATCTCTTATGCCTTAGGCCATAAGATTTTAAAATTTGAAGCTAACAGGGATACTGTGGATCTATCGTGAGGTAACCTGGAATATCACCACTTTATCTCCACTTTATCCCCGCTTTAACCCCTGTACCCTATAAGAAGCGGATCAACGAACAATACCCTATCATGAGAGTACAAAGATAGAATATATACAGTTTGTGGCACTCGCTTGTCGGGCAGTGACCGACGCCAGTTACCCTTCACAGGAGGGAGTGACCAATAAGGTGTGATCTGTTAGTCTGATTTAACGCATTGTACAAGTCGTGGATTTTATGTTCGTCTTGAACTGTCAATTTTAGACTCCAGGAAAGGAGCTGCTGAAGCCGTGGTAGGAAGGATGATATCAATTAATCCCTAAATTGTTTACAGGCGTGGAGAAGCGCGGACGCGTTTTGCTTGGCGTTCCGGTTGCGGAATGTGTCATCCATCACCTTAAGCAACCCTAGAGCATCTGAAATTCTCCCGCTGTTCATCATTAATTGGAACAGGCCCGTTGTCAATGCTTTGGCAGTCCCAGTTACTGCTTGACTATAGAGTTCCATAAAGAAATCAGGAGCCTCTATGAAATTCCGTTCTAATACATCACGTTGATATATATATAGAAGTATTCCGTGCATTGTAATCCACTCGTTAGAGTCCGAATGATCGTATGTAGGGTGTCATTTGAGTGGCTTTGCTTTACTAGCTGGCAACGGTTCTACAGTCTTAATTGTAGTTGTGACGTCTTGTTGGAGGGCAGCTGGGGGTTGAGTGGGTATGCTGGCTTGGGCATGTGCTCTCTGTTGAAATGATTGCTATCATGAAACAAGTAACGTCCAACTTTCAATGTGATAGTCATTTGCACTCACGTAGATCTGCACGTACTAATCTTTCCATAAAGTTGTGAGGCTGGTAAATACGCTAAACCGTATTAACACAAATCACAAGATTTCTGTTTCTTTAGATAGATATTATATTTTTTAGCAATCTGTTTTCTAAGCTGGAGTAATAAACAACTCCACAGCTTACGATTAACAGCCTCTTACATTCCAAAATCTGCAAGATCATGATAAGTGCCTAATCAGTCTTAACAAACTGTTGCTAATCCCTTCCAAATATCTACATGTTATGAGCCCGGTGCACTAGCATAAGCACTTATTATAAAGGTGAACCCTAAGCGCTAACATATCGTTTCTACAGATTCGATACCTCAAAGATGTCTAATTCATCTACTTCTCCGCTCCCTCAGACTAGCTTGTTGCAAAGTTCGGAAACTGTCGTTTCTAAAGATTTCTTCACGATAATCGCCAAAGAATACGGTGGTCGTTCCATGAACTTAACCCACGTCGAGCCCCTCGACGGGCAATTGAACTACGATTCATGGGCCTCGACCATGATTGCTGTATGGAGTACGCTTGGGTTACACGAATTAGTTGTTGAAGGTTTAAAACCAGTGGATGACGCCGACACTGAAGAGAAAAGGTCGTATAAGTCATTATACACTTTGGCTTTAGGTGTCTACATTCAAGTTGTTAAATCTGAGATACGACATAGTATCCTCGACAAGATTGACCCTCACTTTATGTGGACGCACCTAAAGATGATGTACAGGAAAGATACTGCGTATTCTCTTGTTTATCAATTAGGGAACCTATATGAGCTTAAATCAGTGTATAATGCTTCTCAGACTCTCTCTTCTTTCATCGAGCAGTTTGAAACACAATGGTTTAAACTTCACAAATTGTCCCGAGAATCTACAGATCCTGATCGTCGTGAGATTGCATCCTTCTTTGAGAAAGATACTATTAAGCGTGATTTCCTTCTTGGATTCTTGGCCCGTCATAAAAAGAACGTCGTTGATAATCTCACGACTAAGAGTAATCTATCTTTTTCTGAGGTCAAGCAAAGACTCGTTGATACGGATGAGGTAGAAACTCCTCATTCCGCGTTTTTAACTACCGTGGAAAAAAGGCCGAAACCTCTAACCAGGCCCGCAAATATCTCCAAGAGAAAGGAATGCAACTTTTGTCGGAAACATCATCCGAACAAGGCATCCAGTCACATGTGGAATGATTGTCGGATGTTGAAGGAGATGAAAAAGCATAAGGCGAAGGAAACTCCTCATGTTAGTGAAGAAGCTCTCATGACTCTCTCATCTACAGACAAGGTTAGTAAACAGAATTTCTATCTTGATACGTGCGCAACTTCTCACATGTGTCCATACTCAGATCGTTTCGAGCTCCTCTCAATATGTACCAGATTTGTGACGTCAAGTTCGGGGGAGGAGATGAAAATCTTGGGGAAAGGATCTATTGTGTTGAATTGTGTATTATCAGATAAATCTATTTCTTCATTTCGTCTCAGAGATGTCTTGTATGTGCCATCACTTAAACACCCTCTTTTTTCATGGAAAAAAGAAAGAGCTAAAGGCTATAAACTTTATGATGATGGTAACGTAATGCGTGTCATTAAAGACAAAAAGGTCTGGCTTGAAGCAATCTTCTGTGGCTCTCTACCGGTTATACCGGAGTTGAATCTACCAATTAAAGAAATTGCATATCTTACCTACTCTTTTTGGCACCAAGCAATATGCCACTCTGCCCCTTCAACTATATCTAAAACAGATAAGTTAATTCAGGATTCCAATAATATTCCTGATTGTCCTAAAGACTTTCACTGCGAGGCCTGTGCTCTGTCTAAGTCAACTCACAGTAAACCTCATGCAGCTACTTCGAGATTAATTACACCAGGAGAATATCTGCATTCTGACCTTAGTGGTCCGTTCCCAATAGTATCTCTGTGTAATTCTCGTTATTATATTTCATTCATTGATGATGCAACTCGTTATTCTTGGGTCCACCTCTTAAAATCTAAATCTGATGCTGTTCAAGCAACAATTGATATGATCACCAAGATTGAAACCAAAAATAATTGTCGAGTAAAATCGTTGAGAACTGATAATGGTGGTGAATATGTAAATTAAAAATTTTCAAAATACCTAGATCTGAAGGGGATAAATCATGTCTTGACTCCTCCCTATTCTCCTGAATCTAATGGCGTCGCCGAAAGGTTAAATCGTTCCATTGGCGAGAGTATACGCGCCATGCTAATAAGCACTACCAATAAACGGTTATGGGCTGAAGCAGTCGAAACTTTCATATACACCAAAAACCCAGTAGCTCATAGTTCCGTTAGTGGGCGGACACCTTTTGAGGCCTTCAATGGCGTAAAACCCACTATTAAACATCTTCAGCCATTTGGCAGAGCATGCTTTGTTCACATACCGGAAGCTAAGCGTACTTCAGGTTGTAAGCTGCTACCAAGGGCTGTAAGAGGTATATTCATAGGATACACCAAGGTGCCACATCATTACCGTGTTTTCGTTCATGAATATGGTAGAGTAGTTGTCTCAGCTGATGTAGGTCTTACAGGGTGATATCACGTCTAAACTTGAGTAAGTAAAGCTATGATAAGATGTTGTTGTGGAAAAAAAATATATCTCTTCTAATTACAGGTAACTAGCTATCTAGATATAACTCGGAACTGGTAATGTGACCAATGTCATGTGATTGAGTTTTACCAACACTGGCAACTCTTAAATTACGGCTTAGACTCGTAGTCCAATATTTTGTCCATACTAATTTGACTTGTCCAATTAAGACTCCATCTCTCAAGTCACACCTCATTATTCATGCTAGAAATTTCGATGTTATTCCCGTTTGACCCAGCCTTCTACTCTGACCTCCAATTTATTATTATTGACTAAGTTTTCCAACGCTTTGTTAGGATTGCTCTTGGTCATAGCATCCGCCGGATTATCACTACCATTGATCCATCTGATCTCATAGAGCTCACGACGTTCGTAAAACTGCCTAAGTGCCATGATGTCGATCATGAGACGTTTTTCCTTGGTTGTGCCAAGCTTGATGAGGCATTCATATAGGGAGTAAGAATCTGTGCAAACAATAGTAGGAATTGGTGGAAGTTTTAATTGATCGGTTATCATTTTTAGAGTAGTGCTAATAGCGTAAGCGATATCGGCACCTGCTACCATCCCCAAAATCTCAGACGCGAGAACACTTCTTGTGACCCTTTTTGCCTTATTCAAGCTATAATGGACAATATTGCCCTTGAGTGTGAACTGGTAATCTTCTTGAGGCTCCTCGTTGGCTAGAACAATAACAAATCCGATTTTTGAACTTAGATCTGTATTATTCGCAAAGGACCCATCAATAAAAACAAAAAGTTTTGCTGAACTAATCGAGAGCACAACATTCTTTAATCAACGCTTGGTATTTTTCTTTTGCCAGTTAAGTCTTTTATTTAATTGGACTATATCCTCGATAGAAGGATCTTGTTGTTGGGCAGCTATCGAAAGATCAAAGCAAGCTTCCGGTTGACAAATAGAAGCCAAGTAGGCACCACGAGCACGTTGCTCGATGTAAATTTGTTTACAATCATCAGAGTTGGCATTAATTAGTTCAGTTTTGTTTCCTTGGCCTTTCTGGCATAGATCAATTGATCCGTCTACATGAAGTGACAAAGTGCACCCGTTAAAGGAAATAGAATTTTTCGTTGTCAAATGTTCTTTTGGTTTAGCCGTAAATTTAAGTTTAGCTTCTTCGCGATCTGAAAATTGTTTTTCGCCAAGAATGGGCGTATCGTCAGTCTGCATAGCTACAACACCGAATGCGTCTCTACCATTACTAATTAGAAAGCAAGGATCGTAAGTCAAAGTTTGCATAAGAAGCTCTTCTTTATGATGGTTGTTATATGTGACCCACCAGTGGGTTCCTGCCTCTGGAATACCATATAATGGTTTGAGGATTACCAAAATGGAATTGTTTGGGTAGCTTTTGCGAAATTGTTCTGGAATCTTTGCATAAAATTTTCGATTTAAAGAACTTTTAGATTGTGTATAAGCCTGGCTAATATCTCGAGTCCAGAGACCCATTTCCCTATCATCCATGGCTAGCAATGAAGGCGAAATTGCTCCAACAAGTCGCTGACTAGCTTGTTGAATTGTCGGTGACTGGGTTAGTATTTCCTTCTTTTCGGAGTCGCCCCATGCAGCTACCACCATTCTTGTTTTTTCATAAGGATTGGCTGTACCTTTTCCTTTGACTTCGCGAATAAGACGAGTATTGAATAATCTTACTTGATCGTGTTCGATAGGGTTATATTTGATAATTTTTACAACGCCATTTTTGATTAAACTATTGAATTCTGCACGATCTGCTTCTTTAAATGGTTTGCCGGGGGTACTTATAGCTCCTTGTTCACGAAGTTGGAGTGACAGTTTGAGGTCTGATATTTCTTTTGCAGTGAGAAAAATTTCGTCTTTGAAGCTAATATTGGGAGCTTTTAAATCAATTTCTGTAAGGTTATCAAATAAAATATCATTAGTAAAATTTTCCTGAATAAACCTTGACTTGTTTTTCGATCCTTTTGGCCTTCCTCGGCCTCTTTTTAGTTGATTAATAGGGTCAGTTGTTTTTCCAATTGTCTTGTCATTTTGACTTGAACTGTAGTCGTCAGTATCCTGCGAGTTTGGGTCTAATTCTGAGATAGTTTCAGGTTTCTCAGTTTCTTTTTCTTCTCCTATGCTGAAATATGGTTTTACGGCTGTCGCTCTAAAATTTTTTGGACCGTAAGGCATCTCAATAACACACTCCTGGTGGTCAATGTCCAATCCTACCAGCTTGTAGGGTCCCTTCCACCCTTTGGCCTCTCTCCATACAATCACATCTGACTGCAGAGGTAGATTCAAGACTGGGAGTGTGTTTGGTCCATTTCGAGTTGCAAGCGCGTCATTTATTGATCTTTGAGCACGAATCTTCTTAATTTCATGCATTGCCTTTTCAATAGCTTTTGCTCGGATCTCAATGGACGGTGATGGCGCTGAATCCTTTACCATTCGCGGATAAGCGCCGTATACCAGAAGTGTGGGAACAAGTCCATGAGGACCTACGGAATCATTTAATGCTTTGAGTGCCATTTGAAGTTTCACTTCCTTTGGTACTCCTTGACCTTTTAGTTCTGCGCATATTATATCATATGCCCTTCGTAGCGGGATATGATACCTTTCGACCTTCCCGATACTGTGATGAGCTTCAACAGGAATTTCGTGAACTTGAGTTCCCATCAACTTAGCGCTTTGACGAAACTCTGCAGATGCTAGGTTTGTGCCGGCATCGTGGGATATAAAATCGGGGGGACCAAGATAAACATCTATACAACATGCCCGAAATGCATTCCACACAGTTTTCGCACTCATATCTGTTAAAAATCGACCTGCCTGATATGCGGTAGCTTCGTCGACTGCATGAAGGGTGTTAATACCATCTAGATTTAAGATATCAATTATAACAGTGTGGTTAAAATTTTACTCTTTGGGTAGTCTGAACTTGAATCGGCCGGGAGCCTTTCCATGAAGCTGACATTGGTGACAATATTTTGTTAGTGTTTCAACTAATTTATTCTCCACATTGTGCCCTGCTCTTTGCAGAACTCCAACAAGCCTTTTGACAGAAGAGTGCCCAAATCTTCTGTGCAGCTGACGCAGCTCTGATTCTGTAAGGTGACAGAATGCGACACTTTGTTCATTCTGGAATAGATGCATCCACGGATGCCCAAATTTCATAACAACAGGAACGATTTTCTGTCCTTGGATTAGTACATTTTGTAAATTATCCAGTATAACACCCATCCGCTTCATATCTTGGATGCAGAGCAAGAATGGGGTGTTTAGAGGAACTACGTGAAAAGTAATGGGTCCCAGAGGGGTATTGACTTCAGTTGAACCTAAAGACGTTACTTCGCCCTTACCAAATCGAATTTTATGTTCTCCTGCACTTGATTTGTCTATCTTAATATCTGGATTAAGCCTTTGTAGCGCAATAAATTGGGGTTCGCCGGCTGTTGAAACTCCTGCAGCGCCAGTATCAGGCATGATGCCATGAAACTCTATCTCTGAGTATCTTGAGTCAATTGAAGCTTCTTGTTTCCATATATCACTGGGAAAATTCGAGAAGCCAATCAAGGAATTTTTAAAGATGTCCTTTTTCGAGATGGCATGAAGTGTTGCTTGGTTGTTCAAGTGCACAACTGTTTTACGAGGATCGATAGGTCCGAATTCAGTAATCCATTGGCTATGTTTGGTTGGTTCATCAACTTTGGTAAATTCTTCTTCTAGTTCCCATTCAAGCAGGAATTGATCTATTTCGTCTTCAATATAATTGGTTATCCCATCAACACCTTCCCAATCGGCTAGAAAGGCTTGATAATATGCGGTAGAGACAGTTTTTCCTTGGAAGTAAGCTCAATTTTGAAATTTTGAAAACGCCTCCTTATGTTCGTTGGCAGGGTGGCTTGTTGACCAGCAGCCAGGTTTACCACATATGAAACATTTCTTTTGGCGGAATTCCGGTCCAAATTTCGCGTTATGACCGTGCGACTCGTTTCCTCTCATCGGAAATTTACCTTTCCTAAATTTACCCATAGTATGTGTATTTGTTTGATTACTGTTTTGATATCTTCCACCACCGTATTTTCTTTCAATGTAGTTAGTATTGTTGTCATTTATATTTCCATCTGTTTGTTCGAGGATATCTAGTGAGAATTGTGAGGAACTTCTTTGTTGTTGTTGTTCTCTTGTATGAATTGCGTTTCTAACTTGAGAAACAACTCCTTCAGACTTAGGTGCTGGATTAAACAACGCCAACTCGCATTCTCTAATTCCCTGACATCCATTAATCACTTGGTCTCTTATATTTTGATCAACGTGATAAGATCCCCAGAGTCCGTGCTGAATTTTCTGGAGTTTATTAACCATCATTGAAAAACATTCAAAGATTGTCTTTTCGGGGTATTCTTTTCTAACTGACAAAAGTGTTGTAGTCCTCCACCGTGTGAGATATTCTTGCTTGTTTTCTTCCGTCTCAAAGTGAGTTTTCGTCAATGCGATCATTTGATCAAAGTTGTATCCTTTATTGGCGAGTTGATTGTAGTAAAATTGTCTAGCGCGGTCTCTGAGCATGGATGAAAAAGCATTATGGTATTGCTCCTTATGAAGCCCTACTTTCCCACAATAGTCGAAAAATATAACTATTTTTGAATCCAGAATATTGTATAGCTCACCACTATACTTGCTTTCGTTATCGAAGTAGAGTTTTGCAAGGTCTGTTAGCTGCTTTGAAAATCCGTATGGTGGAAGTGGTTTATAGTCCGGAGCAACATACTCAGGTTGAGACTGGTTCTCATCTTTAGCCTGACCTGAAGACTTTTCATACTTCTGTGAAATTTTACTGTACCCTGCCGTATTGCCAGGGTAATTATTATCTTGATCTGCTTCTCTTTTTATAACAGATCCTGTAGCCTGGGTTAAAATAGTGTTTGGGTATAATGAAGATGACACAGGAAAATTTTGGGGGGGCTTAAATTGCTTTGAGAAACCGCCTACTCTACTTTCTTGTAAGATGATCTCTTCCTTAGTCCATTTATGGTCTTCTTTTTCTTCGAGTATGTCAATTAACTTGATGACATTCTTTCTGCTATCTCTTGCTATATATACTCCGTTCATGACAAGGAAGTTTTGAAGTAGTTTGATAATATCCGGATTACACTTTTTCATCATTTCAACATTCCAGTTCTCGAAATCTTCCCTATATGAATCCCAGAGGAGTCCAGCAATAAAATTATTCTCAATGTACCACGCAATTCTTTGTGCTATAAATGTATGTAAGATTGTACTTGGGGCTTCAGGTGCGAATGGATTCAGTTCATTCTCCCACTTTGTCATATCAAAGTACTTTTTGAAATGAACAAGTTCAGAGGGTAAAGAAGACATCTTGGTGATAAATTCACAGATTCTGTTAGCTTTTGTGAAAGTAGTTTAATGCGTTGGACGGAATCGTCGACTACGATAGGTCAATCGTTGGTTTTGTTGAGAGTGAAATATACTTGATGAATATAAAAATGTAAACTTATATAAACTAACTACATTCTAACATCTTATTAAATACATGTCTATTTAGTCGTAAGTGGTCCAGCAACAATAATACGACTTGATTGATCTGGCGTTACACGATCCCGGTGAGTGATCTTCCTATCGCTTTTGGAATTAGGCAAGTGATCCGCCTGCCTGCCCTTTTACCCCAGATACATCACGTGATGTCAGTTTCCAATTCGTAACAGGTTTCGTACGCGTTCTTGTCGTGCGTGAGATGACGCGACTGTGAGTTCAAGAAGTGACAACGGCCAAGCTGTCACTGTCACAATCTTCAGTACCTCCTCAGGTTACCTACAGCGAAGCCGAGTTATCTCTGAAGGACACTGCTAGCACAACTCGAAAAGTTCTGATCAAGGATCTTAATGGAATTGCCTCTTCAGGTTACACCCTGCTGCTCTGTGGCTAACCTGTAAAGTTAACCACTGATCAGTGTAGGTCTCACAGGGTGATATCACGTCTAAACTTGAGTAAGTAAAGCTATGATAAGATGTTGTCGTGGAAAAAAATATATCTCTTCTAATTACAGGTGGCTAGCTATCTAGATATAACTCGGAACTGGTCATGTGACCAATGTCATGTGATTGAGTTGTACCAACAGAAACATTCTTTCATAAAGAGCGTTTATTCTCTCCTGTCTATATTCGTTTACCCGGCCCGAGTAATTTTTTTCAGGGCAATCGACTGATTAATGGCCCTTCATGTAACAGTTTAAGCATAGTCCCTCTTTTATGGCCTTTGAAAACTGCTCTAGAGATGGTGTGCTCTGTTTTGATGAATAAGCTGAGAATTTTAGTTTACTGAGTGCCTCTCTCTCCAAGTTCAAGCGACCAAGGGATTGACCAACGTTTGCATTAGTGCTTGAAGATTTCTTGGCTTCTCGTCGAGCTCTCAAAGCAGCGTCAACAGTAATATTGGTGTAGTCAACTTTTTGGGCAAGTAATGAAATTGTATTGAATTGCACACTATCGTCCAGAAACTGTAATGCCAAGGACTTCTGTAAAACTGGGGAGATCCTACGTTCAAAGGCAGCTTTCCAAGTTTTTCCAGGCTTCTGTAGCTCAAAAGCAAGACGGGTAAAAGCGTTATGGAAGCGCAGAAATGAGATTGGGTCTCCCTTTTTAGCATAGGACTCAAGGTCCATCATACGAAGTTTATCTCACTCGTCTTCAGCTTTTCTTTTACGGTCTAGGTCGTCGTTGTCAGGAATGCCTCTGTTGTATAATATATATATGGAGATAGCCAAAGCATAGTGTTCTATGATTTCTGGTCTAGTCTTTTAGCCAAGTGGTAATGCATCGATCTCGTGTATTATGTAGGACAGCATCCATAGCCTGACATCATGGGTCTTGTCTTGTTCTTCCTCTTTTCCGCTGTCTACATGCCGCTCATAACAGTCGTATTGTCCTTTAAGATGATCTAACATTGCTTTGGCATTTGGAAACTGTTCTGGATTGTCCATCTTGAGAAACGGAGTTGTTTCACGCAAAGTTTTACCCGCAAGACGTCGCATGACGTAATTAATCTGCTTGTCATCTGTGGGAAACCAGTCAGAGTTATCTCGCAATCTAGCTTGGACTCCCAATCTCTAAGCGTAAAAATCCAGCTTGTCTTTATCTATTTTGTCATAGAATTGATCTGGATCCCCTACTTTTGCTGAACGGTGAAGGTTTGGTCCGAATTCATTGGCATGGAGCGAAGTTGTTGAGTTAGATCCCCTGATAGAAGTGGATTTGT
This sequence comes from Podosphaera xanthii, assembly GCA_028751805.1. Taxonomy (NCBI): domain Eukaryota; kingdom Fungi; phylum Ascomycota; class Leotiomycetes; order Helotiales; family Erysiphaceae; genus Podosphaera; species Podosphaera xanthii. The sequence goes on along the minus strand of JAPWIX010000001.1, from coordinate 3,817,961 downwards.
GATGGTTCAGAATTGAAAGATTGGCAACGATCTGGTTTGTATCAATTAAATATTGTTTTAAATCTTCGATTTTTTGATCTCGAGCATTTAATTCTGCTACCAAATAGTCGTTTGATTCGTCATGCAATGGCATTGGAAATTTTCCTGCCCAATTTTGTAGCATCATATAAAAATCCATTTGGTTGTTGTCCAGGCACAGAGCAATTTTGTGAAGCTCATGAATTTCCGTGTAAAGTACCTTTGCAGCCAGAGTGCAGAATTTGACATATTCAAACATGGCTACTGGATTTTTCTTCACCTCTTCATGGAAACGATCTGCTGTCATAATCTCTCCAGTTTTGGGCCATAACTTTTTTGCTCCGTCGGTACTTGGGTTAAACCAAAAAGCGGATTCTCCACCACCATTTTATTTTTTCGCCAGCTCCTCGATTCCATCTTGGATGGCTGCATCCAAAGAGTCAATAGTAATTCTATATTGACATTTGTTAAATTTTTCCTGAGGCAGATCCTGTAAAAAATTTTCGACGGTTGGCTCTTCGCAATCCCTATAGCATTTTAAACGTCAACGTTTGGGATTAAAGGAGGTTTGTCTAGGTGATGTTGTTTTTTCTAAGTCACTCAAGCAAAATGTGACTCCTTCACGAGCAGCTCCGCTACAGATATGTTCATCCGCAGCTCTTGCCATTCTCTCATTACCAAATGAATTTTTTTCCCGCTTCTCAAAATCAGAAATAGAGATAGATTTGAATAATATCACGATACGGCGAAACAAAGAGACAGGGCTACAGCCTTTTGGTGCAACATATGAGATTTGAATCTATCTGAACAACATATAGAAAGGCACATGTTTACATAGGTACCTAGCGTGTCAATCTGGCCTGTGCGTATGGCACGTGAGACGTGACATCTCACAAGCCACGCAACACACTGTACCGTCACAAGCTTGGAGGGGACGCCATCCAAAATTCACCAAAACCTTAGCAGGGCACAGAGCAGCATAGCAATGCTGATAAGAAGCGAGCACATTGGGCTCAACTCTTTTCTGTACAGAAGAAAAGTACCAGAGTTGACAGCCCAAAATGTCAATGTGGATATCCGTCTCAAAACGTCAGACATATGATCATGACGTGTCCGCAATGGGAGAAAGGACGGGGGGAAATCCTGTGAAAGTCAAAAGATAGGTCCTACGAAGCCATAATCAACAGCCTGGCAGACGTGGCTAGGATCACACAGTGGATACTTAATGAAGGTTGGTTGGAACAGTTTTGTCAGTATGCTGAAGGCACGGAGGCGATGATGACTGGGTAGGTGAGCTAAGGGAAGGCTGAAGGGCTCGAAAGCAATAGGACTAAAGGGCTCGAAAGCAATAGGACTAAAGGGCTCGAAAGCAATAGGGCTAAAGGGCTCGAAAGCAATAGGACTAAAGGGCTCGAAAGCAATAGGACTAAAGGGCTCGAAAGCAATAGGGCTAAAGGGCTCGAAAGCAATAGGACTAAAGGGCTCGAAAGCAATAGGACTAAAGGGCTCGAAAGCAATAGGACTAAAGGGCTCGAAAGCAAAAGGACTGGTGGGCTCTAAGGCACGAAGACTGAAGGTATGGTATGAATAATTAGACAAAGAACTAAACGTAAAGAACAAGAACTCTGCAGTTCTTGTTGGCTATATATACACATGTCTTGCCCTATGACCGACAAGCAGAGTAATCCAAGTAAACAATATCAACAAATGTTTCCTATGGATGCATTGAAAAAATAGTCCAAAGTAAACAAATCCGTGAATCCTTAAGCGAGATTTGTCTAATGTTCTCGCAATCCTAATCCCAATCCCAATCCTAAGAATCCTAGTCCAGATCTCGGAAAATTCTGACAAGTTTTGTCTTTTTTGTCAAGTTAAAGCCGTAATGAAGGAAATGATGACTAGAGCAGGCAAGGGATAAGACGATATCTACACTGGACGCACAGTGAAACGCACTTCTCGAAGGAACAAATTGTAAACAAAAAGATAACAAATTGCAGTTCTGGGGGGTTTTTTACTATGAGGTTTCCTCTTATATAAATATACTTAAGTTATAGCACCTGCATGGGTCCTAGGGTACCTGAACGGGATAATTGAAATCAAATTCAAAAGATACTGTCAGAAGGATATAAAATTATTTTACTTGTATTGAGGAGAGCAATACTATTTATGTGCCGAGCTTTCACCAGATGACTCAGCAATTCCCGACACTTCATAGAACCGTAATCAACACTCATCACTAATACTCGATAATGAATTTTATCCAGGTTTCCCAAGCGCCTCTGGTAGAAGAGACTCCAGCACCTCATCCCCCATCAGCACAGCCAGCACCGTCATCATCACCAATTCCCCTTCCGCCATCACCTCACCCTTCCACTTCTCAAGTCACCAGCACTGTTCAGGTGAACCGGCCAATCTTATAACCAGTTCCTCCCTCAAAACGTGCAGGGCCGCAGAGTACATTCTCGGCCACCGATATATTAGAAAGCGAGCCTGACCTAGCTCCCGCGTACCTACCCAAGGAACTTGTTGAAATAATCAGGTCCCATCAACATCAGGAGAAAGCCTAGCACATACAACTTTCGATTTGTTCAGGCTTAATTTGCAACATTGATAGCACGCTCTCCTCCTACAAAGGAGAGTTAGAAAAAGAGGAAGCCGAGACGATCCGCAGCTATTTGCATCAAGCTATCGCTCGTCTTGTTGCCTCGAAGAAGGCCCCGTTGCCCCCTCCTATTCCAATACAATCAAAACCCCTCCGAGCTACGAATAATACCGGTGGCAAGGAAAAAGTAGCACGGAATCCGGTACCATTGGCCACACCTATAATAAGCTCGTTTCGCGGTCCAAATCACACAACTTCAAAACCAGGACCTGATAAACAGCCAGTAAGTATTCCTCCAACAGAAAATACTTGGGCAAAAGTAGCCCATAATGGTTACAAGAGAGCTAAAGCAACGGCTGTCTCACAAACACTTCCATCTTCTTCTACATCTTCACGGGCTAGATGCCAACCTGCACCGTCTATGCTCTCCACAAATGCCAAAGCTAGCCACAGCAAACTTAGTGAGAAAATTGACAACAGACTTTTTATTCGCCTCCCATTAAACCATGATTGGCGAAAACTATCTCCGACTGGCTTCCGCAATGCAATCATCGAATGGATGTCGGTCTCAACCACTGTCAGAGTAGTGACCCGCACGTGACTCGACGGCGAAAGGCTGAAGACTGAAGATCGGAAGCGCGGAAGCGCAAGGCTGAGATATGGAGACTTAAGGGGCCGAGAGGGTAACTATAAGGTAACTGAAGACTAATGCTGAATATCGAATAAAGGAGTAAGGGAGCGGAGATAAAGACAAGAGATTAGAAACTGAAGAAGTCCGAGAGCTGAAAGTTACTGAAGACTGAGAAATACTGAAGACTGAGAAATACTGAAGACTGAGAAATACTGAAGACTGAGAAATACTGAAGACTGAGAAATACTGAAGACTGAGAAATACTGTAGGCTAAGAGACACCAAAGGCTGAAAAACACTGAAGACTGAAGGTGACTAACTTGAATTCTATAGTCTCGAGATGACGGAAAACTAAGCGTAGAGAGTTAATCTGATGATCAGTGCCCTAATATATACATCTAAAAAAAACATCCCAAACAATTCAGGGTAGTTGATTACATTTAATAAGATTAATCAGAGGACTTCCAAAACGTCAGGTTTCGTCCAATACATGATACAATGCCAGAGTACAAGGAGTAAAATAGCAGAGACATCTCCAAACCAAACGCCGACCTAAAACACAACTAAACCTGGGCTAAACGACATGTGTATTCTAACAACCACCACCATTGGGCTAATAAAACCAGTACGATCTGGCTTTGCTCTCAGCCCAAGTAGTGCACAGGCACGCGAAGAACTTCTCAAGGCCTCTGATGGACTTTTCCTATCAGGAACTACCTTGAAGCCAGCTACCAACTGGGTCGGTCTTCTTGTGCCCACAGCTCCCAGGGTCATCTACACTTTAAAGGAACGGTTGGAAGCCACGGGCGCTTTGCTTGCGGACGAAATTGAACGGGTATCATCTATACATCCCGCCGCCATCAAACCATACGGTGTGAATAATCCAGAGGCTCCTCACTGCATATGGCTAGCCTTTTTCACAAAGGCTCCACGGCCGGGTTTCCGGGTATTCGAGGAATCAAGACTGGTCAGGCCGTTCAAGAAGCAACGCCCCTTGGACTTCTGTAAACGGTGCAACGAACACTACTCCGCCAAATACTGTTCACGAGCTCCCTCGTGTGGTAATTGCGGCTCAACCATGCGCTGCCAGGAGTCTTGCCGAGCACCAACTAAATGCAGAAATTGCGGTGGTCCACAACGCTCAGATAGTCATAGATGCCTTGCCAGACCCACTCGTGCTGGGCCACCATCAAAAGAACAACTTAAAGTCTACCGCTAGGCAGGTGAACTTGAATACCATGCATTTGCCAGAGCTAGAGCAGCAGAAGAAAGAGCTACCGCCGTTACTGACCAAACCTCAGACATTGAAGCTGATAACACTCCAACACCACCCGACGAGGATGTGCCGGGTGATCAAATGCGTTTATGAAGGGCCCCTCACAAGCCCGTCAACCACCTCTTTATTTTCTGAAGTTCAAGTCCATAAATCTAGGAAGAGGAGGATCTGCACACGATATCGCGCTAGCCTGCGCATGCGACCTAAAACTTAATGTTCTATTGATTCAAAACCCATGATGGTCAGGGCGCACCAAGTTGCATCCTTATTTTGACCACCATATTCCTTTCGGAGGTGCTCACGTCAGACCACGGGCCATAACTTATACCCGAAAGAATTCCAAACAATTGATAGCAGTTCAGAAATTTCCCCTTCATCCCACTGGCGATTACTGTTGGGTGATAGTGAATGGCGTCACGTTTCTAATCGTGTACAAATCGCCACAGGATCCTTTAGCCGCCAAACCCTTGCTAGAATGGACCCTACCATCAAATTCTATTGCGATCGGCGACTTCAATGCAGTATATAAGACTTGGCAACCCGGTGCTTTTAACCCCCATGGCCAGGGCGAAGCAATCGAAAAGTGAGCTGAGGACCATAATCTGACCTGCTTAATAGTTGGTGAACTCACCCACCGCGCTGGAAATACTCTAGACTTAGCCTGGACAAATATTAGCGGCACAAGTGCATGGGTTTATCGTTAGGAGTGTGTTACTAGTGATCATCTACCCGTCCGTGGTCTAATCCCTGACTGTGACCGGGTAACGGTGAATCCGACAGGTCCACTCAGGGTTTCAAAGAATAACCTGCCTCAATTTGCCAAGGTGGTTGCGCAATGGATTCCGCCTGTTCCTTCCCTAAACACAATTGAGGAAGTGGAGGATTTCGCCCATGACCTTACCAAAACATTGACTGACGCACTGAGAGCAGTTGGTAAGCATCCGAATCGGAAAAGCGGTAGGTCCGCGCTTTGGTGGACCACAGAATGCAAGGAAGCCCACCTAGAATATCGAGCTGCAGTGTTAGAATCCGAGCGCACTATGCTTGGAAAGGCTTTTGGAGAGGTGGTCGCCAAGGCCAAACACGAGTACTGGAAGAAACGCATCGAATCGATGCACACTCCCTCTGATGTTTTCAACCTCATGGGCTGGCTGACCCCAAGATAGGAAATAATTCCACCTCCACTCTTGCACAACGGGAATTTTATCTCAAACGAAGCTGAGCGTGCGACAGTCTTGCGAGATAGTCTTCTGACTTGTCACCAAGCGTCAGACGACCTACCCAATTTTACAATATTAAATGAAGGCCATATCCCGTGGAAATATGATCTGACAGAGTCGGAAGTACGGACATTCACAATTGAAAGCGGAAACACCTGCCCAGGGGCAGATGGGATCTCAGTGGAACTTCTTGCTACTTGCTGGGACAGTATCGGATTACATGTCACCCAGCTATATTGTGCATGTCTCCGGCTTGGATACCATCCGTCCTGCTTCCAGCTAGCAGAGATAGTATTTCTTCCAAAGCCTGGTCGGGATCCATCAACGACTAGAGGATGGAGGCCAATTGCGCTTCTTTCTTGCCTCGCGAAGAGTCTTGAAAGAATTATTGCCAAGCGAATGTCCTATCATGCCATCACATCAGATGTAGTAGGTCACCAACAATTTGGCGCACTGCCTAAGCGATCGGCAACTGACCTTGTCTCTTGCGTGGTGCACAACACAGAGGAGGCTCACTCACAGGGATGGGCCGCGATATTTGTAACACTAGATATGCAGGGCGCTTTCGACGCTGTCTTACATAACAGGTTGTTACAACAAATGCAAGCACAAGGCTGGCCTGCTTCTATTCTCCGCTGGACTTCGTCATTTCTCAGCAACCGGAGAGCGCAGGTACGCTACCAAGGTGGGGTCACAAGCCCAAAGAAGCTAGAGTGTGGAGTACCGCAAGGCTCTCTCATCTCCCCCCTTTTATTTCTTCTTTATATGGCAGAACCATTGCGCAGTGGTAATCCTCGAGCAAGGTTTGGGTACGCCGATGATATAGGGATCCTGGGAATTGGACCTACTAGTGTGGAATCCACTTTAGCTGCTCAACAGGAAGTGGACAGCTTGCTGGGATGGGCAAAGGAGAATGCCGTCTCATTTGATACTGGGAAATCGGAAGTAATTCATTTTAAATGTCGTCGCCTAGATGGGCCGATAATTATCCTCGTCAACGACTCTATGATTGAACTCACTGAACATATACGTTGGCTTGGAGTCCATCTTGATTCAAAACTATCTTTTAAACACCACGTTGCCACGTGGTGCAGCAAAGCACTTAAAATGAGTCAGCACATGAGAAGACTGAACCCAGTAAAGCGAGGAGCAACCCCCGGGGCTTTAGTAACCGCTGTCAATACATGCGTCATTCCAGTTGCCACATTTGGAGCGGAGGTGTGGTGGCCAAGGACATCTCGACCATCGAGACATGGAAATGTAATCCCTCCTACTTCTTTTCTGTGTGGCTTAATCGATAAGTCATTACATTTAGCACTAAGAGCCACACTTCTAGTATGGAGGACAAAACCCAACGCAGTGCTTCACAGGGATGCAGGGATACCTGCAGCAAAAGTTTTCCTGGAAGGAAATCGACTCCGACTAGCAGCACGACTAAATTTCCTGGACAGTGCTCACCCGCTGCGCAGTAGAGCAAGTTCTTGCCCCAACTCAACAAAGCACAAATACAAGAAGAGGCCTAGACCGTCGTAACAGCCTGAGATTTTAATGACGCGGATCCAACAAGCCATTCGGCAACTTCCTCCATGCGAAGATGCAGAGCCACTGGCGTTTCCAGAATATCCTCCAAAGTTAGGGACGAAGGTGGAAGGATTAGCTGAACATCGCATCTGGGCCGCGTCAATATCATTATCAGATATTTGCGCCTACTCGGATGGCTCATCAGAAGGCCATGGTCGCTCCTCCTGGGGCTTTGTCTTACAACGTGGGGGCATTACATTCAAGACAGGACATGGTACCCTACACGGTGTAGAATTCTATGATGCCGAACTCTACGGGGCGGCTGCCGCTCTAGAAGCAGCACTATCCGTGAGGGAAAATAACGAAAATATTTACGTTTTGCTAGATAATCAGGCGGAAGTCGTAGCCTTAGAAACTGGGAGAACCACTTCTAGCCTCCGTCTCACGCATGTTTTTTACGAAGTCGCCAAGAAAGCTAATGCTCACATTAGGTGGGTGCCAGGACACTCGGGGATAAGTGGGAATGAGGAAGCAGATGCAGCAGCCAGAGCTGCACTCCAGGAACTTCCCCCTCGCCATACACAGCCTGGCTACATTACCCTAGCATACCTTCGTAGGCTTATGCAGCAGTATCGGCAGAATCTGATAGATTTTTGGTGGTCATCTGTTTGTTCAGCTCGATATAAAGATCTAGACCTTCAAATGCGTCGCCGCAAGCCGCCAGAGTTAAATCTCCCTCGGTTGCTTCTCCAGAGGCTAATTGCAGCAAGATCAGAGCATGGCGATTTTGCGGAATACCATCGCAGGTTCCATCACGAAAATGCAGTTCTTAACTGCGCCTGTGGGCTGGAAAAATCTCCCACACATTTTGTTCCTTGCCGAATACACGCCAGTCACACGCGTAAGCTCAGGAAAGGTAGAACCATCAATGATTTTATTAGTCATCTTCTTAGACCAGAAGGTCATTAGAAGTTTACGGAATTTACAAAGACTACAGGTTGTTTCGGGAACATACCTGCAGACTTTTTCTCTGCTTGACGCGAGAACAGTTAATTTTAGACTGCTAGGTTGTAAGAGCGGCGGGTTAGTCATAGTGTGGGAAGCACTAGGCTGATCCTTATTACGGTGTTGCGGCTTACTCTTTCTTTATTTTTCAGTAACTTAGCTACTTGCATTAATATCTATTTATTTGTTTATTTATTTACATATCAGGTGCGAACGAGTTGGGCACGCCTTGAGGTGTGATCCCTACTTGAGTAAGTAGGTGAAATCGATCATGGAAATGTAATAATCAGTAAGTAAAAGTTTTAACTCTTTATTTTTCAGCAACTATCTATCATCGATATTATGTATACCAAATTTTCCACTAAACCTGACCTTCAACATGAGTCGACTTATCCCTAGAAACTTATTTCTGATACTCGTGAGTCAATTTATTGTCTGAAGGTAAAACATTCTCATAATAGTCGGTAGCGCCACAGGAGATAAGTTTAGATAATCATTGTACATTTAATAAATCCACACCTAGTCACGATCCAACACACCTTCCCAGAAAATAATTCATTGATTTTCTGCCTGAGCACTTCTGATCGCCAACTTGACGTCTGATATACTTTGTAGACTGACATCATCCAAAAATCATTTGAATAACTGTCTAGGTAAGAGCTTTGTGAAGCCGTCAGCTTGTTGTTTAGATGTTGGGATCCATTTGACAATCATATCTCCCTTTTTAGTTTTTTGTCTGATCCATGATTGATGAATGTCGACATGTTGTAGTTTGGTGTATACGCCATCAGATTCAGCGTTTGCAATTCGTACCGACTGCAAGTTGTCACAAAATACTGTCGGCTTTATTCCTGTATTGAAATGGAGGGACGAGAAGAGACGGTGCCACCAGTAACTTGAACTTCCAATTGATGACAATGCCAAGAGTTCTGCTTTAGTGGTCGACGTAGTAACCGTTTTTTGCTTTGTTGCCTTCCATTCTTCTGCACCACCAAAAATTTTAAACAACAACCCTTGCGAACTCTTTCGATCCTCATTGTCTGCATATGACGCATCACAAAATATCTCCCATGCAGGTTTATTTCCATCAAATGATAATGCCAGGTTTCTTTTTCCATATAAATATGACAGAAGGCGGTCCGCTATTTCAATACATCTCTCAGATGGATTTTGCAAGAATTGAGCGAGAACTACATGGGCCTTAGCAACATCAGGTCGGGTAGATACTGCTGCATGTCCAATCGACCCTACTTTTTGCTAGTAACCACGGATTTGGGATTTTGTTGCTATTCCCTCATTCTTATAAAGGACAACACCCTGTGGAAGCGGCACTTTGGGATATGATTTTCGCCCTTCAAGATCAAATTTGATATCGAGTTTCTCGCCATATAATTCTTGTAAAAGCCAGACTCTTTTATTTTTTCTATCGCGTAAAATTTCGATTCCGAGAAACCACTTTGCCTCAACACTCGAAGTCATTTTAAAATTTGAGGAGAGGAAACTGTTGTAGAAATTAATGCAGTTCAGTACTACATCTAGTTTAGTTCCCACTAATTACCGAGTCACATATAAAAGTTGGCGCGTGCGCTATAAGTTTAATTTATGGAGGGCCTTTATTACTCATCAGCATGACTAAGCAGTGATAGTATCTAGTCGATTCTATACATCTACTAGATTCCAGAAGCTTCTAGTAAACTCTCATGCTGTCCTTTGCCATGTATTGAGATTCTAGCAGGTTCTATGTATGTTATTCAAGTCGGGTATATATTGGCCCTACTTTCCTGTACATTAAATATATACAAATAAAAAGGCCTAAGTCTCTAATATACATCTTTTCCTCATAATCATACCAAGCACAAACATTAGTTGTTCGTACTCTAGCCTATCTATCAATCCTCTCAGAACTCATTGAATGAAGTTAATTCGGTATTGTCATTCCTCGCCTGTCAACATACAAATTTACATCAATTCTCGAATTTATCTGCCACACATTTATCATGAGGCCAGAAGAGAAGTATAATGTCATCTATATATATAAGGAGAATCGTATTTTCACCTCTCATCAAGCAATCCACCCCAGGCACACCTTCATATCCGAAATTGTGTAAGGCCTGTTTTAACGTGCGATACCAAAGGAGTGGAGATTCACGAAGACCTTATAGAGCCCTTTTTATTTTAAGTGTCTTGCCCAGATATTCAAAACCTGGAGGAGTGTTGCAGTACATCGGAGTTGATAACTTCGCATTACAGAATGCTTTCACAAGGTCATATTGTCTTGATTCCAGATTAAAAGCGCACATTAATGCCATCATTGCACGAAAAGTTTTCATTGCCAGAGTGGCAGCATAGGTCTCTTGTAGTGTTGGAAGTTGCAGATCGCCTCTCACGCAGAGTCTTGATTTAAATTTATTCAAGAAACCATTCGAATCGAACTTATATGCCCAGATCCATTTCAGAGGAACTTTATGACCTTTATATTCATTATCGACTTCCAGTGTTTCTTTCATTAGATGGTTGAACTCTAGATGAGTTGCAGTTAAAATCTCGCTCTTATACGGATGCTTCATCAGTTCTTTCCGGGACGTTGGTGGAGGAGGGAGTTGGTCACGATGAATCCTTTGATTACCTCCTATACTTCGCTTTTTAACTAATATTGAGCTAAACGCCCCAAGATAAATGCTCGCGCCCGCCATGCCTGAGTCTTTCAAAACATCCAAATCGTCGACAAATGTGTCTTCACCTAATTCTGCTTCCTAACTCTGTTCCCGGGATACTGTAGGTGAAGGTGTCTGATAGGCAATCAAAAGACAATCTTTACCGCCATCATGTTTATCCTGACTCATCTCTTTAGTAGCCTCAACTTGAAAATTGGTACACTTAAACTCAGATACGGATCTTGTTCAAGAGTAATGACAGCTTCCGGAACTTCGATCTACTGTATCGTCAACATGTGTTACTTCCCGTCAACTAGCTGTCCGAGTGTAATATCTCTTAATGGATCTTATAATTCATCCTTAAAGACTACATCTCTCGATCTGATAACCTTATTTACGACAAGTATCCAAATCTAAAAAATATTGGTTGACGCATATCCGACATGATATCCAATATTAGCTCTATCTTCCATTTTATCTCGTTTATTTATCCCACGATTAAGGACGAAAGCTCTATATCCAATCTGATGTAAGTGTGCCAGTGATGGTCTTTTTCCGGTGGCCATCTCAAAAAGCGTCCGGTAATCTAGTTTTTTCGTTGGAGTTCGATTTAAGAGATACGCAGCACTTTCACAAAGCCACGGCCACAATTTTTTCGGTAGAGAAGCCGCTATTCTTAAAGTTCGAGCAGTCTGCACTATCACCTTCCCAGAAACTTCAGCTGCTCCATTTTGGGCTGGAGTTTCTGTAGCAGTCATCAGTCGCGTAAGATTGAATTTATTCAGAATTTTTTCGGCCTCTTTGCCTATGGATCCTTCATTATCTGATCTAAAAAATAATGTTTTCGCACCAAACAATTTTTCCGCCTTGGGTAACCAAATCTTTAGGTACGCTGCTGCTTTCGCTTTTGTTTTTGTAAATTTGACATGGTGATATGCCTCATTATTGTAATAAAAATGAGACAAATACTTTGATCCATCTAGAGCTGTGTTAAATTCAACTATATCCCAAGAAACAACAACCATATGTTTTTCTTCATTGATAATTGAAACTTCCCGATTTTTTTCCGAGCGACGAGAAATTATTGCTTTTGCCTTTGATAGTAAGCAAGGCTCGCAATCCACCGTCAAAATCGTTTCTTTGGGGTCAAATTTACAACCTTCGGCGTTATATGGGAGAGACTCAATAGCTTTGATACCTGGATGTCTAAGCATATTATGTCAAGTCTTTGGTGATGCAACAAGTGATTTTCTTGCTGTCGAAGAGGATGAAGCAGTAAAACCAGCATTAACTCATGAGTTAGTTAAGTTCTCAAGTACCCAATGACCACTCTTGCTTGTCGATAAATCAGCCCATGAACGACGTTGATTGTTAACAAATTTATACAGATAAGGAGGATTCAATGAATCATGGTGAATGTCAAACTTATTCAGTCGTTTAAGAGAAACAAGACTACTCATATAAGAGGAAATATTTAAAGCCTCATTGAGCGTTAAAATTCTTGATTTTTCACCAAGCTTTAGACGAACTTCGGCTTGAACTACTGCAGTAGCTTGCAGAATACCGTCTCTGGAATAAACTTTATCGTCTGGTGTTGCTTTTCTAGAAGTGATAATCCGATGATACATCGCATCATTTATCACATGTACATTAGTCCCAGAATCTAAAATCACTGAACTATACAGCGAACAAGAAGATGCTGACCCGGAAAGTATTGCAGCTCCGATATTTTCAACTTCAGAGTAATTTGAAGTTTCAGTACTTGCTGCAGTGTTCTCAAGAATTTTCCTTTTAATTTCCGGTCTGATTCCAATTTTGCAACCTGATCTCGAACTCTTTTAGCAAACCCGGGATTATTTCTGCAGTACCTTTCGATTTTCGATTCTACTTCTGTCAGAAAAGGTGGAATATTGTAACCGAAATGTGACTAGTGTACCTGTCTGTATCATGATATATATCACGTGCTCACCCGTAGTTCACGCTAGCAGCACTTAAGTAATATTTCCTTAGGACGTTCATTGTAGTTTTAGGTATATCTCTAGAATTAGATAGATGAAGGAGATAGAGTAAGGGGAATAAGAGATCCTATATACAGAATTATCCAACAACTTCTTTATTAGGCTTCCACCAGTGAGGTCGTTGTCGATTCGGATTAAGATAATTGCATTGAGAAATGTCGAGAAATTTCCCATCTGGACATTCTGGTCGATTTGACTGATTTGGTTTCGAAGACTGACAAGAAATCTCAGATCCGGGTTTTCTTTCGAGGTTTTCCAAAGAAACGCCATCCAACGAAATACTGGAGAATTGTAAGAATATAGAATAATATTAGCCGAAAATAATTATAAACGGAGCTACAATAAGAATAACACTCAAGAATATAAATCAACATAAAATACAATAATCACTGTTGTACTATAAAGTATACATTTACACAAATAATACATAAATTATGAATATACACAAATAACACAAATATAGAATATATACATAGATTCTACATTAATATAAATTATACATTAATTATCTTTATACACAAATTATACAATTAAATAAATTGGGTATAAATAAATAAATTACTACTACAAGGGTTAACAAGACTAAGATCGGCAAACTTATAATGCAGATCAATAATATTAAAATTAATAGTACAAGAAGTACTAGCACTAGTCTGTGCATGGGTTCTAAATTAATACAGCACAGACCATCTCAACACCTATGTCAAAGAGTTTTCTCTCTTAGTCAAAATATCTTAGAACATTTTAGAGGGATTAGAAACTAAGTTATTTTGGGACTAGTTAATGGCTTCATGTATAAATAGAGGAAGTTTTCCCCTGACAAAAAGAATACAACGAAGAACAGCCCAAATACTCTATTGCAGGGGTAAATAGTGAAGGAAAACCCTGAATGCCAAGATCTGACAGGGATTATACAATATGCCATTGGCTGCAATATTTTGACCATAACAAATCCGACAATAGCTGAACCTTATTTGTATTGGAAATTTTGCGTGATAAAAGAAGTGTAGGAGATCCCTGTAACTCGTTGAAATGATGATATTCTATTCAAAAGTGCTAGCTTTTATCAAGTATTAAATACATTTTTAACAATAATTAAGCATCATTAATTAGGTATCGAACCTCCTCTTGCTCTGATGACTGCCTGGCACCTTTCTGGCATGCTCTCTACAAGCGTAGCCAGTTGCTCCTGAGAAATTGACTCCCATGCCTCTAGGACTGCATTACGGAGCACTTCCTCAGATGGATTACCAGAATCAAATTCTGGGTGGTGCTCTTCAATATGGGATTTCATCATATCCCACACTGACTCAATTGGATTCAGGTCTGGGGAATATGACGGCCAGACTATGAAATCTACCCCCCTTGATGACAGCTCTCTTTTCGTACGTTGAGCAGAATGGGCAGGAGCTCCATCCTGCATAAAGAGAAGAGGGCCGTGAGAGTCAATTGGTTGTGTTGCCGCGTGGATTAAAGGAACAATCCTCTGACAGTAACTCTCCGCTTTTATAGTCCCCCAATCCCTACTCCAGAAGAGGGCAGGGCCCTTCTGGTTCCCATAAAAGGAGCCCCAGAACAACCAACCACGCTTTCGAGGACCTTTTCGAACCAGGCAAGTGTGATAATATGTCTCCTCGGGCTAAAAAATTAGATTAATGCAGTTGATACATGGCTGAGATCTGGACTCACCTTCCTCGAAACCCATACTCTTGTGTGACGTTCACCAGTGACCCAAGTCTCATCAGACCAAAGAATTTGGGACCACTGTTCAGGTGTCCAAGAAGAGTGTTCTTCCGCCCACTCTAATCTTTTCCTCATATGTGCAGGCGTTAGAGTAGGCTTCGCTTGAGCAATGCAACGCTTGAACCCTCTTCTCTCAAGAGCACTTTTGATTGCGATTTGGCCACAATTCCAGTGGGAAAACTTAGCAGCAAGCTCCAGGTGGCTCATCTGGCGGGCCTCACTTGAAGACGTGACATACTCTTCAAGCTCAACTTCCTGCTGAGCGTTCAAGGCGTGGGGTCGGCCATTTCGCTTTTTGGGCGTCAGACGTTGCCTTGCAAGGGCATATTGTACCCTTCTTTCGGTGATACCGAGTTGATTACCGATGGCGAGATGAGTAAAACCAAGGCCACGTAACGTGTATATCTGGACTCGCTGATCCCTAGAAAGCTGGCTCCGTGATCTTGGAGTAGTGGAAGATGCTGGGGTGCTCATTTTTCTTCGCAGTTTATCGTGAGGATATGGGTTATTCGATATGTCGTGTCAACCGATTTAGTGTGTTACGAGGATGCTGTGCAACTATCGAACATAAGAGAGAAGGTTCAAGGAAGAAGGAATGCCTCGGTTGCCTTATTGCCTTAGTCTAGCCATTTTTGTAGCGCTAAAGTCGGAATGTCAGGGATAGCCCATGTAAATTACACAGAATGTGGGGCTACACTTCTTACCCCTGTAATAGAGTAAACATCATACCCAATCTACAAAATTATTCAACCACAATATTTCTTGGTTTGAAAATTATACACTTTTAAACAAAAGTTGTTTCCCCCAGTAAATGTATACGCTTCCACCATATCTAATTAAATCTTGAATCTGCTACTTGATTTTTTATAAGAATGCTGCGCTTTTATGTTGTGATATGAATGTCAGACCCGCTATGCGCATACCCTTGTCTATCTACAGGGATATGGCATGTTTATGTACTAGTCCTAGAACAGCGTACAGGGATTACATAGCCCTGCACAGCCGCTATTACGATCATCACTAAGAGCCTAGTGCTACTAGTACAACAAGGTAGCATTATAGGACATGGTAGCATAATGAGAGATGGTAGCATTATACGATATGGTAGCATAACGGGAGACGGTAGCATAATGGGACAGGATCGGATGTTAGGCTATCGGACATTCTGGTTAAATGATGGACTATCCTGAAAATGTAATACATATATGTATTTATTAGTCCTATCTACCTTAGGAGTATCATTGATCACACTAATTAAGTTATTCATATCCTCAGTCTCTGAGTATCATCTTCTGCACTTCTCTGTTATCCCTAGCTTATTCACAATTCTATTTCTGCTCATAACCGAGTTACAACATTTTAGCCGATACAGATTTTGATGGAAATTATAAAATTCCTTTTGATTGCAAGAATATCTGCCACGCCCGGATTTCATCCACTAGTTCAACAGGTTTCCCAGCATTAATATTGTCGTTCACTAGGTTGGCTCTATATATGGCTGTGACTGGATGAATAGGTTGAAGCGCGTCAGGTAACGCTATCGACGGATCTTCACCAGTTACAAATATGGAGTGTTCTCTCGTTTGACACTTGATGCCCAGAATCTGCCATCGTGAAAAATACTCGTTGACAGACTTCCCATAAGGAGTACTTTTAAGAAGCTCATACTCAGACTTAGGATCAGCCTTAATTGAAGCCACTGCAGGTTTGACTTGTTCAAAGAGCGACTTCAACTTTGCTCTTCCGGTTGTCCTGCCCATTAAATGCTGTCTAAACTGATCGCCCACCGTACTTTTTAGACTCTCGTCGAGATGTTTGAGTGCCACATCTTTCTCCTTCCATAATCTAAGTTCATTGTTATAAACTGCATTTTCAACCTGGAAATTTGCCCTGGTTTCATTATCCAGCGTTCCTGGTAGTCGAGGTGCAATCGGTCTTTCATTTACAGGTTACTCTCCATCTGCTTCCGGATTTACATCATCCCAGATCTCGTTCTTTTGACGCCAGATTTTTAATTCGTCGTACCATAGTGGCCAACCTTGCCACTTCTCCAGTCGAATGGCAATCTATTTCTTGTAAGTGACAGCCACTGATGATTCAAAATCCATCATTAAGTCTATATTTTCTAAAAAGTCTTGGATATTTAAAGAAGTCTATCTATCGTTCGATCTCAATTCTTTCGTAATTGATGCTGAAGGGATATCGTTCTGTCGTGATTCTTCCGAAGGTAATTCTGAATCTCTACTCATAGAACGTTGATATATTCGCTTCGAACGCAATTGCATTTATTTTTTCAAAAATATCTTTCTTAAACACAGAGAAATGCTACCGGGCTCATAGCTATTTGAGTAAGTAGGTGAAATTGATCATGGAAATGTAATAATCAGTAAGTAAAAGTTTTAACTCTTTATTTTTCAGCAACTATCTATCATCGATATTATGTATACCAAACTTTCCACTAAACCTGACCTTCAACATGAGTCGACTTATCCACAGAAACTCATTTCTGATACTCGTGAGTCAATCTAGTGTCTGAAGGTAAAACATTCTCATAATAGTTGGTAGCGCCATAAGAGATAAGTATGGATAATAATTGTACATTTAATAAATCCACATCTAGTCACGATCCAACAATCCCTGCCGGCTCCACCGGTCCTGCACATTTAGACTTAGGGCTTCGGCCTAGGACCTTAAAATACAAACAAACAAAGTAATCAACACTCATTTTTTAATGGTGACCTGACTGGATTTATGATCAAGGATTATCATGTGAATTTTATTGTGGTCATAATTGTTGTCTTGTACTAGGGTACCTGAGCAACCAACTCTTCTGCCACCTGCACTAAACCCACGCATTTCCCGCTTATTTTTGATATCAATCTTCCTTTCTACCTACTAGACATGCTTTGCTTAATTTTTCAATTTATCATGGAATCTTCAAAAACGTTCTGCTCTGCCTGCATGTGCTACCGTCCAGCGAGCGATTTCTCAGTGAACAAACATGGCAAGACACTCAAGACATGCTCTAAGAATTCTAAAAAAAATGCCCGATCTTCATTGGATCAATGCGACAGTTTTTTATTTGAAATCAGGACTTGGAGTAAGCCTGTAAGTTTTTACCCTCCTACATATCACTCTCGTAAATGTTCTAACAAGAGCCTCTACAGCAACAAACCAAATTATTTGATATAAACTACGAGTTTGATCTTAACAACTTACCCACTATCTTTGGGGATACTAATGAGAGCACTGATGATAATAATCGCGACTTCTGCTCACTAGATCAGGCCATTTGGTCACTTGTTGGACTTATTCGAGAAGCCGATGGCCACAGATTCCGGTAGATAAGGACTATAAGAACCAGTGAAAGCAAACATCATTACTATTGCTGTTCGCAAGATAGTTCAAACGTTCAGAAATTAAAAAAATCAGGCAAACGCGATCGTGACCCGACAACAAGATTTCCCTGTAAAAGTGGGTTGTCGGTAAAACCGGATCTCAACAATCGCAGATTGAGAATCAGTTTGTGTCATAGCTACCATTCCCCTTATCTTAGCATTCAACTATCACCAGCGGTGCTTAAATTTATTGCCTCGCGACGTTCAGACTAGACCCCGACTGAAGTTTACCGCAATCATCAAGTCTCAAATATTCCGGATGTAGAAAAAGTTGCTCAACATCAGGTATACTACCAATGGAATTGTGCAAGTTCGAAATTGTGGCGACATGACAACCACCCATTTGTCTCGGCTGCAAAATTTCTTGACGGATTTAGAAGTAATTACCAGCATGCAATATACTCATCTGGTAACCTACGCGGCCTTGCAATGTACATTTGCGGCTCTATGACTGGTCTTGAAACTATATCTAAAGAATTAGTTATTGACGCAACTTACGGTACAAATAACTCTGGCAAGTAAATCAAGATGTAGATTCTAGTTATACCCAAATAATAAAAACAATATAGGGATGAGCCTAACCGTAGTGCTAGCGGAGCTTGATGAGACAGGGGTTCCATCGTGTTATCTTTTTTTTGGTGCTACTAACTCCAATCAAGTGTCAAAATCTGCTGATCCTCGGGCGACAACCTGCATCCTTAAGCAGTTTCTTCAGCCACTCAAGAACTCGGGATACAATCCTAAATTCTTTGGTTGCGACAAGGATAAGGCTGAAATATCAGCGATCCGTCAAGTTTGGCCTAAAACTTCAGTTCAACTTTGCTACTAGGGGGACGAAGATGGCGTTTCTACCTGTACGTGGTGTCCCCTACGAACCTGGAGTTTATCTTCAGAGCCAACAGAAACACGCATTACTTGGTCACGGAGGAAAAGTCATCCAAACGAGTTTCCGGGGCGTACCCAGCTACCGTTATGGTGGTGATGGATCAGACTAAGTTGGCCCTTTTCACCAAGATGAATTCTCACTGTTTACAAATATTCTGGCATTATATCGTCTCCCAAGGAAAGAGCACCGCTACCTGAGCGCTGGTGGTGTCGGTATAAGGAGGATATCTGGACTATGGGATATTAGGGAGGTACAGATGGGGATACGCACCTCGTGTGGCTCTGGTGTCTAGGTCTCGCCTGGTTGGAGTTGCAGGTTTTTTGAGACTTTTTCCCGCGTACCGGTTTCCAAGGCTGCTCTTTTTCAATTTTTTTTGAGCAGAAGGTTCTGTAGAAAAGGTGGTTGAATTCTAAGGGTAACTACTGAGCTAAATGGCTACTGTAGCAGGGTAAGGGCTCGGGTTGGGGGAAGAAGAAGGGGGGAGTTCAACTGATTGGCATCGCCGTGTGTCGTCGTAGATAGTTTATTTAACCTCTTTTCACCAAGGTCCTCCAAGCTACTTACACCTCGCCAGCTATATATACAGGATTCTGTCTAACATGTAATATCTTATTTGTCATCTTTCCCCTGGCCAGACTAAAACTACGCGCTCTTTCAATAACCACACACCAGAGCTAAGCTTACCTTCGACCCCCCATTGCACTACCTGTTATGGGTCAATGTATCAATGATCTTAGGTTCGAGGTAAAAGGGGATAGGAGCACTGTAGGAGGTGTGGCCTGGGTCAGAGAGGAGCCCTAGTGTTATAATAGTCTTGGACTCTACATAGCACGAATAAACAAAACTACTACTAACTTTGCTACCAGCATGCGAAGAGAGCTATCCGGAAGAAGCTAGGGGATGCAAAAAAAACAATGACCCAGAACAACTATTTCCCAGCTCGAGCAAAATTTTTGTATCGAGTCTAGAAATATGCTGGGGATCTCATCCTACCCGCTGACCTGATGAAGAGCATCGATACACAGGTTGTCAATGTGCATCGTCCACTCTCGAATTCCCAGCTCTTGGTAGGCTTAAGACCGGGAATATAGCCGAGCGGAACACCATACTGAATATGTTCAGCCGACATTTCAATATACACTCAATGATACCAGATCAGAATGGCACATATCGTTCTGATCAGCAGATATATCTTGATTGTATCACTGAGATGTACATTTGGTGTCGTACAAAATTCTATTCCCGTTTGTGGGCATACCTATATGTCAACTGGTATGCTCCATAACAATGGAAATTGTGGGCCCGCTCAGCAACTCCGGACTGCCTTCCTGTGCTAAAAACTACCATGATTATCGAGTCATCTTGGCGATGGATAAAGCATGATTACCTACATCGATTCAATCGGCCACGCACTGATTTGGTCTACTGGCTCATAGTATCGCGAGTGGTTCCTAAAGTACTGGAGCGGATGGTGGCTCTTTTCGATAAAAATCATCGAATTGCCACAGCGGCCTGGAGAAAAAAGTTTAAGTACGAATGAAAGTCTCTACGGAGCTTCAGGGTAGGACTCAAAGATTTAGCCGAGCATCACACAGATGCAATAAAATGAGCTTGTGCATGTAGGGGTTTCCTCTTAAGTCGCTTTCTCATATGCAAGCATATTGTGTCGTGTTTCGAGGAATTTTCGGACTCTTTTCGTCTTTCTCTGAAGTCCGTCGTCAGAGGCATGATCCATTCTGGGTTCATCAGCAGCTTGTAATTCGACCAGAATACAGGGTGGAAGTACAAGAAACACTTACAAGCAATGATGCCGTTGGATCCGATAGTTATCCTAGCACCGATACCGACAGTGAGATCGAGAGTGATACTGAGCCCCAGGATGACGAAGATGAGCTTGTCGATACCGGTGATAGTACATCTTCTAATGATTCACATGATGCCGTATCGTCGACGTCTGCCTACCTTAATATTCTTAAGGAACAGAAAGAAATCGGGAATAAAAAGCTACTCAAGGTATTTAAGGCTAATGATACCAAAAACTTGCAGTTTTTAGCTGAAGTAAGACGGCGAAAAAGACACAAGACCATGCCCAGAACATGGGATCAAAATAAGCATCCCGCAACAATGTACTACAGGTAAAGATTTTAAAATAAAACCCTGTATCAGGACTGATACGGTAGCTACTCGCTTCCGTATGTCTAGAAAATATCTAAATCCAATCTAAGGAGAGGAATACAAAGTTGAGTGATCGACTTGTCTAAATACGCGGGTCGCATTTGATATTTGCACAAGCATTTACGCGTTCGTGTTAAATGTTCTAATCACAGTCAAACCAGGAATGCCGTTTCCAAAGCAACCGGATAAACTCCGGTTCCAACCTAAATAGGCACAGCCTGTGACAAACCCCAATTCATTTCAAACTTGAAGAAAATATTTAGCTCCAATCTCTGTGAATAAATTCTTGAAACACTCTGGTATTGAATTTGTGATTTTGAGAAATCCAACTGTGTAATAAATAAACTAAGTCGAAATTTTATTACATAAGTTTTATTCAACTTGATAATTCACGTGACCAGTAAAAAATGAGTGTTGATTAAGGGACATTCGACACAACAGACCACTTATACTCATTATGTGTATCCATGGATCTCTACCGGGTACAATAAGCTAGGAACACTCATTTCAACAATAACAATTTATTTGACTCAAAGATAACTAGGGAAGAAAATATATACTGTTAAGATAAAAGATGTAGGCAGTTCATCTTGAGTTGGATTTAAAATTTTCACAGAACTTGTTACTGTTCTTGTAGAATCGTATTAGATATTAGATACATCTTTTTTACTGGTCACCTGACTGGGTTTCTAATTAGGGATTATCATGTGATCTTTATTTTGGTAATGATTTGATTTGATTTGAATTCAATTAACCCGTTCAGGTACCCAATGAGCCCATACGGGTGACTAACTTTAATATGGTGTCGGAACTTTGTTCCCCGCCCTCATGAAAATGTCAAAATACCACATTTTCAAAAACTACAAGCCTTCAATTACAAAGAGCTGGTGTGAATCGATAGATAACCATTATATGAACAAATATATGCGGGGATTAAACAATCAACGCGAGCGACGTGGACTTATTACTGTTACAAGTGGGACCTATTTTGGTGAGGGAAAAAATATTGGACCCCCCCCCCAGCGCCACATAGAGCAGCCAATGAGATCGCACCAAATATGGTTATGTAACCCCAAATTCTCACAGATTGTCAACGGCAAAATGGCCCATGTCCGAGTCTCCACCCAAGTCCTCAACTTCAGTGTCCGTATTGCATTCTTCGACGTCAGAGTCCCAGAACCAGACTCCATTTTTCTCTTCTCCCAGGGTTTCTCCACCAGAGTCTTCTCTAGTACTGCTGATGATTGAAATTTCTGCGTCTAGAAGGCTAGGAGGTGAACTCTCAGAAGTGGTTGTATGCGTTCTGACGTGTCGGTTTGTGTCTTGTCCTTGACGAATACGCTTCATCTGCGCTTTGCGTGCCCTTGATACCATGATGAATTCTGCGTGGTTAACAAATGTAGGTAGTTACAAGTAATGGAAGCTCTGCAACGGATGGTAACTGATATCACGGCTTGAAAAACTTATCGTGAGTAGCTATGTAGTTAGACAGGTAGGTATCATATGATGATTGAACAAGAAAGATCGCGACATACTCGAAACATCACGTCCCAGGACGCGTCTATCAGACAGTGGTACCATAGGCAATTAGCCATGAAATTCTGAATCATAGATGCTTCCCAATTAAGACTAGCGTGTTCTAATCGGGACTAGTGCGACCGCTAGCATCCACTAGCGCATAGATTAAGCGAGGATTGAGTGAGCCCCAAGAGCGGGGAACAAAGTTCCGACACCATACAACATTAACGCTATTAGTATCAATATTTAGGGCTGCAATTCTACATGCAAGTTAGAATTTGATCCCCTGATACTATGTACTGAGTTCACGGCCTAATTATGTACGGGTTCAAACCCCTTCATTTTATTTTATAGTACAGGATATCAGGGACAATTAGTTATACTTGCACGTAGTACTGCAGCCCTAGCTATTGTCACTTATTCCACCAAATAGCGCTGTGTAGTAACAATATTTAGGGCTGCAATACTGCATGCAAATAAAACTAATTGCCCCTGATACCCTATACAGTAGAGCCTGTCCAAACCCATAATGGCTCCAGGCTTTAATTATTGTTAAGATTTATCGAATTGTTGCTTCTTACTTTCGCAACACTTACCCTTACATAGCCTTTTTCATGCAGGGGTAAGTATTGCAAGTATAAACGGAAAAATTTCGATGAATCTTTTCAAGAATTATAACAGAACCTACTATAGGTACTGGCAGGTTCTACACGGGCTCAGGATCAAGTAAACGCAGGCTAGATCATAATTTATACAATTGGAACAAACAGAACTCTCTTGCCTGCGTTCACTTAGCCCTAAGCCCCTGTACTGTAGCGACTTTTGGTGACTAGCTCATAAAAAATTATCCAAGAGTACGGAAATGATACGGGTGGCTGGCCCGTCCTATTACACGCATAGGCCATGTGCTAATAAGTCAAAATAAGCGATATCAAACGAGAATCGGGGTATAATTACATGAATTCATATTTTGTGTAAAAAGTTACCGTTTATATGACATAGGCAAGTCACGGGTGTCTATACTGGTACACTTAGTGAATGGGCTTCAGTTTGTTCTAATTGCACACACAGTAACAGCTCGATCACTCATCATTTGTGTGTGGATATAAACATACAATGTTGCAGCCCTAAAGATGGTTAACAGTTTGCGTTCATACTGTAGACTGAGAAAGTATTTAGAGGTGCAATGACATACAAAATTTACGTTAATTAGTAACAATCTTTAGGGTTGAGACACTGTCTACTGAGAGGAACGCCGACAAACTAAGGATCGCGTACTTTATTCGTGATCGGGAGAATTGTATGCTAGTGCAAGTAAAAATCTCGCTTTCTTGTAGCCCGAGATAAGGTTTGGGCAACAATTCATAATCAAAATCGCTAGCCATCTGTCTGATGAATTCCTACGTCTGATCCTGTACACTCAACTCATTAGTCAACATAAACATACCGATTCGCAGAGTAGAGTTAGCAGACATTGAATACGTGTTACATGATTAATTGGTTATCCCATGTATAAGTACTAATTCAGCTACTTTTGAGGGACCACGATCCGGTATCATCCGAGTTGGAGCGTTCATTGGAAGTTACGAGAAGATAGAAGTATAATTGATACATAATAATATTAATCTGCTGAAAACATCGCATCACGATAGAGAAAAAGGCGCTCAGATCGAAGAATAGTTCAACATGTGGCTCGTGGGAGGTACAATCACTAACTCTAGACATTAAATGAATTTATGAATACAGTCGTCCCTCTCTAACTCGATAGTGGGTCCCAGTATAAGTGTTGAAAATATTCATCGAAATTCAACTATTTACATTTTCAATACTTACCCCTGCACGCAAAAATGACCTGTAAGGGTAAGCGTTGCAAATATAAAAGTCCAAGTTACAATGAATATTTTCAACACTTATACCAGGACCCACTATCGAGTTAGAGAGGGACGACTGTATAAAGTTGGACCGGGCACGTGGAGAATTTCCGGGAAGCGTACTAAATACAGTGGCAAAATTGTTAATTACCCCTGTCACAGGTGTTCCACAAAAAAATAATAGCTAGAAAGTCATTAAGCTACCAGCAGCAGCAGCAGCAGTCCCCTGAACCCGTTCCGATACAAGGGAAACTATCTCAGAATGGGGCCAGCTATCACCTAAATTAGGGAAATAAAACAAAATTGCCCAAAATATGAAAAAGGAGAGAATGAGAGAGCGAATTGGGAGTAACGCAGCCCAACTCGTAATTGCTCCACCTTCAACAGCCCATCACTTTATGAATTCTACAATTAGCGAATTAAATACGTTGATCGCACGATGAAACTTTAGTATTCAAGATGCCCTTGCAATCTAATTTCCTTGAGATGCTGCTGGGCGGTCAGGTAGCTATCAATTTGTTTTAATTGCTTGACCGTAACCAGCAGTTATGACGCTAATAATTAGAATTTTAAAAGGTCTCGACCACCTTTGAGATCAATAAAGCATCTATCACTTACACTCAGAAGTTCCTGTCACCTACCCTATTCTTTATGTCTTCGGCTCATGTGTATGTGAAGAGGAAGAAGTACAGACAGTCTAGATTTAGGAATATATTTAACCTCCTCGATGATTTGGGAATCAGCTTGATATGTGAACCTCTTTTTCTACTTCTGAGTCTTAGGAACGAGCTATTGGAACTGTTTAATGATGTGGGAGTAATAGTAATAATTGATGCCATTGGGTAAGTTGATCCTCAATTCTCTGCTTTACAGCCAGCTGATGAATGACATGCTCTAGCTATATTTTAGATTCTTATCCGTCCCGACACAGAAAATATTATGATCAGTACCCAACTTTACCCAGACCGTCTTCAGCTTCCAGCATAGAAAAGATTTCTAAATACCTTTTCAATGCATTAAACTCAGATTACAGCCATTCAAATTCAAGTATACGCAGCAGAACAAAGTCCCTACCTGACAGCATCTCACACGTCTTTCAATTACCAACAGGGGACAAGCAATGAGGAACTAAACTTCTCCATAATCTTAAAGAGTCATCTAATTTCCTACCAATGGATCAAGAAGGATTAGAGCTATGATACCTGAATTATGCACTCAATCCTAGAGTCTTATAGAGTCCAAATAAAATACCGTACAGGACGGTTGGACCAGGTGCTAGTGGTCTCGTCCCAGATGTTTATTACCATTGTGGTAATTAAGACTAGAGCGTTCTCAAATGCTTATCAATGTCGAGAATGTGTGTGGATTTGCATCTTCCGAAACAGCTTCAAAATTACGATGATTACGGTTATTTCCAGTAACGTTAAATGACCCTGTTCCGAGATGCCAAAAAATATCAACTTAATGTGGATGAAGCTTTGTCACTCAAATATACGAGTCTCCAGGAACCAAAAGCTCTCTATAACAGGTAACGATGGTCAAATACAGATGTTCTAGATTTAAGCTTGGCACTCAGTAACTTCAAAGAATGTCTCAAACTTGGCCCTTTTGGCAGCGCTATGCTCGCTCATACTCGCCACTGCTCTCGCGACGAAAACTATAGGGCTTACTTGGAAAATGAGTCGATGAAGAGGATACAAAACACTAAAGATGGAAATTATCTATTCTAGTGCGACATTATTATTCAGTCGTTGAATTCATTTCCAATGAGTTATGGCTGAATGTTAGACTACATTTAAGGCGAAAAACATTGAGCCAGAGTAAACATCACCAAGCGAAGTCTTGTCACTAGAATTTTCTGGAAAATAGGTATGAAAGAGACCTCTTCATCAAAACTTAGAGACGACACACATAACCGGACAATCAAAAATTTTGAAGTACAAATACAAAGAGCCTTAAGCAAACCACATGGCCGATTAGAAATGGTCTTTAATTTTTAATATCACAACGTATTCAGCCCACAAGCTTTGACGAGAATGTCAATTAATTATGCTGATGTCCACAGTGCTAGTATACGTATTCGCGCACAGGCTAACATGTAAATAAACTTTTTCAATCCAGAAATCATGCATTGCCTCCCGCCAGGCTGGCTTTGCCGAAATTTCCGTGCAGATCAGTGCAGGGGCCCTAAGGGTTGGATGTCAATTACCTACCAGTCGGTACTAGTACAAACTCTGGTAAATTTCTCGAGTTTGGAAATATCTATCCGTTGGCTACAGGAAAAGAAGGAGCTTGATACGATTACTTGTTTATCATGTCCCAGTTCTTCTAGAGAAACATGATCAGAGTACATATCTAGATTCTCTTCTCATATAATCAAACACGCACGGGAACGATAGCGGAGTGGTACATCGTCCAGGCTATTCTCCCAAGTAGAGCTTGGGTACAAGACGCCAATGCCTCACTCGAGACGGGAGAAAATTGGTATGAATCCAGCATAACCCATCTGCATATTGTGCTCGGTCATGTACGTGGTGATGACGAAGGTACACCGTATAACCAGAGGTGGCTAAAATGCGTACCTGCTGAAGACACTTACAGTTGAGAGTAAAAAGGCCTGTAAGGTGCCTGACCATGACTACTTCAAATTTTTTTTCGGTTTTGACTACTATTGTTACATTGAATCCTCGCTTCATGTACTGAAACAGAGTCATTCCTGTTATAGCGTAATAAAGGCTGCATAAACACAACTGCATTAAGAAAAATATGAGGATTGGGGTATATGGTGCAGTGGTACACCGTCCAGGCCGTTCACTCGAGTAGAGTCCGGGTAGCTAGGACACATGCCCCTCCCGTAATAGAAGAATTTTATCTTGAATCTAGCAATATCTTCACACCACATCTATCGCGGTGATACACGAGTTTTAGAATGATGAAAGCAATCTCAGGTAACTTTGGGCTTTCTCGCATTGCCCTGTAATGGGTGTTTTCGGAAGAAGCTACATGCCCTGAGGGTTAACTTCATTTGAGGGACCCAGACGTCAAGATAAGGCACTCTAAACATAAATATGTATTATCCGAAAATACCTGCGTGGTTCTACAGGATACCAATTCTTATTTTAGATCAATCTTGCGTGTGCAGCCTGAGGCCATGACGCGTATGATTGCGGAAGATATGTATATAATTCGTAGAATGACTCAGATTGACGTTTAAAACACTCATACTCAGATTTCATTTGCAGATACCACTACGTGAATAGCGCCTTACGACATGTGTCCACTTCCGTGAATACCCACCATGGGAAAAGCGAGAAGATCCCATGATCACCTGAATATGCTTTCGTCAGCCCACGAATACAATATCACCGCATGAAATGTAGTGAGGATCCAGCTGGATTCGAGCCAGCTTTTCTCTTGTATCTAGCCGGGCACATGTTTAAACAACTTAGACTCTTCCTTGGATGTTGGCCTGGACGGTGTACCACTGCACCATTCACCCCCAATTCTCATGCGTGTTTATACATAGCTAATCACGCGCAAGCCTAGTTATCGATTATCATCCCAATTCCAGATTCGCCACCGGTGAACAAGATTATGATCATGGAGTCCCAACCCAAGGAATATTGATCCTTATTCGTATACTATTGTCCAACCAGTAACTTTCCGATCCATGTATAAGGCAAGCAATTCCAGTCGCGGCCAAAGTATAACAAGATACGAACCCTAAATGGGATAGATGATTGGTATGGCTTTCTCTACAAAATACCAGATAGAGTCAACTTGTAGGTTATCTCTGCGTGAAAAATTGGGAGAAGCTTTGTCTGAAATCTGAGTCTGGCAGATCAGGTTGTTCAGAGGAGATTATTATTGGGTACTAAGAGTTTGGTATGGACCTAAATGTAGATGGATGATTAATTGATCTGATAACTGAGGATGATAAGATTTGGTAATATACGGTGATATCTGGTAATGATTTTCAATGTGCGGCAGACAGCCCTCTATTTATACCCTAATTCCCTTGCTTAAAGCTCGGGCCGATTATATCAAACGTATCAAACACAGCCCATGACATAACCTTCCCTCAATAACACGTGACAAACTACATATCGCAGTTATGCATTTAGCCGATGATATTTATCTCACACTCTGCTTTAAGTACTTCCAATCAATGCTATATATAGTGTCAAATGAAGCGATTCGACCTCCCATATATTGTGACCCCGACTAACCACTTACCAATTTGGGGCATTCACCTGGAGTATATTTATCGAGTGAATTTTCTGAAGGCCTCTGTCTGCTAAATGAAAGTATTCGTGTGCTGATACATCCAAGACTCAGCAGGTAGACATATGGGCGCAAGTCATTTCTGATGAGTCTCTTCCTAATCGATGAGCTCATTCCATACTGTTATGAAATTGTCCAGAATGCCGCAATACCTTGCTCTGCGACTTGTTGTCAGAGGCATAGGCTATTCTGAGTAGACTGAGAGTCGATTCTTCGCCCACAGTATCCATAAATCACTCATGCCGTACTTGAAGATCCCGACCAAGATGTAGATTCCAAGTCATGTACTATGGAGCATAGACTTCGGGATATGGGGGAAGTGTTAGATGACCCCGTAGACGTAAATCGAAACGCCAGTGCATCAAGAATTAAATCCTTATCGGATGTTGTCAAGAATCCTGTGGATGAGCAGGGAGAATTTGAGAGCACCAAGTTTCCCAGACAAATTTGGGTTTGGCATTTCCAGGCGTGTTCAATTAGTCGTTGATGTTGAACATGGGTGGAATTAAAGAACCATGTGGAAGATTTAAACACCTCACAGGTATGCGGCAACGATGTAACACAAGATCGCGTCACGATCATGTAATAAATGTTAAATTTTTACAAATACAGAATTTCCAAGCTTGAGAGTTTAGGGCAGCACCACACTTTTAATCGACTACTAGATGAATCGGGGTTACTTTTATTCCTTTGCGGGGTTATTATAATAAGAGATTACAGTAAAACTTCTCTAACACGATAGTGGGTCTCGGCATAAGTGTTGAAAATATTCATTGAAATTCATCCATTTATATTTGCAATACTTACCCCTGCACACAAAATGACCTGTAAGGGTAAGTGTTGCAAATATAAAAGTGCAAGTTACAATGAATATTTTCAACACTTATGCCGGGACCCACTATCGTGTTAGAGAAGTATTACTGTAATCCTTTTCGTCGGAGGAAGATCTAGTTGGAAACTGTTCTGCTGGTAAATTCCTATATACTTGCGTGTAATATTTACAGGGGGACAAGGGTAAGTTAACGAAGGTTAGAGAATAAGTTATGTGCACTATACTTATATGTTTATACTATCGGAATAAACAGAATTTACTGCCTAGCCTTCGTTAACTTACCCTTGTCCCCCTATACAGTGTCTCAGCCCTAAAAATTGTTAATGGCTGATGATGATTTTGTGTGTCGGTACCTTCCAGTCACTTGTATTAACATACAAAATTAACACCAGCCACTAACAATATTTAGGGCTGAGACGTTGTACATCGTTATAACAAGGGTTCAACTGTATATTTCTACTAACGCACTAGTTCAGCCCTGCTGACAAAGCTAGTCACGTATCTTCCAAGGCTAGGTATGTTACGGCGCGAATGTAACTGTAGGATTGGACGCCGTCTTCGAAGGGTGGACAGAGGAAACAAGGACGCGGGATAAAAGGTTTGAACGAGACACCTAAAAAATGAGAACAAGGGAGGACAAGTAAGTAAGAAGGATATAAGATTGCAAAACTAAGGAACTATCTACATACTCCGATCTGATTCTTAAAGGTTGCCGTCTTGCTACAACCTGGCTTACTCGGCTATCAACAGGCTACATGTTAACCACAAACTGTCATCTAT
This sequence comes from Podosphaera xanthii, assembly GCA_028751805.1. Classification (NCBI taxonomy): domain Eukaryota; kingdom Fungi; phylum Ascomycota; class Leotiomycetes; order Helotiales; family Erysiphaceae; genus Podosphaera; species Podosphaera xanthii. Next base: position 3,787,530 of record JAPWIX010000001.1, on the reverse strand, counting down.
CGCACGGTACCTTCGTGCACTGTCAGGTTGTAGACTTGAAGCAGGGTGTCACAGACACGCTCGTCGTGCACGGATTTAGAACGGGAGCTCGGACACTGATGAATCTAACCCGAGACCACACATCCGTCTTCTGCCTTACCCTGGAACGCACTGGCCTTAACAAGGTGACTGATACTTCAACCAGCTGGTCTATGATACTGATAATTAATGCAGGTACGTCATCTAAAAATTCTTCATACTCTCCTGTACAAAATCCACTCCAGCTTGTAACCACAGAACTCTTCCCTAGCATTCATTTCAAATGTCTATTTACTCTATCGCTGGAACAGTGATATATAGAGCGACAAGAACCTCTCAGAGCGAACCTGACACTTGGTTAATGTAGACAAAGTCTTCGTTGACATCTCATGAAGTTGAATACCCGTTAACCGCATATATATGACTTTTTGAAAAAACCACATGACCCGGGAAAAATACCCTCAAAGACATGTAAATAACACCACAAACAGTACCATAGGACCTCCAGTCCAATCTCTACTCGAGGTCTCGGCAAGGTACACTTTAGTCGAGATTTCAAGTCTACGAGGACTTACTACTATACACGTGGTAGTTATGTTCGCGCGGAGACAGATGGGAGTAAAAGTTTTGCGAAATGGTTGAGGGCGAATAACTACTACCAGTCATGGGAGTGCGGGGACTCGTCCACATCCTCGTCGTCTTCTTGCTCAGATGACCTTTCATGCTTACAAACGTGCGGAAGCGATCGTCTGAAAACTTGGCTCGTATTCTCGCTCGCTCGCTCACTCCCCCACAAGAACCAATTTACTAGTACATCTAGTCTACAAGTGTCAACCAGATTTCCATGTCCACGTTTACCTAGATGACTCGCTGGAGCAACGGTGGCGAGTACATAGCACCACTCACTCATTCCTCGAGTCGTCGGTCTCTTTATCTCAGGAATACCCTTCCCCCAGCTAGGTGCATTCCAGCACATTTACTGCAGTATAAGCATTAAATTTATACCTAGTTCCGTACAATTTTGGATGGGACTAGGTGTAAAGTCAATACTTGTACCGAGGTATCTCATCTTGGTGTGCACGCTCCGGGTTCGTGGTCGCGCAATACCCTGAATCTCGTTGTGCCCCATGGGAACCACTATTCGCGTGGTGCCAGAGTGCATGATTGCGAAAGTTGATGACATGTACGATGCATGGTACATGAGAAAGGGGCGCACAAGGGCAGCGGCCAACAGATTCCGGGCACAAGATGATCGAAACGGTCTGTTATAGAGATCACTTTTATGCTATTTTGGGAGAGTTTGACGGAGTCAGATTATCATCCTCTATTCCGAGTCAATACTCATAAGTTCGCCTTACGGGCGATTAATGTCCGGGAAGCAAGTGATCCCTCAAATTCCTCAGTTGCTTGTTTTCTGGCTTTTCTCACACTTTTTATTGACCACTTTGCGCATGAACAAAGTTTCTTGGTAACTACGCCATCGAATTTCTCGATATCCTGACCGACGTAATATATCCCTTCGTATTCCTCTATACAAACGTTATCTGTTGAACAGGATATCAACCTCTAAGTCTATTCCATCTATCCGAGACAAAGGAAAAGTAAATATTGTTTTACGAAGTCTGTATCAGTGAGATTTTTCACAATATTCGTCGGTTCCTGTTTGCTTTCACACATATGAATAGCTTCAGCTTATCCGAAGATATGATGGATAAGGAAAAAACAAAAGGGAAATCATACAAAATTTTGTAATACAAAGTAAGGGTTGAATGACATTTAACGAATCAGATGGGTATATTCTTGGTGCTAAAAAAATTGAATGCTAAATCTGTAGAATGAGGGGGGCTCGAGTCATCACTCAATAATAGACTCCAATTAGACTGTTCCAAACTGGCTCCCAAAATTCAAGCTTGGCTTGATCCTCAGGACTGGAAAATCTTCTGTGTAGGCATTCGGATGCCCACAAGCAGATATTGGCGACTCTAGGTGCTTTTCTGTTATGGTATCGTCGTGGGTACATCCAATATTGTCGGCTATAATTATGTCCTGATTTTTTTGAGCTTCTACAGTGAGCTTCTCTGTTAGCTGCGCGAGGAATTTTTTATCGGCGTGAGTATCATTGGTAAGTCCTAATGGCCCTAGGATTTCTATATCACCGTTATGACTTTGATTGCAGCTATCCTCAGTATTCTCATGGCAGGCTCGAAAGTACTCTTGCATTTCTAAATTATTACATTTAGATTTTGTAGATGTAGGTATCTCCATTACATCGATTTCTCGTCTTGTCTGGGTTGGCGTTGATGATTCGCTATCCGATAGGTTGAACTTTGTCAGCGAATGGTTGGGTGTATGACCAGCGAACATTATCGACCGTTTGTTTTCCAGGCAGGAGGCGAATTTTGTATTGCATATTTTAGTGATAGATGAAAGATTGGCAATTTCATCTTTCAGCTTTTGAGGCGCTTCCAGAGGCTTCATCCCAGGACTGATTTTTGGGGGAGTGCGCTGGGGAGATAAAACTTTTGCGGCAAAGCTAGGTAAGACTGCAGAGACGCGAATAGCAACGCTGTCAAGCTCAGGTTGGATGTGACATATATCAATAGCTTCTTGAATTTTTTCAGGAGTATCTGTCACCATGTGGATGGGATATGTCTGCTTGCCAAAATCCGACGAAGTAAGTTCTTTACTAGTAACTATGATGGGAGTTTCTCGGGGAGTAGTGAGATCATCGACACGTATATCATAGGCAATATTGGGATAGAAAGAGCGAGTTGGATTCAATGATGCGGGAGCGTAGAAAGGATTCCCGTCTGCTTTGCGGCCTGATTCTTGCGGGATGTTGGAAGAAGTAGAACTATCTAGGCTTGTTGATCGAGAGCTTTGGCTTGTGGGAGTAGGCTGCGTGTGGTGAAGAAAGTTTAATGCCGAAATTTTTGCCTTGGACAACTGAGTTTCTAGGTCCAGAATTCGCGCTTTCAGGACGCCAAGTTCATTATTCCAGAGTATCCTCTCACGTTCCCACAATTCACGTTCTCCGTCTATAACTTCATTCATTCTATCTCTGTCAGCCCTCAGATGTGAACGTTCTCCATGAAATTGAGATCGAAGCTGCTGGACGTAAGCGCGCCAATCTTCAACCAGCGCAACGGAACTTTCGTCGGCAGATGTGCTGCGTGATTTAGGAGGTGACATAGGCCCGAGTGACTGATGTTCGATGAAAGGTTGTCGAGGAGATGAATGACGAGGAGCTAAAGTCGATGAGTTGGTGGTTCCAAGAGGATGAAAAGGATTTTCGAGATAGTTTGACATGATTCCTAATTCAGGAATGAGTGAGCGAGCGGTAATGAGAGGTTGGGAGCGACCGTATGAAATAATTTGAGATGCAATTTGAGACGCAAGTATGGGAAAAAGTCAGTGTTGGAATTTACTGTAGGTACATTCGTCCCTCTCTAACTCGATAGTGGGTCCTGGTATAAGTGTTGAAAATATTCATAGAAATTCAACCATTTACATTTGCAATACTTACCCCTCATGCAAAATGACCTGTAAGGGTAAGTGTTGCTAATATAAAAGTGCAAGCAACAATGAATCTTTTCAACATTTATACCGGGACTCACTATTAGCTAAGAGGGGTTCTACTGTATACCAATATGGCGGATTCCTTTGTTGATCTTTTCTAAGCAAGGCCATATTAGGATAAGCTCAAAACCTAAATATCAATTTAAGGTGAGAGATTTCTTGGCGACGAAAGTGAAGGAAGTGTGTCACTCCTGGCTAAATATTGAATGGTGTCTTAAGAAATCCATATCAAGGATAATATCAAGGATTTCGATAGATCTATCTCAAGATTCTAATATACAAATTGTTCCTAATATGAAGTTGGACCCTCTTGAACTCTAACTACTTCTTCACATTTCTTTGACATGCTTAGAATGAGTGATCGAAGCTTATCCTCTGTTGTACAGTTGTACCAGGCCTCTAGTATAATTCGGCGATTCTATGCTTTACTCCGCTACCTCCCCCGCTCATACTCTGGATATACATTTTGAATGTATAGTTTCATCATACCCCACACATTCTCAATTGGATTTAAATCTGGGGAGTACGGAGGTACAGCCCATAAGTATTATTCCATGTCGACCAGGGGGGGCTTGGCCACCACAACGCTTTCCTTAATTAGGCAACATCGCGAGAATGCAAATCGCACCCATCCCTACTGTGGTAGTAGTTTTGTTTATTCGTGCTATGTAGAGTCCAAGACTATTATAACACTAGGGCTCCTTTCTGACCCAGGCCATACCTTTTACAGTGCTCCTATCCCCCTTTACCTCGAACCTAAGGTCATTGATACATTGACCCATGACGGGTAGCCATTTAGCTCAGTAATTACCCGTAGAATTCAACCACCTTTTCTACGGAACCTTCTGCTCAAAAATAAATTGAAAAAGAGCAGCCATGGAAACCGGTACGCGGGAAAAAGTCTCAAAAAACCTGCAACTCCAACCAGGCGAGGCCTAGACACCAGAGCCACACGAGGTGCGTATCCCCATCTGTACCTCCCTAATATCCCATAGTCCAGATATCCTCCTTATACCGACACCACCAGCGCTCAGGTAGCGGTGCTCTTTCCTCGGGAGACAGTATAATGCCAGAATATCTGTAAACAGTGAGAATTCATCTTGGTAAAAAGGGCCAACTTAGTCTGATCCATCACCACCATAACGGGAGCTGGGTACGCCCCGGAAACTCGTTTGGATGACTTTTCCTCCGTGACCAAGTAATGCGTGTTTCTGTTGGCTCTGAAGATAAACTCCAGGTTCGTAGGGGACACCACGTACAGGTAGAAACGCCGTCTTCGTCCCCCTCCCTACTGTGTTTTGTATGTATTCCGATGACAACAACATCAACGCAATGGATTGTTTACTAAGTATTGGTTATTATAAGAATAGGAATTATTTTGCATTTTGTATTATGAGTTGGGAATCATTGAATCAATGCTTTGATCATTAGAACTCATACAAAACACAGTAGGAATGGGTGCGAGGTGCATTCTCGCCATGTTGCCTAATTAAGGAAAGCGTTGTGGTGGCCAAGCCCCCCCTGGTCGACATGGAATAATACTTATGGGCTGTACCTCCGTAATATTACCGCCCTTTGCAGCCACGACGGCTTCAATTCGTCTCGGAATAGATTCAATTAGATTCTGACAGCTGCTTAAAGGTATTTTTGACCATTCATTTTTGATACGCTCCCATAATTCCCCTGCTCACTTGGGATATTCGTCGTACCTACCCAATCTTCTCTTCAACTCACCCCAGTGATGCTCTATTGGATTCAGATCTTGAGATTGGGCGGGCCAGTCCAAGCAGGTGATCTTCTTCGATCTTAAAAGGGCCTTTGTAGCTCAGGTAGTGTGTTTTGGATCGTTATCTTGTTGAAAGATTAGTTGGTCGACAGGAGGCATATCTCCCAAGAGGCACGTTGCCTCCACACTACAGATCAAATTTTGGTCTAAAATATCGATGTACTGTTGTGTGTCCATCCTTCCCATTGCCTGAACCATGGCACCTGACCCTAACCAGGTCATACAGGCCCAAATCATCACGTTCCCCCCTCCAAATTTGACTGTCTGGACTGTATTACTATCGTTGGGCAGTTGTTTATCTTTCTGCCAGGTATAATTGATTCCGTCGCTGCAAATTCAATTGATCTTTGTTTCGTGAGACCAAACCACTTTCTTCCAGTCTTTATCGTCCACTCCTTGTGTCTTAGGGCGAAATCCAGACGAGCTTTCCTGTGCCGAGCCGCCAAGGCTGGTTTTTTGGGCTTCTTTTTGGCCTTCAAACCCGACTCTGGAAGGACATTTCTGACGGTTTGCGGGCTGACACTAATACCCATAGACGCCTATAGACTTGCTGCTGCTTGTTTTGGTGTCTTAACAATCCCGTTGGCTATATTGTTGACGATTCTTCGCTTGTACCGAGAGGTCAGCTTGCTTACACCCCCCCTTTTTCTGACACTGCTTTCTTCAGAAAGAGTTTTCAGAAGCTTAGAGACCGTAGATTTGGAGCACTTAAGCTCACTCGTGATAGAACTGAATGACTTTCCCTCTTTGAGGCGCTGGATGATTTGGTCTCGAGTTGTCATGTTTAATCTAGGCATATCGCTTTGTTGTACACTCAATTACAACCAAAAGTTAGACCAATACGTTGCGATTGACCGTGTAGAGCACATACGAATAATTATCTGAGTTTAGTTCGATGTATTGGGACCGTCGTGGATGCAAAGGTAGGTAATATTAGATACTAAAATAGCCTGCAAAATGAAGTTCGCCTCGCTTAGTCAGTTTCTCCCAGCCACCATTTTCTGTATAGATTAAGTCGTGATTCAAAGATTTAGAATATGCTTCATGAGACACTTAGTTACATCTATGTAGATTTTTGACTTAATCTATCGAGTGGTTCTGAAGCTACGAGCTTTTGAGTAAAAAGTTGGCTGAACAAGCGAACTTCATTTTGCGTAGTGTATATTTATCCAAGAGAGGCTGGATGAGTTTAAAGAGTTCAACTTTAAGGATGATGATTTGTGGGAAGCTTTTCATGATGATTTTGCAGATTTGATGAACAAAGATATAAGTAGTAGTAGTAGTAGTAGTAGTAGTAGTAGTAGTAAGCATTTAACGCCAAGTAGGCTCACAGGATAAACCCGGCCTCTGAGCCCTCGGGAGGGCGCTTGGCGCGCCTGCGTAGCCTAAGGCTACCAGGCGTCTCCGTCGTCCTATGGACGCCTATATAAGTAGTAGTAGTAGTAGTAGTATTTATTTTTCGTCTAACAGGGCATGTGCTTCGCACGTGCCCTACTAATTCCCTGACGGGACATATGATGCCGAGGGGTAAGCCTCGGGCATCTAAGAGAAATAAATATTTACAAGACTAGGGCGCGATAACGTGGCTGCCGCTAATTATATGGTAGGGATAGGACTCTCCACATTTGTGGAAGTGTAACAGGGAGATAAACAGTCCGACCTCATAACCCCTCGACTGTGCAACGACTCCTCCTTAACTTCTCCGTTAATAGCATTAAAATTACTGTTGTTTTGGTTAATAATAGTGTTATCTTTTTTTTAAGGACATATGTCAGTGTAAAATTGGGTTTCCTGAAACCACTTGTGAAGCACTTCTCCGCCTTTATAAGTGCCGAGGAGAAAGGAGAGAACTTCTGAGTTTTGACCCGTGGGTAGTCTAGCGCGTCATTTAGCTATGTGGCAGAAAAAGAAGTGAAGGGGTGATTTATAGCGTCTGCATCGGCAATAAATTTAGGCGTCCTGATGATTGAAGCGTTCATGGTATTTCGCGAAGTCACCATGACCTGTGTGGGCCGCCAGAATTCGGCCTAGAGTAGCCCGGGGAAGTTCAAGCTCTTTAGGCCGCAGAGGCGCAGTGTCGACTGAGAGTCTCTCGTAGATTCCAGTGCTGGGAGACATTAGCTTCCAAAGGTTATGCAAGGATTGTTCTGAAGAGTGTTTAGCCCAACGTCTGAGTCCAGCGTGTGATAGGATGGGAGTCGGTGGGTGAGGAAGTGATGCTCCTAGTTTCGCGGCTTTATCGGCGGCGTCATTCCCAGGAATGGAGGCATGGCCTGGCACCCAACGTATTCTGAGTTCTCCCTGTCCTGCATGTGTGAGACGAGATCTTGCTTGCCAGCGGGTGTTCAATTCTAGGAACTCGTCGAATGTAGCTTGCGATGAGCCTGGAAATGGCGAGAGCAGGCGGGTCGCTACCTCAAGATTGTCGAGGCAGATCCAGAGTTTCGTTGCAAATTTGGTTGTTGGAAGTGCCAGGGCGGCCTTGCCGCCCGCCAGTGCACCTTTTGCTTCGGCGTCAAAGACTTTGTCCCCTTTACCTAAGACAAAATTCTGTTTTAAAACTTGCACTCCACCTTGGTATGCAATGAAACCGGCCCTGGCGGAGCCATCAGGTTGTTTCAACCCATCCGAAAATAGTACTATGTCTTGCAGTGAGACGGTGCGCAAGAAGGAAAGGAACTTTTCTTTAGCCTGGTCTCTTGTTTGTCCGTTTGGTCCTCCTACCCGAGCTTGCGCTGCTGCCTGGCCTTCGCGTGGAGCCCATGGCGGAGTAGCAATCAGGTTTATTTGCTCAGAGGCTGGGAGTGCCAGAATTCGGCAAGCAAAGCGAGAGGTGGGCCGTCCTAAAGCGAGTACACGGATTGAGCAGCGTAATAACGGATGTCGAGGATCAAGGCGCCAAAGGCGGATTGTTGCGGCTAGTGTACGCTGTTCAAGTGCTATTTCCGGTGGGGCTAAGCCAGATTCCCGATGTAATGCTGCAGATGGTGTGGTACGGTAGACTGAGAGAATGGCTTGGGCGGCAGTAAGTACTACCTTAGTAAACAGCTGTAGCGAGGTGTCGACGCGGTTAGAAATTCGTGCACGTGGACCTTCTCTTGTCCTACCTGGCCACCAAGTTTCGGCAGCATAGTACATTACTGGGAGTACACACAATACAACAGCTTGAAGCAATAGGTGGGGTGGAACTCCACGAGCCGTGTTACCGAGAGAGGAAAGAGCTTGACTGACTTTGAGTGACTTAGCAGCAAGCAAACGTGCATGCCACTTGAAAGTAAGCTTTTTGTCCAATAGGACTCCTAGCCATCGGATGTACGGCCTGTCGGCATCCTCGGAGATATTAAGGGGGTCTACTACGACGTTTGGTGTAGTCCCAGGATCTTGATCGGTGCGGCGACGCGAAAATGAAGGAGTCCATATTTATCAGGATCGAAAGTTATTCCTTCTTTGCTGGCCCAATTTATAGCCTGCCTGAGGTCAGTGGCGAGAAGATTTGCATTTTCTTGCAAGGATTTAGATATTTGGAGAAAGGCGACGTCATCAGCATAGCCAAACCTCTTGCTTGGTGATCTGAGGTGAAAGAGCGGGGCAAGGTACAGCATGAATAGAATAGGAGACACTGGCAATCCTTGAGGAAGTCCGTGCGGTACGTTAAATTTGGCTCCAGTTGTACCATCCAGCCGGATCATTGCGCGGCGTCCTGTGGTAAAAGATTTAACCCAATTTACAAGGTTATTGGGCCATCCTTGTTCCCTGAGATGGCGCGTTAGTCAACCAGGCAGGACTCCATCGAATGCTCCTTTCACGTCAAGAGTCAGGAGAGATGCTGTTTGCTTGGCATTCATGGCTGTTTCAACATCGTGTACTAAGCTGTTAAGGGCTGCGCACTGGATTGTGTTGACAGGTCTAGCGAGCCCAGTTCTGACTGATCAAAGGGATAATCTTGCACGGGCACGTGTGTATAGTTATGCAGAGATGAGTTTGACGAAACACAACGCACAGACAACATAGGTATACATATATACTATATGTAGTAGATAGTCCGTGTAGGGGGAAAGGGATCCACTTAGCCATTTGCGTACTTGTTAGTACAAGCTTAAACGTCTGATAAGTCAAAGGGACCGTGTAAGGGGCAAACAATTAAAATAGTTACATGTAGAGGCGTTATCAAGACCCTAGTAACAGTGGAGGCATAAGAGAGCTGATTCCCTTGCACAGTTGTATCTACATAGATAGAATATACACAGTTTGTGGCACTCGCTTGTCGTGCAGTGACCGACGCCAGCTAGCCCCTCACATAAGCATGTAGTTAGGTCAGTAGCAGAGCGTAGAGGTAGAGCCCCAAATTGCTGATGGGTGAGGACCCTATGGTTGATGGAGATCCAGGAAAGCCGTTTTGCGATTAGGCGTTCAAGTGCCTTACCCATTACAGAAAGAAGAGCAATTGGGCGATAAGACCGAGGGCTCGCTTTATCTGGCTTGTTCGGTTTGCTGAGCATGACAAGGGCTGCGGTTTTGAAGCATGCTGGATGGTGGCCTACCCTGAGGCAACTGCGGAAAAGTCTGAAGACTTTGTGTTGAACGATGTGTTAGAAATCACAGAATCACAAAGTATAAATATATCCAGATATTTTGTATTTTATTCACTTAATTTCTTGATGAAGTCTATACCACGATACTTAAACTAATTGCAGTAGTAATAGATACAGCCACACCTGCTTCATGCGAAACAATTGAATCGTAAACAGCATTCTGATGGCACGTTTCACCTTGAGCAACTAACCCATCTTTGTCGGGAACATCAAACACAAAACGGGGATTCTACTCCAAGACACAATACGTTTCCATCTTCTAACACTCCTCCTGACCAACAAGATGGATGCCAGTAGTTGTCTGGTTCAGTCCAAAAATTCGGCGATGTAGATGTTCCGCTTTTGATCGAGCTAACGGCTTGGTAAGAACATCTGCTATCATATGATTTGTTGGGATATATTCGACTGCAATATCTCCGTTGGTAACACATTCTCTGGTGAAGTGGTATGCAACGTCAATATGCTTTGTCCTCGCAGAATTTGTACCTCTTGCCAGAGCGAGCGCACTCTGGTTGTCTGTAAAAGTTCTCAACCCATTATCATCAATAAGCTGGTAGGAAACGTGCAAATCTTTAAGAAACCGGGCGACCCAAATTGCATGTTTAGAGGCTTCAAATAAAGCAACATATTCAGCTTCCATTGTCAAGGTCGCCACCGGTTTTTGTCTTTTCGATTGCCAACTCACTGGGCCTCCTCCAACCATCAGAATGTATCCACTGACTGACTTCCGAGAGGTGATATCTGATGCATAATCTGAATCAGAAAACAATTGCAATTTTAACTCCGATGAAAACTCGTCAGAAACAGGACCAAAGCTATAATTAATACAGTAATTTTCAGTGCCCTTCAAATATCTGAAGATCCTACAAACACTGTTCCAATGACGTTGAACTGGTGATGAATTAAAACTAGCGAGCTGGGAAACAGCAAAAGAGATGTCTGGTCTCGTGCTATTAGATGCATATCCCAGACTTCCGATAGCGCTTAAGTAGGCAGAATCATCAGCTAATTCCTCATCCTGACCTGCAGGTAAAATACCGCTATATCCATCAAGAGGCGACGTGGATGTTTTTGCGTCACCAAGCCCGAAAGACTTGATTTTATCATTTATGGAGTGGGCTTGCGATATTTTTAGTGATCTTGTCGACCTGTCGCGAGTAATCTTCCATCCGATAATTGTATTGATCAACCCAAGGTCTTTGATCGGAAAATGCAATGCAAGACTTTGCTTTATCTTCTCCACATCCCGAATAAGTTTTCCACATATAACCAAGTCATCCACATAGACACCAACAAGAATTTGCCTTCTAGGATGAATGTAAACACATTGGTCATTAATCGATCTTATAAGACCAAGAGATATAAATTTTTCATGAATTTTATCGTACCATGCTTTTCCGGCCTGTTTCAAACCGTGTAGGGCTTTATTTAGCTTGACATATTTGATACTCGGTACTCCTTCAGGCGCTCTCATGAAAATTTCATCAGTCAGATCTCCATCAAGATATGCTGTCTTCACATCTACCTGGTGAACTTCCCAATCAAGAAAGGCTGCGACCGCTAGTATAACTCTGAGCGAATCCATCTTCAGGGTAGGCGAATATGTGTCAAAATAATCAACGCCATAAATCTGACCAAAACCTTGGGCAACTAACCTCGCTTTGAACCTTCCATCAGACTTCACTGCGAATACCCACCGCGAACCAATCGGTCTCCTCCCACTAGGTACATGAGTGATGGGTGTAAATACTCCTTTCGCTTTAATTGAGTTGAGCTCCTCGTCCATCGCCAACTTCCAGCGCTCACTGTTAGTACCGCTGATAGCCTCCCTAGATAATTTCGGAATTGAAAAGTCGCCGCCAACGTATAACGCATCAGGCCTTGGTTGCCACGCAGATCGAGGTAAGATTTGTTTACGAACACGCTCAGTCCTCCTAGGAAACACTTGAGTGTTTTCTGTCAGTTCAGGATTGGGCTCTTGTGGTGGAGCTATGAATGGCTCGACTTCATCGACACCATTCTGTTCGTCTATAGCAGGACTTCGAGAGGTGGCGCTTGAGCTTGATGAATGAGAAATCGGTGACGATAAAATTGACAAAGAATCCATAGATGATGATTGTGGCTCGGAATCTGAATTTGAATCGCAGTCAGATTGATTATCATCTCCTTTATCAGGGCTACTGATTTCGGAGTCTTCATCGACTAGGACTTCTAGATCGTCAAATTGTTCAACGGTTGACTTGCTCCAATCCCAAAATTTTTCTTCCAAAAATCGCACGTTTGCTGACACAATCACTTTGTCACGGCCAGATCTATTTGGCACATATACTTGGTACTGTGTTGAAGATCTGCAATAACCAACAAAGATTCCCTTCATGGACGTGCGAGAGAGCTTATACCTTTGCGGGTCCTTGTCGTCAATTAGTGCATAGCAAATACACCCCCAGACTTTCAGATGAGAGAGTACCGGCGTGACACCAGTCATAATTTCAAATGGCGTATGATTACTTGCATACGAAGGCATTCGATTTCGCAAGTAACAAGCAGTTAAGACTGCAGCGTCCCAAAAACGAAGTGGAAGACCAGCATGCGACAACATACATCTTGCCATGGTAACCAATGTCCGATTTAATCTTTCAGCGACTCCATTTTGGTGCTGAGTGTATGGCGCGCTAACTTGTCGAACAATGCCCCTGTACTTGATGGACTTATATTCGGCTCCCCCGTCGCAGCGGATGGCTTTCACCTTGCACCCTGACTGTAGTTCCTTCTCTTCTTTATACTTCTGAAATTTTTCAGGAACTTCTCTTGAGTTCTTGAGAAGATAAACCTCAGTCTCACGTGAGATATTGTTGGTAAAAGTCACAAAGCATTGACTTCCAAAAATTCCTGGGATCCGGCATTTCCCCCATATTCAGTATGTATAACTTGAAGCAATTTTGTTGCTCTTGAGGTAGGACCTTTATTTATCTTCTCGACTTGTTTACATGAATTGCAAACATCAAAATTTTTCAAAATCGCAGTGTCGATATAGAAATTCGATAAATCTTTTGCTCTTACGATCTTTAATTGAGAGGCGTCGAATTTTCGAATGATTTGCGGCCCGACATGACCTAGGCAATAATGTAGGAGCTCTGTTGCATTTTTCCTCGCAGATTCAGAAATTAAAACCTCCGAAGTGTCTTTTGCTGAAGTGAGTAGTGAATTTTTCGACACATTAAGACAAAATAATCCATCTTCCATACAGGCTGTTGCAATGATTGATCCTTGAGGAGAATAAATCCCGAGACCCTTCGAATTAGATCTTATATTGAGTCCCTTGGAGATTAGTTGCGATCCAGAAATTAGATTCCTAGAGCAGTTCGGTAAGTACCAAACATCATTTATTTCAATCGTTTTCCTCCGACTAGCATCCTTAAGATCAAGTACCTCGAATCTCACAGCTCCGATGCCAGAGACAGACTCAAGATGACCCGAAGCTGTTCGAACCGACTTGTTAAAAGGAGATATGGAGATAAATAACGATTTATCGTGGAATATATGATGAGTAGCTCCCGTATCGAGCACAATATCGTTGTTCTTCCGTGAAATATTGGATGAGAGAGCATGTTCTTCTATCATCCAAAGGCCATCTTCAGTGAGAGTCTCGGATTCTTTCGATTTTCTTTTATTCTCATACTTTTCTCTTATCTTCCTTGTTTTTGCTGCTTTCTCTGGATTTTTAGCGGCCCACTTCGTACCATCTGGGGTATCAAGCCACAAGAAACAAGAATCACGAGTATGATTTTTTCGTTTGCAATAGGCGCAAGACTTCTTCTTGTTCGGCGGGAATTTCTTCTTGCCATCGCTTTCTTTAACAAGAGCAGCGAAAGGTTCCGGATGAGCTAACTTATAACCTGATTGAGAAGTCCTAAAATGGTTGACGGTCGCATCAAAAGATATGTTTGGATCATTTCTCAGGAAAGTAACCGTGCCGCCATAATATCCATTGTAGTGACTGTTGAAATGACTCAACAGGCGATTTTTCTTGACAGAATCAGAAGGGCGTTAGGACCGATCAAGGGCAGCGATGCGAGATTGTCGTTGAGTAAGTTCGTTCGCTAACTTGTCGACGTCTGTACCTTCTTCCATTGAAAGATTCCAGAATTCTTCAAGTAAAGAGTTGATGGTTGCTTCATTTTGTGGACAATAATAAGTTCGAAGAGTATCCCACATATCTTTTGACGTCGTCTTCTCTTCAATCAGGTAATAGATTTCTTCTGGGACTAATTGAAGTATGGCTGTCATTATATTACTATCATTTATGAGATTGGTGCGATCGAGCTTTGAATCTTTCTCTTTGGGATTCGAAAGGGGAGAAAGTCCTGTTAAATTTTCCAGAATATAGTTCTCTCTTTCTAAACCGACCAGACATCTTTCGAATAGTGAGCTCCATCTACCATATGTAGACTTATCGAGCTTAGGGGCACGTCCAAGACTTTTGAGGATTTGCGAAGTGGACATATTGATGTCGAGTGAAAATACTGAAATCTTAAATCGAGAAGGAGAAGTACTACCTCGAATAGAAAATGATCTGAATGGGTTCTTGAGGAAGGAGAGGTGCTTTCTCAAAACAAAGATTCTGAAAAGGAATAAGATTGTAACTCAGTCTAGAGATTTGGTCTCATAATCTGTTAGAAATCACAGAATCACAAAGTATAAATATATCCAGATATTTTGTATTTTATTCACTTAATTTCTTGATGAAGTCTATACCACGATACTTAAACTAATTGCAGCAGTAATAGATACAGCCACACCTGCTTCATGCGAAACAATTGAATCGTAAACAGCATTCTGATGGCACGTTTCACCTTGAGCAACTAACCCATCTTTGTCGGGAACATCAAACACAAAACGGGGATTCTACTCCAAGACACAATACGTTTCCATCTTCTAACACGATGTGTCAGCCAATTTTAAATATTGCTGTCGGGATTTCGTCCTCGCCAGGTGCAGTGTTGCCGGCTCGGAAGAAGCAATCCTTCAGCTCGAAGTCGGTGATTTCTGGGAACGGCAAATCCGAGCGACCAACTGAAGGTACGTCGAAAGCGATGTCGCCAGATGGCGGAGTAGAGAACAAAAGGTTTCTGGCTAAAACATCCTGTTTAGCTTCTAGCGAGACAGCAAGGGGGGCCTCGGGGTGCTGTGGGTCCTTTAGGGGCGGTATACGAAACGAGCCGATAGATCGATGCCAGTTTACCATCCCATAAATGTCTTTGACTGACGAGGCTTGTTCTATCTTTTCGCGATAAAAAGTCGTTTTGCCCTTTGGGTTACGCATCGCAAAGATTTTCTTCCAGCTTTTAGGGCATCTTGGTCGCTCGTTTCCCTCCTAATGCTGCAGTATGTCTGGGCTGCGGCTTTGCCCTCGTCGTTCCACCATGGGTGCCCAGTGCCTTTTCCTAGGGCTCTACGTGCTGAGCCGCAGTAGGCGTTCCTGATTGATGAACAAAGATCTCTCGCGTGTTTATCTAATTCATCCCCAGAACCTGTGTCCGGAAGCTCTGACACTTCTGACAGGCCCCTTTCCAGGAGATGAAGGTATAAATCCTTGTCCAGAGTTCCAGGTCTGAGTCTAGCAACTGTTTCGTGGAATCTATCATCCCAAGGCACGGAAGAAGCGATTGGGTAATGGTCAGATGTTACATCTAGCTTTAGCATAATTGCAGATTCTGCACCAGCAGATACGAGTGGGTTTGACATGAAAGTAAGGCCCAACACTTTTCCTAGAGTATGTGTCGGGCAATCCGGCTCCGAAGTTAGCAGGAGGGAGTTTTTGTCTGTCCATTCGACAAAGCTATCAGCATTTGTGCTGTGGTAAGAGGCTGAAGGTTGCCATCTTGAATGACGAAGATTAAAGTCCCCGGCGATGAAAACACGGTCACGCGGTCTAATGCGGGCGTAATCGATGAGATCTTTTGCCGCCTGACCTTCATTTGCAGAGCCAGTTGGAGCGTTGTATACATTAAAGACAGAAAGTTTTCTCCCCCCGGCCCAAATACATCAAGCACAAGTAGGTCACGGGTCACAGTGTAGTTTGCTGGGAATAGCATGCGTTGGCAAGCGCGGAGCCCAGCCCCTTTTCGGAGATAGGTGAGTACTCTTGGACAGAATGTCCAATCGTTTATGGGCGAGAAGCACTCGTACGATAGTATTTTCTTGGTAATCTGACGTAGCGGATCTCTAAAGATATAGGGTTCTTGTACAAGGATTAAGTCAAATTTTTCCTCGTTTGCAAAGTTAAGAGCAAGTTCATGGGAGGTCGCTCCCCTGCACACATTTATCTGTAATATACGCAGTGGTTTTGCAATTTTAGAGCGTCTACAACTCATTGGTTTCGTCGAGAGGGGAGTATTGATTTCCTGTGTGAACAGGAGAATACGTGGCAGGGATTACAGTAAGTTGACTTGAGCCAGAGGGCACAACGTCTGTGCATGCAGAAGTTTCAGATGGCGGATTTGCTGATCCGAAATTGGGCATTGACGTGGCGTCAGGCATTTCATGGTCTACTGGAGGAGTGCGAGGAGAGCGGCGGGTGCAGCCAACTGTAGTACAAAGACTCATTCTAGCTGCTGCGGAAGACTGGCGGATATGTGCCACTTGTTCTTTGGTAAGTCTGTTACCGTTACGACGTGGGCGAAGTGGGCACTCTGTGGCATCTGCTGCATGGGGTCCATGACAGTGGATACAGCGCGCAGGGCAAGGATGCGGATGAGGGCCACAAGGGCTATGATTCTCTTCAATGTGCTCAGTGGAGCCGCAGAGTCGGCAGCGGAGGGCGCGAGAGCATATGCGCTCATTGTGCCATTGAAAACATCGTCCACATTGAACAATAGACACCTTATATGAGAGACGACGAGAGATCACTTCTACTCCAAATAGTTGGAATTTCTGTTGGAGAATGGTATCTAATGGGAAGCGAACGATATATCTGGCTGTGCAGCTGTGCGGCGAGTCGAGGCTTGTTCTCGTTTCAAACGCTGCGACAGGAGTGAGTCCTTTCTCTTCTTTAAGCTCAGAGCAGACATTTTCGGCAGTGATTGGGAAGTTTGTTAGCTCATTGGCGTCGTTGAGCGCGGTGTAGGATTGTGGTATAGAAGAAAGAAGAAATGTGACTAGATTTTGTGCTTTTTCGATTCCGAGGGCTCCACGGAGTCTTCCTTCTTTGATACCTTCAGAGAAAAGGGATTCGAGCCTAGGTGAGGCTGTGTCAGAGGACGGACGAAGAGCTAGTCCGGAAGGTACATGTTGAACCTCCTTAAGGCAGTATTCACGCCTAGAAATTTGCGTAGCTGGAGCAGTAATGGATAGGGCAATATAAGACGCTCAGTTGCGTCTTGTTCGAGGCGCAGAAATAGGCGTTCGTCTACAGAGGGGGAAGAATTTGGTTTTTGACTTCGATTAGGGTGGATTGGTTTTCGAGTGATATTCTGGCTCTTCATTTGCGCCACAGCATGTGCGTACGTAGGCCAGGTGGTTTTAGGGATCAGAGGCGGTTTTGTGGAACGATGGGCGGTTAAAGTTATTGGTTGAGTTGGTTTGAGCGGAGTGCGCTCATCTTGGGGTACTCCCCGGACGTGACTCTCAAAGAAGCCCTGTGCGACTTCTTGCAGACAGTACAAGAATTTTTCATAGGTTCCTTTAAGGTGGTGAGGGAGGGTATGGTAATTAGTACCACGCGCTGCTTCATCGATATTGGATGCGACGTTTCCAAACATCAGAGTCGCCTCTTGGGTGCGGGTTGTGGCAGAGGTTGTCGTGAGCAGAAGAGTTTCGGTCAGAGACCTCGACCCCCCGGGTGGTGGGTGATGAGAGGGATAGAACTCGGGCATTTTGCCAGAATCCTGTTTGCTTTCCTGTAGCAGGTAGGGTGGAGGTACTGTCAGTGAACTTAAGAATTCCGTAAATGGCACACTTCTTCAAAGCTGAAGTTTATGGTGTGGTTTGAAGAAAGATATAAGTAATCATCAAATAACCTGCAACGCGCTCTCCGTCTGCACTTGAGATCACGTGGATTATGGGTTAGACACGACAGAAACGTATCTACAACCCGATTTCTCACATACCTTGCTAAGTGACAACTATTCAATACATCGCAATATAACATCACAACACACCACAACTCATCAAAGAACTCGATCGCGCCGTTATGACAAACCTTCCACCTCCTCCCCCTTCACTCCCCCTCCACCCCTACATTCCTCTACCCAGAAGGGTGGAGAGAGGTTGCTGACAGAAACTTTACTGTCAACCACCTCCGCCGCAGACGCCAGGAACCGTGAGGCCACCCTCATGTTTCAAAATATTGCAGCCGTCCTTGATGAGGCGATTAGTGAAGATATCGCTCCACCACAACACCTTAAAAAAAGATTCCGTGACCTTGTTGCGGATCTTAACTCTGTAGCACGGCGGCACTTCGAGTGCCATGTCATAGGCTCACCTCGACCTCCGAAGCCGTACACGGAGACTCAATCAATACCAATATTGCAGCAAGTTCCAGAAACCAATTTTATGCAAGCCTCCACCACCAAACCCTCTACGAAAAAGCTCTTTGCCGCAGTTAAGGCAACCCCATCCCTAGCTGCAGCTCCTAAAGCCAGCCGCCCAAAAAATGTCAGCCGACCCATAAAGCCAGCACAAGCCACGAACAAAGGTAAAATCGCAAAGCCTCACGAAGATAACAGACTCCTAGTTCGTATCGCTGCTGGCCACCCCGCTTTAAATATCTCTCCTTACGCGGTAATGGAACAGTTAAATAATTTCTTGAATCCAAAGCTCGTACGCGAAGTTCAGCTCACGAAGACAGGATTTGAAATATGCCCCGCCTCTGTTGAAGCCCAAGAGATACTGGTCACAAAAATACCAGTGATACAGGGGTTTCTGTCATCCCGCGGACAATGCACAGTCGAGAAACCGGAAAATCACGCTGCATACAGGATCTCTGGCGTCCCTCGTAACTACATCAGATACAATAAACAAGGCGCTGTTGAAGCAATAGAAATAGATGAAGATACTGTTTCGCAAGCCCTGGTCAATCTCACCCATGTTGCCCCGTTAAAAGTCCTCGAATCTCGGGGTACATTGGCCTCGGAGTTCAGCCCATGCAAAAGCTGGATAGTTCTTTACCCTCAGGGCTCAAACCTGGCAAGATCTCTCCCAATCTTCGGAGTGTGCGCGACAACAAAACTCCTGCCACAAAGAACCAAAATCCCTCAGTGTGGACAATGCTATGGCTGGCACAATGAACGCTTGTGCGCGCGAGTGCCTCGTTGCAGAATTTGTTCTTCGTCTTTACATTTAGAAGCTAACCATATCTCCTGTAATCCCGCAGTCGCCCATGTTTGCCCACCAAAGTGTGTCAACTGCCACGGGCCCCATCCAGCTGACTCATTGGAATGTCTTCTCCGCCCAAAGAAAGACAATATATTCCCAAACAAACAACAGACTAGCGCTATCCGACAAGCTGCAGCCGCTGCAAGGTTACGTCTCAAAGCTGCCCACTGTGGAGTAGTGAATTCACAGGCCGCAGAAACCAGCAATTCCGTCGCTGCTACGCCCCCAGCTACGCTGGCCACTGACAAAAGACCTTCTGGACCTCCAGAGATATCCTCGGGCAGATTTGAAGTCCTGGCTCAGGGGAGCCTTCAGCGCAGCCCCGACGCAATGAATGAGTAGGAAAACATCAGTAATAAAAATACTCTCAGTTAACGTTGGCCGATCATCAAACGCCCAACAGATAGCCCTCCAAAACGCTTTCGACTCTCGAATAGATCTTCTACTGATCCAGGAACCCTATGTTTCCTCCGATACCGCACGAAGAATTACGTGCAGACACCCCTCACTCGAATGTTACTCTCCTGTCGACGACTGGACTGTACGCCCAAGAGTGATTACCTACGCAAACAAGCACAGTAACATCAATCATTATCAAGAGCGTCCGCGTTGCATAACGGAGCAAGGAATAGGCGACATCCTTCTCCTCTCCGTCATAGATCCTAATAACCCCCGCCTGCTGATCATCAATGCATATAATGCACCCCCGGGCTCTTCCAACCCAGGGGCAGGAGTATCTCGCCTCATCTCCTTAGCGGACTTCTCTCTCCCCTCTCAAACCATTCTAGCAGGAGATCTAAACCTGCATAACCCGATGTGTGTAAAAGCTAGTGAGCTGAATTGTTCCTGTAGCCCATGTGGCGCATAGGCGTGCATAGACCTTACAGGGATAAGGACATGGCGCATGGGGCAATGTGCGTGGGGCAAGGTAAATGGGGCACGGTGCACAGGGCATGATCAGATATGAGATGGCGACTAGCTGAAGCGAGAAGTACCTTTGATATGCGTAGGCTTGCTGTCACAGGGACCTTCTGATACACGAGGACTTTTAGGAACCTTTATTGATATCAGGGTTGGGGCGAGTCATTAGACTGCAGTGAGGGTTACATATAGACTTGTTGAGTAGCGATATAGTTTACTTCCTTATAGAATTGAATATTTACTACCTCTACACACTTAGCTGCGCAGGCGCTCCTGTCTAGACCGTGACAATGTGGCACCCATCCTACCGTGGCTCGCCCTCTTCGCAATCTGAAGCTTTTATTCGCTGGCTCGAATTAAGAGATCTTTCATTGATCTCAGAGATTGACAAGCCTACACACAATTGCGGGAATGTCCTAGACCTATGTTTCGGCTCAAGCCAGCTGGTGGCTAGGGGCACCATCGCAACAGTTCAGGAAGACTTGGATGTGACTTCGGATCATCTCCCCCTGCTCGCTAATGTATACTGTGGTGCTCGCGAAGCAGCTCCTATAACCGGACTCCGCTTTGCCACTATTGACAAAGACATATTCCTTTCGCTCTTACGTGCCCAATTAGAAGGAATTCTACCGCTATCTCAAAAATCTGCATCTGAAATTGATAGGAGAGCGGATCAGATCATTAAAATTTTGCACAGCTCATTTACAGGATCCGCGAAGCAGGCGCTGCCACACTCTAGAGGACAGCCTTGGTGGGATCAAAACTGCAAGGAAGCAAGGAAAAAGTATCGCGACAAGGTCCGAGACGGATCTGCTAACCAAGCTGACAGGAAGGAATTTCGCATGGTTACCAGGTGTAACGGCTAGTTAGCCAATAATTACCTGTAGCATGCGCTAGTCAGCGTATGCTTTCATAGCGCCCTGAGGACTGGTAGATCAACCAGAGTGATCTAGAAGATTCTCTAATTCTAGTCTGTGCGCAGGTAGGCGGCTACTCATGAACTAGCTCTGATGTATCAACTAGGATCTTCGAGAAGATTCTATTATCCTGCTCCGTGCACAAGCAAACAGCCGCTTGTGAAGCAGCTCTGATGAAATGACTGGAATCTTCGAGAAGACTCCTAAGGTTACGAGAATGAGGAGGAAGTAATTAAGGGTTGAGGGTTAAAATGTATAAAGACCTCTATTAGTTACCTCACAACGAGGATTCATCATTATATTAGATATTTCTTCATAGTTAGATTATTAATTTACCATCATTTACTCGGATGCACATTGCTTCGATATCTTGATCTGTGACACCAGGCGGGCAAAGATCTCTTTCCTTCAGAAGATAATTGATGAAGCTGCTAATGGAAAAGATGCATTCAGTATAGCAAAGTGGCACAAATCAAAGGGAACCTTTCGAACGCCTCCTCTAAAAGATCCGCTCTCTCCGGAAGCCCCTTTAGCCGAATCTATTGACAACAAAAGGAACGTACAAGCGAGGAATTGTCACAGGCCAATGCCTGGTAATTTTAAGGCTGGTGCCTAAGGCAAAAAGAATACTCTTTACTAAGCAGCTCCAAGCTGAAACTTCTCCGACACGCAAATTTCCCCAAACATTTACAGTAACATATGTTGATTTTACAGTTTCGTTTGCAATGAAGAGTGAGACGTGACGAGACACTGGTTGTCTGCACAAAGGACACCAAAGCATCATAAGATGTTAGAGGCGAATGCAGAGATTGTAGATCATGCGATTTTGATTTAGATCATGCGAAGAAAGGGAGGAAATGTTGAACATTAGGAATAGATATATGATGTTTGCTCTCGGTTTTCTTTGCTTCTTCACTTCAAGAGCTTCTTTTGTATCTGGCTCTAGATATTCTGCGAATAGCAATTATCTTTCGACCCTTACAGGAATCTTCTGAGAAATCAGTCCAACGTTGAGGACATACCACTGCTGACCCCAACTACAGCAAGGACCTCCCTGCCATTTCCCGAACTGACAATTGAAGAAGTCTCTAATTCCATCCTAGGTGCAGGGAATACTAATCCTGGCAAAGATGAGATTCCCACCAGTGTTCTCCGCCTTGCATGACCACATATCTCAGGGCTCATACAGGAACTATACCAGTTGTGCATAGACTCAGGGCATCATCCAAAATGTTTTCGCACCGCGATTGTAACCATGATTAGAAAGCCAAACAAAGCAGACATGACATCCCCCAGATCTTACAGACCGATCGCACTACTCTCAGTACTCGGTAAAGGCTTGGAAAGGCTAATCGCAAAGCGAATGTCATGGATATCTATTAAATATAAGGTGCTCGCTGCTCAACAGTTTGGGGCATTACCCAAACGCTCGAGCGTTGATCTAACTACATGTCTCACACATGACGTGGAAACTGCGCTAGCCAAAGGGCTAACCGCCACATTAGCTACACTCGACATTAAGGGGGCATTTGATACTGTACTCCCAGGCAGACTTATCAAACGACTGAGAGAGCAAGGCTGGCCAGCACATCTTTGTAACTGGATCTCTTCATTTGCAACAAACCGAGAGGTTTGTATAAGACTAGACGGCGAAAGCGGCGACCCCACCGAGATCAACTGTGGGCTTCCTCAGGGCTCCCCAATATCGCCTATCCTTTTCATGCTCTTTATTGCTCCTCTTTTCAGACTCTCCGCCCTCGGGAAAGCTTTTGGATACGCAGATGATGTTGCAGTCCTGAAAACCCCAGCGACCCTAGAAGACAACTCTAACAATATGGGGTTAGCTATTGATCAGGCACTAGCGTGGGGTTCAAACAAAGGCATCACATTCGATCCAGCAAAATCTGGACTACTGCACTTTTCCCGCAAGCATAGAGATAAGAACTCTCGGCCACCCGTGGAAACAAGCAGCTTCACCATCTCTGAAGATCCTCGCAAGTCGTATCTGACATGGCTTGGTGTACATTTCGACAAACGACTTAGCTTCAAATACCATGTGCAAATCCAATCCTCCAAAGCTCTCAAAGTTGCCCACGCCCTGCGCTGCCTAGGCAACACGGTAAGGGGAGCTTCTCCCAATTTATCTAGACGAGCTGCAATTACATGTGCTCTCCCCATTGCATACTTTGGCGCCGAGACTTGGTGGCCAGGTAAAACTAGAAACAACCGAGGGAAAGTAGTTTCTAACAGGGTGACTGCACACCTCAAGATGTTGGAAAAGGTTCACACAGCTACCGCACGGGCCATTCTTCCTGTGTATTGCACTATTCCTACTGCCGCTCTTCTTAGGGAGGCAGGACTTCATTCCGCAGAAACCGCCCTCGATAGCATATCCAGAAGAGCCGCCGTACGCACCCGGGGACTTGACTTTCGAGATCAATTACACAGACGAGAGGTAGAAGCACTTACAGGTCCTCCACTATCTCGATACGCCCGCACATGTCGTAACATCCCGCACTCAGAAAACCACAATCCTCTTGTCTACCCTCCTTGGGAGACTACCGAATCAAGACAAGATGCTCTGGTTCGTATAAGGGGCTCTACGGGATCGAGGGAACAAAGGGCAGATATGTTCCGCGATTTTCTTAGCACCATTCCGAGGAGTGATATTCAACTTTACTCAGATGGCTCAAAGCTCCCAAACGGGAATGCCGGTAGTGGCTTTGTAGCTTTTCAAATTGGCGTCCAAGTGTGCGCAGGAGCTTACCCCCTCGGAAAGCACAAAGAACCCTTTGACGCGGAAGCCTTCGCAGTCCTCCAGGGAATCCGTGCAGCCGCTGCCCTACCTACAGCCCGCTTCTCAAAAGACCTGTGGATTTTTATAGACAACAAAGAGGTTGCAAGTAAAATCCTGAGAAGAACTCTGACCACTTCCTCTAAACAAATTTTCTTTCAAGCTCTTGAAGCAGAAGAACTTTGGAAATCTCGTCCACGACTCCCTCACATTTCGGGGGGACAGATACATATCCGTTGGGTTCCTGGCCACGTTGGTATCAAAGGCAACGAACTTGCGGATCTCGAGGCCAAGAAAGGAGCGGCAATGCCCTCTCCACATCCTCCCGAATTCTCCTATTCCTCACTTAGGAGATGGCACACGGAACAGAACAAAATCGCCAGAGATAAGTGGTGGCAGACCTCACGACCGCCCGCATACACGCAACTCGAGATCGCAAACGCCCCCATCTTCCCCAGGGAACTCCTTCTTTGCCGCAAAGATCTGGGTCGGGTACTTGCAGCCAGAACGGGTCATGGAGACTTCACAGCCTACCATACCCGGTTTAATTATGAAGACGCCACGCTAAACTGCTTATGTGGATCAGCTAAGTCGCCCACAAACTTTCTCTTCTGCCGTATCCTCCGGTGGAGAGACGGCCGTCCCCCAGGACCTATCAGTATGCTTGTCCCATACTTACTTGGCACGCCAGAAGGGGCGTTAACCCTGTGCAAGTGGTTGGGCCAGTCTCGATTCTTCGAGGAGATATGCCCTCGGTGAGGCAACTTCATGTTCTTTCCATTTTTACTGTTACTTTTGTTTTTGGTTTTGGTTTTGTTTTTATTACATGATCGGGGGCTCTTGGCAGGATATTAGAGCGGGCGAGTAGGATCAACTGATCATTGACTTGGAGCTCGAGGAGGTCTCGAAAATAATTTTACCTTGTGTATAGTCTTTCCTGTGCGCAGTTTCATATAACGCAGCGCAGCATTGTAATTTAGACCTTTAGAAAGGTCCGTAACTCTAAGGCTCCGTCCTTAGCGTCCTATGTCCCGGTCGGGATGGGTAGGCACGTGTTTTTAAAATACGGATACCAAACAGACGTAAAATAGAACAAACAAACAAACAAACCCGATTTCTCATGGATACAATTCATTTATGCCAACCAACCCCTTGGACTGCGCAAGAAGTTGAAAAATCAAACGAAACATTTGACTCAAATAAAATCCTGTTTCTAATAAAATTGTCTTCCATCCATCCACAACCAGAGCGTGCTAGAACTCCACCAAAAAATTCACAAAGTCTCCCATCGTTAACCAATCCTTTATCCTCTCCAAAGCTTGCTCCAATTAAAGTTGAGCAGCTGCCGAAAATACCAGCAACTGCAAACAATAGTTCACTTTTCACTAACTCTACTAATCGTTCATCAAAAATTTCATCCACCCCCAACAGCATCAGATAATTTAGGCAATTTGCGCTACACTTCCAACTCGATCTTTTCTACATTAACGCAAAAACAGCAAAATTATCTAAACTCTAATATATACTCTCAAAAGGCAATCCCTTCAGTTCAAGAAATCATAGCCGGCGTGCAAGATGTGTCTTTAAATAGTAGACAGCTAACTAATCTAGCTAAACATTACACTTCCGAGTATTATAAATACAGTGGTATGCCTTCTGTGTACAATGACAGTCTTAATTAGAAGTTTGCTCTTTTTGGAGATTTCTGCAAAAAGTCTGGTATCACACAAGAAATGCTCCCTGACACGTTCTCCATGACGCTACGTGGAAGAGCCTTACATTTTTATTTTGCTTGCTGTCAAAATCGAAATCTTTCTATTCTAGAAATGTTTAACTAAGTAAAGGAACATTTTGAAGGTGAAGAATTTCATGAAATTATGATGACGGAATGGAATAATACATCACTGCGTAAAATGTTGCAAGCAAGACCAGAGATATCACAGGCGCAAATTTTCAGAGAAATGGTCCTCAAGTTACAGCAAATTCAGTATAGTCTTGATGCCATATTTCAAACAGAAGATGCAATGCGCAGTAGAACCAAGACTGCATGTACTAACATTTCTTGTTGTAGCACAGCCATCTTATTCCGAACCACCATGGTCTCCGGTCTGATTAATAACATTACCACGGCAATAAACAATGATGATTTAGCTAGATCTGCAGAAAACTCCCAGCCCCATCATTCTTCAACATATTCCACAGATCGTAAGTTTCACAGCAGCCGAGAAGATTATGGCAACATTAGACACCGACAAAGCTTCAGTTCGCCCAGAAACAAAAACGATTTCCCTAAAAATACTAATTTTACCAAAAAGCGTTGTTTTGTGTGCAATAAAACGGGCTGTTGGTCAAACAAACATCCTAAAGAAGAAAAACAGAGAGCCATGGAGAAATTTGACGCAAGGATCAAAAGCAGAATTGATTCATTCATCCAAGAGTACGAAAGAGAAGATGAGCAACTGGAAGATGGAGAAGAGAATGAATTTACTAAAAAATTTGAAGATAAAACAGATGTGTTGTTACTAGAGCTGGCAAACAACATCGATATTAACACAGATGACCCATCAAACTATCTTACCTCAATATCTAACCATATCGGTATTTATCGAAAGTTATGCAATCAATCACTTTACCACAAGCTAACACACAATAATCCGACCTCAAATTTTATCGCAGAAGGAAGATACACAAAAGATAATTTTCGTGGAATTATAATTGATATAGGTGCAGCCACAAATTCTACTGCAGGCCGTGACCAAGTTGAAGCATATCTCCAAGATTTTGGAGGCAATATAGACTTCTCAACCGCAGGAGCAGTGAAGGCATACTTTGGTGTCGGTCAAAGTACTTCTATTGGAACAATCTTTTCATGTTCTCAATGCCCAAACGCCATTTTTACTTTGTCTACAAGACATGGATAGGCTAGGTGTCTACCTCAATAACACAAACAATGAAATTCTAAGAGGCGGGTCAGTCATAGCCCATGTTTTTCGAATATATAATCATCCTTTTCTTGTCTGGGGCCCAACGGCTACAAATTTTCTTACAGATGTCGAGCTACATCAATTACACCGTCGATTCGGACATCCATCAGTAAATCGACTAGTTCGAACGCTTGAACGCGCCGGCCACGATGATCCATCTCGCCGTACTATTATTGATAAAATACATAAAACCTGCGAGAATTGTCAGAAATATAGTCGATCTCCCGGGCGTTTTAAATTCACCCTAAAAAATGATATCCATTTCAACTTTTCTTTCATTGTTGATGTGATGTATATTGATAGTAAGCCGGTGCTAGACGTTGTTGACGAGGCTACCTCTTTCCAGGCAGCTAGATGGTTACAAACCATGACAGCTTTGCATACATGGGACATGTTACGATCCTGCTGGATAGATGTGTACACGGGTCCACCTGAAGTTATCATACACGATGCCGGAACAAATTTTGATAGCGTCGAGTTCCACCAGCATGCCACTTCGATGATGTTAAGAAAAAAATGTATTTGTTGTACTGGCTCGGCTGAGATTATGAGGATCATCAGATGAGTGAAGGATACTGTAGCATTTGGCCATGATGGAACACTAGAGAACTTGATAGAAGCTTTGATCCTAAGGATACAAGTTGATATTAGAAGATTCCATGATCTAAATATGGAAACAAGGGACCAGTGTGCTAACACACACCTCTTGTATATAAGATATCTTTTCCTCTTGCTGTATCTCTAGATAGATTAAACATAATTATAATATGCATTCAGTTTTCATTCTATATCTATTCTCACCATCAGTATACACCATCCTCAGTGTATACTGCCATCATCAGTATACACCATCCTCAGTGTATACTGCCATCATCAGTATACACCATCCTCAGTGTATACTGCCATCATCAGTATACAACATCCTCTGTGTATACTGCAACAGATCTGGTATCCGACATCCCGTCCTCCGCCAGCTCATAACCATAACAGTATTCCAATAAAGGCGCATCACTCCATTGGCAAGGTCGAAAGATACCACAGACCACTCCGAAGAGCCTATACTATAATTACAAAAGAATTGAAAGGCCAGTTGTCGACAAAGAAGGGAAGGCTACAAATGGCAGTTAAAGCTTTGAATGATAGCGTAGGGCCTGATGGCTCGGTACCTACACTTCTTGTTTTTGGAGCTTATTCTAGAATATCTGAAAATGACCCCCCAATTCCATCAATAGCTCAGAGATCAAGAGCTTTAAAAACCGCAATGCTAGAAATATCTAGAATTCACTCATCACGCCAAATAAATGATGCTCTAAGAGCAAGAAACATCCCCCAGACCTCTGCTATTTTAAGTTCAGAAATTGGATCTGATGTTCTTGTATGGGGAGAACACAAGAAAATCTGGACTGGACCATTTAAATTGTCATCGATTCAAGGAGATACGTGCACTGTGGACATAAAATCCAGGCCATCTCAGTTCAGATCTACTAGCGTGAAACCATTCTTCACTGAGTCAAATTATCAAACCGATCAAAAGGACGATGATGTTTCACACCCAAGATCTACCGAAATTGCATTACCTATAACAGATATAATTGAAACACCTCCCCGCCGCAATCCAATACGACAATGTCAATTACCCGCACATTTCAGATCCCCTGCTGATATTATGATCTCTGATTCTTACCCAGTTTCTCTGAACCCCACATTCAGAGAATCTCGCCTCAAAGAACTTAATGGTTTACTCGAAAGAGGCGTGTTTGAAATTGTCAATAAAATAGGCATTCCTCAAAATTTGACAATATTTGGAAGCCGCTTTATGGATCAGGTCAAACACGAAGGCACGCAAAAGGCGTTTGAAAAATTGAGATTAGTGGTGCAAGCCTTCAAAGATGCAGGAAAAAGAGACATACTTGCTCAAGCACTGATAATTCAACAAATGAGCCAACAATTAATACTAACAATTTCATTAACGCAACTCGAGCTGAATATATATCTTCGAGAAATTTCTCAGGCCTATAATCAATCAGCTACAAAGCTAGATAGAGATATTTTTATTCACGCTCCAGTTTAAATGGGGCTAGGTCAAGAATTCGTACTAAAAGTTGTATTGCCACTTTACGGAATACCAGAGGCTGGCACCCATTGGTTTCGGACTTACCATAAACATCACACTGAAAAGTTACAAATGATTAACTCGTCATTCGACCCATGCCTCCGATACAACCGTGATGCGACAGGTATAATTTGTTTACAAACCGATGATTCATTGATTGCTGCTAGTGATGCATTAATAGAAAAAGAACAATGAGAATTAGATCTTGCTAAGCTCTTGGCGAAGCCCCGTGAAAAGCTCCTAGAAGGCAATTCATTGA
Organism: Podosphaera xanthii; assembly: GCA_028751805.1. Lineage (NCBI taxonomy): Eukaryota > Fungi > Ascomycota > Leotiomycetes > Helotiales > Erysiphaceae > Podosphaera > Podosphaera xanthii. The sequence continues at coordinate 3,758,192 of JAPWIX010000001.1, read as the reverse complement.
AATTTAATGGGTTTTTAATGATTCAAGTGGATGATTGCTTGATTCAGATTTCTCAGCCATCTTAGATAGCAAAAATTGAACTATTGAACGATAATTTTTCTAAAAAGCAGTATATATCGCAGAGAGCAAAGGGTGCATATATCGCTACAGTGTCACAACCACAAGCAGCATTTGCTCTCTCGATGGCAGCACAAAAAGTAAACCCCACTCTAGACGATGTAAAAAGATTAGACAAGTTTCTGGCATGGCAAATAAATTCACGCGGTCTCAAGTTTGTCGAGCTGGGCTTGCAAAGTATCCAAATAGTAGCATTCACAGACTCATTGTTTGCCAACAACCAAGACTTTTCGTCTCAGATCGGGTACGTAGTTGTGATGGGCTATCACCAAAACAATAGAAACAAAGTAAGCTGGCCGTAATACAGTCTATTTTATAACTATCTAGGAAACAGTATTTAATTAGGCCGAAGAGTATATATACATGCAACTCTAACCTCGGGGTGATTCTTATCCGTCGGATAGGAGATCATTAACGCTTCAAAATCTACGTGTTCTCATCAGCGATTTGTTTCCATCGGATCGGCGATTATTCATCTTCGGATTAGCGTACATCCGTATTACCGAAAATATGCATCAGCGATTTATACGCAGATTCATATGCGAGGCGCAGCCTGTAACATTACCGCTCTTCTATATATATATATGTATTTTTTTAGTTTTTAATTTTATGTCTTTTTTTTTGTTGACCCTGTTCGAGCTCCAACGTCCTCTCCAAAATTATCGCCTTTTCCGTACTTGGATTCAAAAATATCCAAAGCTTCAGTCTCCTCCAGATTATCTCACGGCTCCCAATTTGGTTCCTCGAATTGTTTCCACTTGACAAGAACTTGTCTCGTAAAACATCGGCCTCGGCGCTTCTTTTCCGCACGTAGAGTTCTTTCTACGACCTGCTACTCCTCTCCTAAAGAATTCAATAGAGGCGGAGGTTCCATATCTCTTAGCTTTTGAGATTGCAGAGGATTTTGAGGATCCCTCTTCAGTAAGTCGACGTGAAATTTTGGCCAGATATCTGAAGGAATGTCTAATTCTACGACGTGCAGTGAAATGACTTTGATAACTTTATATTTAGCATTGACCCATGAAAGCTTTTTTGATAGTTGGGGTGTGCTTATATTTCTCAAATTTAGCCAAACATGATCACCCACATTATATTGTTCCTGAGGTGATCTATTTTTATTAGCTGAAGATTCAATTCGCTGTTGAATTGAAGCCATTGCAGCTTGTGCATATTCCTGGCCTTCTCTTAGTCTTTTAACAAAATCCTTGGCTCTTTTTGCTGGGTCTTAGGCTTTGATTTTCTGGGCTGGTACTTGATCTATTGGATAGGTATGATAACCGTGTGTGAGAAAAAACGGGCTAAGACCAATTACTGTATCTCGATTATTCAAAGCTAACATTGCCATCGGGAGCATTGATGGCCACTCAAATTGCGCATAAGAAATAAATGCCCGTAAATATGCGAGGACTTCCTGATTCATTCTTTCTGTACTTCCATCTGTCTGGGGATGAAAAGCAGTTGAAAGGCGTCGTTCAATTTTAACCAATTTACAGAGGTGAGACCAAAAATCTCAGACCCAGTTCGAGCCCCGGTCAGACGTTATAGATGAGGGGAAGCCGTGATAACGGTTATAGCATTGAATCAATATTTCTGCGCAGCTTTCGGCAGACATTGAAACCATAGCTTCGAGCGTGCAACTTTTCAGTAACTTATCGGTTATAACCATAAGGAACCGCGGTTCACCTTTTAGTTTTGCTGGGAGATCTACCATAAAATCAATCGACAACTAGGAGTGAAAACAATCCGGGATCGGAAGCGGTAAAAGGAGTCCTTTCTTTTTCTCCCTCAAACATGGGGTCGACCACAAACATCACAATTTTTACAAAATATTCTTAACATTGAGGAAGCGCCTGGTCAGTAAAAATTTCTTGACAGAATTGCGTACGTACTATCCCTACCTGTGTGTCCAGTGACGTAAGAATCATGAGTTTTCTGGATCAAAGCCGTTTGTAAAGGTTCCCAATTTGGCACCCATACCCTGTTTCGAAATCGAAGAGCACCTCTTTTGTCAAAATCGCATTCTGAAATTGAAACTTTAAGGTTAAGACTTGATGGGAATCTTCGTTCCTCATTTTTAAGCGACTTATACATTGCTTGAAAATTGGTGTCTATAGTGCAACCTTTATCCCACAATAGCTGAAGTTCTACTTCATGAAATATTTGGCACCCAGGGGGTATGGTAAGTGAATTTTTGTTAAAAGATGAAATTGGGGTAGCTGACACTGAAGTGATTTGAGCCTCGACAGATTTCTCATTTGGATATGGTGATTCCTGTCACAGGGCTGAAGCCTAACCCTAGTTAGGCTAATGCCTAACCACATAAAAATTAATTAGCCGAGCTAATTATGCATAATACTTATTGTTAATTTTATTAATAATGGGCCGAGAGCGGAACCTAGCAACATCATCTTATCCAGGAATATAAACAAAACAAATTGACAACCTCAACCGAGTCATACAACATCCTGGAAGAAGATTCCATTATGCTTAAAATTAGGTACTCTATGAACGACTAATCTAAGCTCCATTATGGCTTAATATAATGTAATGATGGCAATGGAAATAGAAGGAGATGAGGGAAGGAGTCATAAGTTTGGACAGGGAGATTTTATTTCATTTGATTTGGTCATCAAGAGAAACAAGATTCTCGAAATGTAGATAAATAAGAGAGAAACTTCTTAGATTACTTTCCTCTTCACTTCAAGATATTCTAGTATATGGCTCCGAGTAGTTTGTGAATAACAATTACTTTAAGACCGCTACAATTCCAACCAAGAGTCTTTTATTAATTGCATTTCGCGGCTTGTCAATCGTTCGTCATCGGCGTTGCCTAGCATATCTTGTTCCCTTCTTGATAACACATCTGGTCGCGCTGAGTCTTTACCAGCTCTAAATCTTAGCTGAAAATTAAATTGAGAAAGAGTATTACTCCATCTAACTTGTCGCTCAGATAACTTTTTAGTTGTCATGAAATATTCTAAGTTTTTATGGTCTGATAATACCAGGAAAGGATCTTTTAGCCCCATGAGCTCCCCTCTCCATTCTTCTAGAGCCGAAACTACAGCAAGTAATTCTTTGTCATGAATTTCATAGTTGCATTCTGCCGGAGTAAGCTTCCTTGAGAAGTAGGCTATTGGTCGTAAAATTTTGGCTTGGTCAAATTGAGATAGACAGGCACTCATCACATACCCAGAACAATCAGCTTCAATCACTGTTCTATTGTCAGGATCATAAAGTGCTAACACGGGAACTGTGATGAATCGTTCTTTGAGAAGTTCGAACGCTTCTTGGTGCTCTTTGAGCCAAAGAAAAGCCTGATCCTTTTTTTTAGATCTGTTAAAGGTTGCGAAATTTCGATAAATTTGGGATAAATTGCCTGTAAAAATTTGCGAAACCAAGGAAGCTTTGTACTCCTTTAACATTAGTTTGGACATTCCAGGATTTCACCGCTTCAACTTTTTCAGGATCGACTTTGATGCCCTCACCAAGACTGATAATAAATCCTAGATATTTAGTCCTCTTAACAGCGAACTCACACTTTTTTGGATCCAATTTCAAGCCTGCTTTGCTGAGGCAATGAAATACCTTGTCCACTTTTTGCCAGTTATCGTTGATATCTCCATCTGTATAAATGACGATATCATCTAAGTACGCAGTACTAAAGTTATTCAGATAACTACCTAAAGATTCATTAATATATCTTTGAAAAGCAGCTGGAGCTCCCTGGAGGCCAAAAGGTGTGACAAGCCACTCGAAAGAGCCAAACCTCGTGCGAAAAGCCGTCTTTTCCTCGTCCCCTTCTCTGACCCTGAGCTTAGGGAATGCAGCTCAGACATTGACTTTGGTGATCCATGTCGATTTAGAAATAGCTCTTAGAGTTTCTCTGATTATGGGAGGGGGTAACGATCTTTTTCTGTGATTGCATTGAGGGCTCGGTAGTCCAAGCAAAACCTCAAGCCGCCCTAGGCTTCTTTACAAAAAACACTGGTGCACCACCTGGCGAGCTACTTGCCCTTATCCATCCTTTATCTAAATGGTCCGTCAAAGTTTTCCTTAGTACTAATAACTCGTCTCTAGACATACCACAGAGCGGCCGCCATGGTATCGGCTTTTCCCTACCTTTATCATCCTTTTCCAAATTTATTTTCATATCTGATGCTCGATGTGGAGGGAGTGTACTCTCTTGATCTTCAATAAAAAGATGTAACCAGTGTTTAATTTGGTCTGGGAGTTGAGCTTTAATTGAACTTGGCGTATTGGTCATTTTTATTTCCAGAGCCTTGTTAATATCTTCCATAGATATAGCGAAAATTTCCGATCCAGGCTTTCTCTTAGCTAGCTTGATCAACGAAATAAAAGTTGAGCCTACGACCTTAACGGCAGTGGCAATGTGATGTATGCTTGTTCTGAAAGCAGGAGAATTGTTACTGCGGTACCAGCCCTGCTCTCTAACAACCAAACTGTCAGCTTTTGTCCCAAATCTTATTTCTCTTTTCTTTGCTAGATAGACAACATCATTTTGCTCCATCTATGGCTTTCCAAGTATAAGCTGATAAGCTAAATCTTGGATTATGTATCCTTAAACTCTTTCCCTTCTTCCATCAATGTCTATGTCAGCAAAGGTTATCTCGTTTATAGTTCTTTCTTTTTCATATTTCTCGGCTAATTGAAGACTTTTTTCTGGGATTATTATGCGCGGGAGGTTGATTTTTTTCACAAGACCTTTTGAGAATGCTGCAAAACAAAGGCAGCCTGTGTCAATTAAGGCATGAACATAAAAGCTAGAATTTAATTGGCAATCAATTAAAAATGGTGAGCTATTCATATCGCCTAGAGCTGCTTTAACATCACTGGTGAAAAATTCCCCCATCCTCTGAACGCGATGTTGTTTAGAGGTTAATCTTCGCCTGACAGATCCTTCTCTGACTCCTCTGCCTCCGTATCGATATCCCCTCCTTTCCTCTCGGAGTCTTTATTTCGTGAGCTGTTGAGACTAGCAATTACCTTCGGCTTCGTAGGTGGTCAATAATGAGAGCAATTTCGAGATTCATGTCCCGTTTTCCGACACCTAATGCACTTACCTTCATTGAATAGCCTTTTAAAGTCATCTAATGATCGCCACTTAGCTCTGGGTCTCTTGTCAGCAGTATTATTTGGTCCTAAATTTAAGGCCATAATAGCTGTTTTAAGAACTTGTAGGGCATTAATGTTGGAATTCACAGAATCACAGAGTAAAAATATATCCAGATATTTCGTATTTTTATTCACTTAACTTCTTGATCAAGTCTATATAGAGGTACTTAAACTAATTACAATAGTAATAGATACAGCCACACCTAATTCATGCGATACTATTGAATCGTAAACAGCTTTCTAACTTCACGTTTCTGTCGTAAATAGAGAAGTAACATGACTGCATAACTAATCTTACCCAAAACAGTATAGTGTCTTAATGCACTATTATGAAAATAATTAAGCAATATCATTATTTTCAACTGTATTACTAAGCTGCTTCCATGACCATCATGTTATCAGATTCTGTAAGGATCCTCATTATTCTAGCAGCTTCTCTTGTGTGCCCTTATGGCCAAAAACCCTCTTTATGGTGCTACACTTTACCTTATTTGGCAATGTATAGAAAGGTATAGAAGAATATAGAATGTACCAGTTGAATGTGGAACACCATTAAGAATGTATATAACTAGGCAGAGTTTTCCCTCTGTAAAAAAGTAAGCAATTGTTAAAATACACATCTTGGTCTATTTGGGAACCATGAACACCCTCTCTCGTCGTCAGTGTCAGTCTGTGTAATCATCGCCATTAACAGAACCTTCTAACCTTCAAAGGTACGTCCTTCAGACTTGTTCATAACCAATTATTACAATTGGTTATGAGCCCGGGTTTGCACTGAAACCTGCGCTTAAATTCCTTAAGTTATAACAACCTCTGAAGCTATCTCTTAAAATGTCATCATCGCAAATCACCATCGGCAGTCTCAGGACCAACACTCCAATCTTGACTGGCATCACCAATTTTCGCCGCTGGTACCAGTCTTGGATTATCATTCTTCGAGGCGCAAAATGCTGGACCATTGTAAGTGATGGAACCGACAAAGAGTCACATCCTGTCCAAGGATTAAAAGAGTCCAACAATGAATACAAAACTCGCCTAAATTACTACGACGAGAGGTATGACGCCGCACATGCTGCACTATTATCTGGAGTGTCTGAGCAGCTTCAGGAAATATTCAGCTCCTGTGTTTTCAAGTCCGAATCTGCACGTGTCGCCATGTCTCTGCTGAAGGAAAAATTCGACCATGAGACGACTACATTGACCCTTGATCTATTTAACTCCTTTCTGGATTTGAAGATGAATGAAGGCGACTCGATCTTAGATCATCTCTCGCAGTTTGAAACTTCTTTTTCACACATTTTCTCCTGTTGCTCCGAATCTTCCCGACAAGAAGCCATTGCCTTGAAGAACTTCTTATCCGTCGAAGAAGTCAAGATAATATGTCTCTTCCGCTCTCTTCCGTCATCTCTGAGTAATATTGTTGATAACCTGTCAACTAAGGATCACCTGACGAACAGCATTGTCAACAAACAACTACTTGACCTTCAGCAAAACAGGCACTCAAGCGATAACTCAGATACAGCATATGTCGCTCGTAGACCAACCGGCAATAAAAATTGGAATAGACCAAAGAACTTCGACACAGTCCTCAAGTGCACATGGTGTAGGAAATACGGCAAAGATTATGTGGGACATGTGCACACAAAATGTGCAAAACTTAAAAAACACCTAGAGCAAAAATTCATTAAGCAAAGAAAACAGGCAAGTCGCGATTCCGAAAAAGCTCACTCAGTTTCAGGTCCACCGCTTATTCCTTCTGAAAACCCGAACATGACTGATCTCAGCGAAAATAAAGCTTTTCTATCATCGCCAACTACCTCACTTTCAAAATGGATCCTTGATTCTGGCTGTACATCGCACATGACGTCACAAAAAGACCTACTAACCACTATTAAGCCACATGGAGGCGTAGTAACTCTCGATAACGGTGGGCAAGTACGCGTTCAAGCAGCTGGTAGCACTCAACTCGATCTTAGAATAAGTACTGGTGAGGTTATACCAGCAACTATTCACGATGTGTTATTGGTTCCCGAGTTAAAAGGGGGGAACTTTATATCTGAAAGCCAGCTTGAACTGATCGGTTGTAAAATTATCTCTGAGAATGGTCGGCGTAAGGTGTTTACAGGTGGAAAGGAATGAATACTTGGGCTTTTGGATTCTTCAGGGCAATATGTAATTCAAGAAAATAGAATTAATACATCTTTTGCCTCCTATCTCGATGCCCATAAATGTTTTGGTCACCCTGGTCAAACAGCTATGGAGAACTTGAAAAAATTATACCCCACAATAAAACCAAATCAGCCTGTAGGTTTCCATTGTCCTTTCTGTCAATTATTAAAATCGACACACAGATCCGAAAAATCAAGTCAAAAGCGAGCGAAACATCCACTCAAAATAATTCACTCTGACCTCTCCGGCAAATTTTCCATCAAATCACTCAGTGGAAAACAATATTATATCACATTCATCGATGTTTATTCTCGATACGCTTGGATCTACTTCCTTAGTGATAAAAGCGACGCATATCAAGCCATACGGGAATTCGTTTTAAGGATTCGGAATCAGTACGAGGCCGTTATCAAAAGGCTTTTCTCTGACAATGGAGGGGAATATACCGACAAAAGAGTAAAACAATTTCTAGTGGATCATGGTATTGAACATGAGTTCTCTCCACCATATGAACATGAGTCCAATGGTCTGGCAGAAAGATTCAACCAAACCATTGTTACAAAGGCTCGAACTCTGCTACTTGACTTTCCAAAATTTTTATTGGCAGAATCAACTGCAACCTCTGTTTATCTATATAACAGGACACCTCATCGGACCAATGAATACCGTACTCCGATTGAATTGTTAAACAGATGTGAAGCTCCCTCGGTATTACACCTTCATCCTTTTGGCTCTAAAGTCTGCGTTCATATCCCACCTGAAACTAGACCAAGCGGCTCCAAACTACAGCCAAGAGCAATGGAAGGAATTTTTGTAGGATACACTAATTTGTCTAAGATTTTCCGTATCTTTGTCCCTGTAAGAAGAACTGTTGTTATCACTCGCCAAGTCACTTTTCCGATCACAGAGTCAGGGGAAGTACCTATCGAAATTTCACAACAACTGCCATCAGATCCACCTGTAATATCTCCTCCCTCAACTCCAACTGCGTCATCTCCTCCTTCGACTCCAACTTCAACACCACCTATGTTTAAATTTCAGCCAATTCATACTCGTCCTTTATCACCTGACCTGAATAACTTGCCGGGAACTTTTGTTGATACTCCATGCACAGCCAAACAACCGCCACAGGCCACACCATTTCGACCAAGTAACAGCTCTGATTTTCTCAATGCCCCCAAAAAGCCACACGAAAGTTTCATTCTTCTGGGTGCACCTCCTTTTTGTCCTATTAACTTAGAACCAACAGATCCCTCCAGCTCCAGTCAACCTAGTAATGGTCAACCTAGACAAAGTAATCGTGAAAGAAAACAAGCTGATCCTGGTAAAGACATGGTTCCTCATACTCAACGGTATTGTGCCAACGCGATGAAAATGGAACCAACAACTTACCAACAAGCTATGCAGTCAGACGACTATGAATTGTGGGGGAAAGCGATTGAAGAAGAAATGGATGCACTTAACAGGAATAATACTTGGGATATCGTTCCTCGCCCCATGGATCATAATGTTGTAGGAAGTAAGTGGGTGTTTAAAATCAAGCACAAAGCAGATGGTACGGTGGACCGCTATAAGGCTCGTCTTGTCGCTAAAGATTTCTCGCAACAACCTGGTATTGATTACGACGATACATACGCTCCAGTTGTACGCTTTGACTCTCTGCGCATGTTGCTTGCCTTAGCAGCTCATAACAGATGGATACCCAGACAGTTGGATGTAAAATTGGCATTCCTTTACGGAAATCTTGACCGGAAGATATACATGGAAATTCCTGATGGGTACAAGGAACTCAATAATTGTTATCTTCTGCGTAGAAGTATCTATGGTCTGAAGCAATCTCCTCTTGTCTGGTATGAGACATTATCTTCTCTACTAAACAATGACGGATTCTCTTCGGCAAATTTTGACCCATGCATCTTCATAAATTTCGAAAAGCAAATCTATCTTGCAATCTATGTCGATGATATTTTGATGTTCGGACCAAATCAACAGACATTGAATAAACTAGAAGAAACGTTACATTCAAACTTCGAATGCACGGATCTAGGCACAATTCATTTCATTCTAGGAATTCAGGTCAACATTACCAAACAAGGCATTTCGTTCAACCAAACAGCTTACATAAATAAAATCATACAACGATTTGAAATGCTGGACTGTAATCCAGTTGGTACACCTCTCGAACCCGGAGCCCAGTTTCGAAAAGGACAGCCTGGAGAAGAAATACCAGATCCAACAATTTATCAATTGATAATAGGTTCACTAATGTATGCTTGTATTGGAACACGACCTGATCTTGCACACACTGTCACTTGCCTCTCTCAATTTTCTTCTTGTCCCACTCGCACCCATCTCGCTGCAGCAAAACGCGTTCTTCGTTGTTACACATACAGGATATTAGAAGCCATGTGACATTAAGGCTAGCCTATATTGGTTAGCTTGTCTTAGCCGAGCGAGTATAGATACCCCGGCACTTAGATAGAAGAACAACAAGTTTCATGATCCACTCTTATCCGTACCAAATGGTAGCATTATCTTAGTGAAGTCTCATCCACCAGCTATACGCGCCAGGTAGACACAAATTGTTTGATCTAGAATTAAACAACCATTATAAACCACTTATGTTGTCAAAATTTTTATGATAAGCATCTAAGTTGACATTGAGTTAGTAAAAACACTGTTATGAGTGACGCAAGAGAGGCAAATCGACAAGCAATAATTAGTATGTCCCTGCAAGCAGCACAACAATTAGAACAGTTTTTCCTAGAACGCCCTAAGTCTCAAGAAAGGTTTTCTGTGGAGCAGAAGGCAGCATTTACATGGGTGTTGCAGAATTTTTCGGCCCCTCCCGCTACTGCAACGAGTAGCCCTGCACCTACATCAACAACAGGGTCAAGTCTTCAAATCCCTAATAACTGGCCAAATAACTACTCCAAAGCAGTCGAATCTGCAGAGTTAATAATTCAAGCGTTACCACAACTACATAGAATTAAAGATAATACGCTAGGGCTAGTGTCAAAGAAAATTGTAGAAGAATCTAAAGAAGTAGCCATTGCTAAAAGTAAGCCATTAGCACAAAGCCAAGAGCCAAAAACCTTGAACAAGGCAATCAATATTGCGCATGCTGCGGCTGAGTTAAGATCAAGGAATTCCGATTTTGCTTCAAAGTTGTCAAAAGAACAAAATCGTCAGATTAATTGGATTACACAAAATTTCCCACCTCATCCTGCGTTTCTTATCGAGTTAAACGAAGACAAAAACAATTACGTTAAATTTGCTAAAGCCGTTGACGCCGCTATTTCTTGTATACCTTATCTTTGTGAAAAGTGTAAGGGTCTTAAGATGATTGTTATTCACAAGCTATCCAAAGCTATATACTAGAATATCTTAAAGTAAAGAACAAAAGGAGGCTAAGAGCAAACTTCATTTATCTATTCCTCATGTTTTACTTCCTTGTCTTGCTTCACATGATCCAAGTGAATGTTGCGTAGTCTTTGTTCCCTCCATTAGTTTCCATAACTCTATCCCGCTTCCGAGTCCTTTCTGCTGAGATTCGATCTCTCAGGATGACTCAATCTCTTTCACGTACGAAACCATAGTCTCATTGTATGTCATCCGCTGATGTATGGGGCGACGTGTCATCTATTGATGTATGGGGAGACGTGTCAGCCGGGGAGGTGTCAACATGGAACCGCTCAGAAGTCATTGTTCTAGCCTTAGGTATCAGCCTAAAATTTGTCAGGCACTAGCCTGTGACAAAAAGCTCATATCTAAAACGGTGATAAATAACTCAGACGTTGGAATTACCATACCTATTCCTGAAAATTCTGAAGCACTTGATAGTAGTAAACTTCAAATAGTTAATACTGAGCTTTGCGCACATTCTTTGGTTCACACATCACCATTAGTCCAATTTGCGAGCTTAAAAGCAATATACACATTAGGACTCCATCAAAACTCAAGACTTGCCAATAACAATCCTATTAGCAATATGAGCGGTTTAAATACAACCTTTTCTGCTGAGCAATTCCAACAACTGCTACAAGCGATTCATGTTCCTCAAAGAGTCAGTAACAGTAGTTCACAATTTCGCCCACAGGACTTAGGATACTTTGATCCAAACAATGAAACAGATCATTTTGTAGAATTTGTCGATAATAAAACAGTTGTTATAGTTTTGAGCTTACGAAGGGGAATTATCTTTAGAGGTGATATCACAGATGACTGGACTAAATGTGATACTCTAGATCTGGATGTCAGAATGCTTGATGTAGAGAACTGTATTCTTTCTAGGTTGGCCAGAGCTCAGCTAAATACACTAAGTAATTGCCAGTGCACGTGCCCTAGTAACAAATTGTGAGCCATAGAAGCTTCTAGTAGCTTCCCACTTATAGCTGATCTACATGAGTTAATATCCAATCTATAATACTACCAAAGCATTGCATCTACGGAATTTCTGCTAACCGCCATTTACAACAACAGTTTATCACAATGTATGTTCCTTTACTGCTAGGGTTAAAGCAAAGTCTGCTGGAGTTACCGAAGGTCCTTTTGCCTCGACTATGGTGGCAGCCCAGCTTGACCAGTGCCTAAAGGGTAAGGCAGAGCTGTGGTATACTCATGAAATATCAAGCACCATACGCGCTGGACTAAAAGCTAGTATAGAAAACTGGTGCAATGAGCTGGAAATTCGTTTCCGATTGAGTCCTGGAGTAGCTCTTGAAAAGCTGGAAAAACTTAAATACACTATCGGCGATGTGCGGAGACGTAAGGATCCCGAAGAAATTGTCCAAAGCATAGTCGTTCATGGGAAAAGTGCTGGTACTGCTGAATCCGTGTATTCCCAGATATTAACTGCGCATCAACACCTCGCTGCAGAATTACGCATACATATCCCGACTCCAACAACAGAAACAACCCTGACAACCTTTTTACAACAAATTGGCCAAAAGAAAGATGATTGGTTCGAGATATGGAAACCAAATCCCATAAATCTTCGACCCCAAAATAATCATGAGAATAGAAAATTTGATTTACACAAGGCAAATCACTGGGGCGATAGTAGGAATTCTCCCTCGTATTTTCACAAAGACCCCTTTACATCCAATAACAACCCTGATTATAAAAATATAAAAAAAGAAGTCAATAACGAGGTCCCTAAACTGGATAAAAAACCATATTGGAAAAAAGATCTGCGTCAAAACCAAAGGCCCAGAAAACAACGTGCTTATAATTTGGAAGAAGAACTTCAAAGCTGTGAGGACGAAGCCCATCAGGTAGATAGTCCAGATTTTGATGTTTACGATCAAACATATTATCAAGGCTTGGGGGGCAATTATCAAGAATCTGTCCCTGATGATGATGAGGAAACTAAGGAAAAAGATATACATCATATCAGTCTTATACGCACTGAAATCCATAAAAATTCTATGGCGACCGAGCCTAATGTTGCCAACTTAGAGTTCAACGCCACTGTCGTGACTCCTTGTACTTGGATCTTGATGGTTTAGCTTGGGCTTGATCTTGGTGAACAATCTCTTGAAATACTGAATACCTGGAACTCTGGGACACTGACGATACCAGATAATGTCACGTAAGCTTTTGTAACAAATGACAAGTGTAGATGTGGATAACCTGACTTCTTGAATCCTGACTAGACTAGATGCGTAGAATAAATACAAGACTGAAAGCTAGAGAGCTTTCAACTAGAAGGCCTAACCACTATTTATACATGAGTCTACCTAGTACATTCCCTAGTACTGGTTACTAGAACCCCATCCCATCAAACGCCAGCGAATATTTTAGAACACCCAAAATACTGTCGATTGAAATAGAATTCCATAGAACTATGCAATGCCTGGAGTCCAATCGTTGTTAATAACGATCAACAGGAAAAGTCCAACAATAATAACAATATTAAGTAATTAGTGACAATCGGCAAAATAATTTATCAACGTCATTGAAGCCATTGATGAAGATCGACAAAATGCATGAAAACTCACGCCAATTAATTAAAGACAATATGTGAATAAAATTTATGCAAAAGAACTAAATGAATTCAAGCCGAAACGACTAGCTTTAGCGGGCCGTTCCGTGACAGCCACATTTCAAAAATTAAAACCTACCTATGCCGGAAAAAGCATGATTGTCTGGTTTGTGGAACCAGATTCCCATCTGGAAACAAGCTACACTATCATCTCAGACAGGTTCATGATAAACAAAGATCAGTCAGCCGTCCAGCAATCCCACTTAAAGCTAGCCTATTATCAAATCAATCATCACTTCAATCAGCAAATTTCAGTAATAATCCTCTTCATTCTGACCCCAATACAAATACTAGCAACATTTGTTCTAATTAGCAAATACCGCAAGTCGTTCATTCTACAGCCGAGAAAAGTGAATCTCCTCCAGGCTTTGCCTGTAAGGGTCGAAAATATGCTAAAATCAGAGTGGCACTGAGCAGCCCTCAAAATGGAACTTACTCGGTGTGCCTAGACACAGGCTGTGGAATGAGTCTGATCGATAGAAAATTCCTCCAAAGAATGTGCCCAACGGCTCTGATTCAAACTATGAAATTTGACATGAAAGTCCGCGGCCTAGGCTCTCAAAGACACGATGCTAGTCAATTCGTAAATCTAGATTTCTATTTACCTACTACAAATGGGATAATGGCTCAGTTTTCTAGAGAGATACATATTGTCAATAATTTAGATGCTAGAGTCCTACTAGGAATGGACATCATCTATCCAGAAGGCTGGGTGATTGATTTCGATGCCCACCTACTAACTTTACCAAAATGTGCGTGTGTACAAGTCAAAATTATGACATTAGCTACAGACGTTGAGAGAAAAATCCCGATTTATGCCAAAGAAAAGGTTGTAATCCCACCTCAATCTCGGACATTTGTAGTTGTCAGTGGTAATAAAGGTGATGAACTTTTGTTACCGAACCACGATATGATTTTTGAGCCTTTGCGTCAAGACAACTTCACGACCTTTGCACATCTTGTTTCGGGTGATTGCAAGGCTGTTATGGTAGAAAATTCTACCGATAAAGACGTGATTATATCACCAAGTCTCAAACTCGGAATCATCATTGATTCCGACGTACAAGCAATGGCAGCTGTTGGAGAAGTTGACGTTTATCATATTGCAGAAACTCCCTCTCACAAGTTTGGTTCGTCAACACGACTTTTGGCTAAATGATTATTGGCAGCCGCGACAGCCATGGTATTGTGGACAGCTAATAGTGTAAGAAATAGTCAGGAAACCGCTAATAACAAAGATTTAATGCTTAAGCAAGAACGTGTATTGTCAAATGGTGTAACAATATTTGGAAATTTAACTCAACAGCAGCAACTACAAAAAATAGTTCAACAAAATTCAGAGGTATGGACAGATCACAAGGGTTTTGCAAAGGTACCAAAAGGTGAGGAATTGCAGATTGAATTGTGCAAAAATTGGGAGAGCAAGTTTAAACCTGGAAAAGCAAAGGTATATGCTGCTAGTAGAGAAGATCAAGCCTTAATTGATTAAACTTTCGAAAAACTTCACGAAAAAGGTCGGCTCAATTGGACAAATAAATCCGTTCCATTCAGTTTTCCTGTGTTCTGTGTCTGGAAATTTATTACCGATGATAAAGGAATTACCATAAAGAAAGGACGAGTTGTTGTTGATATTCGAGCATTAAACCAGATCGTCATCCAAGACGCATACCCAATTCCCACGCAGGCTGACATAATCGCAGCTGTTGCGGGATGCCCTTTCATATCTACAATTAACTGTTCAAGTTTTTTCCACCAGTGGCGTGTTAAGCAAGAAGATCAAAAATATCTCACTGTTTCATCTCATCGTGGCCAAGAAACTTTTACATGTGCTGTTATGGGGTTCAGAATGTGAGGGTCTTAAAGCAGGGTTTTATTCAAACTATACTCAGAGCTGTATACAAGAAAATCTTGAAGTGAAGAGGAAAGTAATCTAAGAAGTTTCTCTCTTATCTACATTTCGAGAATCTTGTTTCTCTTGATGACTGTCAGAATTTTCCGAGATCTGGACTAGGATTCTTAGGATTGGGATTGGGATTAGGATTGCGAGAACATTAGACAAATCTCGCTTAAGGATTCACGGATTTGTTTACTTTGGACTATTTTTTCAATGCATCCATAGGAAACATTTGTTGATATTGTTTACTTGGATTACTCTGCTTGTCGGTCATAGGGCAAGACATGTGTATATATAGCCAACAAGAACTGCAGAGTTCTTGTTCTTTACGTTTAGTTCTTTGTCTAATTATTCATACCATACCTTCAGTCTTCGTGCCTTAGAGCCCACCAGTCCTTTTGCTTTTGAGCCCTTTAGTCCTATTGCTTTCGAGCCCTTCAGCCTTCCCTTAGCTCACCTACCCAGTCATCATCGCCTCCGTGCCTTCAGCATACTGACAATGACCAAATCAAATGAAATAAAATCTCCCTGTCCAAACTTATGACTCCTTCCCTCATCTCCTTCTATTTCCATTGCCATCATTACATTATATTAAGCCATAATGGAGCTTAGATTAGTCGTTCATAGAGTACCTAATTTTAAGCATAATGGAATCTTCTTCCAGGATGTTGTATGACTCGGTTGAGGTTGTCAATTTGTTTTGTTTATATTCCTGGATAAGATGATGTTGTTAGGTTCCGCTCTCGGCCCATTATTAATAAAATTAACAATAAGTATTATGCATAATTAGCTCGGCTAATTAATTTTTATGTGGTTAGGCATTAGCCTAACTGGGGTCAGGCTTCAGCCCTGTGACACAGAAATTCACCGGCTTATGTCCAGCGACATATCGATTTGGTGATGAGAGCTGAGAGGAAGTTCGCTCGAGCGTATGTTGATGACATTGTTATCTTCAGTTACACTTTTGAAGATCATTTGAATCATCTCCAACAAGTTTTCAGTTGTCTTAAACAGTTTAACATCACCTTAAGTCCAAAGAAATATTTTCTAGCCTATCCGTCAATTGCACTTTTAGGACAAAGAGTAAACGCTCTCGGACTTGCGTCTGCCGATGAAAAACTGGCCGCTATTCAAGCCCTGGCTTTTCCCAGAACTTTAAAACAACTTGAATATTACTTTGGTCCAACAGGCTATCTACGACAATATATCCCGCACTATGCAAAGCTTTCTGCCGCCCTACAGAATAGAAAATCTGATCTAAATCAATCACTGCAAAAGCATGAAGGTAACGGCATCACCAGATCAATGAGAAAAAGAGAAGCCGCTTCAACAAGGTTTTCGGATGTAACAGTAGAAGAAAAAAAGTCATTTGACGCTCTACAGCTTGCTTTCAAGAAATCTTCAATCCTTCATCATTTTAATCCTGAGAAAAAACTCTATGTTGATGCCAATACCTCCAAAGACGGCATCAGTGGTATGATTTACCACTCTACAGCCGACCCCCCGTCACAAAAATCAGTCTTGCCAATTATGTTCTTATCTAGACTTGTAACTCCTGCCGAGAAAAATTATTGGCCAACTGAATTGGAAATCGCAGGCCTATGCTGGATTATTTCGCGAATTCGGCACCTAATTAAGTGATCAAAGCTTCCCACTGTAGTTTACACAGATCACTCTTCTAGCATTCAAATCGCCACACAAACTTCCATGGATACATCGTCTTTGGTACGACTAAATCCTCGCCATCTACGTAGCTCAGAATGTAATGATCCACGGGATATTGATGCCTCAGGCACTGCCATCGCCGTTACATAACCCTCGATTAATTCTACCAGCTCCATCAGTTCTAAGACAGCCGCACTAACCACACGCCGGGCTATACCATTCACTTTTGTTAGTTTTCTGTTATCCTCTGTTAGCGTATAATTTAGCGGCACAGCTGCATTTCTTTTGTCTTTAATAGCAGCAAAACCCACACTGTAATTTAGATTCTTCATTTTAGAAATACAATCAAAAGCCGCTTTTTGATGCTCCACGCTCTTGAACCGTGAAGCCTTACACAGAATATCTTTCCAGATTCCGCCTTGAGGTCCGACACAAGCCGGGGCGACTCAATATCGTACCTGACGCATTATCACGACTTCAGGTATCTGAGACCGAATCCACAAGACACAAGGACAATCTGAAACAGGTAGTACACATGGAAAAGTTAGATGACGAATTAGCATATCCAGTTGCAACCCTTCAGATCGGTGAATCATGGTTGCAGAAATTGAAGCAATCTTACGCGTTGGACTCGCGAACTATGGCATTGATCGATCAAATCAAAGAGAATGAGGCACAAGGAGAGAACACCACAGATATACCATTTGAGTTCGAAAATGGCATACTTTATGCTAAGAGCAATGCACTGCATAATAGTAAAAGACCAGTTGTGCCCAAGGCGTTGGAAGGTGAAATTTTCAACTATGCTCATGATCAACTAGGTCATCAAGGTTATGAACGTACCCATGAGCGTATAACAGCAAATTTCTATATGTTTAACATATCCAAAAAACTACGTGCTTACCTGTATCATTGTCATCTATGCAGGGTATCATCTACACCTAGACACCAGCCGTATGGCAATCTTCAACCTATCCTTACTCCGCCATACTTACTTCACACCATTAGCATCGATTTTATACTAGCGCTGCCTAGAACACCAGATTTATTTGACTGTGCATTAACCTTTACCAATAAACTGTCTAAAGCCATAACAATTATCACCAGAAAAACTAATTGGTCAGCTCCCCAATGGGGAAACGCATTAATTCAGCATCTACTAACAATACTCTGGGGTGTACCACGGGCCATAATATCAGACAGAGACAGAAAGTTTATATCAGAAGTTTGGCGTGGTATGATGGATGCGTTGGGCGTAAAGCTGCTTTTCAGTACGGCTTGGCACCCGCAGACGGATGGAGCCAGTGAAAGGACAAATCAAACAGTTCAGATTGCTTTGAGATATTATTTGGCATCGCTGGAAGATAACACAGTGTGGCCAAGAGCGATACCATATATCACCGCAACACTTTCAAACTCCACTTCTTGAGGTACTGGTGTGACAGCCACAGCGATAATATACGGATCTAGGATTAAGGAGCCCTTGGATATAGCATCAGATGCAATTGTGGAATTAGGTGAACATATTCCTCAAAGACTTGCAGCATCAGAACCAGCCTATCCTGTCGAACAAATAAATGATAGCAAGTACAAGCCAGCGCCAATAGAGGCCATCGACGCTATTAAGTTTGCAGCCATGTTTATGAAACGCCACTATGATAGTAAGCACAAACCAATTTTCTTTAACGTTGGTGATTGTCACGGCGTAGAATATGCACAAGTGAAATACAGCTTGTAAAGCAATAATTCAATCTATGGAGCGAATACTAAGCTGGAGACAAACAGAAAAGAAGAATATCCCAGTACAAAAAGCCCTGAGGCTATTCCTAGGCAGGCGGGTTTCCACTTAATCACCGCGCACGTGCTCCTTCCTGCCTCAGCCATCAATCTCACATCCTGCATCCACGTGACCCTATAACATGACGGGACAGAATGCCGTGCCGTGACAGTGATTATGTTTCATTAAGATTACATTGAGAATACAACATACCTGGACTGTCAGAGAGGAATGTAAAAATTGAACAACAGTTTGCAGGCCTCTTCAAAATCATAGAAAGAGTTGGAAGATTAGCATACAGGCTTGAATGGCCACCCGCAATGAAGGTTCACCCAGTGATCAGTATAGCACATCTGGAACCAGCGCCAAACCCGTCTGCTGATCCTTTTGAACGTCAATTCGCACAAAATATTTTACAAAATCCTGATTTAGTGCCTGAACGAATTTTAAGAAAACAAATTATACTTAGACGTGGTGGAGGAATCAGGTTAGAGTTCTTAGTTCGGTTTCGTGGACATACAGCAGGGTGTGTCAGGAAAGCCTCTACTATATAATATATAAATGGAGATTGCCAGGTCATAGTGTTCTATGATTCTGGTCTGGCCTTTTAGCCGAGTGGTGATGCATCTATCTCGTGTATCATGTAGGATGGCAACCTTTAGCCTGACACCCACCTCTTGACCCCTGTCTCCAGCCTCGCTGTCTACATACCGCTTATGACAGGGTGGGACCAATGGTTATTAGACCGCCGAGTACCAGATGAATTAAAAACTAGATTTCTGACAGAACAGATAGAATAATTAGGAAAATCCCCTGCGAGATTAACATTACATGTTAACCTTTGTTATACTTTGAGACAAAGCATAATTCTATAAGTGGCATTTGTTACACATACAGGATATTAGAAGCCATGTGACATTAAGGCTAGCCTATATTAGTTAGCTTATCTTAGCCGAGCGAGTATAGATACCCCGGCACTTAGATAGAAGAATAACAAGTTTCATGATCCACTCTTATCCGTACCATCTGTTATCTGAAAGGTACAGCCGATTGTTTGCTCACCTTTTCCTATGAAAATGACCAGATTATTCACGGATTTACCAATTCATCCATTGGGAACTTTCTTGACGATCGTAAATCCTGTTCAGGATACAATTTCAGGCTTGGGGAAGCAACTATCAGCTAGTGTTCTAGGAAACAAAAGACCGTTGTCCTCTCGACAACTGAAGCCGAATACATGGCAATTTCTGATGCAACTCGCTAAATGATCTGGATCAAAAATGCCCTGATGGAGCTAAAAACCTGCTACAATGCGGTGTTGCATGTGGACTCTAACGGAGCAATTGATCTAGCTAAGAATCAGAAAATATCTCAACGATCGAAACATATTGATATCAGATATCACTTTATCTGGAGTCATATTAACCAATCTTTCAAACTTGAATATATTTCGACAAATGATAACTTAGCGGATCCAATGACTAAGCAATTGGCCAAACCGACTCATCAATGGCTCTCGGCAATTGTACAATGCAGTCCTGAGGGGAAGTGTCGTAAATAGAGAAGTAACATGACTGCATAACTAATCTTACCCAAAACAGTATAGTGTCTTAATGCACTATTATGAAAATAATTAAGCAATATCATTATTTTCAACTGTATTACTAAGCTGCTTCCATGACCATCATGTTATCAGATTCTATAAGGATCCTCATTATTCTAGCAGCTTCTCTTGTGTGCCCTTATGGCCAACAACCCTCTTTATGGTGCTACACTTTACCTTATTTGGCAATGTATAGAAAGGTATAGAAGAATATAGAATGTACCAGTTGAATGTGGAACACCATTAAGAATGTATATAACTAGGCAGAGTTTTCCCTCTGTAAAAAAGTAAGCAATTGTTAAAATACACATCTTGGTCTATTTGGGAACCTAAACACCCTCCCTCGTCGTCAGTGTTATTGCAAGCTATGTAGATGGATAGGGAGAGACGTCACCTTGTGGAGAATACCGTGTAGAGAAGGCTTTCAGCAGACAAGAAAATGATGATCTAAGGCTGTAAGGTAAATTGATTATTCTAATTCATCTACTTTTACATCCGCTTGGGAGGGCCCTAATATATACACGAAAATCCACCCTTGTTGAAATCAGTGCTTCCATGATAGCCATAGAATATAAGAGAAACTGATAGAGGGTCTACAATACAGCGTAGGCATTGTGGATGTTGCTAGAAAGTGCTAGAATATAGGAGACTACAACTGTTAAACTCTAAGTGACTTTAAGCGACTTTAGGGGTACTAAGCAATGACTAGGCTACCCCCTGTTACTGATGCAGTTATGGACCCACTAATTACAACAAGTGTCAGTCTGTGTAATCATCGCCATTAACAGAACCTTCTAACCTTTAACAGTACGTCCTTCAGACTTGTTCATAACCAATTATTTCAATTGTTTCACCTTTAGCGACTAGCACATTTTTGTTGGGAACATCAAACACAAAACGGAAGAATCTACTCTATGACACAATACGTTTCCGTTTTCTAACACTCCTCCTGACCAACAAGATGGATGCCGGTAGTTGTTTGGTCCAGTCCAAAAATTTGTCGATATGGATGTTCCGCCTTTGTGTCACGGTTCGGAGGAAATTAGCTTGGGCGTAATTTGCGGGAACAATATTTAATATTTCTTTCTGTGAGGAGGAAATCTAGATACAGGAATTTGCGTTCGATTTATACTACACATTGCTCTACTTCCTGCCTCAACATATCCCTCTCCATCCCGTGCTATCGCGTCATTATAGTTGAGAAAAATGCCATCTCTACAATTCTGCCTTACATCTGTTGAATGGGGATTATTGCTTTTGTTATAGAGCACATTACCACCAATAGCGGTTTTGCCCGCACGGTATTTGACGCTCTCCCTAGATCCCGATTGGCCCGGGAACGTTCCGTCAATTGTGGGTCCATCAATTGTGGATACCTCGATTGCAGGCCCCTCACGCGCTCCTCTTATCTCTGCGGGTCTGATTTGAGGGGTAGAAGTTCCGGGTATGATCAACCCCACGTGGACCTTTGAGCTCATCAGAGAGGCTCGCGTTGAATAACGCGAGCTACAGGCTACATCCGGACTATCGGCCATTACACTTTAATCGAGTTAACAGCTTAGTAAGAACATCTGCTATCATATGATTTGTCGGGATATATTCGACTGCAATATCTCCGCTAGTAACACATTCTCTAGTGAAGTGGTATGCAACGTCAATATGCTTCGTCCTCGCAGAATTGGTACCTCTTGCTAGAGCGAGCGCACTCTGGTTGTCTGTAAAAGTTCTTAAACCATTATTATCAATAAGCTGGTCCAAAACGTGCAAATCTTTAAGAAACCGGGTGACCCAAACCGCATGTTTTGATGCTTCAAATAGGGCAACATATTAAGCCTCCACTGTCGAGGTTGCCACCGATTTTTGTCTTTTCGATTGCCAACTTACTGGACCTCCTCCAACCATCAGAATGTATCCACTGACTGACTTCCGAGAGGTGTTATCTGATGCATAATCTGAATCAGAAAACAATTGCAATTTTAACTCCGATGAAAACTCGTCAGAAATAGGACCAAAGCTATAATTAATACAGTAATTTTCAGTGCCCTTCAAATACCTGAAGACCCTACAAACACTGTTCCAATGACGTTGAAATAGTGATGAATTAAAGCTAGCGAGCTGGGAAACAGCAAAAGAGATGTCTGGTCTCGTGCTATTAGATGCATATCCCAGACTTCCGATGGCGCTTAAGTAGGCAGAATCATCAGCTAATTCCTCATCCTAACCTGCAGGTAAAATACCGCTATATCCATCAAGAGGTGACGTGTATGTTTTTGCGATATCAAGCCCAAAAGACTTGACTTTATCATTTATGTAGTGGGCTTGCGAGATTTTTAGGGATCTTGTCGACCTGTCGCGAGTAATCTTCCATCCAATAATTGTATTGATCAACCTAAGGTCTTTAATCGGAAAATGCAATGCAAGACTTTGCTTTACCTTCTCCACATCTTGGATTAGTTTTCCACATATAACCAAATCATCCACATAGACGCCAACAAGAATTTGCCTTCTAGGATGAATGTAAACGCATTGGTCATTCATCGATCTTTTAAGACCAAAAGATATAAATTTTTCATGAATTTTATTGTACCATGCTTTTCCGGCTTGTTTCAAACCTTATAGGGCTTTATTTAGCTTAACGTATTTGATATTCGGCACTCCTTAAGGCGCTCTCATAAAGATTTCATCGGCCAGATCTCCCTCAAGATATGCTGTCTTCACATCTACCTGGTGAACTTCCCAATCAAGAAAAGCTGCGGCCGCCAGTATAATTCTGAGCAAATCGATCTTCAGGGTAGGCAAATACGTGTCAAAATAATCAACGCCATAAACCTGACCAAAACCTTGGGCAACTAATCTCGCTTTGAACCTTCCATCAGACTTCACTGCGAACACCCACCGCAAACCAATCGGTCTCCTCCCACTAGGTACATGAGTGATGGGTGTAAATTGTTGGTACAATCCGGATACGTATACGCTTAGATACTTTAATGATTAAATAGAATGACTTTTCTTTTTGACTTGTAAATTAATTCTGCTGTTCTTTTCTTGTCTGTTCTACTCCCTAATTTAACTTGTACAACACATGTTTGTGCGTTAGTTACGCGAGTGCACATGTTCACGTGACATTATCCCGACAATGGCAATTTTTTCTTTTAGCGTCCACCAAAACCTCTATCCCAACCTAACATCACTCTTATCCTGCTCTTCTGCTTGACTCACCCACCCCTCAACATGTACTCGAAGTTTATTTGTATTGACAAGTGATTCTAGCGACTTAGTTGGGGTAGCCTTCGTCATCGCATCTGCGGGATTATTGTTTCCATTTATCCACCTGATTTCTGATACTTCTCGTCGTTCATATGACTCTCGTATTGCCATCACATCCATCATCAATCGTTTCTCCTTTGTTGTTCCAAGCTTCACCATGCATTCATAGAGCGAAAATGAGTCGGTACAATTAACCGTAGGGATATTCGGCAGGTTAAGCTGTTGTGTGATTGCCTTGAATGTAGAGTTCAACGCAAAGGCGACATCAAATCCTTGGACCATAGCATATAATTCAGAGGACAACACACTTCGGGTAACTCTTCTGCACTTCATGGAACTCCAGTGGAGTAAGTTTCCTTCCAGGACGAACTCCCTATCCAACATTGATTTGTTTGCCAGTGCAATGACAAATCCAATTTGAGAGCTTAAGTCTTGATTGTTGGCGAGCAAACCATCGACAAAAACAAATAACTTGATAGTGTGCAGGTCTAAAGGAATAAAACGGAGGCCTTTGTTAGCGTTGTCTATTTGCCACTTTAGTTGTTTATTTAACAGCTTAACTTCACTTTCTGACGGGTTTTGATGCTGTGCCGCAACTGATAAGTCAAAGGAGGCTTCAGGCTGGCAGATACTGGCGATGTAAGCTCCACGCGCCCGCTGTGACAAGTACTCATCCTTGTATGAGGGGGACGTGCTGTCAATAAGCTCTATTCGATCACACTGACCCTTAGATGTCATGGAGATTTTGTCACCAGTTTGCGTTATTCGGCAACCATTGAATATTAGCGACGAATCTTTGGTTAACTCCTGAACTGACTTTGATAGGAAATTTGCCTTTTCTAGCTCTTCTTTTTCTTTTCTTGCAAACTTTTCGTCTCTCAGTATGAGAGTATTGTCTGTCTGGAGACCTACTATTCCAAAATTTTCTTTACCTTTACTTATGAGTAAGCATAAATCGAACGTAGAGGTTTTTATTGATAATCTCTCAATGTGGTGGTTTTGATCTGTGCGAAACCAATAAGCTCCTGATTCTGGTAAGCCGTATAGAGGCCGTAGGATATGCATGATCATGTTTTTCGGGGGCGATTTTGCAATTTCCTTTGGCGGTGTAGCATAAATTCTACGATTTAGAGGGAAATTAGACTGCACGTATGCTTGAGAAATGTCGCGCAAGTAAAGTTTATGCCTAGGAGAGAGCGCCGGGGCGATAGAAATGATTAATCGCTGGCTGCATCTTTGGATGGTGGGAGATTGAGTTAAAATCTCGCGCTTTCCATCGTCGTTATAAGCCTGAATAACCAGCCTTGATTTCTCATAGGGATGAGGGGTCCCTTTGCCCTTAATTTTATCTACAAAGCGCGATTTAAAGAGTCTAATGTTACTCATGAGAACTGGATCGTATGGAACAAAATTGAAGACACCTTTTTGAATTAAGCCTTCAATTTCTTTCTCTCTGCTATGTTTAAACGGCTCGCCTTCTGTAGTGATGATACCCTGGTTACGTAGAGAGATGGCAAGTTGGGAATCAAGATATTCTTTATCACTAATGAATGATGTTAACACGGGGATGTCGTTGATAAATGTTGCTAAAAAATTTCCGCTGTAACGCGCTGACAGCCGTCGATCTCAAGTGAGGTTTCGTCTAATTTCCGATGCAGCAGTGTTCTCCCCTGTATATTCCGAAGAATTTTCGCTAGTAGTAACAGGTCTTTCTTCCGCATGATCTTGAGTTGATTCATTTATGTTGTTCTCCAGGTAAGGTTTAACACATGTCAAACAAAAGTTTGATGGTCCATTCGGGGTGTCAATTCTGCATGTGTGTTGATCTATTCCAAGAAGTTTAAATAGGCCAGTCTATCCATTGTTTTCTCGATGGACGAGAACACGAGATCCTAAAGGTATCCTGTTAAGGAAGTTGGTCTGAGGACCATTTCTGGCACGTAAGGCGTCGTGAACCTGACGTTTAGCACGGTATTTTCTAACTTCTTTCATGGCTAATTTGATCGCGACGGCGCGCTGAGATACACTGGCGGCAGGAGGGTCTAAATTTGCCAATCGTGAGAAAGATCCAAAGACGAGGAGAGTGGAGATAAGACCATCAGGGCCGGCGGAATCATTGATAGCCTTAACTGCCATTTGCAGCATCATGTGCTTGTCAATATTCTTATCTTTCATTTCTTCTCGAATTATGATATAGGCCCGTCGAAGTGGAGCATGATATCTTTCAACGATACCAATTGATTGGTGTGCTTCAACAGGCACTTACTTTGTAGAAATACAGAACGATGACGCAAACTGTCAAAATTCGGATGATGCGAAGTTGGTTCCTGCGTCATGAGTGATGATGTCTGGTTGACCGATGTATAGATCTATTCAACATGCTCGCAATGCATCCCAAGTGTGTTGAGCAGTCATGTTGTTTAGCCATTGTGCTGCTTCAAACCGGGTAGCTTCATCGACAACATGCAGCAACGGCTGTCCATTGATATACATTACATCGACAAATACTATGTGATTGAAGTCACAGTCATCTCGTAGAGTAAATTTGAATCGGCCTGGAGATATGCTGTGCATTTGGCATGAATGACAGCACTTAGTTAAATGATCGATGGACTTTTTGTTAAATTCATGGCCTGAACGTGACAAGATACGCGACAGACAATTAGCTGATGGATGACCAAATCTCCGATGAAGTTGGCGTAGTTCAACGTCAGTTAGATGGCATTGGAAGAAGTCAGGATCTATACAGTTTGGTGTTATTAGTGATTCAGATAAATTGTCAAGTAACAAAAAGGGATGTCCAAATTTTCGAACAATAGGAACTTTTGTTAGACCTTGGATTAAGATATTCTTGAGATTACTGAATTCAAAGTTCATCCTATCCATATCGTTGAGGCAGAAGAGAAAAGGTGTGGACGAGTTAAGAACATGAAACGTGATGGAGCCCACCGGCGTTTTCACATCAACTGTTCCAAGTGACTTTTTAGATAATCCTGTTCCGAACTGTATGTTAGCTTCTCCTGCTCTCGTTTGATTAAGCTGAGTTTCCCGGCGAATTTTTCTCAGTGCCTGGTATTGATTATAGCCTGCCTTCGACCACTGAGCGGCACCGGTGTCAATGACAATTCCTTGAAAAATGCTTGATCCGTATCTATGTTCCATGAAAGACGAGTTTTCATGCCGGCTTTCAGCTTCTGACGATGTTCGTGTGATAGCGTGTCTTGTTGAGCAAATATTAAGAAGATTGAGGGCATCATAGCCATTTACCGGGCCGAACGACCTGAGGAAGACAGAGTCAATGGGAGTGTTATCGTGTTCTATTGTAAGATCCTTATCAGAGATACTGGAATGCAGTATTAAAGCGTCGAACTCGTCTATTTCCGTAGACGGGATAACATGGTTGTCTTGGACTCCTTCAAATTCAGTGATATATTGTTGAACGTGATTGTCTGAAGAAGGTTTGTTGTGTCGCCGGAGGCGTTCTTTAAACGACTTTATTGCTTGAGCGACTTCGGAAGGTGCATGATTGGTAGACCAGCAATTTTCTTTTTTGCAGACAAAACACTTTTTGGATCCGTGACGTCTATGTGTTTTCTGATTGCTGAAGCCAGTTTTGTGCCACTTGTTTGATACTACAGGCTGAGTAGATGTATGGTAGCGTCTGTCGGTGTATAGCGTCGAGTAGAGAGCTTTACTGTCGTTGGATACTGGTCTGTCAGTGAGATTAGATATGCAATTGCTATTTGAGCTATGGTGGTCGGTTAAAAGTTGGTTACTGTTGCGTTGAATGAAGCGAGATTTAGAAGAAATTGATAACCTAATATCAGCACATAGACCTTCGAACGTCAATGCCGGTTTTAAGGTCGCACTAGAGCAAGCTTCAATATCGCGGCATGCGAGTTGAAGACGATTTCTCATTGCTTTATCAGTCTGATATTCACTATCCAGCCCTCGTCGGATTGTCTGTATTTTGGTTACTAGCTTCTCAAAACAGGTTAGCATTGATGAGTCTGGATATTTTCTAACACATGAAGCCAATGATAAATTGTGCCACTCATCAAGAAGCTCATGTTTTCGTTCTTCCGTCTCAAAATGCCTTTTAAGACTGGTATAAACTTCATTAAATGACAAGCGCTGCTCTGCGAGGTGGTCGTAATAGTATTCATGATCAGCGCTTTTGAGTACTGCCGGAAGTGCAAGGGAAAACTGTTGCTCAGGGACGCCGAACGTGGTGCAGATGTCATAAAATATACTTAATTTATGATTGAGGAAGTCACAACTTCCGCTGTACTTGTGATTTTCATGAAATATTTTGAAGACATTGCTTAGGTTATAAGAGAATCTATTGTGTGAGCGTGGGTGTTGATTCAAAGAGTTTGGCTGTTTGTCATGGTAGTTGTTTGCATTGAGGGGGTCCAATGTTGATTGTCTAGCGTTAAGCTGTTGCGGGTGTGAGTCCGAGGAGCGGAAAGGTTGAGGGATATAGAAAGTAGGATGTTCTTGGACAGCAGGTATTCTATTTGATCTCATCGTTGGCCGAGAAAAGGAGGCCCTCTGTCGTGATGCATTTTCTGATATTCCTTCGAGTGTATATGGCCGATAATAATCTTCCGTCTGCTGCCTTTGATTTCTGCGAGGCGGCCAATGCAAAGACTGGGGTTCTGGCGGATGGTTGCTGGATGGAGGACAAGGATTTGATGGAGATATACAGCCATCATGTTCCTCATGATAATATTCCATGCCATCATTATGTTCCATTTCGTCCACAGGCTGTGTCGTTGGTTGAACATAACCTGATTGGTAATCCTCGGCTGGTCTCCTATATATTCTAGGTGGATCAATCTTTTGAAATTCTCTCATTTCTGGGCCTTTGCCTTTTACATTCTTGGGGAGATTGTCTGACATTTTTAATTCCGTCATTATCTGAGCTGATGGGGAAGGAGGCTGTGAGTTTATTACTGACATTCTTTCTGATCGATAGTCCGGATGGTAGCGTGAATTAAATGGTTCATCTTTTTCTATCACTTCCATTATTTCCTCCTGAGTCCAAACATGTTGTGAGACTTCATTAGCTGTCTTTGCCAATTCTCCAGAAATTGATACTCGTGCAGCTCTATACACAAACACTCCGTTTTCCCTCAGATATTTACGAAGCTCTGTTATAGCTTCTCTAGCCGGGATATCAAAAATTTCTTTCGTCCAATCCTGAAATTTGTCTATGAATATCTCCCAGAGTCTCTTGTCTCAATACTGCCTTTTTCTTCCTCTTTGAATAAAGTTGACAATATAGCCGGATAGGCGCGATTCGGTCAAGTTTTCAGCATTCTTAATGTTTATTATTTGGCCAGATTCGTAGGTTTCGTAAGGGAACATTGGTTGGTAGGTGTTGTTGATTGAAACCGATGATATTGACATTTTGAAGGATCGTGTTCTCGTTTGTTCTTTATTAAATGCTATTCTCAAGTACTGGACCATAGCTCAAGCTAATCAGATTCCCGATTTACGGAGAGACTGAAACCTAATTTCAACTTCTTGTACAAAATTTCTCGGCATAGTGGACGCAGATTCAAAGGCTAATTGGATTCTCGAAATTTCGACAAGGCCGAAAACAAACTTTTGAATCCTTGGAAAACTTCCACTTAGAGGCGCACAAAATGTGTCTAGGCCTCGACAGTTTAGATTTCCTCTAGCGCAGAATTGGTAGTGTCTTCAACGGGTGTCGTAAGGAGGGACTTCCAATCTTGCCTCTTTGTATTTACCTAGCTTATCTATGTCTCCGGTATAAGAGACACTGATCAGTGTTGGTACAATCCGGATACGTATACGCTTAGATACTTTAATGATTAAATAGAATGACTTTTCTTTTTGACTTGTAAATTAATTCTGCTGTTCTTTTCTTGTCTGTTCTACTCCCTAATTTAACTTGTACAACACATGTTTGTGCGCTAGTTACGCGAGTGCACATGTTCACGTGATATTATCCTGACATAAATACTCCTTTTGCTTTTATTGAGTTGAGCTCCTCGTCCATCGCTAACTTCCAGCGCTCACTATTAGTACCGCTAATAGCCTCCCTGTATGATTTCGGAATTGAAAAATCGCCGCCAACGTATAACACATCAGGCCTTGGCTGCCATGCAGATCGAGGTAGGATTGGTTTACAAACACGCTCACTCCTCATAGGAAGCACTTGAGTGTTTTCTGTCAGTTCAGGATTGGTCCCTTGTAGTAGAGCTATGAATGGTTCAAATTCATCGACACAATTTGGTTCGTCAGTAGCAGGATTTCGAGAGGTGGCGCTTGAGCTTGATGAATGAGGAATCGGAGACAATAAAACTGATGAAGAATCAATAGTTGATAATTGTTGCTTGGAATCAGAATTTGAGTTGCTGTCAGATTGATTATCATTTCCTTTATCAGGGCTACTGATTTCGGAATCTTCATCGACTAGGACCTTTAGATTGTCAAATTGTTCAAAGGTTGACTTGCTCCAATCCCAAAATTTTTCTTCCAAAAATCGCACGTTAGCTGACACAATCACTTTGTCACGACCAGATCTATCTGGCACATATATTTGGTACTGTGTTGAAGAACTACAATAGCCAACAAGAATCCCCTTCATGGACGTGTGAGAGAGCTTGTACCTCTGTGGATCTTTGTCGTCAATTAGTGCATAGCAGATACACTCCCAGACTTTCAGATGAGAGAGTACCGGTGTGACACTAGTCATCATTTCAAATGGCGTATGATTCCTTGCATACAAAGGCATTTGATTTCGTAAGTAACAGGCAGTTAAGACTGCAGCGTCCCAAAAACGGAGTGGAAGACCAGCATGCGACAACATACATCTTGCCATGGTAACCAATGTCCGATTTAATCTTTCAGCGACTCCATTTTGGTGCTGAGTGTATGGCGCACTAACTTGTTGAACGATGTCCCTGTACTTGATGGACTTATATTCGGCTCCTCCATTGCAGCGGATGGCTTTCACCTTGCACCCTGACTGTAGTTCCTTCTCTTCTTTATACTGCTGAAATTTTTCAGGAACTTCTCTTGAGTTCTTGAGAAGATGAACCTCGGTCTCACGTGAAATATCGTCGGTAAAAGTCACAAAGTAGTGACTTCCAAAAATTCCTGGGACCCGGCACTTCCCCCATATTCAGTATGTATAATTTGCAGCAATTCTGTCGCTCTTGAGGTAGGACCTTTATTTATCTTCTGGACTTGTTTACATAAGTTGCAAACATCAAAATTTTTCAAAATTGAAGAGTCGACATAGAAATTCAATAAATCTTTTGGTCTCATGATATTTAATTTAGAGGCGTCGAATTTTCGAATGATTTGCGGCCCGACATGACCTAGGCAATAATGCAGGAGCTCTGTTGCACTTTTCTTTGCAGATTCAGAAATTAAAACCTCCGAAGTGTCTTTTGCTGGAATATGTAGTGAATTTTTTGACACATTAAGACAAAATAATCCATCTTCCATACGGGCAGTTGCAATGATTGATCCTTGAGGAGAATAAATCCCGAGACCCTTTGAATTAGATCGTATATTGATTTCCTTGGAGATTAGTTGCGATCCAGAAATTAGATTCCTAGAGCAGTACGGTGAGTACCAAACATCATTTATTTCAATCGTTTTCCTCCGACTAGCATCTTTAAGATCAAGAACCTCAAATCTCACAGCCCCGATACCTGAGACGGACTCAAGATGACCCGAAGCCGTTCGAAACGACTTGTTAAAAGGAGATATGGAGATAAATAACAATTCATCATAGAATATGTGATGAGTAGCTCCCGTATCGAGCACAATATCGTTGCTCTTCCGTGAAATATTGGATGAGAGGGCATATTCTTCTATTATCCAAAGGCCATCTTCAGTGAGAGTCTTGGATTCTTTCGATTTCCTTTTATTCTCATACTTTTCTCTTATCTTCCTTATCTTTGCTACTTTTTCTGGATTTTTAGCAGCCCACTTTGTACCATCCGGGGTATTGAGCCATAAGAAAAAAGAATTATGAGTATGATTTTTTCGTTTGCAATGGGCGCAGGACTTCTTGTTAGGCGGGGATTGTTTCTTGCCATCGCTTTCTTTGGCAAGAGCAACGAAAGGTTCCGGGTGAGCTAACTTATAACCTGATTGAGAAGTCCTCAAATGGTTGACAGTTGCATCAAAAGATATGCTTGGATCATTTCTCAGGAAAGTAACTGTGCCACCATAATATCCATTATAGCAACTGTTGAAATGACTCAACAGGCGATTTTTCTTGGCAGAATCAGAAGGGCGTTGTGACTGATCAAGGGCAGCAATTCGAGATTGTCGTTGCGTAAGTTCGTTCGCTAACTTGTCGACGTCTGTACCTTCTTCCATTGAAAGATTCCAGAATTCTTCAAGTAAAGAGTTGATGGTTGCTTTATTTTGTGGACGATAATAAGTTCGAAGAGTATCCCACATATCTTTTGACGTTGTCTTCTCTTCAATCAGATAATAGATTTCTTCTGGGACTAATTGAAGTATGGCCATCATTATATTGCTATCATTTATGAGATTGGTGCAATCGAGCTTTGAATCTTTCTCTTTGGGACTCGACAGGGAAGAAAGTCCTGGTAAATCTTCCAGAATATAGTTCTCTCTTTCTAAACCAACCAGACATCCTTCGAATAGTGAGCTCCATCTACCATATGTAGACTTATCGAGCTTAGGGGCACGTCCAAGACTTTTGAGGATTTGTGAAGTTGACATATTGATGTCAAGTGAAAATACTGAAATATTAAATCGAGGAGAAGTACTACCTCGAATAGAAAATGATCTGAATGAGTTCTTGAGGAAGGAGAGGTGCTTTCTCAAAACAAAGATTCTGAAAAGGAATAAGATTGTAACTCAGTCTAGAGATTTGGTCTCATAATCTGTTGGAATTCACAGAATCACAGAGTAAAAATTTATCCAGATATTTCGTATTTTTATTCACTTAACTTCTTAATCAAGTCTATATAGAGGTACTTAAACTAATTACAATAGTAATAGATACAGCCACACCTAATTCATGCAATACTATCGAATCGTAAACAGCTTTCTAACGTCACGTTTCACCTTTAGCAACTAGCACATCTTTATCGGGAACATCAAACACAAAACGGAGGATTCTACTCCATGACACAATACGTTTCCGTTTTCTAACAATTAACTCCACCCATTTTCGTATCTCCATCTGCATCAAGACTCGGCTGTTGACTAGATAGTAGCGCTGGAGATGCGACTTGAGGGTTAGATCTGTTGTGGGCTACATACCATGTCTTGCTCCCTGAAAACCCGCGGGGTCGATACGAGGGCGAGTTCTCAAGACGACCAGAAATTCTTTTGACTTTAGACACCCACTTGGCATAGTCATCTTCTGGCAAATTTTTGTTCATCAGAAGCTGACAAAGAGGGGCGTTAATGGCAATCTCGAGATGCATTATCTTGTATTCATCCGTCCAACCTGTTCTTCCACATTGTAAGATCTTAAATTCATATTCCTGTAGGTAGTCTACAAGTATTGAGTGGGACCCATTCGCATCCAACCGAGTTGGTCAGCTGCTGTTTGGCGGGCTAACTTGTTCTCAAAATTTTCCTTCAGGTGGTCGAGAAAATTATTCCATTCATACTAACCATCTATACCCCCAGTTTCAAGCCATTTTTGAATCCTTGGCTGTTTGTCTGATGGAACAGAGCAAAAGATATTAAAACATACAGCTCTGTCAGAGCCGAGTACGGCTCGATCCTTTTCGATTTTAATTCTTAAGAGGAATAAGTGGGCAATGAATGATGTAGTCGATCCATCCCACACTGGCCATTGACTTGGTTGCTTTGTTGGAGTTAGGTGAAAGGGTTGCATGGGTTGAGTTGGGTAAAATTGGTGAGGCTGTTGAAATGTTTGAGGCAGGCAAAGTTGCTGAGGTAATTGAGATTGCTGAGTTTGTTGGTTTGCGATCTCAGCCATTATTACCTCCCGGATAGCTTGATATTGAGATGGTGTAATGTTGGTAATATTTGTAAACCCAGGTTGTGGTTGTTGACCGGGTTGCTCTGGAAGCACTCGGGGCGCATCCTGTTGCTCTACGGGCGGAAATATGTGATCTGACATATTCTGGTCAGACATTTTTTGGTCTTCCTGCGAATCACAAGTTTCGTAGTCAGTTGAGCTTTTCTCCGAATGGAGAGCTGCAGATTTATTCTCCTTTATTGAGTTGTTTATTGAACCTGCGACTCGAAATATATTACCATCGGTTGAATCACTGTCCGAATCAGGGACTTGATATATACGCGACGGTGAATCTGTAATGTTCTCCTTGGTTGGCAAGAAGGGGAAAAAATAAGAGACAGAAAATATGTGATGCGCTATCACCAAAACAATAGAAACAAAGTAAGCTGGCCGTAATACAGTTTATTTTCTAACTATCTAGGAAACAGTATTTAATTAGGCTGAAGAGTATATATACATGCAACTCTAACCTCGGGGTGATTGTTATCCGTCGGCTAGGAGATCATTATCATTTCTAAATCTACGTGTTCCTATCGGCGTTTCGTATCCGTCGGATTGGCGGTCACTCCTAATCCTGAAAGTATTCATCAGTGATTTGTTTCTATTGGATCAGCGATTATTCATCTTCGGATTAGCGTACATCAGTATTACCAAAAATGTGCATTGACAATTTATACGCAGATTCATATACGAGGCGCAGCCTGTAACAGTAATAATCCTGCTAGACAATAATAACAGGGCCAACATCATCCATTGGCAGTCCGTAAAATGTCGACGGGTAACAAGAAGTGTTCTGGCATCTGAACTATATGCTCTGTCATTAGGATTTGGCATTGCAGCTTTAATTAAAACAACTCTGGACCACATATTGGCAATGCCACGTAATAATAAATAGAGACCTTTAGCTATTTGCGTCGACTCCCACTTGTTATATGATTGTCTTGTCAAGCTGGGCACAACTCAAGAGAAAAGATTAATGATAGATATAATATGCCTAAGGCAATCTTATGAGAGAAGAGAAATGTCCAAAATATTATGGATTCAAGGTAATCAAAACCTGCAGACGCGATGACGAAGTATAAACCATGCGATGCACTCCGAAGACTTGTTGAAACAAATCAATTTCAACTGAGTGCAGAAAAATGAGTTGAAAGATGGAATGATGAAAGTGTATAAGGAATCTTGAACAAACGCCCAGCTTCACACAGGAAATAATACCAACTTCTCACAGGTGTCGCCAGTGTTGGTAAATGCTTTAGTCATACCTTTGAAACTGATTAATTAACCCTAAGAGGAATAGCGTCGTAGCATGTGACTCAATAGTTTGTTTGTTTGTTGTTTGTACAGTAGAACCCTGTGCATCTAAATGTTTATACCTAAGTGTATACTGTGTCACATGATGTCATGTGACTTGCATATCAGTATATAGGAAGACCCACAGTAGAAGAGAAACAACAAGTTTAAGTTTTACCCTACGAGCCTTTTTACACTCCTGAAGTAGTAGTATTTGAGGCCCTACGTGAGACTTAATATCTACAAAATAATTATTTTGTAAGGGACAAATCCCATCACATTAAATATCTCTATGCCTATATTCATCTTCAAATATTTCATCATCTGCATCAGTAATTCTCAAAATGTCTTCCTATTCAAATGAAGATAAGACCTTTGATCACCTACCACATGGGTCACTACCATATGAACAAGAGGATGCCGAGGAAATATTTGACATTGAAAATACGACTGGCATCAAAACAGTCAAAGGTGCCTTGAACTTCATGCGACAAGGACTGAGAGCACATAATTTGGAGACTGATAAAAAGTTGGACCAGATTTGGAACATGCTTCAGGTTCAATCTGACGCTACAACCAAAGCGGTGCGCGAGTTTAGAAATCTTATAATCGCACAACGCATTGAATCTAAAAACAAATCACACGCATTCAATATTCCTCCACAAGATTTCCCGTGACAAACTGTTAGACCTAAAAGTTCTGTTAAAACATTTGAAAATCAGGATAAATTAAAAGAAGAGGCCACATCTAATCATGACAAGTACCTTTCAGCCCTATCAGCAACCATGATGAGACTAGGGGCTAAAATAGACAATCTTGAGGCAACCAGACCTAACGGTTTCAGTGCCATTAAAAAATTAGCTCCAGATAATATGCCCGGTCCACGCCGCCCCAACAATCTCTTAAATTGCCAAGACCTAAAAGTCTAAGACCTCAGTAACGCTGACACTCCGACTTATGAAATATATGTCAAAAGCATTCGGCCCGAGGCTTTATCATCCGGTGAAGTTAATGAAGAATTAAGACTGCCCAAAAATGCAACTCACAAATTCTCTTGTATGGACAATTTAACCGACGCCAGCGCAGACAATTGGCAACGTCTGCACAATATCCAAAGGTCTTTGTACAATGAAATGACTCCATACAGGTTCTGGCCTTCTCGTATTATTGGCAACATCAGTGGAGATTTCGAAGCAGTAGCTAAGTTCATTCGATACAAAAACCCTTCATGGCTATTAACAATTGAAGCCATTTTAACTATAATGCGAAACTACAATGGTGTTCAACCCCCAATTTCTCAATTAGCTTCAATAAAAAAAGATCCAGAAGAGGGGGATCTTCAATTTCTGCGACGTGTCCGTACAATATTTAATTGTATGCCCCTAAATATGTCTCAAAGTTCTGTTGCACATGAAGTCCTAAGACACTCTCTTCGAAAGTACGTTCCACACTTATGGGCAAGAGTTGAAGATCGTGGCCTAGCAGACATCTCTTCTGAGGCACTAGAGACAACAATTGAATTAGCCGCTCAAAATTTCCAGATTAATTCTTCACGTCACTTAACGAATAATGTTTCAAACTTAATCTCTTTTGGAAGAGATGAAATAATGGCTACCGAAGAAGCAAATACGCTAGATGACGTTGCATTTCCAGTTG
Organism: Podosphaera xanthii; assembly: GCA_028751805.1. Taxonomy (NCBI): domain Eukaryota; kingdom Fungi; phylum Ascomycota; class Leotiomycetes; order Helotiales; family Erysiphaceae; genus Podosphaera; species Podosphaera xanthii. Next base: position 3,721,548 of record JAPWIX010000001.1, on the reverse strand, counting down.
AAACCGATTTGTGCTACAAATGTGGACGTTGAGGCCATTGGTCACGATCATGCCCTAATAAGTATTCTCAAAATTTTAATCGTCCCTCTGCAAACAAGCAATATCCGGTAAATCAAAGAAGACGTGGTCGCGGCGCAATTACATTTTCTCACAATAATCATTAAAATTTCCAACAAAATACTACGAGACCTCAATACCAACGCCATCTAGGCAAGCCGACGCACTAGCTAACTACACAAGGAAAAGGAAAACATAATGTCTTTGCAACAGAGGAAGAGATGCTTCTCGCGGAAAAAAATAATGATCAATACTACGAAGAAGGAAATCTAAGTAACACCGAGGACGACTATCTACATAACTACATTCAGGAAGAATTCAATAGCAAACATTTACAAGATTTCGAAATCAATACCAAAAAAGTAGATCATGAAAATGATATAATTTACCTGACAGAAGATAGTGGTAATAACGGCACATCATATCCGCCTGATTGCGAAGGATCAAACCAGTCCCATCCACTTTTTAAGGCAATAGTAAATGGCGTTAACTCAACTATCTTCCTCGACTATGGCTCCAACTCCAGTTGGGTTTGCGAATCCAGGATTGAGGAATCTGCCACCTTCCCTTCTTCCAATCTCACTGTTATCAAAGTTCTAGGTCACAAACCAGCAGCTACAATCACACGCGACTCAATAGTCAACGTGAAGCTTCCAAATGGCGAAAGCCCTGGTCCAATCTGCTGTGGCGTTGTACCAGACAATCTCTTTCCGGGTCAACTTGTTCTTGGCTGATTGTTATTTCACACTCTTGGGGTATACACCAAAGAAGAAGGGCATGTTCAGCTCTTGAAAATAGAAAATCAACCCTCCCTTCAACATATTGATAGTAATTTTTTTTTCTGTACAAACAATATGCCCCCGTATGGCGACAGCACGTCTGAAAAAATAGCTTCTCTTGTCAAATCATTCAATGAAAAATTTCCGTCCGTCTTTAGATTCGGCCCAAATATCCCACAAAAAACCGTACAAAAGTCAACTGTCGAACATCATATCGATACTGGACTCTCTAGCCCTGTTAAAATACCTGTTCGAAGATATAGTCCGGCTCAATGCAAATTTATCAATGAATTTCTGGAAAAAGGTCTGAAAATAAAGCTAATTCAGAAATCTAAATCATTCTGGACAGCTCCAGCTCTCTTAGCTCCCAAGAAGGGGGGTGCATGGCGATTTTGTATCGACTATAGACAATTAAATCTAATTAAAAAAAAAGTGCCTTTCCTTTACCCAACATTTAAGACAAATTACAGAGGGCAGCCGGTAAAAATTTTTACTGCTCGTTTGATTTACTTGACGGGCTCTGGCATATCCCCATGGCTTTAGACAGCGTTGAAAAACCCGCGTTTACGGTACCCAACGGGCTTTTCGAATGGCTTGTTATGCCTTTTGGGCTGACGAACGCACCATCAACCTTCCAAGCTTTTATCACTGATATTTTAAAACCACTTCGTGGCATTGTTGCGGGTATGCTGGATGATGTTTGCACATGGGGCAGTACTATTGAAGAGTGTGCAAGTAATGCCGAAAAAGTACTCCAACGTTTCACAGAGTTTAACTTGCTTTTAAATGTTCGTAAATATAGATGGTTTGAAAATCGAATTACTTTTCTTGTCTTTATCATTGACAAGCAAGGCATCCATGCCGACCCTAACGAGGTCATTGCCGTTATGGACAGGCCTTTACCGACCACAGCCACAGAGATTAGATCCTTTTTAAATGCAGCCGGTTACCTAAGACATTTTGTCGCAGGGTTCGCAGCCACCGCAGCTCCTCTTTATTATCTAACCGGGTTAAAGAAAAATAGTATCATTAAATTGGAAGAATCCCAAATTGCTAGCTGGAAAGTAATTAAAACTGCAATTACATCTTTACCAATACTCAAACCTTTCTGTTTTAACAAAATTGTCATTATTGATTGCGATGCAAGTAAATATACAACAGGTGGAGTACTCTTGCAACCACATGAGTACAAAGGCAATCCGAAGAGAGATGACAACTTACCCCTCTCTTCTCCGAGTTCTGCGTTATACCCAATAGCATATATGAGTCAAAAATTTACACCTACTCAGCAGAGGTACAGCACCCAAGAACGTGAACTTCTTGCGGTCGTTTTGTGTTTACAACATTGGCGATACTGGGTGGAAGGGGCTGAAATTATTGTCAGAACCAATCATGAATCTCTAGCTGGATATCGCACAAAGATGAACGTTACACTGCGTATTCTACGATTTTTAGATGTCATCAAACATTACAATCCAAAAATCATATATCGTAAAGGCATCACAAATGTTTTACCAGACTACTTGTCAAGGCCTCTATTTCCCCCAAATTTGATTAAAACAACCGAAATCTTTCTGGTAAATTCGGACAGACTACCTATTGATGTTGGAACCACTGTTCAAACTCCTGCTCATAATTTAGATGACGATCCTGACGCTACCGAAGTTGAGCCAGATGATGAGGAGGAACTCCTGATTGATAATCTGTCTGAAATTGACCTACATGCAATCTTTGAGGCCCTTCGTCACCGAACTCGACTACCTATCTGCTTGCATAGGTTTACAGAGGATTTTATTGCAAGAAACAACAAACTATTTTATATTGATGGCAATCTGTCAAAAGAAGTGCCCAGTTACGACATTATGTTAAATGAAGCCATCAAAATACACCAAAATTACGGCCATGTTACTGCAGGAATTTTAATTTCTGAACTTCAACAACTTTACTGGCACCCGGACATGGTTTTAATCAGCCAAGAAACTATTCGAACGTGTGAACGTTGTCAGTTGACACTCACACCGAACATTCCATCAATTCCTCTACAACCAATACTACCAGCATTGCTATTACAACGCTGGGGAATTGATTTTACAGGTCCTATTCTTGGTTATTATCTGCTAAATTCAATAGACTACGCCACAGGATACGGTGTATCCCATCTCTGCTTCAGTACGAACCACGAAACCATCATTAATTTCATTAAAAACCTAATACACATATACGGCACGCCTGTTGAAATGATCAGCGATAATGGCTCGTCTTTTGTTGCAGCTGAAATTAAGGCTTTTTTAAAACGTCTTAACATTAAATTCCATCAAACTACTCCATATCACCCAAGAACTATTGGCCGTTGCAAAAAGTTTAATGGTGTCATAAAAAAATCTGGAATTCGGTTTGGTCACAGTCGAAAGAACTGTTGGCAGAAGGCGCACTTCAAAAAGCACTCCAAATTTACAACACCAGACCTTTGGAACATGGATACTCTCCCCATTTCCTTTTATTCGGTGTCGCACCCAGACTGGCAAACCCAATCCCATCTGTATTTTATACGAGAGAAGAGACCTCGGAAGAAACTGCGGCTTTCGTTAAAGACTTGACTTAACGTAAAATAGAAAAACTAAATATGCTACGAAATTCAATAAATAGTGTGAAAGCAAGCCAGTCTTATATCCGCTGTCTGTTAGCCGAAAGAAAAGCTTTTTCCTGTTCATTTTCAAAAGGGGATTGGATGTTACGTCAAAGAGAAAGAAAACATAAGTTTGAACCATTTTACAATGGGCCTTTCTCTGTCATTAAATGTCATCTCGGAAACACTTATACTTTGATGACTCCGGGAGGCATTATTTTGGCTAATAAGTATAATGGAGCCCGCTTGTTCCCAGCTTACCACAAAGAAAACCAGCCAATCAAAAGTCTTTGGTACGCCAGTAACAGACTATTACAACAAGATCGAAAACGTATTGCGCGTGAAGCGGGATTGTAAATATATCTATAAAAATATGTTTCTATCATTTTGATTTTTATAACATGAAAAAATACACGTTTATTTATTCAATGCTATGGATAGCATTTTATACAAAGAGGGGGAGTAATGTGCATCTAAATTTTTATACCTAAGTGTATACTATGTCACATGATGTCATGTGACTTGTTTATAGGAAGACCCACAGTAGAAGAGAAACAACAAGTTTAAGTTTTACCCTACGAGCCTTTTTACACTCCTGAAGAAGTAGTATTTGAGGCCCTATGTGAGACTTAATATCTACAACCCCTCTTAGCTAATAGTGGGTCCCGGTATAAATGTTGAAAAGATTCATTGTAACTTGGACTTTTATATTTGCAACACTTACCCCTACAGGTCATTTTGCATGCAGGGGTAAGTATTGCAAATATAAACGGTAAAATTTCTATGAATCTCTTTAGTAATTATACCAGTACCCACTATTAGCTGAGAGGGGTTCTACTGTAGTGGTGTTTATTCATGCTATGAAGAGTCCAAGACTATTATAACACTAGGGCTCCTCTCTGACCCAGGCTACACCTCCTACAGTGCTCCTATCCCCTTTTACCTCAAACCTAAGATCATTGATGCATTGACCAATGACAGGTAGCCATTAAGCTCAGTAATTACCTGTAGAATTCAACCACCTTTTCTACAGAACCTTCTGCTCAAAAAAAAATTGAAAAAGAGCAGCTATGGAAACCGGTACGCGGGAAAAAGTCTCAAAAAACCTGCAGCTCCAGCCAGGCGAGGCCTAGACACCAGAGCCACACGAGATGCGTATCTGTTTTACTAGGTATGATGGGGTACGTACACTTGCGCAAAGTTACTAAAAGGATTCAGATGCTTGAGTAGAACAGGCAATTGTGCGTATGGCAGGAATGTAAGATTGAATTAAAAGATGATCAGAATGATTTCTAACAAAAGTGGCAAATCTAAGCCTACTTATACTTCTAAAATCATCCGTGCGCCAACAGAGCAAACAATGCAAATATCAAGTCTCGTGGGACCCACACCTCGCCTAACTAGTCCCAACACTTCATCCTAGCCTCGGTGGTGTCACCTCGTCAGCTGCTTATGCAGCCTTGCCATGTCCACTATGTTCCTAGGCACAACAGTATCCCCATCTGTATCTCCCTAATATCCCATAGTCCAGATATCCTCCTTATACCGACACCACAAGCGCTCAGGTAGCGGTGCTCTTCCCTCGGGAGGCAGTATAATGCCAGAGTATCTGTAAACAGTGAGAATTAATCTTAGTAAAAAGGGACGACTTAGTCTGATCTATCACCACCATAACGGGAGCTGGGTACGCCCCGGAAACTCATTTGGGTGACTTTTCCTCCGTGACCAAGTAATGCGTGTTTCTGTTGGCTATGAAGATAAACTCCGGGCTCGTAGGGGATACCACGTACAGGTAGAAACGCCGTCTTCGTCCCCCGATTCAGTAGTTTATATTTATTTCCCGTAAGACATTCAGTAGATGGGACAAGATGAATTAATACAAGAACCCAACCCTGTTGTTACCACTCATTGTGATATCACCAAATACCCCAATAGTCTTTTTCCAACAAGTACCCCTTGCTGTTCTGTGTCCTCGATATATGAGAGCACTGATCAGTGTCGGGAATATTGGTCTACTGGTGTAGTAGCTATGGCTATTAACCTTAATCAGGTAATTGTGATATCAATTGATTCATGATGATGATGATTCTATTTTTCGTCTGAGGCTCAGGTCGCGTGCCCTTGGGCACGTGACAGTTTGGTCCCATATGGGCCAAAGGACGCTAGAGCCTGAGCTCTAGTTTTTGTGACTTTCTAAGTCCTAAATACATGGCTGTGCAACGTTGTATGAAACTGTGCACATAGAAGGTGTGATGCTTATTGCGAATTTGAATTTTTTGAGACCTCCCCAAGCTCTTTGCTGTGATCAACAGTCCATCTCGCCCGCTCCATCTATCCTTTCTAGAGCCCCCGATCATTTAAACCAAAACCAAAACTAAAACCAAAAAGAAAAATAAAAACAAAAGAAAATAAATCCGCTCTCAGCGAATGCAGATTTGCTTATAAAACTGAGCCTGGCCCAGCAAATTGGTCAATGTGACAGCCCCTTCCGGTGTTCCCAGGAGCTTCGGTAGGACTAAGCGGATAGGCCCATCCGGGCGGCCATGGCGGCGGCGAAGAATTCTACAGAAGAGAAAGTGTTTTGGAGACTTTGGTGATCTACAGAGGCAGTGCATGTTTGCGTCCCTGTGATTAAAACGTGCATGGTAAGAAGCAAAATCTCCATGACCGGTCCTAGCGGCGATTACTTGACCGAGGGCTTTCCTGCTCAATAAGAGCTCTTTGGGAAAGTAAGGGGCGGTGTTAATTCCTAGTTTGACATATGATTGAGGAGCATGGTTTTCCCACCATTTCTCTCTTGTTTGACACATCTGGGATGTTTTCCACAGGGCTAACGCTGCTATTGAAAGTTTCGATTGGTCATTCTGGAAGGGTGTAGACGGACCTTTCTTCGCCTCTGCGTCGGCAAGCTCATTTCCTTCGATTCCAGCGTGACTGGGTACCCAGCGCACTTTGATTTCTCCTTCACTAATGTGAGGGAGTCTTGATCGGGATTTCCAGATCTTGACAGCTTCCAAAGCATCTATGAAAATTTCTTGGGAAGATGTACTGTTTTTCTTGGTTAGGAACTTCTTTGCAACCTCCAAGTTATCGATGAATATCCAAAGGTTGTTCGAGAACCTTGTTGATGGAAGGGCGATAGCCGCTTGAATGCCTCTCAGTGCTGCATGGGCTTCCGCATCGTTTATTTCCTTGCCTTTGCCAAAGGGGAAAGCTTTAGTTAAAATTTTCCAGCTGAGTTGGAAAATGGCAAATCAACCACCCGCACTTCCGTCCGGTAGTTTGGATCCGTCTGAGTAGATAAGGGTGTCAGATGGGGGTATAGTGAGTAAGAAGTCACGGAATTTTTCGGCCCTTGAGCTATTTGTACCTGTTGGGCCACTGATTCGGTACAAAATATCCTTTTCTGAGTCTAGTATCTCCCATGAGGGAAGCAGAAGAGGGTTTAACTGATCCGACGCTGGAACATTTATGTATGCCCTGGAAAATCTTTTCAGTGCAGTGGTTTGGAGTGACTTTTGCCCAGGGCGTGACAAGGGATGGCGGGGATCCAACTTGCGGGTGCGGACGGCAGCCCTTAAAGATATATTATTTAGAGAAATTTCGGCGGTGGGAAGTCCAGCCTCCCTGAGGAGAGCAGAAGGAGTTGTGCGAAATGCTGGAAGGATTGCTCTTGCAGCAGCTCTGTGCACTTTGTCTAACTTTTCAAGGTGCTGACCGACCCTGTTAGAAACTTTTTTATTCCCAACGTTCTTAGAAGCTCCAGGCCACCATGTCTCAGCTCCAAAGTGCACGATTGGTAGAACGCAAGAAATTACGGCTTGCCTTGATAAGTGAGGTGACACACCACGCACGTTATTTCCAAGACAGCGGAGGGCATTCGCGACCTTGAGGGCCTTTGTTGCTTGTATCTGAGCATGATATTTAAATGTTAGCTTTTTATTGAAGCGAAAACCTAGCTACTTGAGATACGGGCGCTCAGTGCTTTCTGAGATCGAAAACCTGTCTGTCAACATCCGTGGACTCCATCCTTTGTCACGGTGCTCTCTAGAGAAGTGCAGCAATTCTGACTTCGAAGAGTCAAACTCAAGCCCTTCTCCCTCGCCCCATGATAAGGCCTGATTAATCAAAGAACCAATTTTCTGAGAATTTTCTTCCAGAGAGTGGGATATTACCGGTATTGCTACGTCATCGGCGTAGCCAAAGGCTTTCTTGAGACCCTGAGCTTATAAAGAGGGGAAGTATAGAGCATGAATAAGATGGGAGAGATTGGGGATCCTTGTGGGAGTCAGCAATTCATTGCTCTTAGCGCCTCCACTTCTCCATCAAGGCGTATGCAAACCGTGCGTTCAGTAGCAAAGGATCCAATCCAGTTGCAGAGACTTGGTGGCCAGCCTTGCTCTCGAAGGCGTTTTACAAGCCTGTCAGGAAGAACTGTATCAAAAGCCCTCTTGATATCGAGTGTAGCAATAGATGCTGTCATCCCAGTAGCAGGTGCCGTCTCTACATCATGGGTCAGACAGGTAGTTAAGTTTACAGAGGACCTGAGAGGCAGCGCGCCAAATTGCTGGGTTGCTAGCACTTTGTACGTAATAGCTATCCACGACATGCGCCTTGAGATGACCCTTTCGAGTCCTTTTCCAAGCACTGAAAGGAGTGCAATGGGGCGGTACGACCGTGGGTTAGTCATATCTGCCTTGTTTGGCTTTCCTATCATCGTGATAATTGCAGTGCGGAAGCATAGGGGATGATGTCCAATTTCAATGCATGCCTGGAAGAGTTTTTGGACCAAGTCTGAGATTTTGGGCCAAGCGAGGCAAAGGACTGCCATCGGAATTTGGTCTTTTTCTGGCGTCGTATTTCCAGCCCCTAGTATTGCTCTAGATACTTCCTCTGTCGTGAGATCTGGGAAAGGTAGGGACGTTGCTGGGATAGTCGGAGTTGACAGGGGGATATCTTCGACATTTGACTGATTACACAGGAGGTTTTGGTACAAAACCTCTCTTTTTGCTTCTAAATTGTGAGCTGGTGCCGTGTTTGGAGCGAGAGGGTTAAAGAGTGGCGGCGTCCGGAAAATTCCCTTTGACTTGTGCCACTTTGTAATGTCAAACACTTCTTTTGCATTGCTCGCATCTTCGAGTTTTTTCTGAAGAACAAAGCCTTCGCCGTTTTAACTGTCTTCCGGAACTCTTTCTTAGCGCTGTAACCAGGAATCGAGTTGCGGGGTAGCTCCCTGTATCTCTGTTTGGCTTCCCTGCAACTCTGATTCTACCAAGCTTGTCCTTTGTTGGTTGGCAATGACTTTTTGGCAGAGCCAGAAAACGAGCTGTGTAGAATTCGGATTAACTCAGCTGCCATATAATCAAGACCGGGTTTAGATTAGACAAGTGGGCTTAGTCCCTCCAGGTCCATGCTTAATAGTGCCAAGAAGATCTTTTGATCCACGGTTGAAAATCGAAGTCTAGTTGGCGGGGGGGAGCAATTAACTTCCGGAAGCAAAATAAATAAAGGCAGGTGGTCAGATGTGACATCCAAATCAGCCTGAATAGAAGCGGAGATTTGCTTCGAAAAAAGCGAGTCCGTAGCAAAGCAAAAATCCAGCACATTTCCTCGATTGTGAGTGGGTAAATCAATTTGTGATGCAAGATTAAGCCCTTTTATTTTTAGCCAGCGAATTAATTCCCCTGTGCACGGTGACGGAGATCCAGAGAAAGATGGGTGCCAGAGGTCGTGATGGAGATTAAAGTCCCCAGCAACTAGGGTTTGGGGGGAAATTTGAGTTTCAGGCAAGGAAAGAAGACATGAAAGTCCTGCTCCCGGATTGGTAGCTCCAGGGGGGGCGTTGTAGATATTAATGACCAAGGTTTTCGGAAAATGTGAAGCTTCAACAGATAGAAGGAGCAAATCTCCATTTTCATCCTGTCGATGTGATTCCGGTCGTATTTGAGTGAAAATAAGGCCCGAGTCCGTCCTAGTGTATGTCATAACTCGAGGACGGGTAGACCAGTCATTGACTGTGTCAGAGGTTGTAAGCTACTTAGTCATGTGACAGGGGTTTGAGCCATATTGTGGCGTTAGATATTCTGGCTGTTTCTCTGTAGCTCTACAAACTTCTTTATTATCCTATTCTAGAAATATTTTTATGGGCCACAATGACCTGGGGAGTTCTGGTGGATTCTATGGTGTTCTATGGTATTCTATGATGCCCCTTGTTGTTCTATTTACCTGTGCAGGAGTTCTAGATGGTTCTTTCTGTGGCTTGTTGGACCATGTCCTAAAATGTATATATAGCTGTCCTTACTGTACCTCTGAAGTCTCCAGATCAGAGTCTTGTATTTATCTTTACTTATTGAAGAATCTGTTTGAAATCTGAATCATATCAATTACACTACCATTGTGGTTACTGTTCTTCTGGACCATTGTTATTGATATTGTCATTGTTATAGCTATTGTTGTCGCTATTGTCCTTGTTATTGTTATCGTGTTTACTGTTGTTGATAGTGTTATTGCTATTTCCCTGCTATTGTTATTGTTATTGTTGTTGTTACTATTATTGCCTCAGTTACTGATATTGGTACTTATTTTCTATTGACAGCGTTGTCTCTGGTATTAATCCTGCACCGTTCTGACAGACTGGAGTGAAGCATTCAAAGGAAGGATGCTTGCAGGTTATCCTTCGGGCTAAGTCTCTGGAGACGTAGGGTTCCTGTATTAGTAAGATATCCACACGTATTTGAAAGGCAACTTGAAGAGCAAGCTCGTGCGCCACCGAGCTTCTACCAAAATTGATTGAGAGGATTTTTAATGATGATTTCTTGGTACTCATAATTGCATGTCTGAAGGGCTGCTATCCCGCCTTTCGCGGGGTAAATTATCCAGGGGAACGTATGGACCCCGTGTGAGGGTGGGTGGAGATGGTTGAGAAAAGAGGGCTCTTATGGCAGGTGGTGTAGAAGGCGCCACACTTGTGGTGGGTACTGTTGCATTTAAGGGGGTTGCACCCAGAACTCCGCAGTGTGCCGCTTTCAGGCGTAGTCTGGCTGCCGACGCTGACCTACGAATTTCAGCAATTTGAGACTTGGAGGGAAGGGATTGATCCCTTCTAGGTCGAATAAGGCATTCCAAGGAGTCTGCAGGGTGAGGGCCATGGCAGTTCGCACACTTTGGTGGGCACTGGTGTACCTTACTTGGGTCGCATGAAGTATGTTGTCTCTCTAGATGTTGTGTCGATCAACAAAGTCTGCAGCGTGGAAGCCTAACACAAGATCTCTCATTATGCCAGCCAAAGCATTTACTGCACTGTGGGATTTTTATCTTCTTAGGGAGCAGTTTCGTTTGTATACGAATACCAAAGAGAGGGAGACTCCGTGATAGGGAAGCTGATTCCTCTCGATACAGGACTATCCAGTCTTTGAGGCTCGCGTATTCTGCCTTGGCAGCATTTCGGAGCTCGAGGACGTTGACTGAGGCTACGTTGGTGAGGTCTGTGAGAGCTTCTGCGATTACAGATGCTGTTATTTCGACCAATTCGACGTCTGTGCCGTTATAGCCAGTATAGGACCGTGGAATGTCTGAGAGGAGGTAGGCCTTGTGATTTGTCGGCTTTTCAACCTTGCATCGGCCGCGTGTAGAAAGATAGGTCTCTATTTCACCCATCCGCGCGTTGAGAGCTTCTTGGGCGGCGCTTGAGGTTGGACAGATGGCAAATCCAGTTTTGGTTGTTTGGATTTCGAAGACCAGCTTTTCCTTTAGAAAGTTGTTGAGTTGAAGCATAACTGCGTAAGGGGACATGCTTAGTGAAGGGTGATCTGGAGAAACCCGAACTAGCAATCGGTTATCTTCTCGAGCTGTTTTCGGTTGTGCCTATGCATGTTACATTTGTGGGAAACGAGATTGATGCTTTGGAGGTGCAGTGGTTGCGGCGGCAGCGTATGTTCGAGGTTTTTGCGAAGAGGCAACTGCTGGAGTTTTTATTGGGACTTTTCTTGCAAGATGGATAGGGGCTGCTTGTGGGGGTACTGCAGCAGATGAGTATGGTAAAGGCGGCCTGGGGGTGCCTCTTATATGACACTCAAAGTGCCGGCGTGCGACCATGTTTAGATCCGAGATGAAATTGTGAAAAGGTTTTTGCAGATGCTGTGGTAGGCTATTGCCACATGTTGCATCATCCAAGATGCTTGCGATATTTTGAAAGAGAAGCGTGGCTTCTTCATTCCTGGTAGTGGCGGCGGAGGTAGTTGTGAGCAGAATTTCTGTCAGCGACTCCTCTCCACTCTTGCAAGCAAAGCTGTGTAAGGGGGGGGAGGTAATGAAGGAGGGGGAGGGGGAAGATTTGGCATGTTGGAGCGAATGCAGGATTGGATGTGATTATGGATTGAAAGGCAAAATTTTGTATCAATTGATTCATATATTGTTTTATCTCTACCTCCTATAATTCTAATCACATGGATAAAACACAGAGTTTTACAATGAACGTGCGTGAGATATGGCACGTGATTAATCTCCAGACACTATTTGTTGCGAATTTACTCATAATATGCCTCAGGCATAATATATTCTAGCTAGCTGCTTACGTCAAATGGGGATATTTATTGTCTGTACTTGTAATTAGGAGGTCAACCTGATGCATACACAGAATTTCATTTTATACTTATTCACTCGATGCTCACACTATTGGTCAAAAAGACTTAGATACGTCATTGCACAGGCTCTAGGGCTTTCTGATTACTACCGTGATTGATTCCTTGAAGTTTCTTGGATGATATCCTTAACTAAAGCGTGCGTCTGATAGCTCTGTTAGAATCTTTCTCGATGAACTTTTACGAGTCTTGATTAGAATTCCTGGGATCTAATCCCGACTTGGCACCATGTTGTGTGCAGTTTTATTAAATGCTTCTTTTTCCTCGGTTTCGAGAATTCTCTGGCGGATATCGACTATCTCTCTGTCGCAGAAGGGAACTTCAATGTCTCTAGGATCTGCTAGAAGAGGAGACTATCCAACTTTACATCAAATAGAATGTGATCCAAGTCCCGTGCCATAACTTTTCAGAAAAATTATATTTATTTATTAAACTTGATAAATTCATTTAAGTTAACAGAATATAATAGAAGATGAATAAATATAAAAAAGGGTATGAATTAATTTTCGGTTAATATAACCCTAAGCTTGAGACGGTTTAAATTTAGCTATACACTTGTAAGGTTTCTGCTCAAACAATACTCATTTCTATTTATATCATTTTGTCATTTCTATTTTCGCTCATTGTCGTCATCTCATTTCTAGTTAATCATCTTTTAGTAGCTATTAATAGCTCGCGTATGTACGTTCTTTACGACGGGAGTAAGATAAGTTGAGACGCCGACTACTGAAGAGGGAAAAGGCGTATATAAGAAGAAACATTCTCAGTAAATAGCGGTCTTCATGCTCAGTTCTTTATCACGAAGACAACCATCAGAAAGTCTGTTGACGTCCTTCAGACATTCTTCAACCCCTGTTTAGTACACCCTTTATTACCCCATTACTTTCCTCAGCACTTTCCACCTTATCTTAAAACCTCTTTAGCATCTTACCTGACTCAATATCTTTCCCGTTACTCACTCAGTCACCCACCATCCCGAGAGTACTGATCATTATGCAAGAATTTTAGAAGGTAAAGTGTACCAAGATGGGTATGAAAAAGCATAAACAGATTTGTATTGAAATCGCTTGAGACAGTAGAAAGATAAGTTTCAAGGTTAGATAGTCCAGTGGTTCATCGTCCAAGCCATTCTGTGAGGTAGAGTCTGAGTAGCTTAGACATGTGCCACTTCGTAAATTGGTCAACATTAGATCAGCACCTAAAAACAACATCAGCTCTGAGGCCGACTCGTGACACCGTTATGTGCAAAACTACCCGACACAAGCAAATCAACTGGGTCGGATGGTGCAGTGGTACACTGTCCGGACCGTTCTCTCAAGTAGATTCTGGACAGCTTGGACACATACCCCACTTGAGACAGGAGAAAGCTGGTTCGAACCCAGCAATACCAGCAACACCCGCACACCACTTCTCTCGCGGTGATATTGTATTCGCAGGATGACGAAAGCATGCTCAGATAACCATGGGTTTTTCTCGCTTTTCCCTGTGGTGGGTATTCACGGATGAGGATACATGTCGTAAGGCGTTATTCTCGTAGTGGTATCTGCAAACGAAATCTGAGTATGAGTGTTCCAAACGTCAAGCTGAATCATACTGCGTTATATACATATCTTCCCATAATCATTCGCTTCATGGCCTCAGGCTGCATACGCAAAAATGATTTAAAAAAAAACGCAAATCAACAATTGGATTGTTTCACTTATCACTGAAATGAGTGAACGCGGTAGTAGATATATGCCGATAAGTGTAGCATCATAGTGTTATCTGCAAATGAAATCTAATCATGCTAAAATGAACCTCAAAATCAGTCATTCTACCGAATTATGTATTTTCCGTGACTGCCTGAATGGTTCAACAGAGCGCCAAATTCAAAAATTGTGGTTTGAAAATTAAAAAAAAAAAATCACCATTTATCTTTGCCTCTGCAGTAGTTTATTTTATGCCTAATCCTATACAAATTTTTATGGAGCTGGTGATTAAGTACACCTGTTATTCATAGCCAAAAATCCTGTTTCGGGGATGTTCAGCGATACAAGTATCTTTCAAATATCTGGATTTATTTGTATCATTGTAACGAGACTCGACTGGAGATTAATTTCAACTCTTGCTCACCAACATTTTTTCGCGGATTGACATGTCTCATGTTATGGAAGTGTCAACACCGTTACAAGGGGTTAATAATTAGCAAGGTATTTAAAATGCTTTATGGTAAGACGTTAGCATGCCGCTGCAGGAATTTAGAGTTGTTCTCTGGGTTTCATACAACCTGTGTTCAGATATTGTTACAATGTCACTTGGAGGCCTAATGTATATATGTAGGTTTCATGTCGTGAGATTTTCTCACCACGCAACATCTTCTGAATATAATTTTATTCTTCGATTATCCTTTTCCTCTGTGAATACCGCTGTCTGAGTACACTTCTCTTCCGCTCCGGAAGACCGCTTCTACTACCCATTTCTCTTCTGCTGTGAAGAGCACTTCCCGCTTCTCACCCCTCGCTCACACCCATGCCACCATCTCATCTCTTACCTAACACACCCTCATCTCACCCTCCCCCCCTTCAAACGAGCTTTCTAGTCTCGCTTCATGCCCCGTGGAACAACCGCTGCTTATATCCGTGAGATCTGTAGGGGTTCCATCTCGGATATGTAGCACTACTTTATATACATAAGCAAGATTGTGTAGAACATATATCTCCTAGAAGATTCTGACTCGACTTCGTATCCAAAGTTTCCTTTTAGTTCCAGAAGCTTCTTTAGGTCGCCTTGATCATTTAGCGTAGCATGAATTATGCCTGAGCTGGCCTGTGCAGGCTGCAGGGTATTATCTGCTAACTAGCCATTACATCGAGGAAGCAATAGCCAACAGACTAAAATATTGATGATGTAGTCTAGTCGCAAATGATGTTGAAATACGTTATGGTGTGGTATATGCATCATACATAGACTAACGTTCCACTCTTCGGTACCGATTAGGTGTAGATCCCGTATTTTTATTGTTTACCCTTTAGATGGGTTTGAATAGGACAAATACACCGGAATTAGCAGCTTTATCTCGCCTTTGCGCTTTATTGCAATACATGGCGTGCTATTAATTTAAATTATAAACGTTAGATTTGGAAAAGCCTAGATTGAAAATGGACTTACGCTAGAAATGGTATTATGCTATCCTCCCGCAATTTAGGTTAGACCTAGGGGAGATGTTGATTCAAAGCCCACAAAGTGAAGCTTAAGATCAGTACCGAATAGCGTGTAGCCAGCTTGATCCTATTCATTCGTCAAAAGCATCCTAAAAGCTCCTTGGATACTTGCTGTGAAATAAGACCCGAAAACACTCAGGCCACATCGGAAGCGCCGAGTCTATCAGATAATTATTCCCTAGAAGTTAGCAAATGTGCATGTAAACACAGCAAGTTCAATTCCATTGGAAATGATTCTGCGTAAGATGCGATTATTTCCAGCTGGATTCACTGTCTATGCGCTAAGGAAAATAATCAAATGAAGTGCTCCAAGCACAATAAGCCGTGAAGGTCGTTGAGTAGCTCTAGAATTTAAAAATTAGCATTTATTGGCTCCCAGGAGAAGGAAAAATACCAGTAGGCTGAATATTTGATTATTAAAAATGAATTGATCATAAGGAATTAGAAGAAATCAAGGGTAGTATCAAAAATCGAATTGGTCATCAGGGCACAATGAGCCATTACGGCTACGAAGACCAACAGCCGTAAAGGTCGTAGGCAGACCAATTTTTCGAAGGTTATCTGTTGAAATCTTGAGATCTAAAATAACTTTGATGCGTGAAGTAGAAATGTTTTGACTAAAAATTAATTACTCGAGTGTTTCGAAATAAAGGGAGTCGGCTTACCGCAATTTGAGAGGTAAATTTTTCCAGAATTAAAACAGGAATCCAGAACGGCCAACCAAACCAAGTATTCCCATCTGTATTCCGCGTCTCGGAAAACAATTTTGGGGAGAGATTGCCAGCTCGCGAGGATATCCGAAGTTGATCTGGGTGAAGCTCAGGTTTCGGTAGATCTGATTCACATGCATTGCCTTTTCCAATCAATCGCAACGCCCTTTTCACACAACCATTGAGAAAGCCCGAAAATTATTGTGCCTTTGAAGTTACCCTTAAAAAAAGTTGACCCGGAAATTATCCTTAGAATGAGGTAACTACAAATGGTTCAATCTTTCCGCCATGGGCTTCAATTAGGCGTTTTTTGGGAGCCATCTCGGATGGAACCAGCCAACCTTGTCGAATGCCTGCCAAAGTTTCGATGCCTTATTGACGTCAATCTTACATGCTTGCTGCGCATCAGTTTTTCGAAACTGTTTGCCGATCTTAGACGCCGCTATTCGGGATGTGAAGATTCGACGTTTCGACGTTAGGTAGGTAGCGCAGTCCAGCCGAAGATTGGAGGCAAGATGAATCTCGTCGGGGTGAAGAAGCTTGACGTTAGGGTCCGATTTAAGGTCGATCGGTGCCCCTTTCCAATCCACTTTTAAGGAATTTACCTTATCAGGAAGGCTCCACAGAGGCGGGGAGTAGTCCGGAAGCGACTCAAAATCTTTATCCTCTCTCACGGCTTTCTTTCCAGTCTCAGGTTTTTGATCCTGGCCATCATTTTTCTTGACCCGAGCCGTCTTGACCGACCGTAAGACATTCTTGCTACTGTCATCCACGGCGGGTCGGCCGACTTGTGGCTTTTTCCCAATTTTTCTCCTGGAACTGGCCTCCGGAGCAGTGGTACTCGTCGAATAGAATGGACTTCTCCTACCAGATCTTATCGAGTTGTCCTCTTTTAATTGGGCCAGCTCTCGCCGACGCCAGTTTCGCGGATTGGCAACGACTGCCCTACCCATCTGCGATTTGAATTCGAGCATCAGCGTGTAGTCTTCCTTCTGAGGCGGGGAAAGAGATCGGAATACGCTGCCAGCTCTTGTAGCCACATGATGCTCTACAAGTTCGCGCGTGTCAGCCTCGGAAGGGAAAAGAGAGGTTTCAGGAATGTGGCCCGCCGGATACAAAATTGGATCTCGTATCGCCGTCTGGACTTGTCCGGAAATCGTATTCTGGAATTCCGGTGAGACTGGTGGTGAGATAGGAGCCCGGGTAGAGTAGGATAAGCTGGTCGGCGTCAATGTGTGTTGGACTGGTGACATTGATCCGGGCGACGAGAAGCTATCCGAGGGTCTCTCACCAGGAGGAGAAATTTGAGGCAACGTTGTATCGAGAGCTTTGGCCGGATCTAGACTCCTCATGAAGCTACGTAAACTGGGGAGATTGGGCCTTTGGCTCTTACGATTGGCAGAGGAACTCGATGAATCGACAGGAGCATTCTCAAAACTGGCTTCAGACGCGGGCTGGCGACTCGATGATCGTCTCGTCGTCATCTTGAATCAGATTCGGCCGCAATTGGTTGCTCTAAAACCGTGGCTATTCGGGAAACAAGAATCTATCCCTTTCTTCAAATTTAGCTTATCAATCACTTGACGGTCATTGGGAACCATTGAGTGCCTACTAGTTAAGTTGATAGTTAACTTCTCTGTTGAATTCTTAATTTCTAATTTTGACAAGTGTGTTGCTGATATAAAGTGGGAGATGAATTGTAAAGAGAGAATTGGGAGTGAAGAGGTATCAGTATTTATCACAAGAGAACTAATTCCTGATGTGTAGCCATCATCGCCCCTAAAATTACTGGTGCTGATGGATGTGATGAGATGATTTCTCTCGTGATTGCATGACGCAGTATGACATGGATACGCAAATCCAACCCACGAAGTAACCTATCGCAGGGGCTAAGTTCTGTACGCTATCTCTATAATGTAGTAGTGGTAATCAAAGGTAAAAGCAGGAGAAATTTAGCAAGCTCCAGCTTTGAGCTATCCGAGTTAAGTGTACATGGCTAACTCCACGTATGACCTTTGATTACCCATACCACGCTATAGACTTTCCATCGATGACGTTCACAACTTAGCTTTTCTGCACACACTTTCACGAAGCTCCATCGTAGAACAAGTCGTGGAGGATGAGAGAAAGTTCTCGAGTCATATCGTTGGGCTGAATGATAGAGATGATGTGGCGGAAGGAAGCGGGATGCGCATCCATTGGCCAATAACCACCGGGTCGAAGTCAATTCGGCACGAGGTGGGGGGAAGCTTAAACGAACGGAGGGGATAACAGCTCAAGGCTGAGAAAGGCTGAAAGATTATGAGAAACCTCATGGATCTGTGAGTGGAGTGAGTGGGGCGAAAATCAGCATCTCCCGTCCTTGGAATGAACTGGTGTGAAGGTTTAACAGTCGATCTCGAGGTCGATAGTAGAAAATGAATTAGTTTCTGACATTTGATTCTTAGATGCGTGAGAAATTCAGCCTCAGTTCGAACGAAGTGGGAATAACTAATTTGTGTAAGTTTTACTTTACACGAGTGTCTCTCTTTCTCTCTCACTTACTCATTCTCTCTCTCTCTCATTCTCTCTCTCTCTCACACACACATCAAGGTGGGTAGCACACATAACTTACCAATGACTAATCCTTAGCGTTCACGACCTTCCACTATCGTAATTCTTGATAGACCATCATGTGGTTCAATATAAAGAGAAAATAAGAGTGAGAGTGAGAGACCATGATTGATTCGTCCAGGTTCGGGGAAAGCAGACGCCGCCATCCGGGAAGATGCTAATTCGCGGCCAACGTTGGGATAAAAGGGAAAGTTCCGCAAAAGGTTAACTGTGGCCAACGTAACCTGTTGGCTGTCAGAGTACTTCGCTTAACGGATAGCTCGATCTACGTTATTTTATCTGATTCGGGTAATCTCATCTCTGTGACCTGAATATCGGCAGCTGTACAAAATTTCTTGTCAAAACGGTGCGTAACACGTGGAACAAATTTTAGTAGCAGTAGCAGGACTTTTAAAAATGAGAAACTTCTTTGGTCCATTTCCACAAACCAAAACTGAGGTATCTCCAGTCATCTTTTGCACCAAATCAATTGACTTTTATTATCAGTGTACAACAGCTGTGCATGAATTTAGCGTCTTGGCGACGTGTTTGTTTGCAATTTTCAACTGAGCCTGATACATAATGACAGGGGACCACTTCACGTCAGCGGGCCAACCAATTCCAATCATACTTCATTTTGTCCCCCCACACGTCATAGTTTACTCTTTCCTGCATCTACTTCGTATCGGATCCTTGATTCGGCATCTTATTCGCATTGTCAAATCAACGACAAGTTTAGTTTTAATGAGCGAAATGAATCAATTTCAACAAGCCGCCACATTCTATGATACCGCTAGCAGGATGAGGTGATGGGTATAGCAGTCCGTTATTGCCGGGCAGTGTGCGTGGAACCCAGCACATGTATATGTATCCGAGATCAAAAAATTCAAAACGTTCAAGGTTCTATCGACGCAGCGACCTGCGAAAGGGAGCTGGGAGGAGCAGCCGAGGAGGAATGATTGGATGTGGTGATCTCGTATTGACGGTCTGCCTAAATCGTGTTGAACTCAATTTCTGTCACCAAGAATCGGCTCTCTAAATAACGAATTCGCACGAGGGGATAATTGAATGACCACTCAGTGTCACTCACTTCGCACAAGATCACCTAGCCATAAAATGTGGTTTAAATTTCACCGTCCGAGAATCTACCAATCGAAACTCTACCGTCATGTGCTCAATTGACTTTATGCCGCCACTTGGGGATGAGGCGGCCAGTCCGGACTCTTCAGACAATGGATCGATAGCTACCATGTGGTAGGGGAAGAGAGAATGGACGGAATTTAAGTAACTTTTGCACATAGGCTCTCTAAATTCCTCAAGGCCGGGGCATCAGACTTGCACCGATCTCACACATTTTTAATCTCACATATTATGATACATGTATTATTTTTTGAGCTGAAATAGCCTTAAAAAAACTGTCTCGTTTGCCCGCGGAGATGTTATCAATTAGTGAAATTTTACCAATTGTAACTACATATAGTTCTTGGTTTAGTGTACTATTGATCGCAGAAAAATTAGAGAGTCTCACCAAGTCGGTAGTAGTACATCAGTACTTCTAATTGTATGAAGTACTAGTATTATACGAAGCTAATGATAGTTTTACTAGTACAGTAGAACCCCTCTTAGCTAATAGTGAGTCCCGGTATAATTACTGAAGAGATTCATAGAAATTTCACCGTTTATATTTGCAATACTTACCCTTGCACGCAAAATGACCTGTAAGGGTAAGTGTTGCAAATATAAAAGTCCAAGTTACGATGAATCTTTTCAACATTTATACCGAGACCCATTATTAGCTAAGAGGGGTTCTACTGTAACCTTGAGCTATCCACCTTTAATTGTAGTATGAAATATGGCCCTAAGCTAGGCATCTGATAAAATTATCTTCCATGGCCTGGTATTCTGCGCTACCTATAGATTCTCATGAAGACCAATTGTAAGTGTAAGCAGAATTTTATTGGCACACCAATTTATCATAAATGATCGGTATGTGATCTCATTAACCTTTGAACAAATGGGTCCATTGTTTTTTCAGTCATTAGAGTTGTTATAGTCAACAGCGAGAATAACGAAAAAATGGTTAATTTTATGCTGAGATTACCCATACTCAAATATAATTCGATACCAGACGTCATACAACACTTGTCTTTTCTCGAGTATGAGATCCAGGCTAAGAGAAAAAGCCAGAACAAAAGCATTACCTATCTCCAAGTTTGCGTTCATCGGTCGATACCTTAATATTGGGCAAACATGTGACTTTGGCGCCTTACTAGAATCCAACCAGACCTGTAGTCAGATAACTCGAGTAGGGAATGCGTCCAGGCCACCTTGGCTCTCTTTGCAAGGGTAGTCTAGATGATACATCATTACGCCACCCAAATCTTCAAATGGATCTACAAAGCCAGACCGGTTTGAATACCATCACTAATAATATTGGGTACTAAATGATGAGTGAATGGAGGTCGAGCAAGCTTAACGTCGCGAAAAGAGAGCACCTTAGTCCGGTTCATCTAATGGGGCTTCTCAGCTGAAAAAGCTCGTACTCTCTGGCAGATGTGAGAAAAGTAAAGCACTAATGTATCTTAATAAGACAATGTAAAGTGTCTGGTCATGTTGTGCTGACTCGGTTATGAATCAAGGATATCTGGAGTTTGAAGCTTATGGATAACGTGCCAAGTGACAGAGTTGCTGAAACTAATGAGTCATGTATAACATCTTCTTTTATACAATAATAGAACTCGCATTGTAGTTTCATAGTAGGCATCGGATACTTGATATTGGAGGAAAGATGTATATAGATACTGCCATAGTCAGAGCAGCAAGAGTAATAGTCTCCATCGTGACCATCAAGGCGATATTCCATCCACTATACGCATTCAGTATAATCATTTATATCGTACTTACCATTCATTCACACCATTGACTATTCCATCGAAGGACAGCTCAATCACTAGACAAGTCGCCAACCACTCCACATCCCCATTTAACTTTATAACAGGTCATCGTAGAAGTAGGCCCTGGCATTCTTTTCCTCGATCAATAGGCTGGAAAAGCACGAGTTTCATTCTACTGCTCCAATAGGCGTTACGAAGTGCGTAAAAAGCATCCCAAATAAATCATATGGTGTCCTAATATTTTGGTAATCTCGTAACCGAGGACCTAATGAGCACTGCTTTTACGCTGCAGTCATGACGTGCTCGAGTCTCAAGAGCATTGCGGTCTTCTCTTCGTTCCTTCTGAGATGCAAAGTTCCATCCAATCAAGAATCCTGTCTCAAAAATGATCTTCGTTACAAGAAATCCACACTCAATACACTGGGCCGTGTCCCCTCAGTCTCTTCTCTTGGAGAATCATGTTTAACATCACTAACGATCTTCACCATTGAGCCGTGTTATTCAGAGAGGGGTTTTTTGGATACAACGACTATAATTGAGGTACATACTATCTACCGTAGTTGAGGATCAATATTATCCACGGTCTGAATGAATTATGGGCAAAGTGTACGAGTATTTTCTAGTCTCCAGCAAATACCAGACCTTCGTTGCTTTGGTTGTGAAGGCTCAGATTCTTGATAACCATCCTCAGCGCGTCATTCTACCAGTTCAAGATCTTCAACTGCAACAGATTGGTTGAGCATGCTGCGAGTTCTCTTTTTGCGTCGACGCTGGGAAATCTCAGCGTTGGTTTCTGTAGTTTCTGAAAACTAAGATGAAACGAGAGTCTCGCGAAAAACAGTTGCTTGGGAGCCTTCCGCGTTCTACCTTTCGGTCTGTCTTTCAAAGTTGAACAGGGCACCTCATGCGGCAAATCAGCAGCACAGAAACTCGTGACGCGTCCCTTTTGGATGTCCACGGTGGCCATCGGGATACTAGATTCCTTTCTTGCATCAGACATGGTGGTTGTGGCCGGATAATGTGGGGATAGGGGTTTCAATGCTTGGCAACACGAAAATCACGGCTTGGGGTCGCGAATGCGACTCGATAAGCTGATTCCCCCTTTAGGACAAACGGCGCCCCTGAGTTAGATGGGGATGAATTTCTTATAGCAGCCATCTGTCGTCGTATTATCGTATAAGACTATTTTGGGGGCCAATTAGGCGAGTTCTAGAAGATAATTCAAGAAGTATATTCCTCGCAAAACCGTCACCAGGAGAAATAATTGCCGACGGTATCGTTTAGGGTGGGGAAAGTTTGTAGCTAAATAATTTGAGACCAGGGCTTTTATCTCCTGCTTTTCACCAGTTGTACAAATAAATAAAATCTTGCCGAATCTCCTTGGGTAAGAAGACGAAGACAGAAGCTACGAAGCCCGAAGGATCCATTTGCATGGCGACGATGAGCTGAATTGGGTCGTTCTTATACATCATGTACTATTTTATCCTAAAGCTATGACCCGAAATTTAAACACATTTGTATCACATTTACAGTAGAACCTGTCAAAGCCCATAGTGAATCCCGGTATAAATTATTATTCAATTATCCTGTTTCGGCGCCTTAAGGCCCACGTAGGTATTTTCGGAAGGTACATATTCTTTGTTACAGAACAACTCATTTTGACGTTTGGAACACTCATACTTAGATTTCATTTGCAGATACCACTACGAGAATAACGCCTTGTGACATGTACCCTCTTCCGTGAATACCCACCACAGGGAAAAGCGAGAAAAACCTGTGGTTATCTGAGCATGCTTTCGTCATCCTACGGATACATTACCACCGCGAGAGAAGAGGTGTGAGGGTCTTGCTGGATTCGAACCAGCTTTCTCCTGTCTCAAGTGGGGCATGTGTCCAAGCTGCCCAGAATCTACATGGGAGAACGGCCCGGACAGCGTACCACTGCACCATCCGACCCGAATCCCGGTATAAATGTTGAAAAGATTCATCGTAACTTGGACTTATATATTTGCAACACTTACCCTTACAGGTTATTTTGCGTGCAAGGGTAAGTATTGCAAATTTAAACGGTAAAATTTCTATGAATCTCTTCAGTAATTATACCGGGACCCACTATTAGCTAAGAGGGGCTCTACTGTATTGAAATTTCACCGTTTATATTTGCAATGCTTACCCGTTCACATAAAACGGTGCATCGGTGTAAGTGTTGCAAGAGTAAGTATCAACAATCAAATAAATCTTGACAATAACTAGGCCAGTGATCCACTATGGGTTTTGACAGGTTCTACTGTACTCTACAGTCCAGCCTCATCTATAGCGATAGTGGGTTCCGGTATAAATGTTGAAAATATTTATCGAAATTAAACAATTTACATTTGCAATACTTGTTCTTGCGCCCAAAATGTCGGGTAAGGGTAAGTATTGAAAATGTAAATGGTTGAATTTCAATAAATATTTTCAACATTTATATCGGGACCCACTATCGCTATAGATGAGGCTGGACTGTACAGGGTATCAGGGGATCAAATTCCAACTTGCAAGTAGTATTGCAGCCCTAAATAATGATACTAATTAGCGTTAATTTTGTATTTGATTGCCCTTCTAACCGCTAGCTCAATCTACAGAATTATAGCCAATTAATAACAATATTTAGGGCTGCAATACTACGTGCAAGTTGGAATTTGATCCCCTGATACCCTGTATGGTATGGGAAATCGAAGATGCCTGTACTCTGGCATACACCTGAAGTTTATCCCCAGCTTTCGCTGATCAGCAGGGGTAAGCCCCAGTCTAATACGAGCTAATTTGCACTAAAACGTTTCTACAAAGTGGATCCCTTACAAAATTTCTCAACTATTAGAGCTATTTTGGTAACCTTCATCATTACCCCGCACGCACAAAAATATCATACAGTCGTCCCCCTCTAACTCGATAGTGGGTCCCGGTATAAGTGTTGAAAATATCCATCGTAATTCAACCATTTACATTTGCAATACTTACCCCTGCACGCAAAATGACCTGTAAGGATAAGTGTTGCAACTATAGAAGTCCAAGTTACGATGAATCTTTTCAACGTTTATACCGGGACCACTATCGACTTAGAGAGGGACGACTTCTTTAAATCTTTAAATTTTAAATATATCAGAGCATTTGTGGATACCTTTTCAGTTTTGCGAAAGAGCTGATTGGCTGGGGGAGGGGGGGGAGGACGGTGGTTGGTCGGGCGGGCAAACGGCGACGTCATTTCGTCTGACCGCCCGCAATCGGCAGTAATGATTGGCTCGCAGAGTGTCGAATGTCTGACTCAGCTCAGAAGGCTAAATGTGGATCCCACGAGAAAATGCGCGCGCTAGATAGAATGAAGCTGTTCCATTGGCCCACGGAGCGTCGTTTCTGCTGACTAAAGCCCATCAGACTAAATGTGGATACCATTTAAAAATTCGCGAGTGCTCATTCGTCACCGCTAGCGTCTGGACCACGCTAAGAAAATTTTTCATCACCTCCCACAATCCGTCACTTCCTCTTTCTCTTCCACATTCATCATCGTCGTCGTCGAATTTTCCGCCACCACCAGGTACGTCGTCCTATCCGCATCGCTGACCATTTCATAGGAATATAGAATTACACATGGCTTCAGGTGAGTTAACGGCTTCTTTCTGATACGCTAACAAACCCAAAGGTCGTCGTCGCAGCAGTAATAATTTCGATTTCAGGTACGTCGTCCTCTTTTCATCGCTGACAATCTTACAGGAAGCGTCAGGTAAGTGACAGCGGCCCCATTCTTGAATTCTAACAATTTAACAGGCCGCTGCGTCAAAATTACATTGCTTTTGAATCAGGTACGTCGTCTACAACGCTGATTGCTGACAATTTCACAGCAAACAGTATTACACATGGCTTCAGGTGAGTCAATGACTCCATTCTAATACGCTGATAAACTCACAGGTCGTTGTCTCAGCATTAACAATTCCGAAATCAGGTACGTCGTCCATTTTTCATCGCTGACAATCTACAGGCAGCCTTAGACCATTGATAGCCACTCTATTCTTCATCTCTGACAATTAACTAGGTCGCTGCGACATCATTTCATCGTTTAAGATCAGGTACGTCATCAAATCAAGCTGATAATTCTTCACAGGCTCCGAAATCGAAATCAACAGCGAAAGCTTCTAACGAAAGAAACATCCTCACACAAATTGCCTTACTGACAATCTTAGGCCTTCACTGCCCTCACACTGCGATAAATTTCAGGTACGTCTCCGAATAGCTTCCAGAAGTCATATTAACCGTTTCAGAATTATCACTCACGAATCTGTCAAATAATTGACACCAGCATCTTCGCAATCCAATAAATTACGCCAACGAACAGTTAATCAAATATGCCCAGGTACGAATTCAAAAATTATTTTACACTCTACTAACAAGCTTTAGAATCGAATCCACCGCTGCTTAAAATATCAAACATCATCTAATTCGACCCAATGTCATACATCAGTTGTTTGTTCTTTGAACAGATCGCAATATTACCAGGTACATTTCAATTCGAGTTCCAAAACAGCCTTCAACAAGCGTTAGAAGGAGTTTATTCGCAATGCTGACGAGTCTTAACAAAGTTTCAAGACGGAAATAACCCAATAACCCGTTAAAATAAAAGTAAAATGATAATTGGCATCAGACGATGCATTAACTAAAGAACGACAGAAAAACGACATGCTTGATAAGTACAGAGAAAAGATCTAATTCAATCCATCCTGTTTAGAAAGCGATTGCTAACACTTTCCTAGGACACATTCGTCACTTGAAAATTACATCCAACTTCGACAGCTTAAGATCACGTTTTAAACCGTTACCAAAAGATCTCCTCAGAGACAACAGTTGCATTTCCATCGAAAAGGAAACTTCTCAGTCAGGAATTATGACAGATATCATGGTCATCGTGATTGAGAAGTCATTAGCTACATGCATCTGAAAACTTACAGAGAAACGTATCACTAACAGCTTATGTGTAGGAAATTAGAAATAATTCCTTAACGGACCCGACTGGATACCATTGGCGCCTCAACTATACCCAGAACCACCTCCAGGAGGACACACAATCCAACTTCACCAAGTCTCGGACTCTATAAGGACATTCGTAATGATTTCTCCCAATGACTTTTAAATTTGCCAAACCGACGTAAAAGCGAAGCTTTCCAAAACGTATAACCAATTATCTGAATATTGTGAAACAAACAAGTAAATGAGTCTTGAGTAATTGAATTGTGGCTAAAAATATTAACGTGATTTGTAATCGAAAAAACGGCGTAATGTAAGCTAAAATATGAACGTTTTTACAATGTATAAATAAAAATAAATACAAATTTCTGCTATTTTTAATTTATTCATAATTATTTATGGAAATAGTGAAAAAAACAAACTCATGTACAATTAATATACACAATTATTCCAGTATAATATTTATGAAATATATTGTGCATACATAAAATATATGAAATGCATAGCTTTGTGCTATTGTAACCATGGCAACCTCATCCTTCGGCTAAATTTGTCTCCATGGCAACATATTTTATTCGGTTAATATAATAACAAGGGTACCCCAGACACATTATGATATTTTATATAAATTCATTTTCGAATTATGCCAACATTATTTTAATCAACTTACAAATATAACCATGGATACCCTTGATTCTGTAATCTTTTATGTCAATCATGTCTCAGGGATACCCATGATTGAAAGTTAAGAATATCATAACTTACATGTAGGGATATCCCTGATAGAAAGTTGTATTCAAATAATTCATAATTTGGGATAACGTTCGTAAGCTCGGACTTTTTGCCTTGGTTTATCCATGAGTTACCCTGTAATATAAATATTTATAACCTAACACGTGTAGGGATACGCCTAGCATGGAAATTTTTGAACAAAGAATCAGAGTAGGGGTATCCCTATTTCGATACATACTTATGCAAAGGAGCCATCATGGATAGCCCTGACAATAATTTATTTCCAAAATTAATACCTCAAGGGATATCCCAGTCTGTTAGATGATTTATGCAAAATAGTATTAGGGGTATCCTTGAAAATAAATCCAAATATGCAGAAATGCCAATTACATCATCCCTGACTTAAGTAAAACCCATTCTCAGTTGTTAGCATGGATATACCTGACAAGTTTTTTTTTCAAGGTATTATTCTTGAAGGTATCCCTGATCGGATTATGAATTATGCATCCTGTTATATTGATGGATTTCTAACAACCAATTGCCCCATGTATACACGCCAGCAATGCTATCCCAGATATATTATTGAGCTTTTATAACAGATATGACAGCATTTCGTACCTGAATCGAATTTTACTTCATGCATTTTTACAATCATGGGTATGCCACTGGGAACTTTTATACTGTATAAAATTGTTTTACTTCACTCAAATATCATCTTTCGAGATAATCGACCACTGATACAGTTATCCCTCTGATTAATTATATGATTGAACGCTGTGAATTAGTTAATTTATCAGAGGCATGACTATACCCTTCGACACCCTAAAAATTAATTCGCATTACTGCTGCAATTCAGAAAGCAATCGACCATCGTACATTTGAAACTCAAAATAGTTTTAACATAGTTGCGGGAATGGTTTGTCGCGACGACCTGTCGTTATCATCAGTGCAGATGCAGGAGACAACTGGCGGGATAAATTAATGCGAATTCACAATGCGGAAGGTCGATTAGTAGAGAATAAGGCGAAGGGGATGAAATATGCTCAACAAGGATATTTGAGCGAAGTTCCGCCCCTTGCGAATAGTAAGCAGGGCTTTTATTAGCAGAATACAATCACAGGGATAAATGGTTAAGGATCCACCAACGTGGCAGTTCGTCAATAACGATATCACACGACGCTGCATAATTAAGCGCGATGCATCAAGTTCAATCTGAGTTCCACCCCTTGCTGATAGTAATCAGGGCTTGCATGATCAGAATTCATCCACAGGGATACTATACTTTGGAGCCATTCACGTAAATCAACTTCTTATATAACATGTATTATCGCTGAAAAGGACCTGGGAAATCAAGGATAGTTTACTCCCATGCTACAATAAGCTTGAGGGTTATAAAGGTGATATGAACATGGTTCCTTCATTATTTATCCGTCATCGCAACAGAATGACTTACAAGGATGCATCTTTCTGGATCCATCTACGCGTCCATTAGATTCACACCTGTAGATTTGGGAATATCCATTGCGACGTCATTACGCCACACCTACTAAAATTGGCAGTTTGTGGATCGAGTGTTTTAAGAATGGTTTTTTATTCTCACCTTCGACACGTAACATGAATGCATGCCGTGATAATTATTTAAGGTATTGGATAATCGGATACTAAGATATTAGATGCGATAATTAGTAGTCGTATTGCAATCATACTCAATTTTGCCCGCCGTTCGAAACACGTAGTTTGTGGTAATTTTATTTATGGGTGCTACACATTGAATACTTAATAAAACGCGAGTGAGGAACCCAATATTTGGATATCTTTGAAAAACAAATCAAATCTTTATCATACAATTAGATGGCAAGGTCAAAGTTGCTCTATTCTGCCGGCGCAATCATAAGGGTCAGTTTGTGGTTCAGAGTCTTTAAATGGCGTACTTATTAGTTGCCACTTAGCAAGTAATATTCTACACATGATACTACTGAAAATGTACCATGTTTTATTTTTTAAAAAAAAATATGATATTCAGCAAAACGGTCACGCGACTTTCTTAATATCTTTTTTTTTTTGAACTTTTTGATCATTCTTATGTAATGATTGCGTATCGCTTATTTTTGACGCTAGCAAGTCCCCACCCGCACAAACTATAAATATTTCTCATCATCCCGTTCTGCTCGCCAGTCTATCTTCAACTTTGCACAAACACTTTTGATCTCAAAGGATTTCACCACAAATCTTCATCCATTGACAGGTAAGTCTATACTTCGATTAAAATACTTAACTAACAAGTTTATTGATAGTACACCACACAACTTTTATATTGGTCAAACCTGTATTGACGACCTCAAGTCGACAATTTTCTGTCTACGCACATAGCACATGCTCCGCTGTCTACGTTTATGAGACAAATTAAGACCTATTGTTGATTTGTAAAGATAGAAAGTCAAGGCCAAAAAGATAGCCTTCAAACGCTGCAAAAAATCGATGCTCCTAAAGAAGAAGGTTAATCTATCAATAACTATAAAACACAACGAGAATTATACCATCCTACATGCGGTAGCTGTGCATGCAACTGGAATCAAGACCTCAGACATAATACAAGAGACGTCATCGGACTCTATTAAAATGATATATGATCGAAAAATGTTCTAAAACAAAATAGTATCGTCTGGGCTTTCTTCAAAAAGAAACATCCTACATCCACGATAATCTACTATTCACCTAACGTGTACCACCATTGTCTTGAAGGCTATTTCACTACCCTCCTACTGGAGACATATGATACAAAAGTCCGGCTACTATTGCTAAATCGTCGTGAATCTCACAGACTCTACACGATCTGAACATGTCTGTGGAATCCCACTTCATCAGTTCAAGGTTTATCTACTGCATATACATGCTGTGTAGTCGATCCTACCGGTCACATTTTCCATCAACATCGAGCACCTTAATTTACGCTCCTCTTACACTTAATCCTACAGATTACCGCTCTGTTTCACTCGCCAATCACTATGGGTCTACATTTTACGCAGAAGACCTTGACACGTCCTTTATAATGCCCGCTTATAATACCTGTTTTAGAAGGACATAGGCCTTTAACATCGTGCAACCTGACATGTTGCGCAATCCACTTGACATCTCACGTTCAGGGAATAGACTAACCATTCCCTGATACACAAATTACCTTGGTTCAGGCTAAAAATGCGTAACTGCCGTTAAATTGAAAACATTCCAATTTCCACATAAGGTTGGCCCAAACAATTATACGCCTCTTTTCAAGGTACAGATAGAAGGTAGCAATTCACGCTTCTCATCTGGCTCTGATAAAGGCAAAATCATCATTTCCAATTTATGTGAATCAAGTAAACCGTAATCTGGAATGATTAACTTCGTTCTGCTTCACGTAAACTGATTATAATTCATCATTATCATGATGAATTACTTCACGCTTTTATCGAGAATAACTAACTGCTCTCACAAAGAGAGTGAAACATTTACTGAAGTCATGCTCTTCGGTCGACATCTTTGAGAGATTAGATCAACTAACTCATTTCTCATTTACACGTCCTCGAATGGGGCCATAAGATTAACCTATGCCACTCTCCATCTTAAGTATAAACCAACTTTTGTTCAGGTCTGACTCTGGATATTTACGCGCCTTTCCATAGTACCAGATGGAAGTCGCATACTCCACGCTTCTCATCTGACTTTATATAAGGCAAAATCTCCTATTCATTGCATGTGAACAATGCCAACTAACGCAGACTAACGTAACTAAGTTCGTATTTCCACTTTATGTGAACCATACTAACAACCGTAAATAAAAACAATCCACATGTCCCCAACATGTGGTGCAAAGTTACCGTACTACCAAATACCAACTACCTGCCTCCGCTTCATGTGACATAGACATGTAAGCCTCCACAGACTAATTCCAACTAGCAACATCACAACACTACAAAACCCGTCACCCATTCCGAAGCAACGCGAGGAACCCTGCCCCGGAGCGAAGCGAAGGGCCGCAGGGCCAGGACCTAGTTATTGTATATTTTTGCATTTTCTAAAAATCTTCGCAAAATGGATCTCACGACAGCTACACCGCAGCGTACGCCCAATTTCAACCGAGATCAGAAATTGAAGGTACTTTAAGAGGTTTTCACAGAACCAATCAGCAATGCTTCAACACCGATAGATTTCAACATGAAACGGCGCTGCTCATAGTCGAAAAGAAATTGCAGAGCATCCTAAGATCACTAGAGCACAAGTTAAGTACACAATTACCACAGGTCATGAATGTCGAAGAAAAAGCAAAGGTCGGCCGGCAATATTTTCTTCAGCACAGGTTGATGAATTGGAGCGATTTTTTGCTCTTCCAGGGAAACTAGGCGGATGACGTACCTTGAAGTTGCATATAATTTCTCCGAGTGGAACATTGGTGAGCGAACCGTACGGACTGCGCTTCAGCAGAGAGGGTATGCACGTTGCCTTACACGAAAGAATCCACCTCTATCAGAAAGGAACAGAAGAATACAGAAATCTTGTGCTGCGACCCACCGACATTGGACACCAGAAGACTGGACGCAGATTCTTTGGGGTGAAAAGACCTGGATAAATGATGGCGAGACAAGATCCAGACATGTCACTAGAAATGTTTGGCATAAAACTGACTTTCCAATAAAATGATTGTGATCTAACGAGCATCGAAGATAGGGAAGGATTTCGAAGATGGCTGTGTGAGTGATATGTACAGAAGAGCAACTCTTGGATGTTTTGGCGTAGCTTCGCGAGTTGCGAGAAGGGTCTCAATGTTTTCTGGGAAAAAGACTGGCAGAATATGACTGGCGAGAGTTACTTCGAGAAAATTCTTCCTCATGTTGTGCAGTGGTTAGGACGGAGCATGGAGTATACTAGTAATCGAATAGGCTTCATGCAAGACAATGCTCCATGCGAAAAAGCAGCTTGAAGCATTAGGTTTCTTCAAGCTCATGAGGTTGAGCCTGTAGTATGGCCGGCGTTTCCTCTGGATTTGAATCCGATCGAGCCGGTTTGGAGTCTCACTAAGATATTTATTCAAACTAATTATCCTGAGTTTGAAAGATGTCCTCAGCGATTTAGAGACGAGGCGCGTGAGATGTTACATGAGCTTTAGGACGCCTAATCTCCCAATCAGCTTTATGGGCTGTTAGCCATTGATGCCGATGGAGGGCCAACCAGATATTAGTAGATCTAATTAAATAAACTGCTTCTTTTACTCTACCCCCAGGGTAAGTTTTCAGCATGCACTAAAACCTCGCTTATGAATATTATCCCCACTAGTCTTATGTAATCCCTGCCAGTCTTCACACCAAAAGAAATTGAAAATGTTGGCCTGAGTGATCAGGCTTTTTACTGGACTGCTGCTTTGATCTCTTCCTCCCCCTCTCTCACCTACGCACTCCAATAGACATCGTTGCTGTTACTGTCTACAGAATCATCATCATCATCATCATCAGTATTTTGATCTAAGAGAATCAATAAATCGTTACTCTTAACATTTAGCATATTTCTTAGGCCAATTATTCTTTAAAAGATGAGCCAGGTACAACCAGCAGCTCACACAAACAACGCCAAACGATTAAACAGAGATCAGCGTCTCCAGATAAGCCCAACTTTCATGGTAAATAAATATCTGAGGTAACACGTCTAGATCAAAACCTTCCACGATTCGGGAATGAATCAGACAAATATTGCAAAACAATTCGGCAAATCTCGAAACCAGGTCAGATACACCCTTTGTACTCCGTACATTGAACCCAAGAAAGCTGCAGGTCGGCCCCCAACACTGTCCTTTTCTGAAGTTATCCGGATTGAGGCTTTCATAACATCATCCTCTGAAGGTCGTCGAATGTCATGGTTTGGACTTGCTCATGGCCCCTTTCGCGATTTTGGAGTGAGTGAAAGGGTTATTCAAAACGAGCTAAAAAAATTGGTTACGGACTTCATCCAGCGCTGAAAAAGCCTCCCCTTTCTGAAGAGGTTAAAAGGAAGCGTCGGGAGTGAGCCGAAGCCCACAATGACTGGATTGTTGAAGATTAGATGGCGATTCTCTGGACTGATGAGACCTGAGCCACAGACGGCCAACATAAGAGCGAATTGGTAACACGAAAGGTTGGTATCTTTGTACCTCAACTAATAACAAATACCGATCTAACTCTCAGTTCAAGATAGGTGAAGAAGTCAACGCCACCTGCATAGTGGAAAAGGTGAGAAAGAGTCTTGTCTGGATGTTTTGGGGAAGTTTCGCAGGGATAGAGGAAGATCCTTGCCTTTTCTGGGAGAAGGAATGGGGGTCTATTGCCTCAGAATCATACTCTCAGAGAATTGTACCGCTGATTGACGGAATGGTGAGCATGAGACCATGGGTTTCTGTGATGCAGGACAATGCTCCTGCACACAGCGCAGCGGGAACAATCAAAGAGTTCCGGAAGAGGTTTATTACTCCGATCGACTGTCCTCCGTATTCTCCCGACCTGAATCCAATTGAGCACGTATGGGATAGTATGAAAGATTACATTCAGTACCATTACCCGAGATTGGAAAGGGGAAGGCAGCGATCCTACGATGAACTTCGAAGAATAGTGAAAGAAGCATGGAATGACGCGACTAAGCCGGATAAGCTTGAGAAGCTTATCAGAAGCATGCCCACGAGATGTGAGGCAGTCATACTTGCTCAAGGCGGGCCTGTAAAATATTAAATCTGCTAAGCCTAACCTCCCCCTGTCCGCATCCCCAAATTCGTCTGCAAATTTTGCTATCCCACAAATAAATTGCCCTGTTTCCACCCAAAATTCTATCAAAATAAGTCAACGTAAGAATTCCATTCGTGAAGCCACTGAAGCTTTAGAAAGTAATCCAAATTTAACTGTAAAGGCCATGGCTACCGCGTATTTTGTACCAAGAAGCACATTTCGTGATAGACTCACAGGTAGTGTCACGCGGCAAATAAGTCAACAGGGAGTGCAGCGGTTGACTCCTAATCAAGAGGAATTTCTTGCTGAGTGGATCATTGATATGGATGCTCGAAGGTTTCCCCTTTCACGCGCGACAACAGGAGAAATGGCTTCTCGAATTCTCAGCATGAATAAACATACTGATCCACTCGGGAAAGATTGGATACCAAAGTTTATAAAACGGAATCCTAGAGTTGCATCTATTGTCGGCCGACGGATTGAGAGTTTACGAGTTGCTGGCACCAATCATACAGCCTTAGAAAATTTTTACAAACTATTCAAAGAGGTTCGAGATCGGTTTAACATCCAGACTGGTGATATCTGGAATATGGACGTGCAGGGACTTGTACTTGGTGTTTGTTCAAACACTAAGGTACTGTTTTCTTCGTAGAAGACTCGTACGTCTGTTAAATCACCTCAGAATCGCGAGCGGGTTTCTGTTCTTGAGTGTATCAGTGCGACAGGCAGAATTATTAAGCCACTGATCATCTTCAAAGGGAATAGTCTTCAAACGTCATGGTTTGAAGAAAATACCCCAGATTGGACTTTTACAACATCAGAAAACAGATGGACAAGTAAATTGATCGCTTTGGGATGGTTAACTGATTTGTTTTTGCCTCAAACAAAGCCTGATGGAGGCCGCCCTCGGATGCTCGCCATGGACGGTCACGGAAGCCATGTGGATGTAGATTTCATGTTGGAGTGTTAAAGGAGTAATGTAGAGCTTGTGTTTCTTCCACCTCACTCTTCACATGTGCTTCAGCCACTAGATCTTGGTGTTTTCTCCCCCTTGAAGTCTTGTTACCGAAAAATTATCACAGATCTCGCTCATCTTGATGACGCCGCGCCTGTCAAGAAGCAACGCTTCCTCAGCGCCTACAATCAGTCCAGGATTGAAGCTCTAACTGAAAGAGTAATACGTAGTGGCTGGAAAGCATTTGGTCTTGTCCCTTGGAATCCTGACAAGGGTCTTAATTCATCGCAGGTAGCTCAACCCCCGGAGACATCCCCAAAGAGACTATCCACACCACCTCCATCTGCTCTAAGGTCTGGAACCACTCGAATAGATGTTAGAACACCTAGCAATTCGAGGGAGCTACTTAAGACAGCATAAAGTCTAAAAAAAGGAAGAGGGAGGACGGCTAATGGATGAGATTAATTAGTAAAGCAGGCAAGGCCATTTCATTAGGTAATGCTCAACGAGCTCGCGATCAAGAGACAATCCACACGCAGGAATCTCAGATCAGACAGCTATCCTCTAAATCTTCACGTAAAAGAATAACAGTTGACCCAAATACTCGCTTTTCTTCAATCGAACAGATCAAGAAGGCACAATTTGAACAGAAGGCACACGAAAAACTACTAGCATCCAGAAAACCCGAATTGGAGGCTAAAAAAGCAGCAGCGGCAATGTCAAATAAATCTCTGGAGGCCTGTCAATTTGAATGGCAATTGTAGTTGATTTGTAGATTTTATAATAAGGATTTGTCGGCTTGGTGTTGATACGATTTTCCAAATTTGGGGTGGCGGGAGGGGGGGGATGGCGGACAGGGGGAGGTTAGGCTTATGTAAAGTAAATTTGCATACACTTGTTTATCTGAAATCGATTAAATTCAAAAAATGTTACCAATTTGAGTTAAGCTTGTGAACTAGTGCCAGTGGTGAGAACCTCTGTCGGGCAAAAACACCATACAAATAATCCCTGTCAGAATGTCTGAGAACCTCATCTAAGAAAAGATGCTACCTAACTAAGCTTAAAGGATCCGATTTTGTCCCACAAATTGGATCCACTGGTGAAAACTTACCCTGGGGGTAGAGTAAGAAGTCTCGCGTCGGTTAATGAGAAATGACTGTAATTGCTTAAATAACTTCACAATGCGTTTAATATTGATAAAAAAGGTTGGTTAAGTTCTCGCGCCGAGGAAATGTTTTTGGCGGTTTGATTCCAACCCATGTTGTTACAGGTTAAGGGCGTTGATCATAAAATATTTGAGCTCAGCCTTGTAGCTCGTACAGAAGACCATACTGTTTCTCGATGATTTTAGTGCGACAATCCTTGCCATGGTCCCTTTCTAACCCCAGTCTGGTCCCTCCCAAACGACTGGGGATAAACTATCGCGTACAGTAGGGCCCCTCTTAGCTAATAGCGGGTCCCGGTATAATTACTGAAGAGATTCATAGAAATTTTACCGTTTACATTTGCAATACTTACCCCTGCGTGCAAATGACCTGTAGGGGTAAGTGTTGCAAATATAAAAGTCCAAGTTACGATGAATCTTTTCAACATTTATACCGGGACCCACTATTAGCTAAGAGAGGGCTCTACTGTAGGATTAGAGTTTGTTTTTTTGTTTGTAGTTGTGTTTCTCCGTGCTATGTAGAGTCCAAGACTATTATAACACCAGGGCTCCTTTCTGACCCAGGCCACACCCTCTACAGTGCTCCCATCCCCTCTCACCTCGAACCTAAGATCATTGATACATTGACCCACAACGGGTAGCTATTTAGTTTAGTAATTACCCGTAGAATTCAACCACCTTTTCTACGGAACCTTCTGCTCAAAAAAAATTGAAAAAAAGCGGCCACGCAAACCGATATGCGAGAAAAGTCTCAAAAAACCTGCAACTCTAGCCAGGCGAGGCCTAGACACCAGAGCCACACGAGGTGCGTATCCCCATCTGTATCCCCCTAATATCCCATAGTCCAGATATCCTCCTTATACCGACACCACCAGCGCTCAGGTAGCGGTGTTCTTCCCTCGGGAGGCAGTATAATGCCAGAGTATCTGTAAACAGTGAGAATTCATCTTCGTAAAAAAGGCTAACTTAGTCTGATTCATCACCACCATAACGGGAGCTGGGTACGCCCCGGAAACTCATTTGGGTGACTTTTCCTCCGTGACCAAGTAATGCGTGTTTCTGTTGGCTCTGAAGATAAGCTCCAGGTTCGTAGGGGACACCATGTACAGGTAGAAACCCCATCTTCGTCCCCCGTAGTATCAGAATACAGTAAAACTTCTGCAAGGCGATAGTGGATCCCGATTTAATTATTGAAAAGATTCATTTCAATTTTGCCGTGTATATTTGCGATACTTATCCATGCAGGTAGATTTGCGAACAGGGATAAGTATTGCAAATATACACGGCAAAATTGAAATGAATCTTTTCAATAATTAAATCGGGATCCACTATCGCCTTACAGAAGTTTTACTGTAGTCCCCTTCGATTATTATTTTTGTTCTTGCAGCCGCATCTCGTTGTAACGATGTGGGGCAAGATTTAAAAAAGGGCTCACATTGGCCAATCTAATAAAATCTTCCAATGAGGAGCCTTATTTGAGTCTTGCCCCACATCGCTACAACAGAAGAGGACGCTTATTTATCACGCGCTTCTAGGCGTATAATGTCGCGTCGAGGTCACGTAGTTAGAGTAAATAGAAACATCAACACTTGACAACATCTTGAGATACCTATTACGTCTTCGCAGGACATTTTCTGGTGACCTTCGCAGGGAATTTCAATCTACAGTCGCGCCCCTATCAAGCTACAATCTTGTTTAGGTTTTCCCTTAAGTACGCCTTGCCAATCACAACAGAAGGATCATAACCTTTCGTCGGCAACCTCACGTACAAGGTCAGGCCTTTTCTCGACTTGCACTATCAGCTCTCTCGTTTTTGTGAGCCCATTCCACCTGCTCAACGTTAACTGGCCAATTAACGTCAAATTTCAAACACAATTTCGGTGTTGAATCAAGATTTGACTGACGTTGACCTCAAGTGCGTTTTGGGAATTGGATCAAGAAAACTTCACCTGTCAACGTACAAGCAGGTTCATATCAAACAGGACCTCCTCTCTAGTGAGAATAGTCTCGCGTACCAGTTCTGTCACCTCTTTCCGTCCGAACAAAAGCGGCTCTACATAGGAACTTGACAGTGATCACTCTGGATCCCTCTTCGCAGTCACCGCCAGGCTGCTCATTAAATCGACAATTTGGTTACGTATCAGCCCCGGATCTTCCTCAGTTTCGGGAATTCCAGAGTACCAAATCGTCTTCAAAAAGCTCAACTTCTTCCTCAGATTGGATTGATCGCGCAGCGGAAGCCTTGCTCAGCTCCTCCCCTTCGAACTCCTCAACAATAGCAGCAATGAGTGCACAAAATATAGACGAGTCGACAGTCGCCTACTTGGACTATCTCCCCAAGTTCGGAATTGAAAAATTCCATGGCACTGGTACTCAAGATGCATCACGTTGGTTGATGGATCTAAAAGCAGAGTTTAGAGACCGCGGCCTGAGAATACCTGTCCAACCAAATCTTTGGGTTGAGGCGATCTACAGAGAAACAGACAATGAAGCGGCCAAGTGGATGGACAGTACGCCTCACATAAGACGAATCGTGATGAACTATGAGCAGGCCACTGCAAATGACGCTATACTCCTTGAGCAGGCTCTCAAGAACAAATTTCCTCTGGTAACATACACTGAGTCCTTAAAGTCGCCGGACCAAATGCTTACGGAGTTCTCTCAAATAAGATCGGAGCCTCTAAGCGAATACTACGGACGGGCCCTCTCCTTCTTGAGCCTTGTCAATTTATCGGACAGGTGTACTGATAACGCGACCTTCAACCCTTCTGAAACGGACAGGATGATTCTGAGGATGTTAATTAACAAGTTCATCTCTGGCTTGGTCGATGAGGAGCTTCGGATGAGTGCTATTGCTCACGGAGCAACCACTACGGAATCCTTGGCGAGATCATACGAAATCGTCAGAGAATGTCGTCAGTCAATCGACGAAATCCAGAAGCAGTTGGTCCAGTTCACCACGCAGCAGAAGGCAGAGGCCTTCGATGAGATCTATCGGGCTCCCCAGTTGGCAAA
Source organism: Podosphaera xanthii (assembly GCA_028751805.1). NCBI lineage: Eukaryota > Fungi > Ascomycota > Leotiomycetes > Helotiales > Erysiphaceae > Podosphaera > Podosphaera xanthii. The sequence continues at coordinate 3,682,467 of JAPWIX010000001.1, read as the reverse complement.
TTCTGTAGTTGCTAGGTTTTCAGACCAACCTCCACACAGCTACAATGTTCAAAACCGCTTCTCTTAGGCATCAGGTCACCGTCCCTATGCCAATAATTTCCCCAATGTGGTGCGACACCAAGAGCAACTACCCAATCGCTTGAATTACCACCCAAATCCTGCACCAACCAACCCTAATGGTTACCAAGGCCCTCCGCAACCTCGCGGTAATAATTATAGGCCGGGAAATCGAGGTCAACCTCAGAGTCGTGCGGAACCGCGATCACTTCAGCAAATAACACCCAACCGCAGTTCGTCGACAAACCCAGTTGTAAATGGCTCCAAGGACTTCACCACTGAGTGCACCAGATGTGGTCAGCTTGGCCATTACTCAAGGTCATGCAAAAATACTGCCTTACAAGCTTGGGAGCAGGATGTCTTAAAACAACTGGCGTTTCCCTTCGAATCCAATGCGGCTTTCTTATCAACACAGACTATACACGACCTAGAGTATAACAGGTCCTGCGACAATTTTTTTGCGGGCTTGAGTCCTGAGGAGTTTCAGACAGCAAGAGTTCCTAGATGGCCGGTCCCATTGGGTTGGAAGTCTAAGCCAGGACGAAACTTGCAGCGGCCTCCTAATCCTGCCTCCGAATTGAATGAATTTAGACCACCGACCCCGCCACTGGGATCTAACCTCAATATTCATCACTATCAGAACCCTCAAGTTTGTGATATTGATGAATTCATAGACCAGGATTTTGATGATGAGCGTCATGTAAGTTTCCAGACAAATACGGTGGAAGTCCAGGTCCCGGATGTGCCTCTAGACGTCCCCCCGAGTTCAGTAGGGACTCATCTACACCTAGGATCGGATAGACATCTTAACCTACCAGAATCACAGCACGAGGCGAATCTGATAGAAGCCAACCTGGCTGAGGCAAGAAAAAGACAGAGGATGGATATGGGAGATGGAAGGGATATTCTGGAGGAGGACTCAGAAGACGACATTACGCACACCTCGAGGTCTCGGCCTGCCCATGATAGACAGGACCACCCGAAACCCTCGGATCCGATCAGTGGTATGCCGGTGCCAAAGAAAATCCGCCGAAAGAAACTTTCGAATATCCACGCCTTTTCGGGTCAACCACCTCTTGACCCTAACTTTTACATCGAATTACTCTCTCGAGTGAAGGTTCCTCTATCAGTTCTAGAAATAGCTCAGATATCACCAGAGGCGGCCCTTAATTGGAAGAGATTGATGACAAGAGAAAATTCAAGGAAAAAGAAAAACGCTGGAATAGAAGGAAACTCGGTCGAAGTCGAGGATAACTTACTGGAAGAATTATACTCTTTTTTAGTACGACGAGCAGAAGCGAATAAAGTAATTACGCACGTTGCTAGAAGACCGCGTAATCAGCCTCCTTTAGGAACCGAATCTAAGGCTTCACCCCACGCTAACCCTCTTGCCGACCGCCCATTTAGAATTCCAGTCTTGGTGAATGCTTACAAATTGGGGACCTTATTCCAGGTCAAGCTTAAGCCAGGTACAACTCAGGCTGACCAGGGATCTGACATCAATATCATCTCGGATAAACTCGCAACGGACCTCAGAATCAAGCCCATAAAGCTAGGTCCACACATAGTTTAACAATGGGTACAGCAAATGGCGAGAGCACTCAATTACATCAATACGCTGAGATTAAGATTGGTGTTGAGGACATATGGAGGACCATACAAGTCTTTGTCCGACCACCTACTGCAAATGACCGCCCGTCTTTAATTCTTGGCCTTCCGTGGCTATATGATGTGGATGCAAATATCAGAATAAGGAAATTTCAGCTGAAAATAGGTGATAGATCGAAAGGCGAGAAACGGAGGACCATTCAAACCAGCGAGTTTAAAATGGCCACTCATCACAAATTATCTCTGGTTCCTCTGGTCTCCGAAAATCACGATCTTCTACGCAGCTTGCCAACGAAAAGTAAACCACCCCTCGAGTCATCTAGTGAAAGCGAAGAATCCGAATCATCTGTGGAGGAGAGCCTTTCGGAAAACTAGAACGTCATCAACGTGACGGTAAAGCGTTAATTCTGACGAATTCAAGTCTTGATCTCACCAACAAAAATAATGACACAACAAATAATGATTTAATGAATAATGACGTTAGATTTCCTTACCAAAATTTTTCTTTATTGCCTACTTTCGACCATTTTTTACAAACAATACCTGAGGAAGAATATCTTACAACAATATTTAATAATTCGCGATGCTCATCAAATCGACCTTCCGACTTTAATTCCCTTCAAACAGATCTTTTACTAACTAAATCCCTTTCATTTCCTACCTTGCGTCGACCTACTTTTAGACCCCTATCAGACGACCCAATCGACAAAATCAACACCTGGTTTAATTCTTGTCAAGCCACAATTGGTGATGTCTGCTCAGATGAGTACTCGCAGCAGCAGGTAAAACGGCTGCTCTACACTTACAGAGATCTTGATGCTGGAGCTGTTGTCAATCTCCCAGCTACTGACCTTTACGTACATAAGATCCACCTGAAGCCGGAAACCAAGCCTTGGAATATGCCAAAACAAAAGAGGTGGCCAAAAGACCAAGAATGGTGGTTAAATAAGATTGTGACGGAAAGCTGGAAAAGTGGAATGTATGAGCCAACAGTGATTGCAAATGGCGAACTCTCCGAATGGAATGCACAGGCCAAGTTAGTCCCGAAAAGTGACGACGTCCAATGGGGAGACGAGCCGCGTGTGACGTTTAATTATCATTACGTCTACGAAAATCTTCCTGGGAGCTACATGCCCCTCATGTCGGACTGTCACGATTTCTTGAGCCACCCAGCCTTTCAATTCTTTTGTCAATGGGATTGTAAGCATAGCTACTGGTCGATCCCGCTTCACCCTGAAAGTCGACCTTATTTCGCCTTCACATTGACTCACATGCCTCAGCTACAACCTACTAGAGTTCCTCAAGGCTCACAGAGCGCCACTTTTGGCCTTACAGAATGCATGAAGATAATGTTGGGAGAAATACCTCCTTTACCTGATGGGGAGTTGCTACCTGATGGCACGGATGGCAGTTTTCCTTCCCTTCTCACAGGAGCTCGCATAGAGGACTTAGCTAACACTCATTTTTACATGGACGACATTTTCAATCGATTCCGCACATTTGATGAGGGCTTTCAATTCCTGCTTAATCATTTTCTTCCTCGGATCGCTTGGGGTATGTTCAAACTTTCGTTTAAAAAGCTACATTTGTTTTGCTCTTCGATAATCGCTCTCGGAGTTAAGCACCGGGGAGGAGGTATTTCGCGGATTAAACACGCTCGGGGCGAGAAAATTAGAAACTGGCCAACTCCGAAAGATAATTCAGATGCAAGAAGTTTCATGGCTTCAATTAATATCACAAAGTCATGGATTAAGAACTTTGCGGAGATGGCTGCGCCCTTGAACTATTTAACAGGCAATGTACCCTTTATATGGGGGCCTGTCCAGCAAGCTAGCTTCTCTCTCTTGAAAGACAAATGTTCTTCTGAGGTGGAAAAACATGGTCCACTACCCAACGTCCCTTGCCAGATGTACTCTGACGCAAGTAATTGGTGTATGGGGTGTGTCATTACCCAGGTTCAGGAGCAAGGAGAAATTAAGAGAAAGTTGGAAGTGCCAATTCTGTACGACTCCATTAACCTTATTGCATCACAACGTAACTATGGCACTTACAAGCGAGAGCTCCTAGCCATAGTTACACTCGCAAGAAAGTACGACTATTTATTTAGGGCTCACGAGACAAGCACAATTTTCACAGATCATAAGCCGTTGTCCTTTTTTCTAGACTCGGCTCGATTGGATGGCATATACGCCCGGTGGAACCATTTGTTATGCGAACTCAATGTCGAGATTGTTTGGATTTCGGGAAAGAGGAATGGGATTGCGGATGCTTTGTCTAGAACTTTGTTCCTAGACCCTACTAAGGAGAGGGATGAGGTGTTGGAGGAGTATGGGCTAGTGTTTAAAAATGGAGATAGGGAGCCGGAGTGGATATGGAAGGATGGGAAGGGAGGTTATTTGGAACTAATTGAGCGACATCACGCGGCACGCCAAGCCATAGCTACGGATACCACCAACTTGGTCGGTACTACCTCGTCGGATTTTCTGCCAACGGTTGTTGAGTCAAGCGCCGTGGAAATTTCGGGCATCCCCCAGTATTTGGATCCTGTAGAGCAACACTTGTGTCGAGTCTCTTCTAATGCGGTTGACCTGACCCCAACTAACAAAAACCTGCAGTCCTCAGCTTGGTTTGGTCAGATTTACAATTTTCATCGCACTAATGTATTTCCACCAGGCTTAAATCGGCTGAAGAAAAAATCGTTCCTTGCTCAAGTTCGACGCTACCGCCTCATTGACACCAACCTTTTTGTAGACATCAATGGCAACTGGAAAAGATGTGTTCCGGAATCAGAAGTTAGTGCCGTACTCTTTGCTGCACACGACGAAGCTGGCCATCACGCTGCGAGGCTAACCACGAGAAAGCTAAGAGACTATTATTGGCCGAAGCTGGCTAAGGACACTAATGACTACATCTTAGACTGCTTATATTGCGCGAAGCATGGGACTGCGAGGAGAAGTCAATCACAGTCATCTCCATCAGTATCGGAAAAGATGGCTCTTCTGGGGATGGACTTTATAGGCCCCTTGCCTCAAGCTAAGCTCTCTGTCGAGGAGTCGATTCAACGCTGTTTCCCTCAGTTTTCGGACTTCACAGTAGACTCTGATCCTCCCGAAAGTGGATTCACAAGCTCCCAGTTTACACACATCTTCCTTGTCATAGACTATTTTAGCAGATTTGTCTGGGCCTTTCCAGTTTCAGCAGCGAACCAAACTGAAGCCATTCGTTGCCTTATTTGGATTTTTGAGATTTGGGGGGCACCAGTGGCGATATATTCCGACATTGGAACCCATTTCTCTGGGTCAAAAATCCAACAGTTTTTAGCTAACCACGACGTCCTCTGGATACCTGCACCATCAGGCTCAAAGAGATCAACGGGAATGGTTGAAAAGGCTAACGATCTCTTGGAAAGAATATTGAAAAAGATTCCTCACCGAGAAGATTGGCTACTTCGAGTCCAAAGGTCAGCGTACGAGTTGAACCGCAGAGAAGTGAGATCATTAGGGTTCTCACCGTATGAAATTATGTTCGGCTATCAACCCCCTTCTTCTCTCGAAATCAAGATACCAATTCTGCGCCGCTCTCAACTCCATTTTCTCCTGCAAAGTATTAATCTCTCCGCATTGGATAAAGAAGAGCATGCTTCGGCAGTCTTAGCTCACATGGCAAACTTAGACGTTGAAAGAGATAAGGTTAGACATAAGGATTCTCTACGTCGGCAGCTTCAAAAAAGCCGTCATGATCTGGGGGTCTCTCAAAGGATTTCCTACAGCCCTGGGGATTTGGTCATGCTTTACGACCACAGCGCGGCCAAACGAAAGCTTTGTCCTGCATACCGAGGTCCTTTTGTTATTTCAGGCCTGGCAGGTGATTACGGCAAGAGTTATACTCTGCGTCAGGTAAACGGTGAACCTATCCGGAACACCTTTCATGGGGATCAGTTAAGGCCCTTCCGTCTTCGAGAAGGATATCTAGTCACCGGTGAAGAGCTCGGCATCAAAGTCTACCAGAATATTCGACTTGGTAGAAGCCGACACAGACTTCCCGCGGTCGTTGAGTTTGCTCCAGGCGCGCACTGTACCGCAAATACAGTCAACCTAGCGTCCTGTTACCCCTTCTTCAATTTTTCAATCTAAAATGCAATTACACTCCTTCTCGAGGCTAGGAGCGCTGTAACATGTCGAGGCATATAGAGCCTTCTCCCCTTCATTTACTGGATTATTTTGGTCTGTATTACGACGATGAGAAAGGATAACGGGTGAAAATACAATATTACGATCCTTTTTACTCGGTCCAGACGCGTAGTCTTAGGCACAAAAGGAGCCGGTAAAGTAGGAGTATAGCATGTGCTCCTATTATTTCACCTTCATGTTTGTATCCTGGTCTAGTACTTTGAAAGGGCTTTTATGTTGTAACTTAACCTCTATTTTTTTGCGGTGTTTTAGTTCGCGCTCCTGAGAGCGCTTATACTTGATGGGGAGTAGAAGAGGACGCTTATTTATCACGCGCTTCTAGGCGTATAATGTCGCGTCGAGGTCACGTAGTTAGAGTAAATAGAAACATCAACACTTGACAACATCTTGAGATACCTATTACGTCTTCGCAGGACATTTTCTACAAAGAAAGGCGGCTGTACTCTGGCTCAACCATAAACTTTATATCCATGTCTTATAGGTAGGGATCTTTTGATAATATTAACACAGACGGGGTAATATGTGGCACACCTTAGCGTCAAATCGATTGTTTCTCGGACGCATTGGGTAATGAATCTGACTACAGTCGTCCCTCTTTAACTCAATAGTGGGTCCCGGCATAAGTGTTTAAAATATTCATTGTAACTTGGACTTTTATATTTGCAACACTTACCCTTACAGGTCATTTTACGTGCAGGGGTAAGAATTACAAATGTAAATGGTTAAATTTCAATGAAAATTTCAAAACTTATACCGGGACCCATAATCGAGTTAGAGGGGGACGACTGTACTCTATTGCAGGGGTAAATTGTGAAGGAAACCCCTGAATGCCAAGATCTGACAGGGATTATACAATATGCCATTGGCTGCAATATTTTGACCATACCAAATCCGACAATAGCTGAACCTTATTTGTATGGGAAATTTTGCGTGATAAAAGAAGTGTAGGAGATCCCTGTAACTCGTTGAAATGATGATATTCTATTCAAAAGTGCTAGCTTTTATCAAGTATTAAATACATTTTTACCAATAATTAAGCATCATTAATAAGGAATCGAACCTCCTCTTGCTCTGATGACTGCCTGGCACCTTTCTGGCATGCTCTCTACAAGCGTAGCCAGTTGCTCCTGAGAAATTGACTCCCATGCCTCTAGGACTGCATTACGGAGCACTTCCTCAGATGGATTACCAGAATCAAATTCTGGGTGGTGCTCTTCAATATGGGATTTCATCATATCCCACACTGACTCAATTGGATTCAGGTCTGGGGAATATGACGGCCAGACTATGAAATCTACCCCCCTTGATGACAGCTCTCTTTTCGTACGTTGAGCAGAATGGGCAGGAGCACCATCCTGCATAAAGAGAAGAGGGCCGTGAGAGTCAATTGGTTGTGTTGCCGCGTGGATTAAAGGAACAATCCTCTGACAGTAACTCTCCGCTTTTATAGTCCCCCAATCCCTACTCCAGAAGAGGGCAGGGCCCTTCTGGTTCCCATAAAAGGAGCCCCAGAACAACCAACCACGCTTTCGAGGACCTTTTCGAACCAGGCAAGTGTGATAATATGTCTCCTCGGGCTAAAAAATTAGATTAATGCAGTTGATACATGGCTGAGATCTTGACTCACCTTCCTCGAAACCCATACTCTTGTGTGACGTTCACCAGTGACCCAAGTCTCATCAGACCAAAGAATTTGGGACCACTGTTCAGGTGTCCAAGAAGAGTGTTCTTCCGCCCACTCTAATCTTTTCCTCATATGTGCAGGCGTTAGAGTAGGCTTCGCTTGAGCAATGCAACGCTTGAACCCTCTTCTCTCAAGAGCACTTTTGATTGCGATTTGGCCACAATTCCAGTGGGAAAACTTAGCAGCAAGCTCCAGGTGGCTCATCTGGCGGGCCTCACTTGAAGATGTGACAAACTCTTCAAGCTCAACTTCCTGCTGAGCGTTCAAGGCGTGGGGTCGGCCATTTCGCTTTTTGGGCGTCAGACATTGCCTTGCAAGGGCATATTGTACCCTTCTTTCGGTGATACCGAGTTGATTACCGATGGCGAGATGAGTAAAACCAAGGCCACGTAACGTGTATATCTGGACTCGCTGATCCCTAGAAAGCTGGCTCCGTGATCTTGGAGTAGTGGGAAATGCTGGGGTGCTCATTTTTCTTCGCAGTTTATCGTGAGGATATAGGTTATTCGATATGTCGTGTCAACCGATTTAGTGTGGTACGAGGATGCTGTGCAACTATCGAACATAAGAGAGAAGGTTCAAGGAAGAAGGAATGCCTCGGTTGCCTTATTGCCTTAGTCTAGCCATTTTTGTAGCGCTAAAGTCGGAATGTCAGGGATAGCCCTTGTAAATTACACAGAATGTAGGGCTACACTTCTTACCCCTGCAATAGAGTATACGAATGCCTGCTATTGTAATTGAACTACAGTAAAACTTCTGTAACACGATAGTGGGTCCCGGCATAAGTGTTGAAAATATTCATTGAAATTCATCCATTTATATTTGCAATACTTGCCCCTGCACGCAAAATGACCTGTAAGGGTAAGTGTTGCAAATATAAAAGTGCAAGTTACAATGAATATTTTCAACACTTATGCCGGGACCCACTATCGTGTTACAGAAGTTTTACTGTATCTAAAAGGCTTAAAATTCGGTTGGTTGTTTTTGTTGAAATTATTTCTACTTATTGGTAGGGTATGCTAGGAATGTTAACGGTTGAGCCGTCATCGCTCGGTTAACATTCTGCGCTATACCTATTGTATGTCCTATAATACGCTAGTCCGTATTGACACACAATTACCAATTAGTTTTATCAGATAGTTTTTTCTATATAGAAAAGGTGCTACAGTTTGGGGTGGGAGTAATCAACAACTCCCACTTGATCCCCTTCTACAGCCTCCAATTGTCCCATAAGTCTGATCATCTTTGAACACAAGCATAACAAGTTTTAAGAACATTCCATTCAAGCGCATACCATTCTAACACATATGCCGTACCAGTGTCATTCGTGTCGTAGCCCCAAGGCTGCATACACAAAAATGATATTAAAACAACAACAATTAAGGTATAAGGATGCAATATTTGGAAGAATAATATACGAAAATGCATGGGAAAGAGTAATGATCATTCATCCGAGGAATTCCAGAGGTCATTTCACGAGCATGATGAAGCATAAGTTAGTAGGCTGTGTCATTCCAGTCAAAATTCCACAAATTTTTTTGGTTTTATACCCTTTACTGGCGTTGATGGTCACAAGCATTTATGCAATGACGCCGTGTATCCGACCAAATAATACAAAGATTAAAATAGAAGTATTACCAGTCTTAGGCACAGCTTTCTAGTTTGATTTGATTTGATTCCTATTAACCTGGTAAGGCACCCAATGGGTCCATGCAGGTGACGATAACTTTCTTATTTACACAGGAATCCTTTCGTTGAAAATCCCATAATCTTTACAGTTTAACTCAGTAGTATTTTAAACTCAACTGTAGATAGTGCGTTCTCTCTGTACCGTCCAACGTGGAATTCGTCCTATCTCTCACTTAGGCCCTGTCGTCCATCACTGCCTCGACTTCTCTAGTGAACCGAAACTGTTCTATCCATCCTTCGGGTAGAATCCACTGCGTGATTCTGGAAACATCTTCTGGGCTTTTCATCATTGCCTCAAAAGACCTATCTCTGGCCTTTCTCAGCACCTCCCTCTTCCCCTTGCCCATTGAGAACACACCATGATCATATGCTTGGCGTTTTGAGACGGATATCAACTTTGGCATTTGGGCGATTCTACTCCGGGGACTTTTCTTCTGTACAGATAAGCGGTGAGCCCGATATGCTCGCTTCTTATCTGTATCGCTGTACTACTCTGGGCCCTCTTGAGGTTTTGGTGGATTTCGGATGATGTTCTCTTAAGGTTCATTCGTAGTCTGCCGGTCTTTTGGTCGATAATCATATTTACAGCTTTCTAGCTTACGGAATAATCCGAATTGAGTTATAATTTGAACAGCTTAGCATCTTTGTATCGGCGGTCAACAAGTAAATTGGTGAAAAATGAAATGACGTGATTTGTAGCTTCCAGGGGCTGACAATGTGGATATCTTTGTAAGTTCGGGTACGTATTAAGACTACATGTACACATGGAGACTTTCGACTAAATCTGCTCGGCAAACGAATTCTCTGAAAATTAAATGCACTACATTCTCGCAATTACTTACAAGTGAACAGCAACAGGTTAGAATTTGATTCAACAGGAAGATACACTAGATTTTGTCCTATCATGCGCACGATAATATGAATCAGCGGTCAAATCGCACATTACCAAAGCACGGCCCAGAGGGAAGAAACTATTTTATTACGCATGCCGACGACGCGAACCGCAGAGATCTTGCTGATCAAGTTGGAGACAGCATCATGTCTACATGGTGGTCTCATGTAATATCTTCTAAGGAGGTTCAGCTTGCTGCTACCGCTGTGGTATCAGGGGCTGTTGTGGCCGGTGCAATTTTCGGGCTCCAGAGCATTCAACGTCAGGAAAAGCTTGAAGATTTAAAAAGAGAGATTCCGGCCTGGGGTGAGAATGGAGAGCAGGTACAGAACATTTTTTTCCGGGATACAACTTTACTAATAAGAGAAGTTAAGCTTTCAGAGATAGGTGCTGTATCATCCAAATTTAGCCAGAGTAAAGATGACCAAAGAAGCGAGCAGCTAGCGGCGAGAGCACAAAGAGGAGACTATGATGATGGTATGTTTGCCCGTTAGAAACTATTAGTAGCAGACGGCGCTTCGTCCGGTTAACATGTTTTCATAGAACTCATCCTTGAACAGCTCGCTCGAAATCGAGTCTTCTTGTCAGATACTGGGCTTCAGAAACTGCGTTCCTCTTTTGTGGTAATTGTCGGCTGTGGAGGTGTTGGATCTCATTGTGCTTCGGCTCTCATTAGGTCTGGACTCACTTACATACGTCTAATTGATTTTGATCAAGTTACTCTGTCCTCGCTTAACCGGCATGCCGTCGCTACATTAGCTGATGTTGGAACCCCGAAAGTTTCATGCTTGAGAAAACGGCTGCTTCAGGTTGCTCCCTGGGTTCATTTTGATCTTAGAAATGAAATCTATCGCCTTGAGGCATCTGATACACTACTAGGAGTATGGAATGGCAAGAAGCCAGACTTTATCGTGGATGCCATTGATAATATTGATAGCAAGGTTGCCTTGCTAAAATATTGTCATGAGCACAATCTACCCATTATCTCCTGTATGGGGGCTGGGGCTAAATCAGATCCAACTAGAATTTTCATTGGAGATATATCTACTAGCACAGAAGATCCTTTATCTAGAGCTACCCGACGTCGACTGCGAGCTGCTGGAATTACCTCAGGAATTCCAGTTGTTTACTCCACTGAGAAGCCCAGCCCAGAAAAAGCCCAGTTATTACCTCTTCCCGAAGAAGAATATGCTAAAGGTTCTGTGGGTGAACTAGGTGTGCTCCCAGAATTTCGTGTTCGAATTCTCCCAGTGCTCGGTACTATGCCTGCTGTCTTCGGCTATGCCGTCGCCAATCACATAATACTTCAAATTACAGGCTATCCCCATGAATATGTCGCATCAAAAGGTCGTGAGAAGATGTACGAAAGCATACATGCCCAGTTACAAGGTGATGAGGAAAAGCTGACTCGTGCCACTATTCCTGACGAAAATGCCCGTGGCCTAAAACTTCCCATCACAGTAGCTGATGTTGGCTACGTGGTGGAAGAAGTTTTCAAGGGACGCAGCGCAATAAGTGGCCTCTCGACCCGTCTAGCTCTGGTCCGCTGGAACAAACCTAACAGCAGCACCATTAATCGCTCTATAGTAGGCCAGAAATCAAGCAATATAACGCTGAGACAGCTTGTTTGCATGACCAAAGAAGAAGCTAGTATGCATAATCGAGAGGTCATATACGGCCTGAGGAAATGTGAGGAATTATATGATAGTCAGATTATTGCCTACGTTGAAGCTAGATTTCAGGAAGAGGCTATGTATGATATGTATAGATAAAAAGATGAAAGCATAAATTTTCGCTTTGCCTGATTCTATGCATCCTACGCCTTACCTCATAAAAGCAAATATTGAGTCCTTGTCTGGATATTCTAATGGCAAAATATGTGCCTCAATAAATTAGGCAATAAACCCGCTGCGCCTTTACACTTAAGACCAACTACTCTAAAAGCTGACCCTTTCCCACCTTCACAAACCAGCTAGCAAGTTTACTACCCCAGTTAACTGGTTGACCAATTGAGAAGTGACAGTCGAGTTTCGACGAGAAAAAGACTGCGCAATACTCACCCTATCCCGAGCAGAATCGGATAAGGCCGCATTCGTCATTTCGACATATACTACATATTCAGTCTCTTCAACTGGAACAGAGGTATCTAAAAAAGCCTCAAAACTAACTGAATAATTGTGAATGACAGGACCCGTTGAGTATTAATAATCGATTCGGAAGGGCTGGAAGTGTCAGATATGATAGTTATCTGGTCACATTGATCTACACGCGATCCACATACCTGTATTCAGATTCTCTTCACAACTCAACAAAAATGATATGCTCTACAATACTATGACTGAGGAAATCATTATTTTTCAACGACTTTACATATTTACACTAAAAAATCCAACTTACAAACAAATGTTAAGCAAGTATTTACAATGTTAAATCCCATTTTCAAAGGTCATGTTGTCAAGTAATTTTCAGCAGCATCAGAGTTGGTGATTTGTTCGACTTACCGTGTGAGATACTGTGATTGCGGAAGTTTTTCTTTGAATCTTTCTCATCTCATTCGTGTATATACAGCTATATGGCCACGGCATCGTGGATAGTGGATAAGTGTAATCTAGGATTTATCTATCTGATAATAGGATCTCTTATACTTATTCTAGGTCCTGGCCCTGCGGCCCTGCGCTTCGCTCCGGGGTAGGGTTCCTCGCGTTGCTTCGGAGGTGAGACTTTGACTATGGATGATAATATATTTCGGATGTGTTGTAAGTTGTAGATTTGGGCATTATGAAGTAATAAAGACGATACGGTTTCTACAATGCTAATTGGCGATAAATCGGTACGTCATCATTCTGAAAACAACTTTAACTAATTGCCCGGTATAATTGGTTTATTGAAATGACTTCACGATTGAACTTGTTAAGTTTCAGAGAATTACTTATTCAAAATGTATTGACGGGAAACGTGCAAATTCATTGTAAAGAAAATTAAAGACGTTATAGCCAACCGAATTTCATTATGCAGCATCTAAGTTTAAAGGCGGCCTACGACCTCTGAATTCTGCAGGTATTCAACCACAAAAACCATGGATACAGAAAGATAATGACACACTACGCACTGTCGCGGCTGGACTACCAACTGCACTACTGGGTGAATGCTATGCTGCAGATGCGAGATGTAGCCTCTAAAACTCGTTAGAATCAGTTATCGGACCATGATTTATCGACGTACCTTATATAGATTATTTATTTTGTCAAGAGAAAATATGAATCATACATATAGAGTATTCTCTTCAGGGCGGTTTTCTTCGGGGTAGTATGTATGGACCTCCGTCTTATTTTTGTTAGATAGAATCCTCAGAGCACAATTTACAGACGTACCTGATATCGGCTGTATTTAATCACGACAACCTAAATCAGAATGGGCATGGAGCTTCGAGAAGGAGTTCGGTGGGCGAGTCAGATCGGGGAGGCCTTCACAAATCACATTAGTAATAGATCTTAAAATGTTACGCGCTGATTGTTGGTTAGCTCACTGGATACGGAATTGACGGCTCCTATACTATCGGATATCCGTCAAGACTTGCTCGTAAACAGCGTTTTGGGTACGGCCTCTGTTCTCGGTATGTAACAGAACACTCAGGCCTTCGACGCGGGAAGTTCGCGAAACACCAACGTAGAGTTGACCATGGGTGAAGACCGGCGTCCGCAAATCCAGCCCTATAGTGTGGAACGACTGACCCTGTGATTTGTTGATGGTCATCGCAAAGCAAAACCGGGCCGGAAATTGTTTCCGCTTAGGCTTTATTCCCAAGCTATGGTCGTCGGAAATTAATTCAATACGTGGGAGAACGCATTTCTGACCATCCCCATCGCCACCAAGAATTCGTGCCTCGATGCAGTGCCTCCTGAGATTGGTCACAACCATGCGGGTTCTATTACACAGCCCTTCAGCTGGTGCAAGGTTCCGTAAGACCATGATAGGTGCGCCAATCTTGAGAGACAACTGAGACGGCGGCAGCGAAGGGAGGTCGATGTTCCGAAGAGCTTCCACGGGAAACTATTCCAGGCCCATTTCGGCGACGTCAGCGTCCGTTACATGCGTGTCCGTCGATTGGTACACCCGTGCTTGTCCTGGGAGTCGCCCCAAAATCATTCCGTTTAATTCTGTTACCGTCGTGTTCAAAGTTGAGAGTAAACACCGGCCACAAAACACAGTTGAATCCGTCCCAGCTCGCATCATCAAGTCTTGCGGATAAATACGATTAATCAGGCTGGAAACATCGGTTGGCTGATGTACGTATCTCGGAATCTCAACTTCGTGACGTTGTGATTCGGAGTACGGGATGTTCCCAACCCAATCCACAAATTCCGCGCCATGGACTCCCTCCCGGACTCTCATATTAAGCTGTAATTAGAACCGCTTCAACTGCTCCCAAACAAACGACTTCTGCAAGCACGCCGATACGATTGCAGCGCGAGACCCGTTTGTCACCACAGGAAGTATCTGTACGAAGTCACCGCCGAGAATGACAGGGACTTCCCAAACAAAACATCTTCCGAGGAACCCCGCAGATCAACCAACAGCCGGTGGACCACCTCAAAGCAGTACTTGTGCTGCATGGGCACCTCATCCCAGATGATCAAGTCGACTTTCCGGAGTAACGCAGCCAGCATACTTTGCTTCTCGATGCCGCTTACAGAACCCTCGTTCAATTCCATCGGTATCTTGAACTACGAAGGTGATCTCCGTCCATCAGGGAGAAGCAGCGCCGCAATTCCCGTCGATGCCACACAGAGAACAGTCCTTCCTTGACCACGGTAATAGTAGCTGATTGTTTTGTAGAGAAACGTTTAGCTGGAACCCCCCTGACCTTGCAGATATAAATGCGCCGTCCATGGATCCGTTAAGATCGCAGTGGTGATCTCCGTGAAGGCAGCTTGCTGGTCGTCATTGAATTGAGACCGCATACCTTCCGCTCGAGCACAAAGATCTTCCCTCTGCACTCTTGCTGACCACTCGACATGGCTTCGGCTCCAATCCCAAACGTTTTCCGGTAATCCGTATTCCGCGAGAGATAGCTGCTGATCTGAAAGTCCGGCCGCAAGCAGAAAAAGTCCGTAATCGTAATGAGGATCGATCAAGTCAAGCGGATACTCCAAAACTTCACTGAGCTTGCGGGCAAGGTCGTCGTAAAGGTGGTGCTTGTACCTCTCCCATACAGCCAAAGGATCAGCAATTTCTCTTTGACGAAGTCCAGTCAAGAATAGCGCCAAAACACCATTACCGGTCGCGAAAACCAATGCTTCATCGAAACACTGGAACCACTCTTGGTCGTTTTGAGCTAGACCGCGTGCAATGCATACCGCATGATACGACTCGTGGGTTACGCCCTCGAAGTTGTAAAGCTCCGCAAAGGACTTGACGTTACGGACGACCGTTAATAACAGCCGCAAGTAGAACCTCTCACCTGAAAATGGACTACAGTGATACATTCTCCCGATTCGGTTTTCTCAGCGCTTTCGGATGGTCCATTCCTTTTACTTCTGGTTCCAAACGTAGTGCGCCGGCATCTCTGAGTAGAGCCAGTCCTCAACTGTTGAATGGTCCGTGTTAAACTTGAAGTAACCCATGAGCGTGGTGCGGGTAGATTCCATCTTCGCAGCCAGTTGTTCAGCTGTCAGATTGCCGGGGAAATATACTGTTTGCTGTCCCTGGAGATGAACCTGGAGATGTTGAACGGGCGGGAATTCTTTGTGAGTCGTGAACTCAAACAGTCGCCAGATTGCCTCCGGAGGACTCACGTACCGCGCTTGGAGGTACCGGGTGATTTCGTCATCCGTATTCGATATCGCTAAGGTTGTCCGATCAGCGCCTTTGTAAACGTATTTGTGAATGTACTTTGCGGCGTGCACTGATCCACAAACCTCGACATTGATGTGCGATTGGTACTTATTGAGCAAATACGGATTGTACGACACCACCTAGCGGTTTTCCATGGTCACGGGCTGGCCATTTTTCTGCACTGTATACGTACCTTGATAAAATATTAGCCTGAATTCAATATGCATTTAAAAAAGTACCTGTATCACGACGCATGCATACGGGGTATCCATCTTCGGCGATAATTGTCTCGTTGGTGAACTCCTTCGGAAAGCGCTTTTGACATTCGACTGGACTACCTGGGGTTTTCCGGGTCATGCACGGACAGTTTGGAAAGTCATAACCATAGGGCTCATGCAGCATGTGAGTGAGTACTAACTCCCGTAGCTTGCCCGATGGATCCGTAGCCTCATCTGGAAATTCGGCACAGACGATCTCGTTGACCTTGGCACTGGTGAGATAACTCCTCGCATCTTTCAAAAACAGCAGGAGATGCAGATGAGGCAAGCGGCGCTTCTGGTACTCAATCGTGTGCACGAGCCCTTGATGCGCACCGAAAACCCCTTTCCGAACGTCCTGCGGCAATTGCTTATCCTTAAAATAAAAAACACGTGCAATGATACCCAGCCAATCGGTGGGTTGTTGACCTTCTATCAACTCTGCCTTGATTTCCGACCAATTCGGATTGGCCGTAAAAGTGATAAAGAGAGTTGGTCGTCCGAAAAAGCGCACAATTGCCATGGAGTCCTGGAACGACTGCTGCATGAACCGATCACCACCGACAAAGGAAAAAAGGAGAACAGAGCGGCGGTTAACATCACGTCCATTCACATCAGCCTGATCTTCCCGAATCAAAGCGTCAGCAAGCCCGTCGTAAAATGACGCACGAATATTCATCTGGTTATTCCGGAGCCAGTCGAGCCGAATAGCTTCACTCGCAACATAGCTGTCGACGACGTACTGCTGGAATAGCTGACCCGCAAGAAACAGGAGAGAAACTTCGCCGACCCGTTGGTGTAGTCGAAACCGGTAGAAAGGCTGTTGGGAGAGTCGTAACTGCTGCCGGTTGCGATGAACATTTAGAAGCGAAAGGCTCCAGTGCCACCCCGGCTTACCGTACGGAAACAAAAGAACATAGTGCAAAGGCATATATGCAGGGTTAGTTACAGGCACTCGATGCGATTGTCGACCGTCCCGACCTGGCTCGCGCACTGCTAGAATCACATCCCGAAAGCTGGCCTTATTGTACTCGTCCGGAATGATAGCAGCCACCTCAACTGTGAGTGGAAGATTCTCCCGACGACAATCTGCTCCGGTTTGAACGACTGAGGTCATTTGTGGGCTGATGACCATCCGGAAGTTGCCTTCTTGCACCTGCAGGCGCTCGCGAGCTGTCTTATAGATCCGAATGAGCGGATTAACCTCCATCATCATGGCATGTAAATCACGAAGAATGGTTGAGTCGAGCTGGGGATTACGCTCTCGTCGTAAGTCAGCCGCGTATTCTGGGTCGTAAAAGAACAGCTGGGCAAATGCCGGAGTTTCTTGCGAGCCGGGAATCAATGGCCCCGGCAAGTGGTACATCTCTCCGTGAGCCGTGAATGTGGTCAGCCCACGCCGCAAGTCGACTCAATCCTCTTTCCCGATGTTGACAGACGTAAAGGCCAGTGCAGAGTTATAGCTGCGAATCTTCTTCCGGAAGCTGGAAGCACGTGAATTCTGGTCGGTTAAAAGTTCCAACAACAGCTGTTGCAGATTCTGTGGGAGCGGGAGCGAAACATCCCCTTTCTTGCAACAAAGCTCAAACTTGCCACTTGCTACTTTTTCCTGGGCGAAGTGGAGAGCCTGGCAATTTCGGCACACGATTTCCATTCGACCGACATCTTGAGAATTCGTAGCTTGAAAGACGGACCGGAAAGCTTTCGGAACTGGAACCACTGGTTCAGGATGTGCTGGCTCAGGAGACAGAGACGGAGGCATGGGAGGCAAGTTTGAAGGTGCGAGAGGTTGGTCTCCAGCTGGTGGTGGTGTAGGATTGATGACAGGTGGAGGATTTAACGTTACAGCCGCAGTCGCAGCCCGGGCAGCGTCCATTTGAGACCTTGTTCGCCGAGGTCGCCTGGCAGGTCGTGTATCGTCCGTGAGGCCAGCAGCTGCACTATTGCGTGTCTGCTGGAGTGCTGGTGCATCATTTTCTCCCAATGTACGGGGCAAGGCTCGGGTCTTCTTGGCAAAACACGTCAGTAACAGACCTCAAAACACGGTTTACAGACGTACCTGATGCCGATAACATTGTCTATAATAGCACCCAGAAAGGTTCAAAGAAAATCCGTGACAGGTCTTCTCTTCTTGCATGAGGAACAGTATGACTCTAGAGAATCCATATGGATAATGCACGTCTGTTGGATCTCCTCCGAGCATATCAGTAACATGTCTCATGCCGCAATTGACAGACATACCTGATGTCGGGTATGTTCTTTGCCACAATAAACTATGTATTACTTTTGAAGCAATATTCGATAAGGTAAATGTTTATTCAAAGGGTGTGCCTCTGGTTTATGTTTTGAATACACGTCAGTGGCAGTTCTGAAGACGCAAGATACAGACGAACCTGTTGACGGTTTTTTGTCTGTAACAACCGTCTAACTTTATGTTTTTTGGGGGTAGTAAATTTGGAGATCGTGTTGTAAGTAGATTTGGGTTGTAGTTTTTTATCATTGAAAGGAACCCGAAAATTTATTTTCACATATAGCGTTCAGCCGTGCTCTGCTAACGGCGACCAATCAAAGTATCGAAGTTTTAAAATTGTATCCACATTTAGGCCAAACGGCTTATTCAGACAAAATGACGCATTTGTAAGCCTCGTCGGCCAATCAGACTGCTATGTATTTTTCCCATGACCCCAGAAATTACCTTTTGTAGCAACCTGCACCGCTGGCCAATCAGCGTGTCGAGGTTTTAAGATCGGATCCACAGTTAGTCTGATGGTCTTAGTCAGACACAGGTGCCACTTTTCTCTGACACCAACCAATCACCACGCTCCATTCCCGTCCATGTTCTGCCGATTTTAGGCGGTCAAACAAAATGACATCGCCCAACCGCCATCTGATAATTCACACAACACACCGACCGCCAATATCACTTTCCATTAGCATTATCCGCGCACTCCATGACGAATCTTCCCCTTCCCCCGCCATCCCTCCCCCCTCCACCCCTACGAGCCTTCGCCCCAAAGGGCAAGGAGATGTCGCTGACAGAGACGCTACTGTCAACAACCTCAACCGCAACCACCAGGAATCAGGAGGCCTCACTCCTTTTCCAAAACATTGCAAGTGTCTTAGACGACGCGATCAGTGAGAACAAATCAATCCCCCACCACCTCCTGAAACCTTTCAGAGAATTTGTTTTGGACCTGACCTCTGTCGCCCGACGACACTTCGAGTGTCACGTTAGAGGCTCACCACGCCCGCCAGTACCCTACTCAACTACCCCTAATGTCCAAGTTAAACAAACTGTGCAAGGAGCTACCAATCCCTCCGGCCTTCGACAGACAAAATCGTTTGCTTCCATTGCTGCAGTTCCAACCCCAGTACAGAGACCCAATGTGCAAGCATCGCAGCAGAAAAAACCGACACAACTGCTCAGTTCAGTGAAACCTACCAAAACCCACCCCAAAAAACTTCCAGAAGACAATCGCTTACTAGTACGAGTCAGCGAAGGACACCCCGCACTTAGGATGTCACCCTATGCCATACAACAGCAGCTCAATGCTTTCCTCAATGCGAAACTGGTTCGCGAAGTTCAGATGACCAAGACAGGATTTGCAATTTGCCCAGTAAACATAGAGGCTCATGAAGCTTTGTCTGTCCGTATGGGCGAGTTAGAATCCTTTTTGTCCTCACAGGGCCAGTGCAAAGTCGAAAAGCCGATTCAACACAACGCCTACAGATTATCGGGCGTTCCCCGCTCATATGCTAGTTACAATGGTTCCTCAATGGAGATGTCAGAAATCTCCGCAACCACTATTGCAGAAGCTTTAACAGATTTGACCAATGTCGCCCCCATTAATGATCTTGAGTCTCGAGGCTCAAGTAACTCAGAGTTCTATCATCAGAAAAATTGGATTGTCCTCTATACCAAAGGCTCAACGCTATCAAAGTTGCTACCTCTCTTCGGGGTACGAGTCCCTACAAAACTGCTACCACAGAAGATTAAAACTCCCCAATGCGGAAGGTGCTTTGGCTGGCACAATGAACGTTCGTGCGCTCGGATCCCCCGTTGCAGAATCTGTGGCTCAACTCAACACTTAGAAGCAGGCCACACCTCCTGCGACCCTTCAAAAGATCATTTCTGCCCGCCTAAGTGCGCAAACTGCCATGGTCCGCACCCAGCAGACTCCCTGGAATGTCTTATTCGACCTCGAAAAGATAATTCGCTGCCTCCCAAGCAACAGATTGCTCAGATTAGACAGGCCGCAGCGGCCGCTAGATTCCGTCTGAAGGCAGCACACTGTGGAGTAATGGAGAACCAAACCAGAGCATCCGCTCCTTCGAACAACAACGAAACTCCAGCACTCCCAAATACCCCACCTACAGTTAGAAGGCTCTTCACTGAATCTCCTTCAATAACTAGCGGTAGATTCGCACCTCTGGCTGACGACAGCCTTCAGAGCAGCTCAATGGAAACAGCTAATGACTACTAAGACCTCTTCCATCCACATACTCTCAGTTAACGTAGGTCGCAGCTCGTCTGCGCATCAAATTGCTCTCTCAACTTCCTTTCAGAATAACATAGATATTTTGCTGGTTCAAGAACCCTATATCTTCAAGGATATCTCAAGGAGAATCACGTGCAAACACCCTTCGTACGAATGCTTCACCCCTACCGATAATTGGTCTACCAGACCTAGAGTGCTAACTTACACACGGATTAATAGCGCTATTTCATTTGTCCAAGAACGGCCGCAACCCAATATAGTCCAAGGGGCCGGGGACGTTATTTTTCTCACCTTTAAAGCCTCTGGTCTCCCACCTACTCAAATTGTTAATGTCTACAACGCCCCCCCTGGGGCTACAAACCCAGGAGCAGGTTTATCTTTCCTTATTTCTATATCAGAAAATAGTTTCCATCGAAATATAACCCTGGCCGGAGATTTCAATTTGCATCATCACTGATGGCACCCTTCCCGCCGTGGGTCACCTTCTACTCAAGCAGAAACTCTTACCCGCTGGCTCGAGGCCAAAAATATTTCCTTTATATCTGAGATAGATTAGCCAACACATATTCGCGGAAATGTCCTGGATCTTGCTTTTGCTTCAGACTCCTTAGTCGCTGAAGGTATCACTGCAGCAGTCCAACGAGATCTTGACGTGACTTCGGATCATTATCCAGTCTTAGTTTCACTACCCTGTCAAGTTGAGAAAGACTTCCCTCTCCCCCGTTTACGGTTTGCAACAATCGACACGCCAACATTCTTCTCGCTTCTTCGCTCACAACTGGACGGGCTTGCACTCCCCGTAGCTAAGTCTCCGTCGTGCCTAGATAAGAGAGCTGAAGATTTAATACAGATCCTACATAGCTCCTTCTCCGGTTCCGCAAAGAGGTCAGCCATGGTGGTACCAAAGCTGCAGGGAAGCAAGAAGGCGATATAGAGAAGCAGCTCGCTATTCGCTATTCTGACTCAACAAACGAAGAGAAGAAGAAATTCCGAAGAGCGGTAAGAAAGGCTAAGTCTTCCTTCCAGAAAAGGCTTGAGGAAGCCAGCAACGCAAAGAATGCTTTTGATATAACTAAATGGCATAAGTCAAAAGGTAGCTTCCGGATGCCTCCACTTACCGACCCACTCTCTCCAGAGGCACCGCCTGCGCAAACCAATGAAGGAAAAAGAGAGGTTTTAATGAAGAATCTCCTGTGCAATCAATCAGGTGTAGCTGATATTCCCTTGACAACCCCTACTGTAGCGAGTGCAGAGCTCCCTTTCCCTCAGATTGACTTTGACGAAATCTCTAACGCCATCCTCGGCGCTGGCAACACAACCGCGGGAAAGGATGAAATTCCTACTGCAGTCATTCGCCTCGCGTGACCACATATCTCAAGTTTAGTCCTGGACCTCTTCCAGGGATGTATTGACTCCGGCTATCATCCTCAGTGCTTCCGTATTGCGATTATAGCAATAATTGGTAAGCCAAATAAGGCGGATATGTCATCTCCAAGGTCTTACAGACCAATAGCACTTCTCTCGGTTTTGGGTAAGGGGCTGGAAAGAGTAGTTGCCAGGCGGATGGCTTGGGTAGCCATCAAATATAAGGTACTCGCCAGTCAACAGTTCGGCGCTTTGCCGCTCCGCTCATCTGTAGATTTAACCACCTGTCTCACGCATGACATCGAAACTGCACTCAATAAGAGCTTGACGGCCTCGGTTGCTACCCTGGATATAAAAGGAGCTTTCGACGCTGTTCTTCCAGGAAGACTTGTGAGACGCCTTAGGGAACAAGGCTGGCCTACTCATCTTTGCAATTGGATTGGATCATTTGCAACCGAACGCAAAGTTTGCATACGCATTGATAGAGAAGTTGGTGAGCCGAGAGCAATTAACTGTGGACTCCCCCAAGGTTCTCCGGTATCCCCTATTCTGTTCATGCTGTACATGTCGCCTCTCTTCAAGCTAGAAGGTCTCAAAAACTCTTTTGGATACGCTGATGATGTAGCGATTCCTGAAATATCTCCCACACTCGAAGCGAATTCAGAGAAAATTGGTACAGCAATTGACCAGGCCTTAGCCTGGAGCATACAAGAAGGTATAAAGTTTGATCCAGCGAAATCGGAACTTATTCATTTCTCGAGAAAACACAGGGACAAGGAACGGAGCCCCCAAGTACAAACTAGTCACTTCACCATTACTGAGAACAGTCGTCCCTACATCAAATGGCTAGGCGTTCATTTTGATAGGAAGCTTACCTTCCGTCACCATGCACAAGTTCAGGCAACGAAAGCCCTTAAGGTTGCAAATGCTCTCCGCTGCATTGGTAATATTGTTCGCGGTGTGTCACCCAGACTTGCTAGACAAGCTATAATGGCGTGTGTCTTGCCCATCGCTCACTTTGGGGTTGCAACGTGGTGGCCAGGGATAAACAGAACTCTTAAGGACAGGATAATATCTAATAGAGTTGGACAACATCTCCTCATGTTAGACAAAGTTCATGCAGCTTCCGCAAGAGCAATATTACCCAATTTCCGCACAACACCTTCTGTCGCACTCCTTAGAGAGGCAGGTCTCTCACCAGCTAGAGTGGCGCTAGACTGTATATCAAGAAGGGCCGCTGCTCGCATTCGAAAGTTAGACTCTCGACACCCTCTATCCCAACGAGGACGAAAGTCACTTCTATCCCCCGCTTTGTCAAGGTTTGCCTGCTCATATAGAAGCATTCCAGCATCTGAACATTTTGACCCTCTTGTCATAAGCGGTATGTAGACAGCGAGGCTGGAGACAGGGGTCAAGAGGTGGGTGTCAGGCTAAAGGTTGCCATCCTACATGATACACGAGATAGATGCATCACCACTCGGCTAAAAGGCCAGACCAGAATCATAGAACACTATGATCTGGCAATCTCCATATATATAATACAGCAGAGGCTTTCCTGACATTACCCCCCCTATAATATATATATGCCTAATCTCCGTAAGCTTAACCCATACTTGCTTACTAAGCCAGAACTGAATACACACTAAGTGGGTAACAAAGTGCCAGTGCTAGACCTTAAGAATGTTCTATGATTATGTCATAAGCAGTATGTAGACAGCGAGGCTGGAGACAGGGGTCAAGAGGTGGGTGTCAGGCTAAAGGTTGCCATCCTACATGATACACGAGATAGATGCATCACCACTCGGCTAAAAGGCCAGACCAGAATCATAGAACACTATGATCTGGCAATCTCCATATATATAATACAGCAGAGGCTTTCCTGACACCTCTTATTCTTGCTCCTTGGGAGACGCAGGAAACCCTACGTGACTCCCTCAGACGTATCAAAATTCCGACAACACCTTCAATATCAGGAGTAAACAATTTTCGAGACTTTGTCAGGTCAGTTCCACCAGCTGACATACAAGTTTACTCAGATAGTTCCAAATTACCAGACGAAAGGACTGGAGGTGGTTATATTATTTTCCAATTTGGGCTTCAAATAAAAACTGAAGCCTTCCCCCTAGGCACTGGGAAGGAGGCTTTTGATGCAGAAGCTCATGCGGCCCTAAAAGGAATTCAAGCAGCAGTTGCTCTCCCATCGGCACGTTTTGCGAGTAATATATGGCTATTTGTTGATAACATCGAAGTAGCGAGAAGACTCTCCACTAAAACCACCAGTATCTCGTCTCAAAATACTTTCCTAGATGCTTACGAAATGCCCAAAAAATGGAAAGCCCGGTCTAGACTCCCTCACACGTGTGAGGGTAGCATAAAAATACGATGGATCCCTAGCCATTCGGGGATTGAAGGGAACGACCTCGCCGACACCCAGGCTAAGAGAGGCGCAGCGTTGCCTGCCCAAGATTTCCAAGAAAAGTTATCAATTGCGTCACTTGCTAAGTGGCTTTCGACTCAGATGAGCCAAGCGAGGGAGAATTGGTGGAAAGATCACATACCCCTTAGCTACGCTAGATTTGAAATAAACGATGCCCCCGCTTTCCCAAAAGAGCTTCTACTGGATAGAAAAGCTTGGGGACAAATTATTGCTGCTAGGACTGGCCACGGAGATTTTGCCGCTTATCATACCCGATTCAACCACAAAGAGGCAAACAATAACTGCCGCTGCGGGTCTCCAAAAACCCCGACACACTTCCTTTTCTGCCGGATATTTCGTCGCCGCGGCGGACGTCCTGAAGGGCCCATAAATTCGCTTCTACCAAACCTACTTGGCACACCGAAAGGAGCTCTAATTTTAAGTAAACGGTTAGACCGTGCTCGATATTTTGAACAAATTTGCCCTCGCTAGGGGAGCTTTTATTCTAATTTCCTTTTAGGCCTTTTTTTCCTTTGTCCGATTCGAGGCTCCGGAGGTAAGGTGGAGCGGGGGAGTGTGACTGACTGATCACCAGTCAAGAGTGTGTGGAAGACTCCTGAGATAAATTTTTTTTTTGCATATTTGCATACTTCCATTTTGTGCGCAGTTTCAGATAACACTGCGCAGCCATGTAAATTAGACTTAGCAGTCCTTAGATCTAGGGTTCCGACTCTAGCGTCCTATATCCCAATTGGGATAGATATCACGTGCTTCTGGGGCACATGATCATCACCCCAGACGTAAAATAGAAACAACAACAACAACACTGACCGCCGGCACCACTAAACACACACACTAAAATATCACAGATCTTAACAATAGATACCAACGAGGCAACACCAGCCATACTCTCATGTCCTCCTCCTCCATCGACATAATAACTGGATCATATCCAGATATCCCACTCGAACTGTCATACCCACCATCCTCCTTTCCCGTATCAACCGAGACAAACCCTCCGTACGGCGCAATGGCTTCCACCAGCGCAACGTCTTTTTCAACGCCTGCCAATTCAGGCGAAGGACTTCATCCAAGTCTTCGTAGCATTGCTGCCGCCATGCATAAATCAGAACGCGAACGAATGCAGAGAATGGGCTTAGCTCAGGAATTTCTGCAAAACATCGACGCCTGGGCCAAAACCAAGGCAGGAACAGAAGAAGAGCCATTGTTGGCGCCTTTCATCGAAGAGATTGCACCTATAGTGACCGCGTTCGCGACCGGCAATGATCAAGTTTCCAAATTACCCTGTAAGATTCCATATCCCAGAATGAACACGGTAACAACAGCCGCCTCTAGGGTGTCAAGACCGGCCGAAAAACCAGACCTCGCCCTCCCAAAAAAGCTTGAGGAGACCAAGTCCCCTTGGGTTACAGTAGCTAGGAAAGCAGCAAAACTCCCTGCTACTACCCCTGCCTCGATAGCGCAAAAGTCTGCTCCACAGCCTGAACCTACACTTCCAACAACAGAGGAAGACAAACAACTCTTTCTCCGATTGGGAAAAGAACACGAATGGCGCAGACTTTCACCAGTCTCCGTTAAGAAAATGATAACCAAAAGAGCTGGGGTAGCACCCTCAGCCATTGTAGCCATGTATCAGGTCCGTTCAGGCTTGGCCTTCGAGTGCGTGTCAGACGCACTCAGAGATTCGATCATGAGAACAGCACCTTCCTTCCAAGAAGAAAATTTAACTTTAGAAGCAGCCTCAGACTGGACCTCTGTGATAGCTCCAAATGTTCCACTTTATCTTAAGGCACTAGATAGCAGAATTTTGGTTACTAACGACATGATCAAATCAGAATGCCTATCTGTCTGCGGTGTAGAACCCGTGCAGGTACGCCCAATTCAAGTAAAACTAGGCCAGTACTCCACCAGCTGGCTTATACACTTCAAACAAAAACCTGTCAATCTAAAGTTTAGACTCTTCCACGAAAGCGGACCAGCGATGCCTTTTGTGTACAGGCGGCCAATTGAACAATGCCAAAGCTGTTGGGGATTTCACTCAACTCGATCATGCACTAAAAGCCAACAATGTGGAAGATGCACGGGCACACATGAGGCAGCTGAGTGTGCAGCAAATATATCCAAGTGCTCTAACTGTGCAGGACCACATGAATCATGCAGCCATAACTGCATGGCCCGGCCTAGACGTCAAAATAGACAAGTGACGCCTCGAACACCAGCCGAGCTTAGAATTATTCGAGAGCGCGGCCACCGAGACTTCAATGCTATGTTAGCGGAGTCAGCAAAGAAAGGGAAGGCCCCTGCGACCACTAATACCCCGGAACAAATTATGCAAGACTCATGAATAGGAGAACACATACTCGCAATCATAATCAGAAATTAAAAACCCTTCTATTTCACCAAGTGAACGTGGGAAAGGGCGGATCAAACATGGACATAGCTCTGCAACAAGCTTGGGACGCAGAGGTACATATAGTCATGGTCCAAGAACCATGGACAATGCGGAAAGATGGAGAATTCACTACCAAAAGCCATCCTGGCTATAATAGCTTTATTCCCTTTGGATCTACGAAACTCGGAATACGCCCACGCGCTATCACATTTGTACGAAGGGGACTCTCAGCGACTCAAATCTCTCCTTCCTCATCAGGTCAGACTGCCGACTACTGCTTCGTGCAGGCAGCGGGTATGACTTTCGTTAATGTTTACCGGGCCCCAGGTCCCAGCGGAACTCTAGAGCCTTTATTGAGTTCGCAACCTCAAGGTCCCTCAATGGTCGGGGGCGATTTCAATTCGGTCTCACAGCATTGGCAGCCAATGGCTGAGCGCCAGTACGGAAATGGCGCTCAAATCCTGGAGTGGGCTTTAGCTCACAATATGCACCTGGTAAATACCATAGGAGAAAGCACTCACCGGGATGGAAATGTTTTGGACCTCACATGGAGCAACACCACAGCATTTGCATCAGTATCGAGCCGCTACCATTGTACTTCGGACCACTCAACTATCGAAGGATCAGTCGACACCCCCGGAAACTCGGACCTGTCAGGAATATCAAGACAAATCCGCGTAAAGGATTCTGATCTGGACGAATTTGCACGATGCGTGAAGCTTTGGGCAAGGCCCGGACCTCTAACCTGCACAGCTGAGATTGAAAGTCACACGAGGAACTTAATTCTATTACTACAAGACGCAGTTAACGTCGTAGGACGAGTTCCCGCAATTGGCAGGGGAAAAACAGCTCCCTGGTGGGACGAGAACTGCAAATTAAAGCATATTGATTATCGGAGGGCAAAAAACACATCCGGAAACGTAGAAACGACTCGCAGGGCCTTCAGATCTACCGTGGAAGCAGCAAAACGAGAGTATTGGAAAAAGTTAGTCAAAGACACAGTGACAGAATCACAAGTATACAAGCTTATGCGATGGGCAAGACCTAGGTCTATGAAAGAGCCCCCACCTCTTCAGATATCGCACAACGAATGGATTTCAGACCCACTCCAACGGATTATTGCACTCCGGGACTCTCTTCTGGGCTGGTTCAATGCCAGTAACGATATAAGTACGTGGGAGGACGGCCTACCGGAACATATCCCATGGAATCGGGAGATTTCACTTGAAGACGTCACAGCAGCGACCGTTGGGATGAAGGAAACGGCCCCAGGTAGCGATAAAATCACAGTCCGACTACTCAAGGCCTGCTGGAGCACTATAGGACAATATGTCAGGGACCTCTACCAGGCGTGTTAGAACTTAGAGTACTTTCCGAGACCTTTCAAGATAGCAGAAGTTGTTCTGCTACCGAAACCAGGACGGGACCTTTCTAGCCCAAAAGGGTGGCGACCCATCTCGCTACTGTCTAGTCTAAGTAAAGGGTTGGAGCGATTAGTAGCCAAACGAATGGCCTGGCTGGCTATAACATATCAAGCTGTTCCCTCCCAACTGTTTGGTTCCTTACCTGGACGCTCTGCAGTCGATTTAGTGTCATGTGTTATTCATGATGCCAAAGCTGCAATGAGAAGTAACAAAGTTACAGCCGTGATGACCCTTGATGTTCAGGGGGCTTTTGACGCGGTGCTACATAACAGGCTGTTCAAACGAATGCGAGAACAAGGCTGGCCGCTAACACTATGTCGCTGGGTTGAGTCCTTTCTGACTCAACGAAGGGTGCGAGTAAGATATAAGGATGGAGTTACTGGGGAAAAAGTGGTTGAATGCGGAGTGCCACAAGGCTCGCCACTCTCTCCTCTACTATTCATGCTTTACGTCTCAACTCTTATCCAGGATGGCGCACCAAACTGTAGATTTGGTTACGCAGACGACATCGCTGTGGTGAGAATCGGGAAAAATCCTCGTGAAGCAGTGGCTGCAGTGCAGGAGGAAGTGGATAAGCTCATCCAACTTGCTTCAACACACATGATCAACTTCGATCTTTCTAAGTCTGAACTACTCATCATCAGAGGGGGGCCTAAGAAGAAAATTGACTCAACAGACCTATCGGTAAGGATAGGTGACCAACAGATCACTCCCTCTCTGCAAATTCGGTGGCTAGGAGTATGGCTTGATTCGCAGCTATTAGTTAAGCACCATGTACAGCAGTGGTGTAGCAAGGCACAACGGCTATCCCAGTTCTTGCGTAGAATTAACGGTGTACAGCGTGGCGCGGTTCCTGGACCACTAATAACAGCGGTCAAAGCATGTGTCGTTAGTACAGCAACATACGGCGCTGAGGCATGGTGGCCGGGGCTAACTCGGGTCACTACTCTTAAGAACAAGAAAGTTAACACAGGTTTTGGTTGGCATCACAAGTTACTAGACCGGACCATCCTAACAGCTATACGCGGTGCTCTTCCAGTCTGGCGTACCACACCAAACATGGTCCTTCATCGGGAATCAGGGATCGTAACGGCCGAAATTTTACTACAGCAGAGACAGCTACGAAGTGCAGCCAGGATCCGTAGACTAGACAGTCGTCACCCACTGGTGATCAGGGCAGTAGAGACTCCGAAGGAAGCCATAAAGCGCCTTGGATTGAGGCAGGGACAAAAGGAACGTGTCTTCAAAAACCCGGATAGATATCTGACTCGCTTCCAGAACGGCCACCTTGTTTTACTAGCATCAGAAGGGCCGGGGCTACTATACCAACCAACGCAAATGATAGCCAAGGACACAGAAAGTTTGAATAAGAAAGAAAAGGCAGTTCAAGTCAGTAAGTGGCTAGATGATCTACCGGAAGGAACGCTGTGTGCATACTCGAACGGATCATCATCAGGTCCAGGGCACTCAGCCTATGGATATGCAATATACAAAAATAGAGTACTTATCGCAAGTGGTGGGAAATACATCCCAGGAACCGAGATCTACGACGCAGAAATAGCCGGGGCCCTAAAAGCCCTAGAGATAGCGCTAGAAATCGGAGGAAACGCAGGAATTAAGGTACTCCTCGACAATCAAGAATCCGTGAAAGCCCTTAACAGTGGCAGAACAAGCTCATCCCAAGTAAAGGTTATGAGGTTTGGAGAGCTAGTCCAGACCCATCCAACAATAGAAGTTCGGTTGATCCCAGGGCATAGCAGCATTTCAGGGAATGAAAAGGCTGACGAGTTGGCAAAAGCGGCGCTTGCCTCGAACCCCAGGGGACCAAATTTGTTTTCTTCAACTAATGTTTGGGGAAGAAATCAAGGTGTCCTAACATTTTCGGCATTAAATAGATATGTCATGATGCGAATACAGGAACTAACCGAAGAGTGGTGGCACAAAAACCGGCCGTCAAGGTATGACGACCTAGATTTGTACAAGCGAAGGAAACGGCCTCCTGAGCTAGCTCTTCCTAGATGGGCATACCATCGCCTTATCGCAGCAAGAACAGGGCATGGCGACTTCTCTAGCTACCACAGGCGGTTTAATCATCATGACAAACATATGTTGTGCAATTGCGGACGAGAGAAACGACCATGGCACTTCGCAGAGTGTCGCCTGGCAATCCAGAAATGGAGGACAGACACACAGGAACCACGACCGAGGATTCAGGATATGATTGGGCAAGAGGGATGGAAGATCTTTTTGCGCTTTTTAACTGTCACCAAGTGTCACAGTCTGAATGAATATTGAACAGGGGTGTGAAATCTCCACTTTAATGTTTCCCATAGCCTTTATCTGGCAGGATCAAGGCACGGCGCAGGGCGCCAGAACCTTGGGCAAATTTTTTCCATAGTTATGTTTCCTTATTTCATTTATGTTCGCTCGCCTTGCTGGGTTTAAGCAAGTCATGTAGTTAGATAAGAGGCTATGTATGCGCGTAGACCTAGACTGCACGTGCCATGCCCTCTGGTTGCTAGGCAGGGGCCTGGTCACGTTATAAATAACAAACAAACAAACAACCAATTCGAGAAGAGTG
This sequence comes from Podosphaera xanthii, assembly GCA_028751805.1. Lineage (NCBI taxonomy): Eukaryota > Fungi > Ascomycota > Leotiomycetes > Helotiales > Erysiphaceae > Podosphaera > Podosphaera xanthii. The sequence continues at coordinate 3,651,557 of JAPWIX010000001.1, read as the reverse complement.
CCCTACATGCCCATTTTTCCCTTCCTTCCCCTTCAAATTCACTGATACGCCTGTATCTTCTCGTTGTAAACCGCCGAAAGGCTCCCCAGGATGCCTCCGGAGAGGACAAAAAATCAGCCAGTCCCAACACCAAGCAACCCGAACTCTTCTGCTAGTAAGCCAGTATCTACGGCTATTTGCAAAGGAAAGACAAGCAAAACCTCAAAAATCAAAGGCCTCGCGCATAAAATTACAAGCGCAAATGCGTCTGAGGCCTTTACCCAAGGGAAGGACATACACCTTCCCGATACAGAGATGACTGATACTGAAATTAGCAGTTCCACCAACCAAGTTTCTGAGAATAAGGAACCTTCGCAACAAGTTCCAGGGGCCTCCAATAGCTCCAAAGGGAAAATGTTAGCTTCTACAGATACGACACACCTGGCAAACGCATCTGCTAAAGAAATTGATACAACAACGGCAACGCCAAGACGCATTGCAACACCTAGGACTGTAAGGATAGTTACGGGTAGTACCAAGCAATCGACAGGAAAAGTAGACACCGCCCAGTCTAGCTCGAACCCATCGAAGGCAAATACTATACCACATGAACTTCGCGCCTACCTAGAAGCCGAAGAGCGTCGTGCAACACAAACGGCCTCCAATATAGCTCTCTGCACTGCTGCTATTGTCGGTGTAGAAAACGCCCTCTCTCCTCTGTCCAATGGCCAGAACAAGCAATTTATAGACTCAATGAAAGTCTATCTCCGAGCGGCTATAGCTCAATATTTGTCGACTGGTTCTGGATCAACAGTACTGACCCTACCCTCACGCCCAGCAAGTAACGTTAGTTTTTGGGAAAACCCCCCTGCCGGCTCGCCTTACCGCCAGCCCATCCAAGTCTCCCAACCATCGGTTGTAGAGCCAGTGGCAAAGGCAACATGGGCTACAATCACAGGGAGAGGAAAAAATAAGACGTCTACCTCGACAAATCTTGGACACGCTCGACTGAAGCAACCCAACCCACCCCGAGCACTGGCCAGACCCAAAGTCCCCACCCAGCAGGATGAGAGAATCTTTCTTCGTCTCGGAAAAAGCCACGACTGGCGCCAACTTTCCCCAGAAGGCGTTCGAGAGGCTGTGGCCCAACATCTTGGTCTCCCACTCTCCACCATCGAGCACGTTCATCGTGTCCCCACTGGCTTCGCGCTTCGAGCAAAAGACGCTGATACCCGCCAGACCTTGATAGATTCGGCGAAGGCTTTCACTCCCCTGGAAGCTAAGTTGGAAAAAGTGTCTGATCTGGTTGTTTTACGGATCTCAACGGTTCCTGTAGCCATTATATCTGTTCTCGGCAGAGTCCACATCACGGAAGAAATGGTCTCGGATGAAATAACAAGGGTCACCAATACAGTCCCTTCCAAGGTCCGACCGCACGGGAAAAGTCGCCTTGGAACCCCCCACCAGTCATGGCTGGCATATTTTGAGAAAGCCTCTGCGCCTCGACCCGGCTTCCGTCTATTTGACGAATCTGGAATTGCAGTGCAACATAACCCTCAACGGAGTGTGCAGCAATGTAAACGCTGCTTAGACTTCCATAGTACTCGAGGATGCTCCCGTGCACCGGCCTGCTGGAACTGCTCCTCAAAGATGCATTCTACCGCCAAATGCAAGGCCCACACAAAATGCCGAAACTGTGGGGGCCCTCATCGATCCGATAGCCGCAACTGCTTGGCTTGCCCAACCCGATCTGGACCAGTCACTAAGGAACAACTCGTAACTATCCGACAGGCCAGTCAGCGTGAGTTTGCAGCAGTAGCCCGAGCCAAAGCAGCAGTTCGACGTGCAGAAGCAGCAGCTACAGTAGCCACAGCAGCCATGGAACACACCCCAGCAAGCCCCGCGGGAGTCAAGTCAGTCAACACGTTTGACGTGCTTATGATAGATACAGCCTCTACTGACGCCGCGCCAACTGGAGAGGCCAACTCCGAAGAGCAAATATGAAGGGCACACCAAGTGACCCTTCCCGCCTCCCTCCTACACTAAGTTTTATGTCAATCAATATAGGTAGAGGAGGCTCAGCACACGACATCGCGCTTTCCTGAGCTTATGTGCTAGGCGTGGATGTCTTGCTAATACAGGAGACTTTGTGGCAAAAGCGCACAAAGACTACCAAGTCACACCCTGGATATATCTGTCACACTCCCACTGGTGGCGTAGATGTTAGACCAAGGGCTGTGACTTACACGCGAAAGAGTAACAGGATATTATCAGCCATACAGATATTTTCCTGTGCAACGCCAACCGGAGACTACTGCTGGGTAGTTGTCAATGGAATTACCTTTTGCAATGTTTACAAGGCGCCAAACAACTCAACAGCCATCCGTCCCCTAGTCAGCTGGCTCCCCCCTCAGAACTCGGTAGCAGCCGGTGACTTTAACGCCGTGCACTGGGCCTGGCAACCAGGAACGACTCGACCCTATGGACAGGGCGAAGAGATAGAAAGATGGGCCGAAAGTCACAATCTTACTTGTCTAATTGTCGGCGAACCCACACATCGAGCAGGTAATACACTCGATCTTACCTGGACCAATGTCAGCGGCGCCCGTGCTTGGGTCCACCACAGCTAATGCGTAACCAGTGACCACCTTCCCATCCGTGGCCAAATACCTATCGCTACCGCGGCTGTGAATAGTGAGCCTCCCAAGATAAGAGTGCGAAGAGAAAATCTACCTAGGTATGCCTTAGCCATTGCGCAATGGGTACATCCACCGCCGCAACTCGATTCCATAGAGAAAGTCGAAGCATACGCCGAAGATCTGTGTTTCCATCTCTCTAACGCGATCAAAGCGACAGGGACCCGAGCCAAAAATGGTAGTGGTAAATCTGCTCCTTGGTGGACGCCCCAGTGCAAGACTGCCCATGCAGAATACCGAAAAGCCTCCCTCGCCCCTAGAACGTGCAGTTTGTGCGAAGAATTTACGAGCGACAATTAGCAACGCTAAAAAAGAACACCTGACGCGTAAGGTCGAGTCCATGACTACCTCGGGAGAAATATTTAAGTTGATGCGTTGTTTAAATCCTCGACAAGCAAATATCCCTCCCCACTCAACTTTAACAGACGACTTGTTTCAGATCAAGCAGAACGGGCAACAATCCTGCGAGATGCTCTCCTCGCTTGGCACAAGGCGACAGACGACCTTCCACCATGCACCAGCGTAAATGAGAGTTGTATCCCTTGGAATGATAATGTATCCGAGGAAGAAGTCCGCGTTTGCACAATTGGCTGCGGTAACACAGCACCAGGTGCAGATGGAATCTCAGTAGAACTTCTTACAGCCTGCTGGAAGACTATTGGACCCTATGTGACCCTACTATTTCAAGCCTGCATTCGGCTTGGAACACATCTAACTTGCTTCAAGTTGGCGGAAGTTGTACTCCTCCAAAAGGCCAATCGAGATCCAACCACAGTCAAAGGCTGGAGACCAATTGCTCTCCTCTCATGCTTGGGAAAGGGATTAGAGAGGCTTTTAGCTAAACGCATGGCACATCTTGCGATCACTCACGACGTGGTTGGCAAACAACAATTTGGTGCACTCCCGAAAAGATCAGCGACTGATCTTGTATCTTGTGTCGTGCACGATGTCGAAGAAGCTCACTCACAAAGGTGGGCTGCCACATTTATTACACTTGACGTCCAAGGAGCGTTTGACGCAGTCCTCCACAATCGACTAGTGACCAGAATGCAAGAATAGGGATGACCCAGTCACATCCTTCAATGGACGACTTCATTTCTAGCACACCGAAGGGTTCAAGTTCGTTACCCTGGAGGGATAACTACTCAGAGAGAGCTAGTCTGCGGTGTACCTCAGGGCTCACCAATCTCTCCACTCTTGTTTCTCCTCTACATGGCGGAACCCATGCGTAGCGGCAACTCACATCTATGGTTTAGCTATGCAGACGACTCTGGTATCTTAGGATTTGGCCCTACTATTGCTGAGTCCGCTGCAGCAGCTCAGCGCGAGGTGGATCATCTTTTTGAATGGGCACGAAATAACGCTGTAGCTTTCGACTCCGAGAAGACAGAGGTTATACAATTCCCAGGACGTCGCCGTGAAACAGCAGCAGTCGTCAACGTGAATGGCACGCCTGTCGAACCAGCCGAACATATTCGCTGGCTCAGAGTCCATCTCGATCCACGCCTCAACTTCCAGTATCACGTCACCCAATGGTGTGGTAATGCTATGAAAGTGGCTCAACATATGCGACGTTTTAACTCCGCCTACCGTGGAGCAGCACCGATGCCATTGGTCAGAGCTGTAGATGCATGCATTGTCCCAGTAGCGACTTTTGGATCAGATGTTTGGTGGCCAGGCCTAAAACGACCTACGCTAAGGGGGATAAGTACTCCTTCCACTACTAACATGTGTAGCATGATCAATAAAGAAATTCTGACGGGCCTGCGCGCTGCATTACCTGTTATGAGGACCACACCAAACTCTGTCCTGCATAGAGAAGCAGGAATACCACCAGCAAACATTCTGCTCGAGGGTAACCGAATTCGAGTTGCAGCTAGGCTTAAATCTCTCGATAAACAACACCCTTTGAGAAGTAGGGCATCTGTGTGCCCAAACGTGGGAACTCAGAAATACAAGAAAAAGAAAAAAGGGTCCGCGAGACCAGAGCTTCAGATGTCGCGCGTCCAACGTGCCTTCCAACAGCTACCGGAATCAGAGGCACCTGATATCATACCTACTCCAATTTACGTCCCCGCACCGGGAACAAGGGAGACAGAAACAGAGGCCTGCACACGGTGGATCAAAAACGTTCCTAGAAGAGAGATTTGCGCCTATGCAGATGGATCATCGGAAGGACACGGACGCTCTGCTTGGGGCTTTGTCCTAAAAAGAGAAGGGACAACCTTCTTCCGAGGCAGTGGCATTGCACATGGGGGAGAAGTCCTAGATGCAGAGATTATAGGGGCTAAAAATGCTCTAGAGGCTGCCCTGAGTTTCGTTGAGGAAGAACAACGGAAATTTGGGGATACAAAGCAGCGTATCCACGTCTTGTTGGATAGCCAACAAGCGGTAAAAATATTAATTACAGGTACCTCATCTTCCAGCCTCAAAGACGTACGTAGCTTTCATGCGTTATCTAAGACAGCTGAAGTATTTGTAAAATGGGTGCCTGGTCACTCAGGGATTCAGGGGAACGTTGAAGCGGACTCCAAAGCTAGATCCGCCCTGAGAGGGTTGCCGAACCTGGAAATAAAGCCGGGACTACTTACCCTAGCATACCTTCGACGACTTATGAATCAGCGACGACAGGCGCTCCTTGACGACTGGTGGGAAGAAGCTTGCCCGTCTAGATATCGGGAACTAGACTTGCTCATGCGACGACGCAAACCCCCAGAACTGGCTCTCCCACGGCAGTTACTCCGCGAATTGATCGCAGCCCGTACAGGTCATGGTAACTTTGCAGCATATTATCGCCGTTTTCAATTTTCAGACGCTCCCACGGAGTGTACATGCGGGGAGGAAACAACTCCAACCCATTTTATTCACTGTAGGCTTCATGCGAATATCACGCGTAAGCTTAGGAGATCAATGTCTCACAACGACTTCGTCAACAAGCTTCTTGGGCCCAAATGCCTCAGGAGCTTTACCATATTTGCGCAGGAAACTGGCTGTTTCAACAGTCAAACTGCTGGTCAATCTACTGCTCTCAGCGGGGATCGAATCAATTAGTTATCGCTAAAGGCATGACATGAAAGAAAACGGAATGAGAAGTTGCGCTTTCTAGATTATAAATTGATATATTTTGTTTTTCATATGTTGGGGGAAGTAGGTGTCTGACTTTGGAGTTGGGCTGGGTTTGTGTTAATTGTATATAACTAGCTACTATTTGTGTAGCGGTTCACGCGGTGGGACCGAGTTAGGCGTGTCTTAGACATGATCTTAGCCGTGTACACCAGTCCATGACCCAAGAGGGAAAAAGGGCTTAGCCTTGAGCTTAAATTAAATTAAAAAAAAAAAATTCGAGAAAACTCCCTTAGAGTCACTATATGCCCAATTTCCCCTCCTCTCCTCTTCTGCAATTATCGTAAAACTCTTCTCCTCGTTTTTGTGCTGCCGCAAGGCTTGGCCGACATGCCGGCGGTGAAAAAGAACCAACCTGCAGCAGAGACTGCAAGAGAACCAGCCCGTAGGGCACCCAAAACTCAAGGCCTCGCGTAACATTCTCAATCTCCCCCTGCGTCAGAGGCCTTTACTCCGGGGAAGTCCTCCTTCCCCAATGATACTGAAATGACTGTTGCTGAAAATCTCAGGCTAGTTGGTCAAGGATCCGCATCAGGAACCCCCACCAACCCACCCTCAGAGACTACGAATGTCTCCAAGAAAGTACAATCAACACAGGCCGAGCCGACAGGTCCCGCAGTGCTTAAGACACTGAAAGTTTCTCTAGTCGTCCCGAAAAACGCAGCAGGGACAAAAGATACTGTTAAGATCACCAATCGACCGACAAGCAGCACTATCAACCCAACCAGGGCCGATCAAGTACCTCTCGAACTCCGGTCAATGATTGAGTCCGAATAACGCCGAGCAGCACAGACTGCGTCAAAACTTACTTTATGCACTGCTGCCATCATTGGCGTAGAAAACGCCCTTTTTGCTCTGGCCAATGAAGGCAACAGACTGTACATAGACGCGATAAAAGCCCGATTCCGAGCGGCAGTCGCGCAATACATGACAATGGGACCGGGAGTCTCACCCAACTTACCTCCTCGCCCTCCTCGCTCAGCTAGTAACATCACTTTTTGGGAAAATCCCCCGGCTGGTTCTACAAGCAGACAACCTGTACAAATTTTCGAACCGACGACTGCAGAGCTAGGTCCTAAATCATCATGGGCCACAATTACCAAGAGAGGACATCAAAAATCCTCTAGACCTGCAAAGTTTGGTCGCGCACCAACTACGCGGCCCTCTCCACCTCGAGTACCAGTGAAGACGGTAGCTCCGCCTCAACAAGATGAGAGACTTTTCCTCCGACTTGGTAAAGACCATGACTGGCGCCAATTCTCCCCAGCAGGCATATGAGAGGCCGCAACCAAACATCTCGGCCTCCCACCTACCACTATCGAGCATGTTTACCGTGTCCCCACTGGTTTCGCAATTAAAGCAAAAGACGAAGAAACGCGCCAGTCTCTATTAGATTTGGCCGAAGCTTTTACTCCTTTGGGAGCGAAGCTGGAAAAAGCGTCTGATCTGGTGGTCCTACGTTTCTCCACGGTCCCTGTTGCTTTAAATACGGCGATGGGCAGAGTCATAGTCACAGAAGAGCTGATCCGAGATGAGATCATAAGGAATATCGATATTACTCCCCTCAAGGTCCGCCCACACGGGAAAAATCGACTAGGAGCTCCACAACAATCTTGGCTGGCATACTTTGAAAGGGTTTCTGCGCCCCGACCCGTTTTCCGTCTATTCGACGAATCTGGTGTTGCAGTACGACATCAACCAAAACGTACTGTACAGCAATGCAAACGATGCCTCGAGTTCCATGGAACTCGTGGGTGCTCTCGTGCACCAGCTTGTTAGAACTGTTCATCCAAGATGCACTCCACTTCTGAATGCAAGGCCCACACCAAATGTCGAAACTGCGGAGGACCTCACCGCTCCGACAGCCGTAGTTGTCTAGCACGCCCGACTTGATCTGGTTCGGTCACCAAAGAACAACTGGCAACAATTCGACAAGCCAGTCAACGCGAGTTTGCCGCGATAGCTCGAGCAAAAGCCGCTGTTAGGCGCGCCGAGGCCGCCGCTATTGCTGCTGCTGTGCATAAACCAGCAAGCCCACCTGCCCTCTCATCTTCCAATCAGTTCGAAGTTCTCGCGGAAGACTTAACTTTGCTTGACGCAGAAGACTCTGGGGAGAATAACCCCCGAACTCAATTATGAAGAGCACCCCACGAGTCCCTTCCCGCCCCCCACTTACCCTTAATTTATGTCAATCAATGTAGGAAGAGGAGGAGCAACGCAGGATATCGCGCTTTCCCGAGCTTATGAGCTAGGCGTTGATGTTTTGCTAATTCAGGAGCCTTTGTGGCAAAAGCGCACGAAGACTACAAAGTCACATCCGGGGTACACTTGCCATATACCTTGTGGTGGGATCGATATCAGACCAAGGGCTATGACTTACACACAAAAATGTGATAGGATATTGTCAGCTACGCAGATATTCCCCTGCGCTATACCAACCGGAGATTACTGCTGGGTAGTAGTCAACGGAATCACATTATTCAATGTATACAAGGCACCAAATAACCCGAATGCTTTTCAACCGATAGTCAACTGGGCACCAACACAGAACTCGCTAATAGCAGGCGACTTCAACTCAGTGCATGAGGCCTGGCAACCCAACACCACTAGCCCTCATGGACAAGGTGAGCAGATAGAAAGATGGGCAGAAAGGCACCACCTGTCCTGTCTCATTGTCGGTGAGCCGACACACCGAGCAGGAAACACACTGGACCTCGTGTGGACCAATATCAGTGGCGCTCATGCCTGGGTAGACCGCAGCGAGTGTGTGACTAGTGACCACCTCCCACTCCGAGGGTATATACCAGTGAAAAATGCAGCTGTGGACCCAGAGACATCAAAGATCAGGGTTCCAAGAAAGAATTTACCGAGATACTCTCACGCTATTTCAAAATGGACTCGCCCGCCTCCCCTGCTGGATTCGATTGAAAAAGTCGAAAATTACGCACAGGATCTCTGTTTCCACCTCTCCAACGCGATCAAGGCTACTGGTACTCGGTCCAATAAAGGAAAAGGGAAAGCCGCAGCTTGGTGGACACCTGAATTTAAGATTGTGCATACAGAATACCGCGCGGCCACAGATCCAGCATTACGTAGAGTAGCGGGGAAGAAGCTCAGATCTACAATAGCCGATGCTAAAAAGGAGCACATGACTCGAAAAATCGAAGGCATGACTAAACCAGATAATATCTTCAAGCTCATGAAAGCATCTTCTCCTCGATAAGCCAGTGTCCCTCCCCCACTCATGTACGAAGGTAGACTAGTCACTGACCAGACCGAAAGAGCATCGATACTTCGAGATGCCCTCCTCGCACGTCACCAAGCATCTGATGATCTCCCTCTATGCACCCTTCAAAGTGATGATCGCATTCCCTGGAACATCGAGGTCACAGAAGAGGAAGTTCGTGCCTGTACGATTGAGTGCGGAAATACGGCACCTGGGGCAGATGGAGTCTCCGTAGAGCGTTTAGCAACCTGCTGGAACACAATTGGGCCGTATGTGACTGAACTTTTTCGCTCCTGCATTCAACTTGGCACTCACCCAAACTGCTTCAAACTGGCTGAAGTGGTCCTTATAGAGAAACCAAACCGAGATCCCACCACAATTAAAGGTTGGAGACCAATAGCTCTTCTATCTTGTCTTGGAAAAGGACTAGAGAGACTGCTGGCAAAACGAATAGCGCACCTTGCGGTCATACACGATGTCATCAGCAAACAACAATTTGGTGCATTACCGAAGCGATCGGCAACCGACCTTGTCTCCTGTGTGGTGCACGACATTGAGGAAGCTCGCTCCCAGGGATGGGCAGCAATGTTTGTAACTCTGGATGTACAAGGTGCCTTTTGTAACGGTCTTGAAGTAATTGTTATTCACAAACTACTCAGAGCCATATACTAGAATATCTTGAAGTGAAGAGGAAAGTAATCTAAAAAGTTTCTCTCTTATTTATCTACATTTCGAGAATCTTGTTTCTCTTGATGACCAAATCAAATGAAATAAAATCTCCCTGTCCAAACTTATGACTCCTTCCCTCATCTCCTTCTATTTCCATTGCCATCATTACATTATATTAAGCCATAATGGAGCTTAGATTAGTCGTTCATAGAGTACCTAATTTCAAGCATAATGGAATCTTCTTCCAGGATGTTGTATGACTCGGTTGAGGTTGTCAATTTGTTTTTTTTATATTCCTGGATAAGATGATGTTGCTAGGTTCCGCTCTCGGCCCATTATTAATAAAATTAACAATAAGTATTATGCATAATTAGCTCGGCTAATTAATTTTTATGTGGTTAGGCATTAGCCTAACTAGGGTCAGGCTTCAGCCCTGTGACACCTTTGATGCTGTACTCCAAAACCGATTAGTAAGAAGGATGCAAACCCGGGGATGGCCTACTTATATTCTTCAATGGACGATTTCATTTCTCTCACATCGAAGGGTCCAAGTGCGACATTCAGGAGGAGTAACCTCTGAGAGAGAACTGGTTTGTGGTGTGCCCCAGGGGTTGTCTATCTCACCACTATTATTCATCCTGTACATGGCAGAACCGATGCGAAGTGGAAACGCTTTATCCAGATTCAGCTATGCCGATGACGTGGGTATTCTTGGAATTGGCCCGACTATTGCTGAATCAGCCGCCGCGGCGCAGAGTGAAATAGATCATCTCCTCGAATGGTCTCGCCAGAATGCTGTCGCCTTTGACACGAATTAGTCTGAGGTGGTTCAATTTCCTGGACGTCGACGTCAAACTGCCTTTAACATTAACATCAACGGGACGCTCATCCAACCGGCCGAACAAATCCGCTGGCTTGGGGTTCATCTAGACCCCCGACTCAACTTCAAACACCATGTTACCACATGGTGTGCCAAGGCATTAAAAGTTGCTCACCACATTCGACGCCTCAACTCGAATTTCCGAGGAGCAGCTCCCGGTGCTCTGGTCATGGCTGTTGATGCATGTATCACACCGGTCGCATCTTTTGGAGCAGATGTCTGGTGGCCAGGCATCAAACGTCTGACACAGAGGGGAATAGTCATGTCGTCCACAACTAACCTTTGCAGCATGATTGACAAGGCTATCCTAACGGGACTAAGGGCTGCCCTCCCGACAATGAGGACTGTATCGACGGTGGTGATTCATCGAGAAGGAGGAATCCCGCCTGCTAGAGTACTGCTCGAAGGATATCGATTGAGACTAGCAAATAGGCTTCAAACTCTTGACGATCGCCATCCTTTGAGGACTCGCGCCGCGGTATGCCCCAACGTGGGCACGCAGAAATACTAGAAAAGATGCAAGCTGTCGAAGCAACCGGAAATTCAGATGTCGCGTGTTCAGCGTGCCTATCGACAACTCCCGGAAGCCGAAGCCGCTGGATCGCTACTACCAACAGTCTACTACAAGATTCCAGGCACGAAACAATCCAGACCAAATTTATGGCGACATGGGATAGAAAGTATCCCTGACTCAGTTATCTGCGCCTATCCGGATGGATCCTCACAAGGACACGGACGCTCGTCATGGGGGTTTGTCCTAAAGAGAGGAGGCAAAACATTTCTCAAAGAAAGCGGCGTCGTACACGGAGGAGAAGTGCTAGACGCAGAAATAGTTGCAGCAAGAAAGGCTCTGGAGGCTACACTCCGTGTAGTTAGAGAAAACCACGGAACAATAACAGGACGCGCGCAGCGAATTCATCTCCTGATGGATAGCCAATAAGCGATCAAAGCATTAGAGACAGGTTTCTCTACCACGAGCCTGGAAGACGTGCAACAGTTTTGAGCACTAACGCAAGGAGCTGCAATAATACTGAAATGGGTACCTGGGCATGCAGGAGTCAAGGGCAACGAAGAAGCAAACGCTGCTCGTGCTGGTCTTAATGATCTGCCCAACCCGGGTACACAACCGGAACAAATTACCCTGGCATACCTTCGTCGCCTTAGGAATCAGCAACTGCAGGGTCTTCTTGGTAGCTGGTGGAAGGAAGCATGTCCGTCTCGATATCAGGAGCTTGACTTGCTCATGCGTCGACGCAAGCCACCTGAACTAGCGCTCCCTAGGCGTTTGCTTCGAGAATTGATCGCAGCCCGCACGGGTCACGGCAACTTCGCGGCATATCACCGCTGACTCAACTTTTCAGACTCTCCAACGGAGTGTGTCTGCGGAGAGGAAACATCTCCGAACCATTTTATTCACTGTCGCATTCATGCTAATGTCACGCGCAGGCTCAGGAGGTCTGTGCCTCATAATATCTTTGTCAATAAGCTTCTTGGGCCCAAGTGCCTTAAGAGCTTCACAGTATTTGCGCAGGAAACTGGTTGCTTCGAGCGCCAACCTGCTAACATATCTACTGCTCTCAGCAGGGATCTCGTTAATTAGCGACTGCTAAAGGCAAGTCAAGAACTAAATCGGAGCGAGAAGTTTCGTTTTATTTTACTAAAATTGGTATTTATTTGAATTAAAGCTTGGGAAGTTGCGGCGGGGGAGCTGGAGTTTGGGGTTTTTGTACATTAAATTAGCTACTACTTTTGTAGCAGTTCACGCGGTGAGACCGAGTTAGGCGTGTTGTAGACATGATCTTAGCCGTGTACACCGGTCCATGACCCCAGAGGGAAAAAGGGCTCAAGCCTGGGACTTAAATAAAAGTAAAAAAAAAAAAACAGCTGGTGAAGGACAGCCTCGCATGATTTTTATTTATACCCTTGTCGTTTGTAGGGGTTATACTGTAGATCTTCATACAGAAGGAAAATATAAAAAATCAACTAGCAGATTCAAGATTTAATTAGATATGGTGGAAGCGTATGCATTTACTGGGAGAAATAACTTTTGTTTAAAAGTGTATAATTTTCTAACCAAGAAATATTGTGGTTGAATAATTTTGTAGATTGGGTATGATGTATATTTGGGCTGTTCTTCGTTGTTCTTTTTGTCAGGGGAAAACTTCCTCTATTTATACATGAAGCCATTAACCAGTCCCAAAATAACTTAGTTTCTAATCCCTCTAAAATGTTCTAAGATATTTTGACTAAGAGAGAAAACTCTTTGACATAGGTGTTGAGATGGTCTGTGCTGTATTAATTTAGAACCCATGCACAGACTAGTGCTAGTACTTCTTGCACTATTAATTTTAATATTATTGATCTGCATTATTAGTTTGCCAATCTTAGTGTTGTTAACCCTTGTGGTAGTAATTTATTTATTTATACCTGTAAAGATTCACAACTCAAATATGTTTGAGTCACGTGACCGTAGAAACTGAGCCGAACAAGAAAGCGATCAATGGTCAAGAGATAATGGTTAAAACTGGTTATATATTCTACTGTCTTAGGGACACTGCTTAAATACATGCCTCTATGATCTCTTGTTACCCCAACGAGTACTTGAGAATCTTCTAGTACCTTTGTTACTATCCGCACGTATGTGCCCGCGCTAAGCTCTGTATCCCTGTTAATGATCTACATCTCGCCTACGAACTATATCCAGGTAATAACAGGGTTTACTCTTCTTACACGCCCTCTTAGTTCGAGAGCGAGATTCCATCTTTCATACCCAACTGGTTTACGAATCGTTTAAAAGATTCAGCTACAAGCGGTTTTGTAAACCCATCAGCAGGATTTTCTTTTGATGCTGTCTGTAGTATTTCTATATTGCCCGCTTTTACCTCTTGTACTACGTAGTGGTATTCTACGCGTACATGACGACGACCAGACGTCATAGCGTCATCTGTAGCCCACTTAATCGCTCCAGTGTTATCTTCTAGGATCGGTATGGGACCGGCAGGCATATGATCTAGCTCGGTGAGAAAGGATCGAATCCATGAACAGTCTTTTACAGTTTCAAATATTGCTGCATATTCTGCTTCACACGTTAGTGTAGAAACAGTTGTCTGTAACTTGGACCTCCAAATGACCTGGCACCCAGCCATGAAAATAACATATCCTGTTGTTGATTTTGCTGTATCAAAATCATCGGCAAAACTGGAGTCCACAGCACAATGTAAGCCGTATTTTCCAAATTTTTGGAGGTGCCTGTGATCTTTTTCATATAATAAACCTCTATCTGGGCATGCCGAAAGGAATTGGGGAATTCTAGAAGCATGTTTAAAGTGCTGAGGTGATGGATTGCACATAAATCTCGCCAATTGCGATGTGGCTTGTGCCGTGTCACACCTAATCATGCATGATGAAAAATTATATTTTCCGATGAGTCGTTGATAATTATACAGCTCAGTCGCAGTTGCTTTTCCGGCATACTTTTTCAAGTCTGCTTTGCAACTTGGTGCCATAGGTGTTTCGGGATATTGCTTCTCAAGTGCCGAACCCATTTCGGCAAAAGATCTTTTTAAGTACTGTTCTTGATCTAACAAGATAGCACCTGTAGGCGAAAGTCTCCGAATTCTAACGCCAAGGAACCAGTTGGCTTCTCCTAAATCATTCAGAGGAACTTCTTTGTTTAATTCTCGAGTTATCTTTTGAATGTCGCTTTTATTAGGCCCGACTAACAGGAAGTCATCAACGTAAGACGCCACAATTATACTCTTGCTTCGATTCTGATAAATCGCGTTATCAGAAACTAGATAGATGAATCCGTGTTTTCTCATGATCGCTCTGATTTTTACCTGCCAGCAATTACCGGACTGCTTTAAGCCATATAATGGTTTTTCCAATTTGATTATGCTATTCTTGTTGTAATCGAGTCTCTCCGCAAGCTCCTTATTTTCTTCGAAGAATTCTTTTAGCCGTGGGAACTGTTTCATGTAAATGGTTTCCTTAAGATCACCTGCAAGATATGCCGATATAAAATCAGCTTGCAGAATGTACCAGCCGTTCAATGCCGCGAGCGCCATAAGAGTTCTCCAACTTGCTGATCTTGCAGTGGTGGAAGATGACTCATTATAATCAACACCTTGGGTTTGAGTGAAACCTCTCGCCACAATCCTGGCTTTATACTTGTCAAGTTCCATATTTGACTTGTATTTCTTCTTCAAAACCCATTTAAACGTGACCAATTTTTTGTACTCAGAGGGTGATTGTACAAACTTGAATGTACCACGGGAAAGACACCCTTGGATTTCTACATTGATGGCTTTGATCCAATTCTCTCTTTCCGGGCCACTCATTGCCTGGTTAATATTCGGTTCATCGGCTGTGGCTGAAAAAATATATCTTAGAGAGTCGTCATTACAGCACATTAACCTAAAAAGTTCTTCCCCATCGCTATGGCGACAAAATTGTTCTCGATCAATAGCTTTTCGCACAGCACTAAAAACGGAGATGTCAAATCTGTCACTAAAGTCATCAGACAAGGTTCCAAAACAACGTCCAGTGACTGCATCATGAAGGTCTTCAACAATAATTTGACCCGACGCTTGATCTTGATCAACTTCAGTTAGCAATTGTGCCAATTCAACATCCACCTCAAGGGGTGCATTCAATGCCTGAAGGGTATAATCATCGTAAGGGCGCTGAATTACTCGTTTGGGACGCCCTCGCCCTCGTGGTGCCAACGTCGACGGTTCTCCGCCATCTAGGGCATTGTAATCTTGATTTCTTGCATAGTCTGTCTTTCGTGATCTCAACCTGTCCTGAACATGTCTTGGCAGTGATCTAATTATCTCTCTGGGGTCAGCACCCCAACCAAGCTCTGGACTTGTGTTTTCGTATGCGATGACGTGTGGCGATATGAGAAAACGTCCTCCGTCCAAGAGCCAGACTAACTTATTCTTCGTACCGCGATAGCCAAAAAACACACTTCTGGTCCCATTAGCATCAAGTTTCTCACCCGCTATTCTATGGCTGGCGTCAACATGAGTGATGCACAATGTCCCAGGAATCCACAGGTGGTCAATCCTGGCTGTCGATTTGTCAGGGTCAAATTGTGACCAATACACCTGCCATGGAGTTTTATGGTTTTCCACAGAACTTTGAGACGTGAGGTTTAAGGTGTAGCAAGTCATCTCGAGCATATAGTTCCAAAACACAGATGGTACCTTCATCTGGATTGCGCAACAGCGCGCGGCGTCTTGTAGGAATCTGATTCCTCGCTCCGAAACTCCATTTTGGTACTGATTGTCTGGCGCCGATGTGATAACATTTATCTCTTGTTGGTTGGCAAACTCCTGGAACGTTGTGAGTCCCCAGTCTCTTCCGCCGTCGATAGTCACTTGTTTCACCCTTAGGTTAGAAATCCTTCTTAAATCTGAATTAGCCTGAGATAGGATGCGCTTGAGCTCATCAGCAGCCTCGCTTTTCTTCTTTAATGCGCGAAAGAATCGGAATCGAGAAACGTCCTCAGTGGTTAGGCAAAAATATCCATGACCCTCGATAGAAAGTGGATTTAATGTGCCAATGTCACAATGCCACCCTTCTCCGACATTTCTCATTCTGGGCAACCGCTCCTTTGTCGAGAACTTCAGAGATTTTCCCATATCGCACGCTTTGCAAGGCAAGTTTTCAACATCGGACACATTCAGATCTATTCCAATGGTGTTCTTGATTGTCCAAATTAACCTCTCAGAGCTTGGATGACAAAGTCGCCGGTGCCAGAGTATTAACATCTTCATAACCTTATCTGACATTGTAAAACAACCATCCACAAAACAAGACTGGTATTCCTGAATGAATATATTGTCTTCGTCTGAAAGAATTCTCTTTAACCCCGTTGACGATGTAGAGGTAACACTAACGTTCTTTCTTCGCGTGAGAGACTTAACAGGTTCAGGTTGGTTGTACAGCCACAAGAAGAATCCTCGGCGCTCCGCATCGATATATGAAAGGACTTCACCATTGGGACTAACTATCTGTTCACCTTTTAATCATCCACCCTTCCGGTAAAAACGCTCACCGCTGACGATGTTCAATGGAAATTCCTTAATGTACACGACGTATTTGAGTCTCATAATAGATTTGCTACCGTTGGGGCCTGTCAATGGTAGCCAAACTTCACCAATACATTCAGCGTATACAATTCCATTTCCAGTTTGGATCGGAAACTGACAGGGTTTAAGTTCGACGACCGTCCCAGGTCTAAAGTTTTGCCGCTTGTTAGTAGCATCGACATCAGCGCCGGTATCGAATAGCCAACGATCAGAGGACGTGTTGACGCCTGCTGTACTCAAAATTTGTTGTGTAACATTGACATGCCCAGACTTCAGGATGGAGTCTGTTTCATCGGAATGGTGATCAGGGAGCAATTTACTGCAAGGGTCACTATCAGCTATGATAGTATCGATATTTTGGCGACGTCTCCGCATCATCTCTTTCTCATAGTATTCTACGACCTGATCATATACATCAGGCTCAACTTGAGCGGCAAAGTGCTGACTGGTTAACTGCTCCTCTTTTATCCGGCAATATTCATCGGCAATGACTGAGAGAGGACCGATATCATCTCTATCCTTGCTCGTTACGAATGAAGTTCTGGTTTCTGTTTCATCCTTTTTGTTTGGGCATTTGGTTTTAACATGGCCAAACTTCCCACAGTTCCAGCAACGGAAACCCTTGCTTTTACCTCTCCCTTTTGAATTTTGATTTTTGCTTGGGGCGTTCTTTGCTTGATCTTGATCATTACTTTGAGTATTCCCTAACGTTCCTTTGACTTCACCTTGACTGTTTTGGGTACCCTTTCCAATCTTCTCATGGTGGGTAGCGATGAAATCTTGCAAGAGAGGCTCAAATTTCCACTCATTGAATCGAGCAAGGGTGGATACCATTCTATACCAACGGCCGGCCTTTTCTTTAACTGCTTGTTTAAATAGAATCATGAGCTGTGTGTTCGATGATTCACCACCAGCGGCTCGGAAATTTCTTGCTGCAGTCTTGAATTTGGTGACGAACTGGACTGGACATCCTCCACTGTACTTAAGTTCAACAAGCTTTTCCCACAAGGCTTCCACCTGTACAATTCCAGCTCGTCTGAAGGTTGACTCGAACAGGCGCATCATCTCCGTACCACTTCTCATGCCTGAAATCATTTCCGAGAGTTCTGGTGTAACTGTTCTCTGAACGACTGCTGCGAGTTTCAATTCGTCTAAATGTGTCAAATTTGACCCAGTCCTAAATCCAATGCATTCCAGTTGGAGCAGTATAGTCTCTCTATAGATTGAGTAATTTTCGATTCCTCGAAGGAAACTCTTCTGATCCGGCTTCCAGTCAAATGAAGCCCAGTCTAATACCGTTTGGGTTTCCGGAGCTTGCCTTCGTGGCAGGGGCTCACCCCAACGAGTCTGAGGCATTTCTTCCCAGTCCATTTCTTCTTCTTCATCGAAATCCACCCCTTCCATTGATCTTACTGCCGCCTTTCCTTTAGACATAGACTTCGTCGTGGTTTTCGATGGATTTGAGAAAACTTTCCCGCGCTTTCGCGGACTGAATTTAACACCCAGCTGTGGGACCTTTTCGAACGATTGATCAGGGGTTCCACCGGGTCCGGATGGTCCTGGCCCAAAAAGTTTTCGCTCCTTCGCTGACCTCTCTTCCTCCTTGCTCTGCATACCTTGAGCAATGATTTCCCGATCTGCTTTCGACAACTTAGACTTATCAGACATAATTGGTGTCAATGTCTAACAACTGTTCACTGTTCCGTGATCGATACACCGACGGTTGATTCCAGATATAACAAGACTTGTAAGTCTAAATCGATGAAAAACAAGATTCCGTCAAATCCGTCAATGTGACTAAGTAATGCTACCAAGTAAAGATTCACAACTCAAATATGTTTGAGTCACGTGACCGTAGAAACTGAGCCGAACAAGAAAGCGATCAATGGTCAAGAGATAATGGTTAAAACTGGTTATATATTCTACTGTCTTAGGGACACTGCTTAAATACATGCCTCTATGATCTCTTGTTACCCCAACGAGTACTTGAGAATCTTCTAGTACCTTTGTTACTATCCGCACGTATGTGCCCGCGCTAAGCTCTGTATCCCTGTTAATGATCTACATCTCGCCTACGAACTATATCCAGGTAATAACAGGGTTTACTCTGCTTACAATACCCAATTTATTTAATTGTATAATTTGTATATTTATGTATTATTTGTGTATATGTATACTTTATAGTACAACAGTGATTATTGTATTTTATGTTGATTTATATTCTTGAGTGTTATTCTTATTGTAGCTCCGTTTATAATTGTTTTCGGCTAATATTATTCTACATTCTTACAGAAAAGTTCTCTATGATAATCTCATGCAGAGTTCCTGCAGCTCTGATGAATCCGGCCATGATATACTTTGAGAGTACTAGGATGTCTTGCAAGGGAAAATGCATATTGGAGGTATTAGCTCATTAAATTTTTCCGTAAAACATTAACACCCATGAAACTTTCAAGAAAAATCAATCTAAATTTAAATAAATTTTGACGATATTATTTTCATTTCTATTCAAAGTTCCTATAAAAATAACTGTAGATATCACAGCTAATGGTCTATAGATCCGCCTTGCGCTCGAATAATTGCCAAGCCCCTATCTTGCATATCACTGAGAATATTTGCGAGAGTTTCAGGCTTTGTGCATTCCTGCCAGACTTCTTCCACAAGGGAATGAATTTCAGCCCTCCCGCATTGCCGTCCCAGATCGGAGTCTCCATATCGATCCTGTCTCTATGACTTCATCAATCCCCATAAATTTTCGATTGGATTCAATTCAGGGGAGTAAGGCGGCCAGATCATAGGTAGTATCCCATGTTCACCAAGGTACTTCTTCACGACAGCTGCAGTGTGAACGGGAGCGTTGTCTTGCTAATCTGCATAACAACACTCGTTCTTGCAAAGCTTGACCTCAGAAATCCAACAATATCTGGAAGAATGTGTTGACGATAACCTTTTCTGATTATTTTCTCCAGCTTCTTTGCCAGAACATAAAAGGACCTGCTTGGATGCCGGCAAAGCATCTCCAAAACATCCAAAAATTATTATTCGTACAGCGATCGATGATGCATGTACTTTGGTACTCTTCGTGCTCCTGTAAAAATCTTTAGCGTTTCACAACTCTCTTTAACTATTGAAACGAAAACTGATCTTCCTAGTGACATGTACTTTGTTGACTGGACTATCGTTTATCCACGTCTCGTCACTCCAGATTATCCGAAACCAGTCATGTAGGCTTAAGGATTGATGTCATTCAGCCCACTGAAGCCTTAGTCTTCTGTGTTCGTCAGAGAGAGAAGGCTTAATTCTGGCAATGCGCCTGCTGTAGGCTCTTCTCTTGAGAGCATTTTGAATTGCATCTTCGCCAACATTCCGTTGTGAAAAATTAACTGCTAGCTCCAGGTATGTCATTTGCCGAGTCTCTTTCGAGCTGCAGAGAAATATTTCTGACTCGTCTTGTTCGGGATTTATGCTAGGTTTTTAACCAGTGCTTTTTCGTGGCTCAACACATCCTATGCGAATCGTTTATTTTATTTGATGAATAGTAACTCCAAGTATATGATAAATCTCCTTATCGGTTTTTGCAGCTTCATGAAGAGTCAAAGCCTGATTTCAATTGTGTGAAACTGTTACATATTTGTAAATATTCGTCTTTTTGCTTTTTTTCTATACTGTTATATCATAGGAAATTTTAGGAAATTGCTTTGCAGTCGATACCAGATGAAGGAGATGATTGAGATTAGGAAAATTAGAATTCGACAAGATGGAGCAAGCAAAGAGGGGTCTAGTAGGAGTCGTGATATACGCAGTCCCTCCTTTTGGATATGGGAAGTCCCCCCCCCCCATGAAATCCCATCTCACCGCTTCTGAATGCCAAATCTGTCGAGCGGTGAAAATTAATTCTGTCACTAGTTACAAAAACTTTTAGTTTCAATGTTGCTATAGTAATAAATGATTGTGATCATCATAATATTATGTCTATGTACACTAATTACAGTTCTTTCCTACACCAGTACTTAGTAACATCTCGCATCCTTCACACGCACCATCAGTGACACAATCTCGTATTATTCATTCAATCAAAGTCCACGCAGTACCTCAGTCTCACACGACCAAGCTTCCATACCTTATACAAACCATCTTTGAAGTACTATCATGTGCGACAACACCTTTCTACTCTAAGCACGTCCATTGCGTGTCAGTATAACTAATTTCTATAGAATTCCCTCTATCGAACTATATATATGGATCCCTCATCTATTACAGCTCTTTCTGCTCCTCCTGCTGGTTCCTATGCTTCATTCGAAGCCTTACACGAGGCTGTACAAGGCCATGCCAAAGCTGCCGGATGTACTATCACGATTGCTAGATCGAAGAGGAAAGGCATAACAATGAAGATTCTGATCTGCAAGAAGGGTGGTTGTTTCCGCAGTGAGGTCGATGAACCATGTCGAAAGCGACAGCGACTCACTCGGAAGACAAATTGCCCCTTCAGGTGCAAAGCTAGGGAGAGGACTGATGTCACATGGGATATTTGTTTTCTACAAGCAGAAGATGGGAGTATCGATACAGAGAGTATCAATCACAATCATGAGCCCGCTGACCCATCACCTATCCCAGAACATCGTCGTCTCAACGAAGATGATATGGCACTGGTTCGTAATAACTTCTGCATGTGCATTCCGGCATCTAGGACTGTAGCAACCTTGAAGAACCGGGAGCATGCACCTGAGGTCAACCATGGTGATATCTACAACATTAACGCCCAGACATATCGCTCGAGCCAACACGGCCTTTCAACTCCCCAAGCATTCATCAACTATTTGACCCAGCAATGTGCGAATGGGAGCTTGTTCTTTGAGTATAGCCAGGACGCTTTAGGCCATCTCAACTACTTGTTTGTTGCGGATACACGATCCTTCGAGTTGTTGAACGAAAGTCCAGATATCCTCCTCATAGATTGCACGTATAAGACAAACAAGTTTGGCATGCCTCTTTTGGACATTCTTGGTGTTGATAATCTTAACAGTTCGTTTACCATAGGATATTGCCTTCTGGACCAGGAAAACGAGCAAAATTATGACAAGGCAGTGACTCACCTCAAATCTCTCTACCTACATAACCGACATCCATCCATGATTGGTACTGATTGCAAACTGGCATTGATGAACGCAATTGATCATCACTTTCCGCATTCCGAGACCAGCAGAATTATCTGCTTCTGGCATATATGTAAGAATTTGATGGTCAATTGCAAAGCCAGATTCGAAACAGAAGAACGGTGGAAAGAGTTTGAAAGTTTCTTTTCAGATGTCGTGCACTCAATGACACCCGAAGAACATCTAGACAGAGTCGAAGAATTCAAAACAGAGTTCAATTACAACGAGGGCGAATTGCACGAACTTCCGCTAGCCAATTCACCTAGTGATCTTGCTCGACACACGACCAAAACTCTTGAGCAAGATGCTGTGAGGTATGCCCTTGAGCAATGGTTGGAGCCCCGGCACATGAACGTCGTGCACGCCTGGACCAACCAGTTCTTCAATCGAAACACGACGACAACCTCCAGGCTCGAAGGTTCACACGCTGTGCTCAAGAAATGGATTGGAACTCTAGCCAAGAAGCTGTCGTCTGTTTGGGCCTCGATCCAGCTGGCACTGTCTAATCAGATCAACGAGATCAGAATCAAACGCTCAAGAGCACGCGACAGCTTGCCTGCAGGAATTTCTGGAGAACTCTACTATGGAGTTCTGGGCAGAATTTCGCACTTTGCTCTTCATGAAACCTGCAAGCAGGTCAAATATGCACAGAATGAGGAACTGCGAACGCGGAATGGACAGAGTTCCATTTGTACTGGGACATTCAATAAGTCGATCGGTATGCCCTGCTGGCACATCATCCAGGAGCGAATGTCCCAAAATCGAGGTATTTTAACTTTAGGACCCTGACCTCTGGCCAAGTTAAGCTAATTCATTCGTTCAGGTCTAATGATCAACGATTTCCATCAACATAGGCACTTTGATCGTCCGCAGCCTAATTTCCGGCAGCTTATTCCTGATCCTCCGATTCTTGACCCTGTGATCCGGCAACAGCGTCTAACTGAGGAATCTGGACGCCGTGCCCATGCTAGAGCACACAACAGGCAGCAGGCCGCTCAAACTGGCCGTATCCTTTCCCAACACGAGACCTTGCAACCGGTATTACGATACTTCTCTGCTTGTGTTGAGTTAGAACACGACAAGATAAGATGTCAAGGTTGTCGGGCAACAGGCCATATTCGAAGTCATTGCCCTAACATCTTAGTGTGGTCATAATCGTTAGGCTGAAAGACGTATTTTATGTTCGTCATAATTTTATGGGTCCTGTTTTCTTTTTCAGGGATTAGAGTCAATTAAACATTTTATAATTAGAAAAAATCTATTCTTGTCCCAAATTTAGTAGCAGATCAAAATAACCAGGCAGAATAGTTTTTACAGGGGGGGTACTTCCCATATCCAAAAGGGGGGACTGCGCATATCACGACTCTCTAGTAGAGCAAGTAGGCAAGAGTGGGATGAAATGATATCAACACTTTAGCATGATGGTTATATAATATAATTTGTTGGGAGCATCCTGTAACTAATATGTATATTCCCTGTAATAAACTGGGATATATCCCTACTTTTACATTTCGATCACCGAGTAAAAGATGCCCCTGAGGCCCTGTACTCTCATACATGGGTCCGGAATGTCAAAAGGGTATTCCCTGTCCATTGGGCATTGTATAGGGTCTACCCCTAGTAATATCTACGGGCTAATTTACAGTAATTATCCATTCTTCTGACATAACGCCTGCTCTTCATCCAGTCACCCAACGAGAATATATCGCCGACGTCTAGTTTTACACCAATCAAAAATCCGAGCGTCTAACAATGAATCGTTGTTGAAAGTGAGGCATGCTTTAATTGACCCTAACGCTATATATCGTACCAATTGTAGCGATAGATGAACAGCGAGGAAACATCTCCTACGAGGCGTAGCTATTCGAAAAGAGCTACAGCAGATAAGTGCCTTCAGGTCATTCTTTACTGGATTTGGAAAGATCTCAGCTAAATAACTCCAGGTAATTACTTTACACAATGCTGGCCACGAACGAGGCGAAATTGTATCTATCCTCGACTTGAGCTACAAACAAGTTATTCACATCATCAGTAGAGGCACTACTTCTCCCAAAAGAAATCCGGGTGGAAAACGAAAACTGGATCAGGCCCAAGCTGATGAGCTAGAAACTTTTTTGCGACTCTCTCGAAGGAATCGCCAGATTACGTATATAGAGCTTGCCATGGAGATTAGTTGCTGGGGTGCTGGGGTTTATGCGATCAGAAGTGCGCTCAAAGATAGAGGTTACTCCAGGAGTTTGTCTCGAGCAAAGCCACCCATATCCGAGGTCAACATGATAAAAAGGTTAGAGTGGGCTCTAAATCAACGTCACTGGACCATTGACGATTGGAGTCAGATCCTTTGGAGCGACGAGACATGGGTAACAGATGGTATACATTGAGATGCCTACATAACGAGAAAGGTTTGTAGCGCTTGTCATCAGCTAGGATTTAGATGGCTAATAATATACAGCCTAGTGACGAGCTTGAATACACCTGCCTCGTCGACAAGACTAGAAAGAGCACAGCCTGGATGTTCTGGGGGAGTTTTCACGGAACTCAGAAAGGGACATGCTTATTCTGGGAAAAAAATTGGGGTTCAATAACAGGGCCGAGTTATTGCGAACACATTGTTCCCCATGTGGCTGACTACATGGAGGTGAATCCTGAATTGCAATTCATGCAAGATAATGCACCGCCACATAAAGCGGCCTTCATTCGGGAAAGTTTAAGGGTTAAAAATATTGAGCCCATAAACTGGCCTCCTTACTCCCAGACCTCAACCCTATTGAGGCTGTGTGGAGCGAGATGAAGGATTATATTGAAAATCAATATCCTGAACTCGAGGATGGGCGGGAGCGGTCTTCGGCTGAGTTTCGCATTAACATACTGGAAGCATGGGATTCTATAAGTCATAACTCTTTGCAGTATCTCATCGGAAGTATGTCGGCGCGATGTCAGGCGGTGATTGTAGCTGGTGGGGGAGCTACGAGATTTTGAAGATTTATTTTTACGGCTAGTCACTAGCTTTAACCTTAGTCGTATTTAGCGCGTAATCTGCTATAAAATTTACCAGATTAAGCTTAGTTTCATGAAAGCTCCAAGGTCCTCCCTTTTGACATTCGCGATTTCGAGTACACGTAATACACACAAATTTTCGAGTATCCCTTCCATAGTGGGCCTAAATAAATATTATTTATAGAAATTTGCATGGCGAGACCCTGGTCAAAAAGTGGGTTTGACATTCAGCACCCATCAACGAGAGTACATTCGTGGAACGGCTCCACCCCAGTCGATCAGTTTTTTGTTTCAGGGTTTTCCTGTCGAAAGGTCACATCTGGATTGGCTGTCAAGGAGGGCAGTTGGTAATTGAGAAACTACGGGATCAGTGACCCAGGACCGATGGTCGAAAGATGGAATTGGCTCGGGGAATTTCATGGGGAGTGGGTGGGGAAGGATCATCTACTCGGTTGGAATCTTTTGGGAGACTGACGCGTCGGGTAGCCGTAGATAGGCTGAGCTAACCGGTACTTGATCCATAGGTTTGTGTGCTGTGCACCGGCATGACGTAGTGAGTAATAAAAAAATTAAAAAACCATGTTATGCAAAATGATGATAGACGACTAACATTGATAGATGATGTTACGGCGAGACTCGGAAGGGATATTTTTTTTTTTTTTAAATCATTTTTTTTTTCGTATGCAGCCTGAGGCTATGACGCGAATGATTACGGAAGATATGTATGTGACGCAGAATAACTCTGCTTGACGTTTGGAACACTCATACTCAGATTTCATTTGCAGATACCACTACGAGAATAACGCCTTACGACATGTACCCTCTTCCGTGAATACCCACCACAGGGAAAAGCGGGAAAAACCTGTTGCTATCTGAGTATGCTTTCGTCATTCTACGAATACAGTATCACCGCGAGAGAAGTGGTATGAGGGTCTTGCTGGATTCGAACCAGCTTTCTCCTGTCTCAAGTGGGGCATGTGTCCAAGCTACCCAGATTCTACTTAGAAGAACGGCCCGGATAGTGTACCACTGCACCATCCGACCCCGGAAGGGAGATTAAATCGCCGTCTTCGAGGGGTGATAGGTGAGCCACCGTTCGAAAGGGGGAATAAAAGAAGAGTTTAAGATAGAGGATAAGATAAGGTAAACGTAAGGATGAAAATAAGATAAGTAAAGATTAAAATCAAGTTTAGAAGATCTGTGGATGAGACCGACAGAGGAGGTAATGGATAAAACCACTAATTGATAGATATGTAGAAAGAATACAAATTGCGAAGCTGAAGTTACATAGTGTCCTTCTCGTCTTCTTATTTATGAAGGTGCGCCGACTCTTCCGACAAATAAACAATAACAGACCATCAATAATTACAAGATATTTCGAAATACTAAGCTCCATTCTCATAAGCCGACGCTCCCGAAACCAATTTCAAAAATCATGCACCGATACTCCCGAGAGCCAATCTAATATTCCCTGATCCATTAGGCTCGATATATCTTCATTAAAATTATAACAGATGATTTGCGCCATTTTTTACGGATCCAGGTCTCATTTTGATTCCAACGTGTACATGCCATTTGTTGGCTAAGCAAAGATACTGTACTGTCAGGTTTGGAGTTTGTAAAAAGAGAAACTTTGCACCTTGACAAGCGAATTCGGGATCAAGGGAGAGGGTAGATTACAAAGGGGAATCTTAGGAAGTCTCAATTGGGCGAATATAAGGTAAAATCCATCTGAGTTATAAGGAACCCTACATATTCCAGTTAAACTTTTTTCATGGTTTGAAAATTGACGCTAGTTCATAAAGTTACGATATAAAGCTGATCACAGTTCAGTACCATAAAGCCACGACTAGATTTTCAAGATAGACTATGGGTGGAAGGCGGGGTGACAGATTTTACGGGTCAATCAAATAGAATAGTGAAAAGTGACACCCTCGAGATTTGGCTCTCTTCAATCACTTGTGTAAAATATGTTGCCTGGGATTGAAGGCCTAGGAGTGACATCTTGCCCTGGAATAGAGCAAGTAAAGGAGACTCATTAAGCAAAGGGACTTTCTGATATCTAAGTCTAAGTATTCTGGAAAAAAGTGTTCCTAAAGGGTAAGTCAGCTCGAAATAAAGACAAGTATAGTTTTTAAGGTTCTTTATTATACAAACATGACGTGAACGAGGGTAATTTCGTGGGTGTAACTCGGAGTGAAGGTTACTACTGTATTTTAAACCATCACTGATTTTCTTTTCGATACTTTTCATTCTCGATATCTCTCCAATCTCTCTCCTCAGGCTCTCGTCCATCTGTTACTTTTACGGCACCTGAGAAAGCGGGCTTTCCCGCGTATAGTTGCTGACTTGGGGTTTCAACTCCATCGTCTTTGTTGACTGCGATAGGCTGATTGCCTCTAAACCTTTTTCGCATATCTACCATGCCTCTCTTGCATTGGCCGTAGCCTTTCTTGAGTTGCTGACATTTGATGGGCATAGTTTCAAGTAGAGGCGGGCGCAAGCAATCTGAAGGTTTATTTCGCTGTATCATAACGCAGTCAGAGGATTGGAGACACGCTGCTAGTGCTGCTCCTAAGTACATGTTATTTTAACGCACTTCTATGATTATTGTAGAAATGGAGCATACGAATATCGTTACAAGAAGACGGCATGTTAAGTATTTTTCTATTATTAAATATTTAGTTCTTGTTTGGACTTTCAGTCGTCTGTCGAAAGAGGCGACAAATTAATACAGTAAATGTCAACTAAAGGACGTTTGTCAGACTGCCAGAATGAGGAAGGGGCTTACAGGCTAAGTTTTGTTTAGCAAATGTATTACATATATACAACGCGTGACATCACGTCATCTGCCAGTGAAACTTGGTTGATATAGAGAGTAGTTGTTACGGAGCGTCAATAAATTGCCATGTAATTTAAATTTCTCTCTTGGATGTACGAACGATTGCAACTTTTTACAACTGCCCGTGTATTGCAGATGTTCACTAGAACTTCATTCGAAGCCCACATTGCCTCTTCATTTTACATTTCCCTGTAGCGTTACGACCCTTAATATGGTGCACATCTCATTTGTTGACCGGTTAGACGGGTAAGTACATATGTTCACCACAGCTCTGAGATATCACAACTGACTTCAATTCATAGAGCCGAATACCTAGCTATAATTGGATCATTCATCCTTGTGGGCTTAGAAGCTGTCTTAAGGATACTTACGATAGCCTTGCGTACTTTCTTGCATTCCGCTTCTGATTGATGATTCTAAGATCTTCTTAGCTTATTCTGTTCTACATATTTTATACAGAGCATCAAGACGAATCTTTAACATTTTCGCCACTGGTTCTTTAAGAACAGATTCAGGGAAGATTAGTAAGATTTATATAAATATTTCTTCAGACAAAGACTTACACTTCTTGGAGATCCCTCAAATTTAGTGCGGGATGCTTCTAATTTCCTGGATCTTTGTGCAATCTTCGGGTACTCCGTTGAAGAACATGTTGTGCAAACTGGCGACGGATACATATTAGGAGTGCATCGTCTTGCATCCAGACGGGACGAAGAAGACAATCTGGTTAATCAAAAGAAGACTAGCTCTACAAAAAATGTCGTGTACTTGCATCACGGTTTACTAATGAACTCTGAAGTCTGGGTTTGCTTGACAGAAGCACAGAGATGCCTTCCTTTCATGCTTGTTGATCGAGGATATGACGTCTGGGTAACTATAACCCCATGCATTTATTAACTTAGGCTCATTTTCTACAGGTTGGAAATAACCGAGGAAATAAGTATTCAAAGAAAAGTATACATTATTCTCCCAGCGACATACCTTTCTGGAATTTTTCTATGGATCAATTTGCCTTTCACGATATTCCAGATACTATACAATATATCCTGCAAACTACATCTGCACCATCTCTTTCCTACATTGGCTTTTCACAAGGGACAGCCCAAGCCTTTGCCAGCCTAGCTGTTCATCCAAAACTTAATGATCAAATAAATGTTTTCATAGCTTTAGCCCCAGCAATGTCACCGGCTGGCTTGTCAAACAGAGTAGTTGATGCGCTAATTAAAGCTTCACCTCAAGTTATTTTCTTACTTTTTGGACGTCGGTCATTACTTAGTTCGACAACAATGTGGCAATCTATTCTTTATCCGCCCATATACTGTCGCCTTATTGATATGGCCCTCTCGTTCTTATTTGGTTGGAATGCTCGAAACATATCTGGTAGTCAGAAGCTTGCCGCATATCCACATCTTTATTCTTTTACAAGTACCAAAAGCGTAGTACACTGGTTCCAGATCATAAGAACAAAAAGCTTTCAGATGTATGATGACGAACAATCACATTTTACATCTCTGAGAGGATTATCAAAAACACACACTAAAGTACCTAGATTCCCAACTCGTAATATTAAATCACCCGTCATCCTCATCTACGGCGGCAGTGACTCTTTAGTGGATATCAATGCCATGCTAAAAGAATTACCACCACACACCCTTGCTATTGAGATACCACACTATGAACACCTTGACTTCCTTTGGGCGAGGGACATTGATAATCTTGTCTTTCCTCATGTATTTGACGCACTGGAGACATCCAAAAACCGAGTAAACCTAGCTCCAAAATTTGAAGGACAACGTGGAGGTGAATGTGCAAGTCAATTTTCAAGTCAGGTATCTTCTAACGCTAGCGAAAGGCTTTTAACTTCAGATACTACGAGTGAGGGTGAGAGTTTGTTACCGCGCAGCTCTTCCTCCGTTAGCAGCAATATTCGGTTGAGACGCGAGCCCGATACTTTGAAAACTACAACACCAGAGACAAAGTCTGCCGCAACATTTCAAAGTAATTTACCTCGCCCGTGCAGCAGCGCCCAGAAATATCACAAAAATTGTTCTCAGAATATCTTTTCGAGCGAAGGTACCAGCACCGTTAACATACCGAAGCTTACTTCAGATGTCTCATTGAATAAGGAGCACGTAGCTGTAGCGGCCTCAAGTGGCTTGGGAAAAAGTGAGAACTGTAGCGTAGCCAGTCATGAATTCTTTGATGATAAGAGTCTCAATACTTGCAAAAATATACAGTCTAGTAGTTGTTTGAAGGATATAGGGAGTAGAGCTTGTATTTCTGGTTGTAGTTTTGAACTTATGAACAATTCTGCTATTGACAAGAAAAGGCCAAAAAAGCAGCAAAAAAGGGTGGTACAACATGGGGGTGAAAAAATTATTAAAAATTAGCAAAAAGTTTAATTTCGTTGCACAAATTTCCTCATGCCAAAAGATTCATTTTCTATGTGAGTAACATTCAAATCTGCGTAGCTGAGATTGAATTACTATGGTAGATGGATAATCGGCGGGTATCGTCTACCCCCCTCCTGTTAGGAGGGGGGCGCAGCAAAATGCGACACTTTTTCACACCAAAATTTCACAGATTTCACCAACTTCACCAACTTATTGCTCAACAACGCCACTATAGTTTCGCCTCAAAAGTACAATTTACAGAGAGCTCTTGATGGAATTTTGGATGGCACCTTTCGTTCTGCTCGTCATGATGCGAAAGCTATCGGAGATATCCATTATTCTACCATTACTTTGAACTTCAAAGGAGGGCCTAATCGAATAACTAATTTTTGACTCACAACTACACAATTAGAGAATAATTTTTATAAACTTGGCACTAATAAAGATATTGAGGGTTAATTTCTCAAATAATTACCCACTGGTACCAACTCAAAGTTTACGACGTAGCTCTAGCATCACCAAACGATAACGCTTCTTATATACCTCCCTCTCCGATCTTTCCTGCAACTCCCTGTTCCTTTTGCTCTTAAAGCTCTTCACAATTCTCTTGAAGCGATTTTCGTAGATTTTTAGTCGAGCTTCCATGGCGGCTTCTTCTTTTTCGATATCGTCTTTGTTACGTTGCATAATTCGAAGTCGAGCGTCTCCGGCGTATATCACCCCATAAGCTTGTACCACTCTAGTGCCGGACATACGAGCCTTCTTCGCCGTTTCTTTTGCCATTTTATCATGGAGCTCTTTGACTGCAAGTTTTCCGTCGATCATCAATGCCATTGAGGCTTTATCGCGTTTATACAAAGTTCGAGTGATAGAGGGAGTAATTGGTTTGTCCTCCATAAGATGATCCAGCAGTCGACTTTCTAAGTACTTTGAGTACCTCTGGACCTCAGCAATATTACCAGTAGGTGTAACGCACTCTTTCCAATTGATCTCTCTAGGAGGCGGTGTACAAGGCCGCTCTGGGTGGGAGAATTCATTCATTTTATCAAGAACAACCCCTGGATCGCACGGTCCCAAGCCAGCTTGCCTGAAGGCGAAAGTTATTGTTCTTTTTTTAAACGCTAAATTTCTCGTACGTTGGAGAACTCTAAAAAAGTCTTCTTTGTTGAATTGAAGCCCACGAATGCGAATTTCATCGTCTAAGAGTTCTTGATGATAATGCTTATACTGCTGAAATATACCTATGTCAAGAGGCTGTAAGAGATGCGTTGAATGTGGTGGTAGTAGGAAGGGGAATACTTTATGAGCATCACAGTAATTGATGAACTCAAATGTAAGATGACTACCGTGCCCATCCATTATCAAGAGTCTATTCTCTTCTGGATTCTGGGGACGCGTCAATCTTTCCCAGTGCATGAGCCATCTGTAAGAAAGGTAGTCATTGGTGTATCCCGATTCGCTTTGTGCAAAAAGCACATCGTCATTGAGATCATTGTCGAAATGTTTCTCAAGATAATGCGCTCCCTGAAAAATAATCATGGGATCGATAGTTCTCCCATCGGCAGAAACTGATTCCATGCAAGTAACATATTCTCTATTTTCAGGGTCGTCGAGGTAAACCTGCTTTTGCTCCGCCCATATGAGTACAAGCTGACTACCAAGGCAACCGATGCGAAAGCCAGTCTCGTCAAAATTCCAAATATTTTGTTTTTTTGATTTTCTTTTCATTGCATACGGCCTCAAAACGCCGAAAGTGCTCAACTATTTCAGCCTTTTCAGCAGCCGCCCGACGTGCAGCACCTATCGATCGACTCTTTTTAAATCGATACTTTGGAGTCTTTCTGATAAAGCGCGTAACCCAATCACGTGAAGCTTTTTTGGAAGAGCCAGCATAACGAAGAATTGAATTGGCAGCGAGGCGTATATGCTTATACTTGGCATAACTACCAAGAGTTATACACCGATCACAGTAGCTATTTCTACTTAGCAGAAACAATAAGGGTCAGATCAGACTACCTTTTAAGCGCAATCTCCTGCTCCAAATTCAGTGCCTTGTTATGTCCTCCTGATGTCCCTGTGCGTCGTTTGAGATTGCGAGCAATTGTAGAATGATGGATATCTCCGATAGCTTTCGCAGCATGACGAGCAGAACGAAAGGTACCATCCAAAATTCCATCAAGAGCTCTCTATAAATTGTACTTTTGAGGCGAAACCATTGTGGCGTGGTTGAGCAATAAGTTGGTGAAGTTGGTGAAATCTGTGAAATTTTGGTGTGAAAAAGTGTCGCATTTTGCTGCGCCCCTCTCCTAACAGGAAGGGGGTAGACGATACCCGCCGATTAGAACGTGGAGTCGTGTGAATGTTTCGAGCATGTATCAAACTGCGACAGATTAGTTTCTTCGATAGATTAGATGGCGTAGTGGTGTTTTGCCCGGGCCGCTCTCCAAAGTAATCGGTATAGCCTTGAAACATGCACCTCATTTCAGGCAGGGAACTACAAGTTCAAATTAAGGTATGCATGCAAGCAACACTCTTTCCCGGTCTTTATCTAGCTGAAGGATGTTCAAGATATGTTTGAATTTTTTTGTCGCATTTTTCCTATTAGTTGAAATGCGCAGCCAAGGATTTATGGATCACGAGAAAGTCCCATTTTAGGCGTTATTGCAAATTGAATCTATAATAAGTAACGTCTAAAAAAAGTGCGCAATGAAACCACCACGTTGACTAAATTTTACTATAACTCTGCAACAACTTCTTCAAATTTAAAAATTCTAGCTTCAAATAAAATCTAAGCCATTTCTTGAACAAGTCCATCTTTGTTTTTGTAAAAATAATGATTAATTGTAAGGTTCGCGCTGGTCTTGGCACTTAATGTCTAATGCGCATTTTTAGACGCGTTATTCTAATACTTGGTATGACCCCCTTTGCCTTCTTTACGGCCAGAACCCTTGACAGCATACTCTCAATTAATGTACGACATGAATCTTCAGGTATATTTCGCCAGACGTCGTCTACTTTTTTCATCAATTAATGCATACTTTTCGGCGTTTCCGGGTAATCTCCAAGTCGGCGTTTTACTAGACACCATAGGTGCTCAGTTGGGTTCAGGTCGGGCGATTGAGGGGGCCATTTCATGGTATTTATACCTGTAGTAGCTAGCCAATTCTTTGTGGCCCTAGAAGTATGCTTAGGATCGTTGTCTTGTTGAAAATTACGTTGTTTCTGGCATTGGAAAAGAGCTTACTTGCTATTTCGTCGACTGTTGGGACCAAACAAGTATTCAGAATGCCTATTAGCTGTTCCGAGTTCATCCTTCCAATCACACGACTCATTCCACCGCCGCCAAACCAAGACATACAACCCCATATCATTACGCAACCGCCCCCGAACTTCAGTGTCTCTTCGACAACTTCTGCCGAATAGCTACTTGGATTCCTGGACCAGGCATATTTGATTCCGTCGCTATTGAATCTATTTATCTTCGTCTCATCTGACAAAATAACTCTTTTCCAATCTTCAATAGTACAACTTTCATGTTCTAAAGCCCGATGCAACCGAGCTCTCTTGTGCGCCTTTGACAGCATCGGTTTCTTCACCCTCTTAATAGCCCGGAGACCCTGTTCCCTCAGAGCCAGCCTTACCGTACCAGGAGAAACTTGTCTTCTCGTTCAAGATTGAAAATCTTCGTAGCTTCTACCGCAGTTTTGGTCCCGCCATTAGCCACCAAACGAGCCATGGCTCGCTTGTCTCGACACGTTAACTTCCGTGGTCGTCCCTGCACAGGTTTTGATGTATCATGAGATGTCTTTTTCCGATACCTGGCTACCGTAGACCTATGACAACCCATAATTTTTACTATTCCTAGTTCTTTTTTACCTTCATTGAGTAATATAGTAATGGATAATATCTGGTGCTGTGAAAGTTTTCTCATTGTAAAAAAAACAGAGAATATTGAAATCAACAAGTTTGGGAATGATACAAAAGCATATCGAATACTTATATACAATCGTCCCTCTCTAACTCGATAGTGGGTCCCGGTATAAGTGTTAAAAATTTTCATTGTAATTCAACCATTTACATTTGTAATACTTACCCCTGCATGCAAAATGACCTGTAAGGGTAAGTGTTGCAAATATAAAAGTCCAAGTTACGATAAATCTTTTCAACATTTATACCGGGACCACTATCGACTTAGAGAGGGACGACTATAGATCAAAAAATTGAAGTTTACAGCATAATTGTCTGTTAACGCAGGTTCTACCATGTGGTGAAATGATACGTCAAAAAGTGCGCAATAGACATTAAGTGCCAAGACCAGCGTAAACATTACATTTAATCATTAATTTTTACAAAACAAAGGTGGAAATATTCAAGAAATGGCTTAGATTTTATTTGAACGTAGAATTTTTAAATTTGAAGAAGTTGTTGGAGAGTTATAGTAAAATTTAGTCAAAGTTGTGGTTTCATTGCGCACTTTTTTAAGACGCTACTGTATGATTAGTCGGTTGGCGGTCTGTGGTCGGTGGTCGGTGGTCGGTGTTTTTTTTATTGAATTTAAGCTCAAGGCTAAGCCCTTTTTCCCTCTTGGGTCATGGACTGGTGTACACGGCTAAGATCATGTCTAA
The DNA here is from genome assembly GCA_028751805.1 of Podosphaera xanthii. Taxonomy (NCBI): domain Eukaryota; kingdom Fungi; phylum Ascomycota; class Leotiomycetes; order Helotiales; family Erysiphaceae; genus Podosphaera; species Podosphaera xanthii. The sequence goes on along the minus strand of JAPWIX010000001.1, from coordinate 3,616,876 downwards.
GACACGCCTAACTCGGTCCCACCGCGTGAACCGCTACACAAATAGTAGCTAGTTATATACAATTAACACAAACCCAGCCCAACTCCAAAGTCAGACACCTACTTCCCCCAACATATGAAAAACAAAATATATCAATTTATAATCTAGAAAGCGCAACTTCTCATTCCGTTTTCTTTCATGTCATGCCTTTAGCGATAACTAATTGATTCGATCCCCGCTGAGAGCAGTAGATTGACCAGCAGTTTGACTGTTGAAACAGCCAGTTTCCTGCGCAAATATGGTAAAGCTCCTGAGGCATTTGGGCCCAAGAAGCTTGTTGACGAAGTCGTTGTGAGACATTGATCTCCTAAGCTTACGCGTGATATTCGCATGAAGCCTACAGTGAATAAAATGGGTTGGAGTTGTTTCCTCCCCGCATGTACACTCCGTGGGAGCGTCTGAAAATTGAAAACGGCGATAATATGCTGCAAAGTTACCATGACCTGTACGGGCTGCGATCAATTCGCGGAGTAACTGCCGTGGGAGAGCCAGTTCTGGGGGTTTGCGTCGTCGCATGAGCAAGTCTAGTTCCCGATATCTAGACGGGCAAGCTTCTTCCCACCAGTCGTCAAGGAGCGCCTGTCGTCGCTGATTCATAAGTCGTCGAAGGTATGCTAGGGTAAGTAGTCCCGGCTTTATTTCCAGGTTCGGCAACCCTCTCAGGGCGGATCTAGCTTTGGAGTCCGCTTCAACGTTCCCCTGAATCCCTGAGTGACCAGGCACCCATTTTACAAATACTTCAGCTGTCTTAGATAACGCATGAAAGCTACGTACGTCTTTGAGGCTGAAAGATGAGGTACCTGTAATTAATATTTTTACCGCTTGTTGGCTATCCAACAAGACGTGGATACGCTGCTTTGTATCCCCAAATTTCCGTTGTTCTTCCTCAACGAAACTCAGGGCAGCCTCTAGAGCATTTTTAGCCCCTATAATCTCTGCATCTAGGACTTCTCCCCCATGTGCAATGCCACTGCCTCGGAAGAAGGTTGTCCCTTCTCTTTTTAGGACAAAGCCCCAAGCAGAGCGTCCGTGTCCTTCCGATGATCCATCTGCATACACGCAAATCTCTCTTCTAGGAACGTTTTTGATCCACCGTGTGCAGGCCTCTGTTTCTGTCTCCCTTGTTCCCGGTGCGGGGACGTAAATTGGAGTAGGTATGATATCAGGTGCCTCTGATTCCGGTAGCTGTTGGAAGGCACGTTGGACGCGCGACATCTGAAGCTCTGGTCTCGCGGACCCTTTTTTCTTTTTCTTGTATTTCTGAGTTCCCACGTTTGGGCACACAGATGCCCTACTTCTCAAAGGGTGTTGTTTATCGAGAGATTTAAGCCTAGCTGCAACTCGAATTCGGTTACCCTCGAGCAGAATGTTTGCTGGTAGTATTCCTGCTTCTCTATGCAGGACAGAGTTTGGTGTGGTCCTCATAACAGGTAATGCAGCGCGCAGGCCCGTCAGAATTTCTTTATTGATCATGCTACACATGTTAGTAGTGGAAGGAGTACTTATCCCCCTTAGCGTAGGTCGTTTTAGGCCTGGCCACCAAACATCTGATCCAAAAGTCGCTACTGGGACAATGCATGCATCTACAGCTCTGACCAATGGCATCGGTGCTGCTCCACGGTAGGCGGAGTTAAAACGTCACATATGTTGAGCCACTTTCATAGCATTACCACACCATTGGGTGACGTGATACTGGAAGTTGAGGCGTGGATCGAGATGGACTCTGAGCCAGCGAATATGTTCGGCTGGTTCGACAGGCGTGCCATTCACGTTGACGACTGCTGCTGTTTCACGGCGACGTCCTGGGAATTGTATAACCTCTGTCTTCTCGGAGTCGAAAGCTACAGCGTTATTTCGTGCCCATTCAAAAAGATGATCCACCTCGCGCTGAGCTGCTGCAGCGGACTCAGCAATAGTAGGGCCAAATCCTAAGATACCAGAGTCGTCTGCATAGCTAAACCATAGATGTGAGTTGCCGCTACGCATGGGTTCCGCCATGTAGAGGAGAAACAAGAGTGGAGAGATTGGTGAGCCCTGAGGTACACCGCAGACTAGCTCTCTCTGAGTAGTTATCCCTCCAGGGTAACGAACTTGAACCCTTCGGTGTGCTAGAAATGAAGTCGTCCATTGAAGGATGTGACTGGGTCATCCCTATTCTTGCATTCTGGTCACTAGTCGATTGTGGAGGACTGCGTCAAACGCTCCTTGGACGTCAAGTGTAATAAATGTGGCAGCCCACCTTTGTGAGTGAGCTTCTTCGACATCGTGCACGACACAAGATACAAGATCAGTCGCTGATCTTTTCGGGAGTGCACCAAATTATTGTTTGCCAACCACGTCGTGAGTGATCGCAAGATGTGCCATGCGTCTAGCTAAAAGCCTCTCTAATCCCTTTCCCAAGCATGAGAGGAGAGCAATTGGTCTCCAGCCTTTGACTGTGGTTGGATCTCGATTGGCCTTTTGGAGGAGTACAACTTCCGCCAACTTGAAGCAAGTTAGATGTGTTCCAAGCCGAATGCAGGCTTGAAATAGTAGGGTCACATAGGGTCCAATAGTCTTCCAGCAGGCTGTAAGAAGTTCTACTGAGATTCCATCTGCACCTGGTGCTGTGTTACCGCAGCCAATTGTGCAAACGCGGACTTCTTCCTCGGATACATTATCATTCCAAGGGATACAACTCTCATTTACGCTGGTGCATGGTGGAAGGTCGTCTGTCGCCTTGTGCCAAGCGAGGAGAGCATCTCGCAGGATTGTTGCCCGTTCTGCTTGATCTGAAACAAGTCGTCTGTTAAAGTTGAGTGGGGGAGGGATATTTGCTTGTCGAGGATTTAAACAACGCATCAACTTAAATATTTCTCCCGAGGTAGTCATGGACTCGACCTTACGCGTCAGGTGTTCTTTTTTAGCGTTGCTAATTGTCGCTCGTAAATTCTTCGCACAAACTGCACGTTCTAGGGGCGAGGGGGCTTTTCGGTATTCTGCATGGGCAGTCTTGCACTGGGGCGTCCACCAAGGAGCAGATTTACCACTACCATTTTTGGCTCGGGTCCCTGTCGCTTTGATCGCGTTAGAGAGATGGAAACACAGATCTTCGGCGTATGCTTCGACTTTCTCTATGGAATCGAGTTGCGGCGGTGGATGTACCCATTGCGCAATGGCTAAGGCATACCTAGGTAGATTTTCTCTTCGCACTCTTATCTTGGGAGGCTCACTATTCACAGCCGCGGTAGCGATAGGTATTTGGCCACGGATGGGAAGGTGGTCACTGGTTACGCATTAGCTGTGGTGGACCCAAGCACGGGCGCCGCTGACATTGGTCCAGGTAAGATCGAGTGTATTACCTGCTCGATGTGTGGGTTCGCCGACAATTAGACAAGTAAGATTGTGACTTTCGGCCCATCTTTCTATCTCTTCGCCCTGTCCATAGGGTCGAGTCGTTCCTGGTTGCCAGGCCCAGTGCACGGCGTTAAAGTTACCGGCTGCTACCGAGTTCTGAGGGGGGAGCCAGCTGACTAGGGGACGGATGGCTGTTGAGTTGTTTGGCGCCTTGTAAACATTGCAAAAGGTAATTCCGTTGACAACTACCCAGCAGTAGTCTCCGGTTGGCGTTGCACAGGGAAATATCTGTATGGCTGATAATATCCTGTTACTCTTTCGCGTGTAAGTCACAGCCCTTGGTCTAACATCTACGCCACCAGTGGGAGTGTGACAGATATATCCAGGGTGTGACTTGGTAGTCTTTGTGCGCTTTTGCCACAAAGGCTCCTGTATCAGCAAGACATCCACGCCTAGCACATAAGCTCAGGAAAGCGCGATGTCGTGTGCTGAGCCTCCTCTACCTATATTGATTGACATAAAACTTAGTGTAGGAGGGAGGCGGGAAGGGTCACTTGGTGTGCCCTTCATATTTGCTCTTCGGAGTTGGCCTCTCCAGTTGGCGCGGCGTCAGTAGAGGCTGTATCTATCATAAGCACGTCAAACGTGTTGACTGACTTGACTCCCGCGGGGCTTGCTGGGGTGTGTTCCATGGCTGCTGTGGCTACTGTAGCTGCTGCTTCTGCACGTCGAACTGCTGCTTTGGCTCGGGCTACTGCTGCAAACTCACGCTGACTGGCCTGTCGGATAGTTACGAGTTGTTCCTTAGTGACTGGTCCAGATCGGGTTGGGCAAGCCAAGCAGTTGCGGCTATCGGATCGATGAGGGCCCCCACAGTTTCGGCATTTTGTGTGGGCCTTGCATTTGGCGGTAGAATGCATCTTTGAGGAGCAGTTCCAGCAGGCCGGTGCACGGGAGCATCCTCGAGTACTATGGAAGTCTAAGCAGCGTTTACATTGCTGCACACTCCGTTGAGGGTTATGTTGCACTGCAATTCCAGATTCGTCAAATAGACGGAAGCCGGGTCGAGGCGCAGAGGCTTTCTCAAAATATGCCAGCCATGACTGGTGGGGGGTTCCAAGGCGACTTTTCCCGTGCGGTCGGACCTTGGAAGGGACTGTATTGGTGACCCTTGTTATTTCATCCGAGACCATTTCTTCCGTGATGTGGACTCTGCCGAGAACAGATATAATGGCTACAGGAACCGTTGAGATCCGTAAAACAACCAGATCAGACACTTTTTCCAACTTAGCTTCCAGGGGAGTGAAAGCCTTCGCCGAATCTATCAAGGTCTGGCGGGTATCAGCGTCTTTTGCTCGAAGCGCGAAGCCAGTGGGGACACGATGAACGTGCTCGATGGTGGAGAGTGGGAGACCAAGATGTTGGGCCACAGCCTCTCGAACGCCTTCTGGGGAAAGTTGGCGCCAGTCGTGGCTTTTTCCGAGACGAAGAAAGATTCTCTCATCCTGCTGGGTGGGGACTTTGGGTCTGGCCAGTGCTCGGGGTGGGTTGGGTTGCTTCAGTCGAGCGTGTCCAAGATTTGTCGAGGTAGACGTCTTATTTTTTCCTCTCCCTGTGATTGTAGCCCATGTTGCCTTTGCCACTGGCTCTACAACCGATGGTTGGGAGACTTGGATGGGCTGGCGGTAAGGCGAGCCGGCAGGGGGGTTTTCCCAAAAACTAACGTTACTTGCTGGGCGTGAGGGTAGGGTCAGTACTGTTGATCCAGAACCAGTCGACAAATATTGAGCTATAGCCGCTCGGAGATAGACTTTCATTGAGTCTATAAATTGCTTGTTCTGGCCATTGGACAGAGGAGAGAGGGCGTTTTCTACACCGACAATAGCAGCAGTGCAGAGAGCTATATTGGAGGCCGTTTGTGTTGCACGACGCTCTTCGGCTTCTAGGTAGGCGCGAAGTTCATGTGGTATAGTATTTGCCTTCGATGGGTTCGAGCTAGACTGGGCGGTGTCTACTTTTCCTGTCGATTGCTTGGTACTACCCGTAACTATCCTTACAGTCCTAGGTGTTGCAATGCGTCTTGGCGTTGCCGTTGTTGTATCAATTTCTTTAGCAGATGCGTTTGCCAGGTGTGTCGTATCTGTAGAAGCTAACATTTTCCCTTTGGAGCTATTGGAGGCCCCTGGAACTTGTTGCGAAGGTTCCTTATTCTCAGAAACTTGGTTGGTGGAACTGCTAATTTCAGTATCAGTCATCTCTGTATCGGGAAGGTGTATGTCCTTCCCTTGGGTAAAGGCCTCAGACGCATTTGCGCTTGTAATTTTATGCGCGAGGCCTTTGATTTTTGAGGTTTTGCTTGTCTTTCCTTTGCAAATAGCCGTAGATACTGGCTTACTAGCAGAAGAGTTCGGGTTGCTTGGTGTTGGGACTGGCTGATTTTTTGTCCTCTCCGGAGGCATCCTGGGGAGCCTTTCGGCGGTTTACAACGAGAAGATACAGGCGTATCAGTGAATTTGAAGGGGAAGGAAGGGAAAAATGGGCATGTAGGGCACTCTTCTCGAATTGGTTGTTTTATTGTTTGTTATTTAACGTCTAACTTATGGTAAAATACACTAGTCCCAAATTGGATAGGACGCCAGAGCTTACTGCTCCGGATGCCTGAAGCCCCCGACTCCCCCAAACTAGAGAGGAGACCTGAGATGATTTGCGCTGACAAGTGACTTGAACCATCACCTTTCCGACAACGTTGTTAGTCCACATTAGAGGGAATAATTCCATGGAGAGATGATACTCCCGTAATACGATAAAAAGAGAGAGGAAAGGAAAGAAAAGAAAAAAAAAAAAAAAAAAAGAAATAGCCCCCAAGACTCCATTTTGCGCCATCGGTATAAGAAGTTATGAAACTAGTCCACAGTCGTATGTTCAATTTTATGGTTTGGCTACTGCTAGCCGCCCATGATTGTCGAGTCTGGAGGGATTCTAGGACAGATTTCGGTGAAGAGTTTCGACTCTTCCAGCTATTTAGTAAGTTTTGAAGCTCCAGTGGGAGTCCCGAGAAGGAAGATGGCTTTGCCTGGGCAGCCTCTGGGTGGCTTTGGAAGCCAAACTGTATTCAGCCTGCAGTTTATGGAGTGTAATAGCGATTTGGATTCGTTGCAGCTGCATGTTTTGTGCGCGGAATCGTGTTCAAAGCGGGCATGATATGATGCGAAGTCTCCATGTCCGGAGCGTGCAGCATATATGTGAGCGACTTGTTGTCGCGGTAGTGACAGCTCCGCGGGGCAGCCCGCGAGGAAGTCAATTTCCAGGTCCTGGTACGATTTAGGAGCGTTTTGTAATCAATAATCCTTATAGGCTCCTGATTTCGAATTACTGACCCAAATTTTGGCAGAGGCAAATGTGAGCGGGGAAGGTGGGGGCGGTGGCGGTGGCATATTCATAGCTTCTTTCGCGGCTGCATCAGCTAGAGTGTTACCAGGGATTCCAGAGTGACCTGGAATCCAATGAACCTTGACTCCACCTGGTAGGACATGAGGAAGGCGCGAGCGATGAGGCCACTCTCGCGCTTTAGATGCGAACCTGGAGAAGATTTCTTGAGAAGAACAGGTGGGGGTCGAAAGGAGCTGTCGGGCAACATCCAAATTGTCTAGAAGTACCAAGAGGTTACTTGCGAATCGTGCCGAGGGAAGGTCTACCGCTATCTATAAGGCAGTTAAGGCAGCAGCAGCTTCCGCATCAAAGATCTCGAGTGAAGGGCTAAGAGGTATACGTTTCTGGTAGATCAAGCGACCTGCTTGGAGGATGGCAACTCCGCCCCCGACGCGAGGGCCGGAAACAGAATCTAGACGACTCCCGTCTGAGTAAATTACCATATCTTGTGAGGGAATGCCTTCAGGAAGGCGACGTGGGGTCCTGGTAACTCGTCTGGTCCTGGAGCACCAGCTCTCCTTAGCTTGCCAAGGAGGGTCGACCAGGGGATCTAGATACTCTGTGGGCTGGAGATTCAGGGCCCAACCTGAAAGGCGCGAGACACGTCTTTGCTGGCTTAAGATCCACATGTTACGGCGGCGGAGGGGGTGCCGTGGATCTAGGCAATGTATGCGGAGGACTGCCTGGTGGATTTTTGAATCCAATGCAATTTCCGGAGGGGGGAGACCTGCTTCTCTATATAGTGCGGCGGCTGGGGTTGTTTGATAGACAGGAAGAATGGCTCTAGCGCTGGTTCTTACAACTTTTTGGAGGAGAGAGAGATGACCATTCACTAAGTTTGAAACGGTCCTGGTCGGATGAATAGAGCGCGTTATGCGTGGCCACCATGTCTCGGCCCCATAATAAGCGATGGGTAGTACGCAGGCGGTGACTGCTTGGCGTAGTAGTTTGGGAAGGGCGCCCCGAAGTGTATTGCCGAGGCTGCGGAGCGCGTTTGCCACAACTAAGGCTTTGTTCGCAAGAAATCGGAGATGCCATTTAAAAGAGAGTGCTTTATCAAAATACACCCCAAGCCATCTGGTATAGGGACGGTTTGTCTTTTCTGATACAGAGAAGTCGCCGTGCGTGACCGATGGGGTGTTATCCGGGTTCTTATCAGCGCGTTTTCGTGGGAAATGCTGAAGCTCTGCTTTGGCCGGGTCGAAAGTGATACCTTCATCTAGCCCCCAATCCAAAGCTTCTTTTAGTGCTTTAGCTGGGGAGATGCAGTTATCGTGTAACGACTTTTGTGTCTCGAGAATTGCGATATCGTCTGCATACCCAAACCTCCGGGAGATACTTCCCATTTTGAACAAAGGGGATATGTAGAGCATGAAGAGGATGGGAGATACGGGGGAGCCCTGGGGAAGACCACAGTTGATCGGTTGGAGAGGTCCTAGCTCGCCGTCGAGGCGAATTTGTACTGAGCGGTTGGTGGAAAAGGAGGCTACCCAGTTGACAAGTAACACTGGCCAGCCTTGCTCCCGCATACGTTAGGCAAGTCGGCCTGGAAGGACAGCGTCAAAAGCACCTTTAACATCGAGTGTCAGCATGCTAGCGGTAAGTTCCTCGCTTAGAGCTCTTTCGACGTCATGGGTAAGACAGGTAGTAAGGTCAACAGCAAATCTTCCCGGGAGGGCGCCAAACTGCTGGGTGGTTAGTATCTTATTACGCTCCGCGATCCAAGCTATGCGTTTGGCAATTAGTCGCTCTAACCCCTTACCAAGTAGGGAGAGGAGTGCTATCAGACGATATGAGTGAGGAGAAGATAGATCTGCTTTGTTTGGCTTCTGAAGCATAATTACTACAGCCTGTCGAAAGCAGATCGGATGATGGCCGAGAGATAGACATCTGTCGAAGAGTGAATAGACATAATCCCCGATTAGAGGCTAAGCTATACGGAGGATGGCAGTTGGGATCTCGTCAGCTCCAGGAGCCGTGTTTCCTGCTTTGAGAATTGCCTCCCGAACTTCGTCCCGACAGAGTGGAGGGAATGAGATTGAACGAGTTGCAACTGTCGAAGTATCTAGAGGGATATCACCCGCTACAGCCAGGTTTGTGAGTAAATTACCAAGCAGAATTTCTCTTTTGTCAGGCAGGGAGGTCGCAGGGGGCCTTTCCAAGAGCCTGGGGTCTTTGAGAGTGGTGGATCGGAAGTTACCAGTGGACTTGTGCCATTTCGTTAAAGCAAAGATATCCTTACCCGAAGTGGCTGCGGCAATCTTATTGGTGAAGTATGCTTTCTTCGCTCTTGCAATCGTGCAACGATACTCGTTTCACTCTCTGATGGCTTCATCTTCTGTCATGGGGCCTCTGCAGACCTTCTTTTACCTTTGGCGGGCAAGTTTGCATGACATGTTCCACCAAGCGTTACCCTTACCATGGCCGAGAGAGCAGCCTGCTGCGCCAGCATATGCTGTGCGGATTGCTTCTGTCAGCTCCGTGGCGCACCTATCTATCGAATCTCGGGTAGAAGCCAGGGAAATTGGACTAAGACCTTCAAACATGGTAGAGAGGAGCCGTAGGAATAGTTCTTGGTTCAATGTGTCGAGTCTGAGTCTGGGGAGGGGTTCCGTATAGCCTTCCCAGTCAACTAAGATGAGGGATGTCGCATGGTCTGACGTTGTGTCTAGGTGTGGGGCTAGGGTGCACTTCGTCGTCTGGACTAAGGGGCCTGAACCAAAAACTAGGTCGAGCACATTGCCACGGTCGTGTGTTGCTATATCTCGAGGGGATAGGAGAGAAAGGCTACTTTTATCTAATCATTCTGTGAGCTTTTCGGCGCCAGGAGAAGGACTACGCGGCCATGATGGTTGCCATCTCATATGGTGTAGGTTAAAATCTCCAGAGAGAAGCAGATTGGCTTTAAATGGAAGGGGGAGGGAGTATAGGGAGTCTAGAACACTGTCGCTGGCAGAGCTAGCAGGAGCGTTATAGACGTTGACAATGTGTAACGATTTACCTGAGGGTGATCGGATTTTGAGGAGAAGCAGGTCGCTGGAAAGTGCAGTGTAACCCTGTTCTGAGCGGAGACGGGCGTTTTTTCGCGCATAGGACATAACCCTAGGTCGTGAAGATGTCCAGTCATTAGTTGGAGAGAATGTTTCGAAGCAGGGGTGGTGTTTTGTGATGCGCCTGGCGCGGTCCCTGTAGATGTATGGTTCCTGAATAAGAACTACATCTGCTGAGCTTGAGTAAGCTTCGTTCAAAGCAATTTCGTGGGCTGGGGCGCCTCTTCCGACGTTTACAGAGAGGATCTTTAGCGGCGGTGTTTCACATATAAGTTTACTTGTGTCAGTCATGAAGTTTCCATCTGATCATTGCGCGGCTTCTCTAAAACGAGAACTTCATAGGGATTGTTTGCGGTGCTAGTTGACGATGCTGATTCTGTGTTTGTTGTTGCGCTACTGTCGGTTGTTGTCTGAGCGGGGTTGGTCTTGTGATTGATACAGCCCGCTTCGGCCTGCTTACGTAGGCGTGCCGCAGCGTAAGCGCTGCGAATTGATCTAACTTGTGCCTTGGTCATGGGCGGTACTGCGGCCTTAGGTCTTAGTTCGCATGAACTATCATTCGCAGGGTGTGGGCCATGACAGTTGATACAGCGATTGGGGCAGATGTACTCAGCACCCGTGGCCGCACAATTGTTGCTATGCTGTTTTTCGGAGTGGTTGGAGGAGCCACAGAGGCGGCATTTGGGGTCGGAAGCGCAGACGCGAGTGTTGTGCCAGAGCCAGCACCGGTTGCACTGAGCTACAGTACGGCGTCTGGGAAGAGGTTTTGCCTGTGTGCGACAGCCAAAAAGGAAGAGAGTGTGCGGGAGGCGCTGGTGGGATTCAGGAAAGCGGGCAATCCACGCTGTTGAGGAAGAAGTTGGGTTAGCATCGTTGTTGCGTGATGCTTGGATGACCATTGGTGTAACTCCAGCTGCTGCGGAGAGAGCTTAGTGCATGGCGACGGTCGAGATAGGTTCTAGGCAGTATTTCCATTCATCGTTAATAAGTTTGACAGCACCATAGCTGCGGGGTACATTCTCGATTCGGTAAGAGAACCATGGTTCCGCATTCTCAACCGGGGCATCTCCGAAGAGGCTAACTTTCGCTAATTTTTCCTTGAGTTTCGCAGTTTGTCCATCTTTGGGGCAGAGGGCAAAGCCGGTCTTGATTGTCAGAAACAGGTCTGTTAGGGCCTAATTACAACTGTCAGGCTAATTATCACGTGACATTATAGTCCTGCTTCCATTAATTTTGCCATGCTTCCATGATCTGAGCGGATTATGTAAAGCCCTATTCTTTGTAGTTCTATCAAATATATTTGTACATTATCTAGAAGGTTCTCTGGAAGGCTTGGATTACTATATGGATTCTAGAAGATTCTGCTGAATTAGCTAAGAGATAGAGGTCCGGGCCTCCTTGGTGTATAAGTAGCAGTCTTCCCTTGCTCTCAGCACTCTTCAGTTCTGAGTCTTGTTATCTTAGATTATTCTTAGCCTCTTGAATATTATCTTGTCCTGATTATCTTGTCCTTGCCATTGCTCTTGTCCAAGTCCACAGCCATTACATTGATAGGCTATACGTTAGTGAGTATTGTGCTTTCGTTCCCTAGCAAGGTTTTAAGGCGGGACTGGATCGAGTAGGCAGAAAGTTCCCGGATTTTGTCGCCCTCAGGAATACGCAAAAAGAGACGGTCGTCCTGACGGTCAGGTTGGGGTTGCGTCTTTGTACCAGGGCGAGATATTGTGGGCGTGTTAGTGCCCCGAGGTGCCCGCTTGGCAGGAGCCTGACGTGTAACACTGGCGAATGTTGGCGGATTAGTGTCGCGAATAGCGCTGTTGAGAGTTGAGACAGGGGCTGGCTTATCGCAGATGTAGGCGTCGAAGTGGCTAGCTGCAACTTTTGCAAGATCTTGGCAGAAGCTCTTGAAAGCTAAATACTGTCTTTCGGGCAGGGTGCCGTGGCTGGCTGAGCTGCAGTGATTGTCGATTGCTGATGAGATCTTTCCGAATAGGGCCTCAGCTTCCTTCGTTCGGGTTGAAACTGAGCTAATGCTGTTGGAAAGCGCTGCTTGAATGGGGCCTGCAGGTTCTGGATCTGGGAATGGGTTGTCGTCAGGCGCTTCGTCGTATTCTAGGGTGTCGACATCTATACTAGTCTGTTGGCTGAGATCAGGAAGATCCCAGTTTACACAGTGATTTGGAGTTATTATGGGATCTTGAGTGACGCTCCCCATTTCCGGGGGGCTCTATCCGGGCGCGCAGAGCGCGAGGGACGTGTTTGAGCTGATGGAAGCGTTGTAATTGAGGGTGGTTTTTGCTGCGATTTCCGATGATTTAATAAGGACGATTTTTTGTGTGTGTGTGGTTCTTGTAGTGGGCGCCAGGGTGAAAGCTGGAGCGGAATGATTCTGTTGGTTGCTCAGGTTTACATTTATTTTATTTATTTATTTAAGTGTTTTTATATGTCTACCGGGCTAAGATTATGTACAAGCCCCATTCCTAGGGGGACACGGTGACTGTAAGGTATAAAGAAAGGAGGAAAGGGTAGCCAAAAGCTAAGAAGGTAGAGAAGAGGAACTGTGAGCGCTGTACAGCGAAACCTCACAAAGAGCTATGTTATGCAGCACGGATCGGGCAAATTTCTGTTAGGAACTTTGATTTTTCCAATATGAAAGAAAAACGCTTAGCACCGCGAGCGGAGCTGAGGAGAAAATCAAGTGTCCCCAAGCTACGGCGGTGACCACTTGCGGCTAGTCGCTCACGAACGAGGGGGCAGAAATCTAGGTGGGTAATAGACTTGTCACCTCCACAGGAGCAAGTCAGAAGGGCATCATGGTGATGGAATCTATCGTGATACGAGCGAAAGTCTCCGTGTCCAGTCCGGCACTGAATAAGATACCCGAGATTTCGGCGAGGGAGTCGTAGCTCTTCGGGAGGCTTTTTAGGGAAAGGCATTCCTAGTTCACAATATGTAGGAGGAGCGTGTTTTTGCCACCATTCGGAGGTTAGGTCCCAAATTTGCCGTTTCGCCTTTGATCGAGATCCAGCGAGAGATGCACCAGGGGGAGCCGGTAGGCGGGCAGCTTCGCCAGCTAGCTTGTCGGCTAGTTCATTACCAGGTATGCCCACGTGGCCAGGCGACCACATCACATGGACCTTGCCAGGAGCTGCGGTTGGCAGAATTCTCCTTAAGGGCCATTGGGAGGCGAGGTGTCGGAATTCACGGATTGCGTGCTGCGAGGTTTTGGAGGGTGTTGCATCGAGAAGACGTCGAGCTGCCTCTTGATTGTCGAGAATTACGTGGATGGACGAAGCAAGGTGAGTGGAAGGTGCTGATACAGCAGCTTTAAGTCCTGTGAGGGCGCCAATGATCTCGGAGTCATAGACCTCGAAGTTAGGGCCTAGCGGTACTCTCACCTCTGCTAAGGTGATTCCCTTGTGGAGAACGACGGCGCCTGCCCCAGCAGCCCCATCATTTTGTTTCGAGCCATCCGAGAAGACGAGGATATCCCATGGTAGTAAATCTCTAATACGCCGGGAAGCTTCTTCAGGGGATAATTCGGCCCGAGTGAGTAACGGAGGAGCTCTATACGAGGGCAATTCGAGCCGAGTACGAGGAAAAGAGGCAACGAGCTTAGCCTTTACGGTAAGGCGAGTTTGTACGCGAGAGTCGTTGGATCTTATGATCAGAGGGTGAAAACTGTCAGCGGTAGCTAATCTAACTGCAGAGTTGAGGCGGGTTCCTTCAAGTAGAATATGGGCCGGTTTGAGCCAAACTTCTCTTATAAGAGCTGCAATGGGTGTGGTTTTGTATACTGGAAGAATAGCTCTAGCCAAGTTGACCAGAGCTCGAGAGACCATGTCCACAAGGTGTTGAGATCGACTGGAAATAGAACGGCCGCGCCGAAGAAAGGTGTGTCCGCGCCACCAAACCTCAGCACCGTAAAGAAGGACGGGTAGTGCCGCAGCTAGGGATGCAGTCCGCAGAAAGGAAGTGGGTACTCCACGATTGGTATTCCCAAGCTGTCGTATATGGGAGCTAATCCGTTGCGTCTTGGAGCTCCATTCTTGTACGTGTTGCTTGAAAGAGAGCTTGGTGTCAAGGAAGATGCCAAGCCACCTCAGGGTAAAATTGGAAGTTCTTGAGACACCGTTGATTATAACCGGAGGGGGGGGTTGATGGGATCTATGAAGGTGTAGTATTTCCGTCTTGTTATCTGCTAGAGAGAGTCCGTTCTGTTCGCACCAGCGGGTGACGCTTCCAACCCTGAAGGCGGTCAGTAGAGAGGTGTCAACTAGAGTTTTCGCGACCGAGAGGATCGCCACGTCATCTACGTATCCGAATGTAGGAAACCCAAGTGTGATGCGCCGGTGTGTTAGGCGAGGTAAGAGGCACTACACACAGGTCGCTGGAGAGGCAGGAGAGAGCACGGACGGTACTCGAGGGTGGTTTAAGCGAGGTTAACGCGGATAGCGTTCAACGGATTGGGGAGCGAAGAGGTGACGGGAGGTCACTAGGATGACGGGACGAATGTGGAGAGGTCCTTAAGTTATTAATCGGTGGAGACAGAAAACAAAGCTTAGCGACTCTATGCTGACCGGAGTGAACTACTTATACCCAAATTTATACTCCAAAAGAAAACATAAGGCTAGAAGAAAATTCAGAAACAAAAGAAAATATAAGCCCGAGACAATGAATTATGAAATCCTGACACCAAGTTTAAATAATGGCTCGAGAAAGAGAAGAAAAAGTATGGGTGAGGCAGGGGATCCCTGAGGCAGACCATGCGGAATATCCAAAAAGTCGCCAACAAAATCATCCACTCTTAGGCGCGCTTTCCTGTGTGAAGCAAAAGAAGCGGCCCAGTTGACGTATGGTAGAGGCCATCCCTGTTCGCGAAGACGAACGGAGAGACGGCCAGGCTGAACACTATCAAAAGCACTTTGGATATCAAGGGTGGCGAGAGTGCAAACTTGATTTGACTCCCATGCTTTTTCAACATCATGGACCAGGCATTCTACGAGATCCACGGCAGACCTTCCAGGCAGCGCTCCAAATTGCGTGGGAGATGTGATGCGATTTGACAAAGCCCAGAAGGCAAAGCGTCTTGCGAGCTGACGTTCCAGCCCCTTCCCGAGAACTGGAAGAAGCGATATCGGACGCCAATTGGCGGGATTGAAGAGATCATCCTTGTGTGGTTTAGGAATAACCACCACTTCAGCGCGACGGAAGATGCTGGGATGGTGACCCACAGTTAGGCAGAGATTATAGAGATGAATGATCCACGAGCGCCATGTATGTACTGTCCATATAAGGTGGAGGGCGGAGACAGAGAGGTGGTCATGACCCGGGGTAGTTGACGACACATTAAGAAGACAATAGTGCACCTCATCTTCGGCAATGGAGAGTGGTGTGGGGATCGTGCGGCGTGGGCAAGTATGGGTGTACCTGGGGACATCTGGTTGACTAATTGCGAGGGCAAGCTTGGTACGAAAAAATATATCTGCACGCTCAGTAGGGGTGCTGTACGTGACATTTTGAAAAAGAATTGGAGGGGGGCCAAAGCGGCTAGATAGCTTTCGCCATCCAACAACTTTGTGAGCCTCCAAGATCGAAGACACCTTATCCAGCCTGGATCGCTTGTGATCTCGTTTGGCTCGTCTCACGGATTTCCGAAAGTTTTTGTGGGCCTCGCTAATGAGAATTTGATCACCGTTACGGCGAGCTTCGAGATACCGACGCCGTTGGTCTGAGCATTCTTGGTTCCAATAATCTTTGCATGGGACACAAGCAGGTCTCGGCGGGTTAGCTGTAAGCAAACATGCTGAGAGAGCGGCGATGCCCGAAGCCGTAACTGCGTCCAGGAGCTGAGGAGTTGGGACCTCGACAGAAAGGTTAGGGGGTGCAGTAGCGTAAAGAGCTTGGCGAAAAACTTCAGCGTTCTCGCCGTTAAATTTGGGGAACTTCAGCGTTGGATGCCGCCTTGGGGATGGTGAGAGTTGAATGAGGCCGGATATTGTCTCGTGGTCGGAGGTAGAATGTGCCTTCGGTTCCACACGGGCTGTGAGACCTTCCATGTTTGTGAGTACTAGGTCGAGGGCGTGACCGGCGCGATGGGTGGAGGCTCCGTAGGGCAAAGCCGACCTCAAGGAATAGAAGTCAATCCATTCGACAAAGCTACTTACGCCGGACGAACGAGAAATGTTGGGCTCCCATAATTCGTGGTGCAGATTAAAATCTCCCACTATTATTGAATTCGGTTTAACCGGCCAGCTTAGGAGAGCGCCGAGACTCTCAGGCATCAGAGTTTGAGGCTGTCGATATACATTTAGTACCTCCAGAGAAGGAGAGCACTGGAGGCGGAGAACAATGATGTCAGGAGAGAGACCGCAATCCAACTGGATAGGTTGGAGGTTAGATTTCTTTCGAACATAAGTGAGAACGCGCGGGCTTGCGCTTTTCCAGTCGCGGTTTGGAGGGGTGAAGATTACATAATCTGGGTGAGACTTTGTGACATTTTTGAGGTTAATTGTTTTAGTCCAGGGCTCCTGGACAAAGATCACATCATACTTGCCCTGGAAGGCATCTTGTAGAAGAATGAGGTGAGAAGATCCACCACGCCCAACATTAGCTTGGAGGAAACGAAGGCGAGGCGGGAGGGTACTCCTGAAATAAGCTCTACTGCTCATGAGAAGTAGTGTTGGAAGTAAGATTGGTGATATGCTCGTCTGGGTCTATATCCATAGATCCCGCTGAAGCAGATGTTAAAGATGTGAACCGGTTTTGGTTGGCTACAGGTACACGTTGAAAAGAGGGGGTAGAGGACTCAGAGGAAGGAGTTGGCGCACTGGAGTTGCCGTCCGAAGTTGAAGATGCAGTAGCGGCAGCGGCAGCAGCCTCTGCGCGGCGTTCCTTCCGGAGGTTTGTACGGTTACGAGATCGGAGTTCCGCAATCATCTTTTCCGAAGGATTGATAAGTTTGCCCTTGAAAGGGCGGGGGCGGAGAGGGCATTTCTGGTCGTTTGCAGAATGTGGCCCGAGGCAGTTGATACACCGGCGTTGGTGGCAGCACTCACCATGGTGGCGAGGGGCACCGCAAAGGGCACACAAAGCTTGAGTGCGGCAGCGAGAGGATGAATGGAAACCAAAGCAAGCATCGCACTGAACTACCTTCGGATTAGGAATGTAGCGTCGAGAAGGGGCGCTGTCAACGATTCGGAAAGTCGGCACCTCTTTTGGGAAGAAGATGACAGCCGTATGCAGAGGATCGTGGCGTTCTTTATGCAACGACCAGTGAGCGCTAGATGGAGCGACGCCTGTCTGAGCCTGGGCAATACTTCTGACGTCATCAAGTGTAGTGGGGACCACGTTGGAGATCGGGCTCCAGATGGTACGCGGGATACGCTTGACAACGTACCCGATGCGGTCCTCAAGCTGAACAAGGGATCCAGAGAGAGACGCCTTTATAGAGTCAGCGTTGTCCAACGCCAGTTTCCGCGCTGTGTCGGACGAGAACGTGAAGTTAAATCCATTTGAGCTACGAGAAACGGAGGCTATGCCGTCCTTGAGCGCAGGGACAATTTGAATAAAAGCAGTCTTAACTGAAGTTATGTCTGGTCTAAGGAGTGGAGCATCTTCCGAGAGACGAAAAATGGCCTTATGTCCTGAAGTGGTTGCAGATTATTTGGAAACCGGCGTATGGGAGAGGCGGTGATTTGCTTTGGGTGAGGCCGCGGGCGGCGCGTGAGCAGAGAGATTGGTGACGGGAGGGGCGGCGGCGGCGGCGGCGGTCGTTGCCCAACTTTAAGGTTTTTTTGATATGGGAACAGGCTGACGTGATGGTAAGTTTTGGCTGGGCTTGGGAAGGGAGCTCGCCGTCTTAGGCCGTCTTGGAGTATCGTGACGCATTGGATGCCCGGAGGCAACCGCAAGGAGAAACGCGTCCATTTGCTCGCGCACGAAGGTTTTGATGAGAGGATTAGCCTCTTCCACGGCTAACCAAAACTTGTTATGAAAGGTTTGAACCCAGGTAGCTCGACCCTTTGCCACGCGCTGGACAAGTTCGAGCTCATCAGCAACGCGCTGGGCCAAGGGAGGTGGTTGCTGCGATTTGGCCATCACGAGCGCGATGACCAAACAAAAGGCACTTAAAGTTATTGAATTAACAAACGTAAGGATGTTGTGAGCGACGATATGCGTGAATCTGGTATGATGTGGAGATGGCTCAGGTTTACATTTTATTTATTTATTTGTTTTTAATGTCTACCGAGCGCTAGTTATAACTAAAGCCCCATCCCTAGGGGGACATGGTGACTGCAAAATGTCATACAACGAATATAGTGTGGTGGCAGAAGCGCCATTAAGATACATGCAGATACTGCGAGCGCTATGCAGCGGATTCCTCACATCGCTGGCTTAACTGGGACGTATGGGGCAGATTTCAGATAGAAACCTAACCCTCTCCAATATGGTGGCGAAACGCTTAACTCCATGGGAGGTGCTGAGAAGAAAATCAAGTGAGCCCAGACTTCGACGGTGACCAGCCGAAGCCAGTCTTTCTCGCACGAGGGGGCAAAATACTAAGTGGGTGATTGACTTATTAGCCCCGCAGCAACAAGTCAGAAGGGCATCATTATGGTGAAACCTTTCGTGATAAGCACGAAAGTCACCATGTCCAGTACGACATTGGATTAAATACCCAAGATAACGGCGAGGTAGTCGTAGTTCCTTTGGAGGTTTTTTGGGAAATGGCATACCCAACTCACAATAAGTAGGGGGAGCATGAGATAGCCACCATGCTGTGGTCATATCCCATATCTGCCTTTGTATCTTTGCGCGGATTCCGGCAAGGGATGCGCCAGGGGGAGCTGGTTGACGGGCAGCCTCTCCTGCCAACTTGTCGGCCAACTCGTTACCAGGAATGCCCATGTGACCGGGGGACTACATTACTTGAACCTTGCCAGGAGATGCAATAGGAAGAATTCTCCTCGTAGGCCAGCGAGAAGCGAGATCCCAAAATTCCAAAATCTCCATTTGCGAAGACTTAGAGGGTGAGGCTTCGAGAAGGCGGTGTGCAGCCTCTTGGTTGTCAAGAATTACATTAATGTTGGTTGCAAAATGTGTCGAAGGTGCTGCTATGGCAGCCTTAAGGCCTGCTAGAGCGCCGATGATCTCGGAGTCGTAGACCTCAAAGTCGGGACCTAGGGGCACTTTCACTTCAGTTATAGTGATATCTCTGTGCAGAACTACGGCACCTGCCCCAGCAGAACCGTTCGCCAGCTTTGAGCCGTCCGAAAAGACGAGAATATCCCATGGTGGCAGCTCTCTAATGCGCTCAGCAAATTCTTGGGCAGAGAAATCAGCTCGAGACTGATTGAGAGGGGGTTTATAGGAAGGAGGAAAAAGCTGGGGTCGAGAGATGGGAGGAACGAGCTTTAATTTTTCCGTAAGGCGAGTTTGTGGGCGGGAGACGGTGGATCTTCTAACCAAAGGATGAAAACAGTCCAAAGCGGCCAGTCTAACAGCAGAGCGGAGGCGAATCTCCTCAAGTAATATATGAGCAGGCTTGAGCCACACTTCCCTTAGGAGTGCCAAAGTAGGCGTGGTCTTGTATACCGGTAAAATCGCTCGGGCCAGGGTGACTAGAGCTCGAGAGATCATGTCTACCAGGTGCTGAGATCGGGTAGATGTTGGACGTCCTCGACGGAGGAAAGTGTGACCGCGCCACCAAACCTCGACACCGTATAATAAAACGGGTAGCGCCGCAGCTAGGGCTGCAGTGCGTAGAAAAGTTGTTGGTACACCACGATTGGTATTTCCAAGCTGTCGTATGTGGGCACTGATTTGTTGCGTTTTAGCACTCCATTCTTGTACATGTTGTTTGAAAGAGAGCTTAGTGTCGAGGAAGACGCCAAGCCACCTCAGAGTAGAACTGGTAGTTCTTAGGACGTCATTAACAATTACCGGTGGAGAGGGTTGACGGGATCTGTGAAGATGTATGATTTCTGTTTTGTTTTCCGCCAAAGAGAGTCCGTTCTGACCGCACCAATGGGTGATGCTTCCAACATTGTTAGTGGTCAGACGAGAAGTGTCGACTAGCGTTTTAGCGACCGAGAGGATTGCTACGTCGTCTACGTATCCAAATGTGGGAAACCCGAGTTTGAATAAAGGCTCGAGAAAGAGGAGGAAAAGTATTGGGGAAGCAGGGAACCCTTGGGGCAAGCCGTGCGGAATTTCCAAGAAATCACCTACAAAATCATCCACTCTGAGGCGAGCCTTCCTGCAAGAGGCAAAGGAAGCAGCCCAATTCACGTATGGTAAAGGCCATCCCTGTTCACGCAAACGAACACGAAGACGGCCGGGCTGTATACTATCGAAAGCACTTTGGATATCAAGGGTGGCGAGAGTGCAAACTTGCTTTGTCTCCCACGCCTTTTCGACATCGTGAACCAGACATTCCACAAGATCCATGGCAGACCTTCCAGGTAGCGCTCCAAATTGCGTCGGGGAGATGATACGATTTGACAAGGCCCAGAAGGCAAAGCGTTTTGCAAAGAGACGTTCCAGCCCCTTCCCAATAACTGGGAGAAGCAAAATCGGACGCCAATTGGCGGGGTCAGTAAGATTGTCCTTGTGTGGTTTAGGAATAACTACCATTTCAGCGCGGCGGAAGATGCTGGGATGGTGACCATGTTCCAAACATCGGCTGTAAAGCTGAACAATCCACGAGCGCCACCTATCCACTCCCCATACAAGGCGGATGGCTGAGACAGAGAGGTGGTCGTGTCCCGGAGTAGTTGACAAAACTTCCAGAAGACAGTGGCGTACTTCATCTTCGTCTACGGATAGAGGAGCAGGGATCGCACGCAGTGGGCAGGTAGGGGTATTCCTGGGTATATCCGGCTGACCTATAGAGCGGGCCAGCTTAGTTCGAAAGAATATGTCTGCACGCTCGGTCGGGGTGCTGAAGGTGACACCTTGATGAATAATTGGGGGGGACCAAAGCGACTTGATAGCTTCCGCCATCCAACACCTTTATGAATAATTGGGGGGGGACCAAAGCGACTTGACAGCTTCCGCCGTCCAACACCTTTATGGGCTTCCAGGATTGAAGCCACATTATCCAACATGGAGCGCTTATATTTGCGTTTGGCTCGTCTAACAGACTTCCGAAAATTAATGTGTGCCTCGCTAATGAGATCTTGGTCACCACTATGGCAAGCTTCGAGATACTGACGATGTTGGTCCGAGCATTTGCGGTTCCAAAAGTCTTTGCATGGGACGCAGGCAGGCCTCGGCGGGTTAGCTGCAACCAGCATTGCCGAAAGAGAGGCAATGCCCAATGAAGTCACCGCGTCTAGGCGCTGAGAGGTTGGGTCTCCAATAGGAAGGCTAGGAGGTGCGGTAGCAGAGAGGGCAAGACAAAATACCTCAGCGTTCTTGTTGTTGAATTTGGGCAGCTTCAGCGTTGGGTGACGTCTAGATGACGAGAGTTGGACAAAGCCGGATATCGTCTCGTGATCAGAAGTGGAATATGTCTCCGGGTCATTTGGGCTGAAAGTCCTTCCATGTTCGTGAGTACTAGGTCGAGGACGTGGCCAGCTCGGTGTGAAGGAGCTCCGTAAGGCAATGCCGACCTCAGAGAATAGTTGTCAATCCATTCAACAAAGCTGCTGACGCCAGACAAACGGGAGACGTTGGGCTCCCATAGTTCGTGATGAAGATTAAAATCTCCCACAACTATGGTATTTATTTGAACTGGCCAGCTTAAAGGTGCCTCGAGACTCTCTGGCGTTTGAGCTTGAGGTTGTCGGTATACGTTTATGATCTCTAATGAAGGAGAGCTCTAGAGACGGAGGGCGATGATATCAGGTGAAAGACCACAGTCCAGCTGGATAGGTCGGAGGTTAGATTTCTTTCGGACATAGGCTAAAGCGCGCGGGCGCGAATTTTTCCAGTCACGATTAGGAGTGAAAATGACATAAGCCGGATGGGCCTTGGTTACGTTCTCAGAGTTTATTGTTTTAGTCCAGGGTTCTTGGACAAAGATCACATCATACTTGCCGTGAAATGCAGCTTGAAGAAGAATGAGGTGAGAAGATCCACCACGCCCAACGTTTGCTTGAAGGAAACGAAGGCGAGGCGGGGGGGTGCTCCTTAAAGAGGCTCTATTGCTCATGGGAAGTACTAGTGGAGGAGTTGGGAGCTTGCTCGTCTAGGTCTACTTCCATAGACCCGTCCAAAGCAGAAGCAAGAGGCGTGAAGCTGTTCTGGCTAGCAGAAGGCATAGTTTGAGAAGGGACAGAGGGGACTTCCGTCGATAGAGTCGGTGCATTGGACCTGTCGGGAGAGGAAGTTGCGACGGCAGCAGCTGCGCCACGTTGTTTCCGGAGCTTATTACGGTTCTGTGAACGGAGGTCTGTAACCACTTTTTCTGAAGGGTGAATAAGTTTGCCCTTGAAAGGGCGAGGGCGGAGAGGGCAACTTGAGTCGTCTGCAGAATGTGGCCCTAGGCAGTTAATGCAACGACAGAGTTGGCGGCATTCTCTGTCGTGGCGAAGGGTGCCGCAACAAACGCACAACGCTTGAGTGCGGCAGCGAGAGAACTGGTGAAACCCAAAGCAAGCATTGCATTGGACTACCTTTGGGTTAGGGATGTACTGTCGAGAAGGGGCGCTGTCAACAATTCGAAACGTGGACACCTCTTTAGGAAAGAAAATAACAGCCGTGTGCAGAGGATCTCGTCGATCTTCATGTATAGACCATTGGGCGCCCGATGGAGCGACGCCTGTCTGTGACTGGGCAATGCTCTTGACATCATCAAGCGTGGTTGGAACCAGATTTGAGGCCGGATTCCAGATAGTGCGTGGGATACGCTTGACAACGTACCCAATGCGATCCTCAATTTGGATTATAGAGCCCGAGAGAGACGCTCTTATAGAGTCAGCATTGTCCAACGCAATTTTCAGCGATGCATCTGACGAGAAGGCGACGGTGAAACCGCTGGAGCAGCGAGAAACGGAGGCGATTCCATCCTTGAGACCAGGAACGATGTGGATGAAAGCAGACTTGACTGCAGTTACGTCTGCTCTGAGAAGTGGAGCTTCTTCAGAGAGACGGAAGATGGCTTTGGGACCCTTGGTGATAGCAGTTTATTTAGAAACAGGCGTGCTAGAGGGGCGAGACGTTGTGTTGGGTCGGTCCGAAGACGGCACCGGAGGGCCAGTGGCAGGATGGCCTGCGGCGGTCGCTGCCCAACTCTGCGGTTGCTTAGCTGTAGGGATAGGAGGTCGAGCTGGTACGCTTTGGCTGGGCTTGGGTAAGGAGCCCGATGATTTAGGTTGTCTTTGGTTGTCGTGTCGCATAGGATGCCCGGAAGCAACCGCAAGGAGAAACGTGTCCATTTGCTCGCGCACGAAGGACTGGATGAGGGGATCGGCCTCTTCGACGGCTGACCAAAACTTGATATGGAAGGATTGAACCCAAGTAGCTCGACCCTTCGCAACGCGCTGGACAAGCTCGAGCTCTTCAGCGACGCGCTGGGCCAAAGGGGGTGGTTATTGTGATTTGGCCATCACGAGCGCGATGCCCAAACGAAAATGCACTTGATAAATATCGAATGAGAAATCGAATTAGAGTGAACAGCAGGAGAGGAATAAGGAGACGTGATGTGGCTCAGGTTTACAGAGTACTATATACAGGCATACTGTGTTACATTGAACCACGTGATCTTCAGCTGGACATCAAAGCGTACCTTTAGACTTATGGTCTGGTTGATCTGTATAACTAACGATAGATCGCACTTTGACTGTTTGGCTAATTAGATCCACTAATTCCAACAAAGAGAGTCAATTAAAGGTCGAGGTCTGATATCCCTCGATTTTTACGGCAGGCCCATACGAGTTCTTCAAGATCTTCGAGTTGGGTATGTGATAGATAGAATGAAGGCCCATATCTCTTTACAAGAGATTTCAATCAGTTGGAAATCATGTTCCGGGCTTGTGTAAGCGCCATTCCTAAATGCCGGGTCATGTCAAAAATTGTGTAGGGTTAACTCCTGCGTGAATAATATTTTTCGGCTAAAGATGAACGAGAAAGTGCTTGCATCTTCTTTCCCGAGCGAGATTCTTCAACCGATTAGGTGACAACGGTGCGGTAGATGATTTCTAATAAAAGAAGGGTTAGATAAGCCTTTTAACCATCCGATTAAATCAGCAGATTAAAATTTACATACATTCTAGTATCTATAAATGGAAGTAAGTATAAATCAAGGCTTGATACTTTGGTCTAAATTAACCCAATATCACGGCCAGAGGGCTCATGTTGGTATTTTCGAAAGTTACTTATTTTCTATGGAATAATTCATTTTGGACGTTTGGAGCGCTCACGCTCAGTCTCACGTGTACATACCACCACGAAATTAACACATACGGCACGCAATAGCCACTGTGACTACGCACTCCAGATAGGAAAATGCGTTACCTAGGGATATCTCGGTGTGCTTTCATTATCCAAGTATTAAGTTGTCACCGCGAGACAAATTGTTGTATGAACTTACTGGGTCAGGATCGGCATTTTCCCATCTTGTAGTGGATGTGTTCATAGTACCCGAATTTGAGTAGGGAGCACGGCCTAGACGGTGTACCACTGCACCATCTGAGCCATAGTCATTTCACAATCCTGAATTTAATCAATTCAGTAAATCAGCTGGTCACCTCCCATTGTCCGGAAAGATCCATGTGCAGGGAACCAGATACTGGAATTCCTACGTTGCTTTAGTCGTTATGCATGTTGACGACATGTTAGACCCTGGCGCCTTTGGCACTAAACTACAACGCGTACCCAGCCGTGTTATAGATATTTCGTCCCTCTTTTCTTCAGCTATTACCTAGCACAACTACCCAATCTCTGGAGCAACATTGCACAATGGAGAAAGTTATCCTACTGTCTATGCTGGTAGCTCAGGCTATCTCGACGCAGCCGGAAGCTCTTGAACCTGTTTCCTTTCCTTCAAGAAGTTTGCCTTGGGGCAAGTTGAACTTCTTGCAAACCACCGATACCCATGGCTGGTATGCCGGACATTTTAAAGAGTAAGCTTGGTTTAAATCTCCCTCGCAAGTAAATTTCCTGTATTGAAATATTCTAGACCTCAGTACTCCGGAGATTGGGGTGACTACATATCCTTTGCTCAAAGAATGCGCGAGAAAGCCGATAGTCTTGGAGTTGATCTCCTAGTGATTGACACGGGCGACCGAATAGAAGGCAATGGACTTTATGATGGATCAAACCCAAAAGGCAAATACTCGTTTGGAATATATAAAGAGCAGAAAATAGACGTTTTAACCGTTGGTAATCATGAGCTCTATAATCGTGATGCGGTCGAGAGAGAATACACGATAACAGTCCCGAGTTTTAAGGAAAACTACCTCGCTTCTAACTTAGATTACATAGAACCGAGGACAGGAAAGCAGATCCCACTGGCCCCGCGGTATCGAAAATTCACCACCAAGAACCAAGGTATAAGCATCCTTGCATTTGGTTTCGTGTTCGATTTTATTTGGAACGCCAACAATTCTATTGTTCAGCGCGTCGAAGATGTGATCAAGGAAGAGTGGTTTCAAGGAGCTATCCGAGAAGATGTCGACTTATTTCTAGTTTGTGGGCATGTACCCCTGGATGGACCTGAATACAAGGCTATATTTAAAGCCATCAGGGGTCTAAACAAAGAGACACCAATACAATTTTTTGGTGGTCATACACATATCCGGAACTTCGTCAAGTATGACTCCATTTCGTACGGTATTCAAGGCGGCCGATACTTCGAGACTGTTGGATGGGTGTCTATTGACTGGATCAATAAAAAGGCCTCAAATGAAACAATTTTTCAGCGTAGATATATTGATAATAGTGTCCTGGGGTACCAGTACCACACTGGCCTGAACGCGTCCACGTTTCCCACTGATCACGGGAAGAATGTTTCAGCATTAATACATGAGGCGAGACTAAAGATGAACCTTGATTACACATATGGATGTGCTCCCAGAGATCTATATTATAGCAGAGCTCCATACCCTAGCAAACAAAGTGTCTTGACTTGGCTAGAGAAGGAAGTACTTCCCGACGTTGTTCCAAGACCTGATAGAGCCAACATTTCTATGATCGCTTTTGTCAACTCGCCTGCTATCAGATTTGATATTTTCAAAGGTGCTTTCACCATTGACACCGCATACATAGTCTCTCCGTTTGTTAGCAGATTTAGGTTCATCAGAGATGTTCCTTACAAAAACGCTAAACTTATCAATGATATTCTCAACGAGGGTGACTCGATTTTATCTGCTGCAAATATCAAGAATTCTATCATCATTCAACCTCAAACAGTTTCTCAAAATCCAATACTTTCTGAAACAGAAAGTTTAGTCCTCACTCCAGGCTATGTTACCATAGATGATGCAGGATCTGATGGAGATGACACAATTCACACACCAATCTCCTCTTATCCCACACCAAATTGTATACAGTCTTCAGCCAAATTCCCTCAAGATGAAGAGCCAGGAACAGTAGATGTAATTTTTATTGACTTTATGCAGCCATATGTGCTCTATGCTCTCAAAATGATTGGTCAGAACTATACCGTCGACGACACGGAGAGTTACAGAAGTGAGACACTCACTGAGCTCATCACGGGATGGATTGAAAAAAACTGGCCTTGCCCAAACTACTGAGTTTTATGGCCACTGTGTAGAAAAATGGATCGGATAAGCCAAGATAATCACCGATTGTCATCGATTAAGCCCCGATCTGTATTAACAAATATTCATTTTAGACCCTTATCAATCATGATTAAAAAGATACTTATGATGTTACTGGAAAATCATATGAAATTTTGGGATAATCCGGCAAAAAAACTCAACTTTGAGATAAATGATCTAGATTTGTCGTTAATTACACATGCATCCACACTTAACTAAACACAATTCTTATTGGTAAAATACTATAATAAGCCTGATTTTGAATAGATTTTCATCAGTTCTTGTCTTGTTCTGTATTACTACTCTTTTGGCATGGATTAGTGCTTCCTAAGGTGATTCTGATTCACATCCGATTTACAAATATCGAACACGATAGAATCATGCCTATGGCACGCAAGACTGACTTGACCCTTAATGTAATGTCATAGTTCTTACGGAGCAGATTCTGTTGAGTTATATCTAATCAGGGTGACTCGAATAAGGCAGATTCAGCAGAAATAAATGTTAGTGGTTGTGATGGATTATTAACGGTGGGATTTAGCACGATTTCGAAATATCACGAATATCCTCTATTTCTCCTATAACTAGTCATAGATACGGGAAGTCTGGCCAGCTTGAACACACATCCTACTCACGATTGGAGGTTTCACGGATCAGGATATCAAAGCAATGAGCATTTATGGCATGTAAAGATTATTGCGACGGCTAATATGCCTATGTGTACCTGGAGCCTGTAATTGTTATCATCAGGGAGCTGAACAGCTCGAGTGAAGCTTTGTTCAACCTTACTCGCTTATGCAACCTTCCTTACAACCGATCGGCGGAACTAAAAATCAGCTTAGCTCAATAGAATATTCTCAAAGCTAGACATGATCTGATTGTTATTGAGGAAGTTAGGATAATGTTCAAGAAAAGCTGGCTTGGCTAGGCCATGATTATCCAGACCTATAAGTAGTCGATCTTAAAAATCCTTGTAGAACTCCTTGTAGATAAATATAAATTACAATTAAGCATACAGTTGCTCAAGCGCCGATTGCTGAACCGTGACAATAATTAATAGTTCAATTATGGGGAGAAAACTGTAAGGCGTCTGGTCTAATACTTATACAGCCGGTTTTACCTACGAATTTTGGGTAAGCTCTTTCTGAGAGAGAAGGATAAGGTGGGTCTTTTTCATAAGTAATTCATTCAGTCTGCTCTTCTAGTGATTAAATTGTGCGCCTCATATGTTTATTGAAATGGAAAGATTAAAGTCAGTTGTAAGACTGGATTGAATCACTTATCACTCGTGAGATTGGAAACTTGGAACTAATATGAGTCTGTTAACGTGGTGTATGGAGATGTTAAATTCTCCCACCTCGGAACAGAGTGCTAACTGTGTAAGAATCTGTAAGAATATAGAATAATATTAGCCGAAAATAATTATAAACGGAGCTACAATAAGAATAACATTCAAGAATATAAATCAACATAAAATTCAATAATCACTGTTGTACTATAAAGTATACATATACTCTATTGCAGGGGTAAATAGTGAAGGTAACCCCTGAATGCCAAGATCTGACAGGGATTATACAATATGACATTGGCTGCAATATTTTGACCATACCAAATCTGACAATAGCTGAACCTTATTTGTATGGGAAATTTTGCGTGATAAAAGAAGTGTAGGAGATCCCTGTAACTCGTTAAAATGATGATATTCTATTCAAAAGTGCTAGCTTTTATCAAGTATTAAATACATTTTTACCAATAATTAAGCATCATTAATAAGGAATCGAACCTCCTCTTGCTCTGATGACTGCCTGGCACCTTTCTGTCATGCTCTCAACAAGCGTAGCCAGTTGCTCCTGAGAAATTGACTCCCATGCCTCTAGGACTGCATTACGGAGAACTTCCTCAGATGGATTACCAGAATCAAATTCTGGGTGGTGCTCTTCAATATGGGATTTCATCATATCCCACACTGACTCAATTGGATTCAGGTCTGGGGAATATGACGGCCAGACTATGAAATCTACCCCCCTTGATGACAGCTCTCTTTTCGTACGTTGAGCAGAATGGGCAGGAGCACCATCCTGCATAAAGAGAAGAGGGCCGTGAGAGTCAATTGGTTGTGTTGCCGCGTGGATTAAAGGAACAATCCTCTGGCAGTAACTCTCCGCTTTTATAGTCCCCCAATCCCTACTCCAGAAGAGGGCAGGGCCCTTCTGGTTCCCATAAAAGGAGCCCCAGAACATCCATCCACGCTTTCGAGGACCTTTTCGAACCAGGCAAGTGTGATAATATGTCTCCTCGGGCTAAAAAATTAGATTAATGCAGTTGATACATGGCTGAGATCTGGACTCACCTTCCTCGAAACCCATACTCTTGTGTGACGTTCACCAGTGACCCAAGTCTCATCAGACCAAAGAATTTGGGACCACTGTTCAGGTGTCCAAGAAGAGTGTTCTTCCGCCCACTCTAATCTTTTCCTCATATGTGCAGGCGTTAGAGTAGGCTTCGCTTGAGCAATGCAACGCTTGAACCCTCTTCTCTCAAGAGCACTTTTGATTGCGATTTGGCCACAATTCCAGTGGGAAAACTTAGCAGCAAGCTCCAGGTGGCTCATCTGGCGGGCCTCACTTGAAGATGTGACAAACTCTTCAAGCTCAACTTCCTGCTGAGCGTTCAAGGCGTGGGGTCGGCCATTTCGCTTTTTGGGCGTCAGACATTGCCTTGCAAGGGCATATTGTACCCTTCTTTCGGTGATACCGAGTTGATTACCGATGGCGAGATGAGTAAAACCAAGGCCACGTAACGTGTATATCTGGACTCGCTGATCCCTAGAAAGCTGGCTCCGTGATCTTGGAGTAGTGGGAAATGCTGGGGTGCTCATTTTTCTTCGCAGTTTATCGTGAGGATATAGGTTATTCGATATGTCGTGTCAACCGATTTAGTGTGGTACGAGGATGCTGTGCAACTATCGAACATAAGAGAGAAGGTTCAAGGAAGAAGGAATGCCTCGGTTGCCTTATTGCCTTAGTCTAGCCATTTTTGTAGCGCTAAAGTCGGAATGTTAGGGATAGCCCATGTAAATTACACAGAATGTGGGGCTACACTTCTTATCCCTGTAATAGAGTACACAAATAATACATAAATTTTGAATATACACAAATAACACAAATATAGAATATATACATAAATTCTACATAAATATAAATTATACATTAATTATCTTCATACACAAATTATACATAAATATAAAAATTATACAATCAAATAAATTGGGTATAAATAAATAAATTACTACCACAAGTGTTACATACTTGCCTTAGGCATCTAGACTAGCTCACTTTAGTGTTTACGTAAGATTAGGGTTTATAGTCTGGTAGCAGGAGGTCTAGAAAGGAGAAGGGGGATTGACTCATAATTTATATCATATGCCCAGTAGCAGATGCTTACAACAAGGGTTAACAAGACTAAGATCGGCAAACTTATAATGCAGATCAATAATATTAAAATTAATAGTACAAGAAGTACTAGCACTAGTCTGTGCATGGGCTCTAAATTAATACAGCACAGACCATCTCATCACATATGTCAAAGAGTTTTCTCTCTTAGTCAAAATATCTTAGAACATTTTAGAGGTATTAGAAACTAAGTTATTTTGGGACTAGTTAATGGCTTTATGTACAAATAGAGGAAGTTTTCCCCTGACAAATAGAATACAACGAAGAACAGCCCAATTATACATCATACACAATCTACAAAATTATTCAACCACAATATTTCTTGGTTAGAAAATTATACACTTTTAAACAAAAGTTATTTCTCCCAGTAAATGTATACGCTTCCACCATATCTATAAGCGCAAACTGCGCAAACCGTTAGGTGTCACGTGATAGAAAAAGGTAAATGGAGAGAACAAGTCAATCGTAAAGATTATTCTAAGCTAAATGCCAGTATTCTACAACAGCCACCTAGGCTAGCCCTAAATATCCTTCTGTGATCCCTTGCCATACATGAGCTATTCAACATCAGACTGCATAGCCTCGGCTCTAGCATCTTCTACACTACTCCAGAACATTTCCTCATACTCTGATACTACGGTATTAATCGTGTATAGGCGCTAAAATTCGACTTTTACAGGGTATATAGGCTTTTACTAACTTGAATTAGCATGACGATAAGTAGATCTCCCCACCTAAACTTTAAATTTGTATGGCAAAAATTTCACAACGAAATATTCGTTGGTTTTGCTTTTTTGGTCCATTATAGCCCTCTATTCACTTTTTAATTCATTAATACATTTCATAAATAAATTATACTTCTATCTAGCTAATAATTTACATATCCGCCTTCAGCTTCGTAAACGGCTCTGATTCTTCGGGGCATCGAATCTATCAGTTTCTCCAAGTCATCCCCATTAAACCCCAGATCCCACGCCTCGTTCACTATTTGACGAAGATGCCCTTGACTCCGCTGCCCCCTTGATCCAACGCTGGATAAAGACGCTCCATGTACGCTTTCATATAACTCCACAAAGTTTCTATCGGATTTAAATCAGGAGAATATGGCGGCCACTCCATTAGAGAAATATTCCTCCTTTCAAACTCACGCATAGTTTGCCTCGACTTGTGAGGAGGGGCCGTTGTCCTGCATCACATCTAGTCCTGGTTCCCGAAAGACCGCACTCTCTATGAGAGGCACTATCCTCTCGCAGTAACTGGCCGCAGTGATATGGCCCCACTCCTTCTCCCAAATCAGGCAAGGCCCCTTCTGTCGTCCAAAGAAAGATCCCCAGAACATCCACCCAACTCTCCTCCGCGTCTTGGCTAGGACACAGGTATCTTCGTACTCTTCCCCAATCTTTGACTTAAACTTAGCTCAAGGGAACTCTAAATCTTAGGAGCCTTTAAGGGACTACTGACCTTTCTTGTGACCTAACGATCACTTTGCCGACCATTCATAGCCCAAGTCTCGTCGGACCAGAGGACTCTCATCCAATGTTCCTTCCGCCAGTGGAGATGTATTCTGGCAAACTCATATCTCTTCAGTTTGTTGACTGAAGAGATAGGAGGTTTTAATCGTGCAATCCTGCGTGCATATCCCCTCTTTGCCAGTTCACGTCGGATCACATTCTCGCTCACACAAAAGTGCCGAAATATAAAATGTGCAAGTTGGAAAAATGACATCCGACGATTTTCCGATGATAAACAGACGAAAAATTCTATTTCATCGACCTGGGAACTACTTAGAATAGGTGGCCTACCACTGGAGTACTGAGGCTCGGTATTTTCAACGCTCATGGTGTATTGTACCTGTCGCCATGTAATCCCAAGGCGTTGAGAGATTTTGACGTAACTGTGTCCCTCACTGGCCAAGGTTCTAACCTGCACATGTTACTCTCTTAACCTTATCAATTTGTAGATTTCAGACTTACTTGAATACGTTGAGTTTGTGTTAGGCGTTTTGCATAAGTAGGAGATGCTGATGATGGAGAAGGTTGTTGAGGTGAATCCATCTTTGCGGCAATCTAGTACAGTAAATTAAAATCTTCTAAAGTAGTTGACTTAAGGTTCAGATGCACTTACATGAAGTAAAAATTAAATAGATGAATGAAATAAAAGTATGCCGTTGAGCAAAATAATAGTAAATAGCTGACAATGATTTAAACGGAACGACCTCAGGTGTGCGCGAGTGAAGAAAGGTGCAGGCATGAAGGTGGGCGTTGGACTTCATATACAGATGCATATCTCTTATGCCTTAGGCCATAAGATTTTAAAATTTGAAGCTAACAGGGATACTGTGGATCTATCGTGAGGTAACCTGGAATATCACCACTTTATCTCCACTTTATCCCCGCTTTAACCCCTGTACCCTATAAGAAGCGGATCAACGAACAATACCCTATCATGAGAGTAGTTCTGGAGCCTTCTATGCTACCCAAGTCATGATGTAATAGCCCCGTACCCCTGTCGCCGATCATCATCTCGCCTACGGACTGTATCCACTTATGCAGACATAATTCTGCTTACACGCCCTCTCAGTACTTAGGCGATGATACATGTGCATCCCTCAATCCCAGCTGTTCGATAAACTTCCCAAACGATTCTGTTGTGAGGGGTTTAGTCATTCCATCCGCAGGGTTATCCTTCGATGCAACTTGTCGTATCTCAATGTTCTCACTTCGAACTTCCTGTACGATATAATGATATTCGATACGTACATGTCGTCGCCCGGAGGTCATAGCATCATCCACTGACCATTTCATTGCGCCAGTATTGTCTTCCAGTATCGGTATAGGACCATTAGGCATGTGACCGAGTTCAGTAAGAAAATTTCTGATCCATGCGCAATCTTTGGTGGCTTCAAATATTGCAGCATATTCGGCTTCGCATGTAAGTGTGGAGACCGTTGTCTGAAGTTTGGATCTCCAGATTACAGGGCAACCTGCCATGAATATGATGTACCCTGTTGTCGATTTTGCGGTGTCAAAATCATCTGCGAAGCTCGAATCGACGGCACAGTGAATTCCATAGTCCCCAAAATCTTGAATGTGGCGATGATTTTTCTCGTAAAACAATCCTCTACCGGGACACGTTGAGAGGTACTTGGGAATTTGTAGTGCATGTTGATAATGCTGTGGCGAAGGGTTGCACATGAGCCTCGCCATCCTAGACGTCGCCTGAGCCGTGTCGCACCTCACCATACAAGATGAAAAATTGTATTTTCCTATTAGCCTCTGATAGTCATACAGACCTTCTGCTGTGGCCTTCCCAGTGTTCCTTTTCAAATCCGACTTGCAACTAGGCGTCATAGGTGTATTGGGCATACTTCTTTTGGCTGTCAAATTTAACTCTGAGATGGATTTCCTGATGTACTGCTCTTGGTCGAGCATCACTGACCCAGTGGGTGATGACCTTCTAATCCTTACACCAAGGAACCAACTGGCCTCTCCTAAATCAGTTAGAGCTACTTCATTGTTCAGAGGCTTTACTAAGTCTTGAAGGTCTCGCTTGTCGGGTCCAAAAAACATAAAATCGTCGACATAAGATGCCACGATTATCTTTCTCGACTGATTTTGATATATCGCATTGTCGGAGGTCAGATGCTTAAGCCCATGCTTTTCCATTATCCCTCTAACCTTTGTCTGCCAACAATTCCCGGATTGCTTCAATCCATACAAAGGCTTATTCAACCTAATCACGCTCTGCTCAGTGTAGCCCAGCTTCCTCACGTGATCTGGAAACTGTCTGAGATACTCCTTAAGCTGAGGGAACTGTTTCATGAAAATGCTCTCCTTGAGGTCTCCTGCAAGATATGCTGATATGAAATCGGCCTGTAGAATGTACCATCCATTTAGCGCGGCCAGCGCCATCAGAATCCGCCAACTTGCCGACCTAGCTGTCGTCGACGAAGTTTCGTTATAGTCCACTCCCGGTGTTTGTGTGAACCCCCTGGCTACTATCCTGGCCTTGTACTTGTCAAATTCCATATTTGACTTGTACTTCTTTTTCAAAATCCACTTAGCAGTGACAATACGCCCTCTACCCTCTGGCAGAGCGTCGACGAACCTAAATGTATCTCGGGAAAGACATCCCTTGATTTCAGTGTTCATAGCTTCGATCCATTTATTCCTCTCAGGCCCCTTCATGGCCTGACTGAGACTTGGCTCATCAGCCATCGACGAAAAAATAAAGTCCTGTGAGCCATGGCGAGTGGTAAGCACTCTATATACTTCATCACCGTCACCCGTGTGACTAAACTGGTCGTGATCGATCGCCTTGCGAATAATGCTGGAAACAAATATGTTGTTTGCGGCCCCTGGTCTTCCAGTTAATGAGCCAAAGTGTCTTCCCGTCACCGCATCGCAGAAATCCTCTACGACTTCTGGGATATCGTCTACGTCGTTCCTTGAACCACCATCTTCAGTGTCCGATAGTAAATAAGTCAATTCAGCATCGACCGATTGAGGCGCTTCAAGCACCAGGGAAAAGCTATCTTCATATGGTCGCTGAATTGTTCGTTTGGGCCTTCCTCGCCCTCTAGGCGCTGACGCTGACGACTGCTGACTGTCCGGCAGATTGTAGTCTTGGTTTCTGGCGTTGTCGTATTTTCTCGTCTTCAGCCTGTCCTGCACATGAT
Organism: Podosphaera xanthii; assembly: GCA_028751805.1. Classification (NCBI taxonomy): domain Eukaryota; kingdom Fungi; phylum Ascomycota; class Leotiomycetes; order Helotiales; family Erysiphaceae; genus Podosphaera; species Podosphaera xanthii. The sequence continues at coordinate 3,582,162 of JAPWIX010000001.1, read as the reverse complement.
TAGGCAATGATCTGACGATCTCCCTAGGGTCCGCACCCCAGCCAAGCTCCGAACTTGTATTCTCATAGGCGACTACGTGTGGAGTAACCAGAAACCTTCCTCCATCCAGGAGCCAGACCAGCCGATTCTTCGTTCCTCTATACCCAAGAAATACACTTCTTGTACCATTGGCATCCAACTTCTCTCCAGCTATCCGGTGACTTGCGTCGACATGGGTGATGCAAAGATTTCCAGGAATCAACAAATAGTCTATCCTGGTCTTCGATTTTTCCGGGTCGAACTGCGACCAATACACTTCCCATGGCGTTTTATTTCCGTTGACAGAACTCTGCGAAGTACAGTTCAGAGTGTAGCACGCCATCTCTAACATGCAGTTCCAGAATACTGACGGCACTTTCATCTGAATAGTGCAGCAAGGTGCTGCATCCTGAACAAACCTGATACCCCGTTCTGAAACTCCATTCTGATACTGGTTGTCCGGTGCCGATATAACTACCTCTATCTCTTGTTGGGACGCAAATTCTTGAAATGAGGCGAGTCCCCAATCTCTTCCCCCATCAATTGTGATACGTTTCACCTTGAGGTTATGTCGCCGTCTCAAGTCTGAGTTAGCGTGGGATAAGATTCGCTTTAACTCTTCAGCTGCCTCATTCTTCCTCTTCAAAGCGCGGAAAATCCGGAACCTTGACACATCTTCTGTTGTTAGACAAAAATAACTGTGTCCCTCGATGGAGGTCGGGTTTAATGTACCAACATCGCAATGCCACCCCTCACCAACGTTTTCCATCCGTGAAAGTCGCTGGTTCGTAGTATACTTCAGTGACTTTCCCATGTCACACGCCTTGCAGGGTAGGCTTTCGATTTCCGACACATCAAGGTCGATCCCAACCGAGTTCTTAATCGTCCACCTGAGTCTCTCAGCACTCGGGTGACAAAGTCTTCTATGCCACAAGGTAAGTCGCTTCATCACATCATCTGACATCACGAAACATCCGTTTGTGAAGCAAGCATGGTATGCTCGGATAAACGATGCTTCGTCTTCTGAATATCTCTCCTTTATGATCTTGGGCTGAGCTGTGATGGTGCTCACACTTTTGTTCTTCGCAAACAACTTTATTGGTTCCGGGTGGTTGTACAACCACAGGAAAAATCCTCGTCTCTCAGCACATATGTGAGAAAGAACCTCCCCATTCGGGTCCACGATTTGCTCATCCTTCAACCGACCACCTTTTCTATAAAACCGTTCACCACTGACCACGTTGAGAGGGAAGTCCTTCAAAAATGCAACGTACTTAAGTCTCATCGTGGACTTACTACCGTTAGGACCAGTCAGTGGCAGCCAGACCTCACCCATGCTCTCGGCATGCACAGTACCATTTCCAGTCTGAATCGGAAACTGGCCAGGTCGAAGTTCAACAATCGTTCCGGGTCTGAAATTCTTGTTGTTATTTGTCGCATTGATATCTGCGCCTGTGTCGAACAACCATCGGTCGCAGGCTTTGTCACCACCAGCAGTGCTCAGAATCTGCTGTGTGACCTGTACAGTGGCTATGGGTAACTCACGATCAGAGATCTCTTTGTCATCGTCATGCCGATACAACTTATCGCTTTGAGAATTATCCTCCTCAGATACCTTTCCACGACGACGATCCATCTCTTTCTCGTAAAACTGCACCACTTCATCAAAAGTTTGTGGCTTAACCTGAGTTGCGTAACTCCCACCTGACAGCTGGTCTTCCGGAATCTTGCAATACTCATCTGCAATTGCTTCAGGTGGTCCGAGATCTGACTGTGCTTTCTTATTGGCGACCATCGATGTCTTTCCCTTACCACTAGCCTTTTCCGACAATCTTTCTTAATATGACCGAGGCGTCCACAGTTATAACAGCGAACCTGATTGCTTTGACCTTTTCCTTTTCTCGGCCCTTGCTTCGGGTTGTTCTCTGGTCGAGTGTCTTTGTGCCCTTGTGCGCTGCCGAGTGTTCCCTGATATTGAGGTTTTGAGATGTTTGAGTTGCCCCCCTTTCCGATCTTCTCATGATGATAGGATGTGAAGCTTTGGAGAAGCGGTCCCAACTTCCATTCTTGAAATTGGGCAAAACTTGACACCATTTCATGCCAATTCTTGGCTTTTTCTCTCACAGCCTGCTTGAAAAACATCATAATCTGAAAATCCGACAACGTGCCTCCGGCATTCTGATAATTTCTGATATCTGTCTTAAATCTCGTGACGAAGGTTATGGGGCAGCCTCCTTCGTAATTCAGATTGGTTAATTTACTCCATAGTGCCTCGAGCTGCACTGTACCCTCCCGACGGAATGTAGACTCAAAAAGTCTCATCATAGAAGAACCACTTTTCATTCCGGCGATCAGCTCAGCGAGTTCAGGAACGATAGTCCGCTGAATGACTGCGGCAAGTTTTAACTCATCTAAACGGGTCAACTTCGTTTCCGGCTCGTACCCAACACATTCAAGTTGCAGTAACAAAGACTCCTTGTATATCGAGTAATTGCTAATGCCATTCAAGAAGTTTTTCGGATCGGGCTTCCAATAAAATGAAGCCCAGTCCAGGGCAGTTTGAACTTCAGGCTGTCTCCTCTTTACTGTTAGTCGGCCTCGACCTGGCTCGGGTAGTTCCTCCCATTCCAACTCTTGGTCATCTTCCTGATCATAAGATCGTACCGGCATCTTCCCCTTCGGTGAAAACTTCTTTACTGGCTTGGGGATGCTTTTCACTCGTCTTCCTGAACTCAGCTTTGTTTCGAGCTGAGGGATATCTCCAAGAGTAGGCATTGAGGCCTCACTTGCTCCGATTGACTTTGTACCGAACAACTCTTTCGCTGTGATCTTTGCTACCCTTTCTTCTTCCTTACCCAAAACACCTTGAGCGATGATTTCCCTATCCGCTTTTGACATTCCTAAAGAGCCAGACATGATGTCTGAATTTCCCACTAGATCGCTGCAACAATTCTCTCTCCAAAAACTGACCTAAGAGTCTAAACCGGCGAAAATCCTGTTGCGTGACCGAAGAGTAATGCTACCATATAAGCGCAAACTGCGCAAACCGTTAGGTGTCACGTGATAGAAAAAGGTAAATGGAGAGAACAAGTCAATCGTAAAGATTATTCTAACAATCTCTTTGATCAACCGCCTGTCCTGTTCCAATATCCTCTTACTGCGATACCATAGACTGCGCACCTATATTTTATCGATATATTGAATTTCAAATGCCCGATCTATATCCTTCTCATCACCCTCCTCCGGGTGGCCCGCGGTCTTTGACCGAGACCCTCCTTCTCACGACAACCGCCGCCACAACTCGTACCAACGAAGCGACACTCATGTTTGGTGGAGTGGCCTCTGCCATCGATGAAGCTGCTCGTGGGGCCAATTCTCCCGTTCTTCCCCCTCATCTGAGAGGTATCTACGAAGAATTCCTCTCCCGTCTACACGCAGTCGCTCAAAGCTTCTTCGAGAGTCACGTTCGGGGATCTACTGTTAATGGCCAAAACAGACGTCCACCTATGCAAAGCACCCAACAAAATACTCCTACTGCGCGACAAACTATCCCAACTCCTACTATTCCTCCAGTTACGCGCCCTAACTCGTATGCAGTCGCTGCGGCTTCAGTAAAAGCAAAAGCTGCACCTCGTAAATCAGCACAAGCTAAACGTGCTCCTAAACCGATTCCTTCCCCCCCCGCTGATGAAAGACTTTTCCTTCGTCTAGAACAAGATGCCACAGAAAGGCTACTCTCACCGTACCCACTACTCATACACTATCGCAAATTCCTTGGAGAGAATGGAGCCTTACTCAAAGAGGTTCAACACGTCCCCTCTGGCCTTGCCTTCCGCCCTTCCTCCGAAGCTGCCGGGCCCAGACTCGAGGCACTCTTCTCAGATGGCATCATGGAAGGGAAGCTTAAGGGGGCGATCGGCATCGAAAAAGCACAAAATTTGGTCACGTACCTAATCTCTTTTGTCCCGCGATCTTTCACAGCTTTGGACGAAAACTACGAACTCACAAAGTACCCGATTACTAGCGAACTTCTATGCAATGAACTCAAGGAAGAGAGAGGAGTTACCCCAGTCGCAGCCTTCGAAACTAAAACAAGCCTGGAGGCAGCACACTCCCACACAGCGAGATTCATCACTCGTTTCCCACTCGACACTGTTCTTCCCAGTAAATTTCAATTATTCGGCGTAGAAGTCATCTCACGCCGCCTCGCAAAAAAGACGTCAATAATTCAATGCGGCCGTTGCTTCCAGTGGCACAACGAACGCATCTGCTCTCGAGCTGCGCGTTGCCGGCTATGCGGCTCAACCGAGCATCCTGTGGAAAACCACCAAGCGTGTGCTCCTCACCCTCATCCTTGCCCTGCACGTTGCATACATTGTCATGGACCACACCCAGCAGATGCCCCTGAATGCCCCCTTCGCCCACGCCGGAATGGTAGCAGGCTCACAAAGGAGCAAATATCACAAATTCGCAAGACATCTGCTGCCGCAAGAATGAGCCTTTGTACCACTGTCGGCTGCTCTCGTCGCTCCTCACAAATAACCCCTGAAGATTTGGAAATGACTGACAGCAATCTGCCTTCCCCATCTGTGCCAACTAATCAGGTACCTCAATTCAATGGCCCACCGCAGTTCGAACCGGCTAGCTCGAATCAACTCGTTAGGATCCACTCTACTCCGCAATTCTCTGTTGCCACAGAGAATCCGTACTCCGCTCTTGATTCCTCCGATGACCTATAGACGGCATAGAATCACGAGACCTCTCCGCATTTTACAGATAAATGTTGGCAAGGGCGCAACATCCCACGAGCTCGCCCTCACTTTTGCGAGCGACCAAAAATTTGATGTTATACTCGTACAAGAACCGTATATTTTCAGCGATAGACAGAGGCGCATCACCAAAAGAATTTCCACTTACGAATGTTTTTCTCCAACTGACGACTGGACCTCCCGTCCTAGAGTTTTGACTTATCTCCGGAAGGGTGCTGGTTTGCAAGGTCATCAGTTATACCCATTAGAGCTTCCGTGCCCTGCTATCAGGGATCTCCTCCTTCTTGAAGTGGTAGCCCCATCAGGGAAGAAAATTTCCATCCTAAATGTTTACAATGCACCAGTGGGCTCACGCGATGAAGGCGAAGCTGTTAAAGCCCTTCTTGGTCTTTCTCTGCGCAGCTCCCGCGAGAGACTGTTCGTTGCTGGCGATTTCAACCTGAAACATCCTAGCTGGCAACCGTCAAAAAACACCACCAGCCCGATGTCGGAAGGACTTTTGGAATGGTCAGCAAACCACAATCTCGCTCTAACCACACAACCCGACACTCCAACTCACCTACGTGGAAATGTGCTTGATCTGACTTTTATTTCCAACAATCTAGTCCTCGATGGTGCAGAATCTTCTATTTTTCAGGAGGCGGACGCTACTTCGGACCATCTCCCTATCGCGTCAGTGATTCCATGGGATAGTCGCTTCCAAGAACATTTAGCTCGGGTTAAGCTTGATACACTGGATGAGAAGCTTTTCCTCACACTACTCGAAACAGCAATTTCAGGGATTTCTAACATCCCGCAAGCCCCATCAGCTGAACTACTCGACGCTGCCGCGTGGGATCTCTGCACCGCAATTGGGGACGCATACCGTGGCTCAGCTAGGCGAGCTCTCGGTAGGGGGACGGGCCAACCTTGGTGGAATGACGAATGTAGAGAAGCTGCACAAGCGTATCGCAATTCTCGAAGAACCCCGGTGATCCAAGCTGACATATTGGCGGCGAAGAAAGCACTACGGACCGTAACGCGCCGTGTCAAACGTCGTTTCTATCAGGCGAAGCTAGAACACGCAGCAACTAGCAAGGATATTTTTGGTATAACTAAGTGGCATAGATCAATCGGATCTTTTCGTACCCCTCCCTTGAAAGACCCTCTGAATCCGCAAGCTAAACCGGCCATTACCATCGATGAAAAGCGGGACGTTCTAGCTAGGAACCTTTTGCAAACTAATTCTGAAGTAGGTGACATACCGTCAGATTCCCCAACTGTAGGCCTTAAGACATTACCTTTTCCTGACCTCACCGACCTGGAAGTCAGAGATGCAGTATTTAGCGCTAGAAATACTGCGGCAGGCGAAGACGAAAATCCTACGGCCATTTTAAAAAAAGGCTGGCACCTCATAAAAAGCAAAGTTACCCGGCTCTTCCGCGGCTGCCTAGCAGCTGGTCATCATCCAGCTTGCTTCAAATCAGCAATCTTAGTCATTGTTAATAAGCCAAACAAGCCAGACAAAACAAACCCACGCTCCTATCGCCCCATTGCATTGCTCTCGGTCTTGGGTAAAAGTTTCGAACGGCTCATCGCACGTCGACTTGCCTGGATCGCCATTGACGCCAGAGTTTTCGCATCACAACAGTTTGGGGCGCTTCCTCTACGCTCCGCAACCGATTTGACCACCTGCCTTGTTCATGATGTCGAGTCTACCCTCAACAGTAAACGAACTGCCTCCCTCCTAACTCTGGATGTAAGAGGTGCTTTTGATGGTGTCCTTCCTGGCCGGCTTGCAAGACGTTTGAGAGAGCAAGGCTGGCCTGATCACCTGGTTCGCTGGGTAATCTCCTTTTCCACAGGTCGCACTGTTAAGATTCGACTCGATGGGTCGACCGGCCCAAGTTTGGAAGTCTTCTGCGGTCTCCCACAGGGCTCTCCAGCTTCTCCTATCCTGTTTATGCTTTACTTAGCTCCCTTATTCACCATGGGCTCTTCGGAAACAAAATTTGGGTACGCGGACGACGTTGCAATCCTTCGGACCTCACCCTCCTTGCTCACGAACGCAGATCTATTATCTCAAGATCTTGAGGAGATTCTCGAATGGGGTAGACAAGAGGGTATAACATTCGACCATGGCAAAACGGAACTTATTCACTTTTCCCGCCGCAGAGCAGACCAGGATTCTTTGCACACCCCCGTAGTCGTGTCTGGCCCAATTACGATTGTTGAAAACCAAAGGCTACCCTATACTCGATGGCTGGGTGTCCTATTCGACAAAAAACTTTCTTTCAAGTGGCATGTGCGTGCCCTAACTGACAAGGCCCTCAAGGTCAGCCATGCACTCTCTTCTTTGGGGAACACAGTTCGCGGAGTCCCGCCGCATCTTGTTAGGACCTCAGCTCTAGCCTGCGTACTCCCAATCGCGTATTATGCTTCCGAGACTTGGTGGCCTGGAAGATCCCGCCAAGGTGCTCGTTCTCGGATCTCAAACCGCGTAGAATCCATCCTGCAGCGGCTAGACAAAGTTGTCTTCGCCTGTGCCCGAGCAATTCTTCCGGTGTACCGCACCACCCCAACCGCAGTACTACTGCGCGAATCTGGCCTTCTCGCATCCGAAATTGCTCTCGAAAGGCGAGCAGCCTCCGCCACTGCGCGCCTCCGCCAACTCGACCCTTCACATCCACTACTCCGCCGAGCCAATCGCATCATTTCTCAGCAGCGTCCAACGTCCCGGTTTGCCCGACGAGTTCTAGATCTACCAGTGTGCGAACAGATAAATCCAATTGCCCACCCCCCCTGGTCCCTATATGAGGCACGAGATGCAGCCATAAATCGAATCGGGGGACCAAGCGGCTCTTCTAAAGAGGTTGCGAAACAAAGCTTTCTCTCTTTTCTCCAGACAATCCCAACCCAGGACATCATAGTCTATTCCGACGGATCGAAGCAACAAAATGGAGCTGCTGGTGCTGGCTTCGTGGCATACCAGGGTGGCATACAAGTCTTACAGCAATCTTTAGCCCTAGGCGTAGGGGCAGAGGTCTTTGACGCCGAAGCTAGAGGAGCCCTAGAAGGTGCAAAAGCAGCCCTTAGACTCTCAACAACCAAGTTCGCGACAAATCTCTGGATTTGCCTGGATAACCTCGAAGTCGCCATCCATCTTCTTTCGCCTTTTTCAGGATCTTCGCAGGCTGTTTTCGACGAATTCATCGGTTTAAACTCTTCTTGGCAGTCGCGTTACCGACTCGCGCATGCTGGGATAGGTGAAGTTAAGATACGCTGGGTTCCTGGCCATGCCTCCATTGCGGGGAATGAAGCTGCTGACGAAGCAGCCAAACTGGGCGCTCACCTTCCTTTTTCAGGCAGCCCTCGCTTCACTACCGCTGGCATCAGACACCGCATCAAGGCATCCACCTCCCGGGCGATGGAGAATCTATGGAACCTTTTATCCCCTAGCATAGGACTCTATCAGCAGCTATCTATAACCTCCGCACCGCTCAGACCGAAGGAATTGGATCTTCCGCGGGCTACTCTAGGCCGCATTTTAGCCTGCCGGTCTGGACACGGTGACTTTGCGGATTACCACGAACGTTTCCGACATTCTGAAGCGAATATACTTTGTCAGTGCGGACATCGGAAAGCTCCCCTTCACTTTTTTTTCTGCCGTATAGCTAAGCGTCGTGCTCGGCGTCCTCCTGGCCCACCGGCTGAAGTCATAAACTTTCTCCTAGGTACCTACAAAGGTGGCCTTGTTCTTAACAAATGGCTCCAAGAGTCTCGTTTCTTCTCAGAGATTTGCCCTTCAACATAAGGTATCTGAGTTAGCCTCTGAGCTCGGTTTTCCGAACTCATGCATCTTTAACTATCCGCTTGATATTCTATTACTTATTATATTTCACTAGTGGCAGCTATGTTAACGCGCCCTAGTCTTGTAAATTCAGTTTACTTATGTAGCCCGAGGTTTACCCCCCGGCGTCCTGTATCCCAGTAGGGAATTGTAGGGGCCGTGCTTAACACGTGCCCCGCTGACGTAAAATAATAATAATAATAATAATAGTAAAGATTATTCTAAGCTAAATGCCAGTATTCTACAACAGGCACCTAGGCTGGCCCTAAATATCCTTCTGTGATCCCTTGCCATACATGAGCTATTCAACATCAGACTGCATAGCCTCGGCTCTAGCATCTTCTACACTACTCCAGAACATTTCCTCATAATTCTGGAGCCTTCTATGCTACCCGAGTCATGATGTAATAGCCCCCGTACCCCTGTCGCCGATCATCATCTCGCCTACGGACTGTATCCACTTATGCAGACATAATTCTGCCTACAATATCTAATTAAATCTTGAATCTGCTACTTGATTTTTTATACAAAATATCTTAGAACATTTTAGAGGGATTAGAAACTAAGTTATTTTGGGACTAGTTAATGGCTTCATGTATAAATTGAGGAAGTTTTCCCCTGACAAAAAAGAAAACAACAAAGAACAGCCCAAATATACATCATACACAATCTACAAAATTATTCAACCACAATATTTCTTGGTTAGAAAATTATACACTTTTAAACAAAAGTTATTTTTCCAGTAAATGTATACGCTTCCACCATATCTAATTAAATCTTGAATCTGCTACTTGATTTTTTATAGTATCTATAGAATGACGAAACAATACTCAGCTACATAAAGGGTTTTTTTGCTTTTCCGTGTCGTAAGTAGTCACGGAAGAGGTTGCCGTGGCAGTTATGAGGGAGCAGTGCAATTTGCTAACATGCGAACTGATATGATGATGTGACGGGCTCGGCCCGGTGTTGCTAGCTGGGTCATGGACCAGCTGTTGGAATCCCTCGGGATGCAAGGGGACATACGCGCATTGGATCTAGATAGGGGTCGACAAGGATTTTCTGTGACCAGGTAAGGAGTAGGTAAGTGTACAGTTGCCCAGGTCTTTATTAGCTGCTCTCTTCAAGTTCATAGATAGCCATCGAAAGGTGGACACTTTGTCGACATCACGTATGTAGCGTTATACCGTTCGTCTATGCCCTTCACAGATGATCCATGAAGGTAAGGGTAGAGCATGAATGAATGGGAAAGAATGTGTAGGGTATGATGTATGACTTTCACTTGTCAATTCTATCCTAATGGTGCACTCTCCTCATATACAAGAGAAACAGTTAACACTTCAGCTTCCAGATTCTATTAAGTGGGTTGGAGACTCCACCTAGAGCCCTCTACACATATGGTCCGCTTGTTACATAAGACGTATATCACACGGCTCGGTCTGTGTGACCCAGTTGATATGACGCGAAATCCCCGACTGCTCAGCCTGCTCGTCAATGTATATAGGGTAAAAGGTGTGTATGAGGTTGTACTCTTTTTCTGCACCAAACAACTTCTAATATCGGATCGGATGGTGCAGTGGTACACTATCCGGGCCGTTCTTCCAAGTAGAGTCTGGGTAGCTTGGACACATGCCCCACTTGAGACAGGAGAAAGCTGGTTCGAATCCAGCAAGACCCTCACAGCACATCTCTCGCGGTGATAATGTATTCGTGGGATGACGAAAGCATACTTAGATAACTACTGGTTTTTCTCGATTCTCCCTGTTGTGGGTATTCACGGATGAGGGTACATGTCGCAAGGCATTATTCTCGTAGTGGTATCTGCAAATGAAATCTGAGTATGAGTGTTCCAAACGTCAAACAGAGTTATTCTGCGTCACATACATATCTTCCGTAATCATTCGCGTCATAGCCTCAGGCTGCATACGCTAAAATGATATGAATTTGATTTCATTAACCTGATAGAGTGCATAGAATGGCCCATGCAGGAATCTATAACTATTGTATGTACACAGGAGAAAACCTTTCAGTGAAAACCCCCTATTTTTGGCTGTCTTATTCTTTGATATTGAATCAATCGAAGACTTACTTTTGGGAAGCACGGTGAATGCTGCATTGTCGCATGTGGACCCCTTTCCCACTCTCTTCATCCTACTCCCCTCCTTTCCGGCTTACTTTCCCTTGCTTCTATAGAGGCTTCCACATCTCCCACAAGGCGAAACTGCTCGAGTCATCCTTTTAAAATCCAACCAATTATTCTTGAAATATCTCTGGGACTATGAAACATCGCCTCAAAGGATCTTTCTTTTGCTCTCCTCCACACGTCAGCTCTCCCTTTTGACCATCGCGGGCAAACCGTGATCAGATGCTTCACATTTTGAGAGTGGTATCCACCTGGGCAACTTGGGGCGTCTACTCCAGGGACTTTTTCTTCGGTGAAGATAAGAATTGAACCCAATACGTTTGCTTCTTATCTGTGTAGCTATGCTGCTATGGGCCCTTGTTAGGTGCCGATGAAGCTCGTTTGGCGTGATCGTTTGATTGATTATATTCAAGCCGTATCAGACATAAGCCCTGCACCCAAGAGGCATGATACGGGTAGCCGATCCCTAGAGACTCAAAACTACCTAATTCCCTGACTATTGCTAGCCAGTAGTTGCTAAAAAAAAATAAAAAATAAAAAGCAAAAAAGAGACAAAAGTGCCAAAGGTTTGACGCTCTGCATATCACCTCTCTTCTTCGCCGCGAACGTCCCCGCTACAAAAAGATTTCCCAACAGTACCTCAGCTCGCGCCGGGTACCGTCGTCACGACCGAAGCTGCATGCCTCGCCTCCAAAAAGGAAGCGCAGCCAGTTTACAAAGTGGTGGCAGCACTTAACCGTACTGAAAAACTTTGGCACACACAACACTCCCATTATCGATTTTTTTTGACCTTTTTTAAATCATTTTAGCGTACGCAGCCTGAGACTAAGACGCGAATGATTACGGAAGATATGTATATTTCGCAGAACGACGCTGTTTGACGTTTGGAATATCCATACTCAGATTTCGTTTGCAGATACCACTACGAGAATAATGCCTTGCGACATGTACCCTCTTCCGTGAATACCCACAACAGGGAGAATCGAGAAAAACCTGTAATTATCTAAGTATGCTTTCGTCATCCCACGAATACATTATCACCGCGAGAGATGTGCTGTGAGGGTCTTGCTGGATTCGAACCAGCTTTCTCCTGTCTCAAGTGGGGCATGTGTCCAAGCTACCCAGACTCTACTTGGAAGAACGGCCCGGACAGTGTACCACTGCACCATCCGACCCCCCCCCAATATCGAAAATTCCGCGGCAGAAATCATAAATCCATCCTGCAAAAACCAAGTTATCATTGCCTTGCCGAATTCCCTGTTTCTCCCTTCTCGTAGATTCCCACCATTACCTGGCCTCCTAAAGCCAATACAACCTCTCCATCTTTGTTCCCTCCGACTTTCTTCCTCCGTCGGGTATTCGTATCATCGTGGGTCGATAGATGGAGGCGCGCCAAAGCAACGCAGAAGATGGTGAAAGTCCGGTCTTCGAAGTGAGAGGCGGGTTTCGTGGTTCGATGCTTCAGGATGTGGAAGACGGCAGATTGATGAAAGTGGCTTTTTCGGATAGTTTTTCATTACGCTTTAGTGAGATTTGACTAGGGGTGATGAAGCATGTACATAAGGTCGGAATCCGATTGCGACTCTTCTTGACTATCCCAAATGTGCGAACATACTGGGCGTTTGTAGCCGGCACCGCGTGAAGGTGAATAGCTCGTCTTTGCCAGCCGCTCGCTTGGCGTGTTTTGAAAGTTTATTCGCTGTGGGTTGGCATTCCTTTGGGTGTAGAAATTGGCCGCTATCTAACTTTCCGGAACGCAAAAAATAGATTAAAAAAGGACTTGACCATGTATCTTCCTGCGTCTTTCTGTCTATTAACACTCTGCAGAATTGTGTCATTAACCATTCATTCAAGGTTGTCAAACTCTTTCCATCTTCTCTGGCGAAGCTAAATCCATGTAGGTTCAGCTGTGGCATCATTTGATCCTTTTAGATCAATACTTTCAATAGCTCTATATACACAACGTTACTCAGTATGCTGTCTCCACCTGAATCATCTTATCCCAACACTGATACACTAATGGAAGCTACATGCGATTTATCACGCAGTCTCTAAGCACCGTTCCGACAAAGGCAACATTATCATTTAGCGTAATAGAGGTTGGGCTTACCGATTTCGAGTTGCCGATAGTCAAGTAAAAAAACAAGAATCGGCCTCGAAAATGCTAAGTTGTCCTTTCAGGTTATCAGCACGCTTTCCAAAAGATGGCACATGGGTCCTCCGTAGCATCGAAGCTAATCATAATCATGAGCCTTCCTCAGAAATGAGAGCTCATTCAACAGTTTGGAGCTTAAATCCTGCATGGAATGCTATAATTCGATAAATGTTGAAGGCTGGTATAGCCAATAAAGAAAAACTAAGCAGCCTACGCTAAAATGATTCCTCATTCAAAGCTACCGCTAGTACTACCTACAACTAACGCAAAAATCTTTAAGATGAGGAGCCTATGTGCAGAACACCTAATGAGCAACCCCTCGACGAGGCAACCAAGCTGGATGTTGAGAATAAGCTTACCCATATTTTCTCTGCTTGTCCATAGTCTGTAGAACTATTACGGCGATTTCCCTATAATTTTGTGATAGACTGTCGTGCAAGACCAATTACTTCAAAAAGTCATATCCTCACATCTCTGGGGTGCTAAGCTCCAACTCGTCCATCAGTACCGCCTTTGCATTTCTGAGGCAGCCATACCAAGACGACTACATGTGGGCGCTAGAGAACCTATCAGATACCTTTACTAGTTGCTGACTTAAAATGATCACGACAGGCAGAGAGTTGGCTTTGATTAATGCCATCGAAACTCTCCTGCCTGACGTAGATTATATCATTTGTATTTGGCATATACAAAAGATCGTACTTGCCAGGTGTCGAAAATATTTCGGGGATGACGGAGATTGGGCCGGATTCTGGAGGTGTTGAACAGAGGTTATTCAATCTGTATCAGCTTAAGCTAATGGAAATTTCAACACTCTTAACCAGCAGTTCTAGCGCATTTCTACAGAAATCAATAGGGGAATCAAGCGAGTGGTTTAAAATTTAACCAAGTCAGATAATAGTTTGCCCGTAAATGATTTGAAAGATTAACCTGAACTTGCAAGTACAGAAAAATGATGGGCTTGAATAACATATAAGCTAATCTAATTTATTTCGCTATTTTTGTGTTGACGCCCTTCAAAACTGAAATTTTCCACTGAGAACAATGTAGATAATCTAGTGCATTGGATGCCAAAGTGTCCTTTGAGTATTGTAAATTTGGTAATAAACTGATGAGTATCGGTGCCATTGCCAGGCTTTCATATCTTACATCTAGGAATTTGCTGCCAGGAACCGATTATATTTCCACACCAGGAGTGAGAATACGACACAGGGTGAAAATAGCAACTCCCTGAACTTTAAGCAAATATTAATTAATTACTTTCTTTCCTTTTTTCATCACGTGGATTTCTATGGCTATTTTGCCATTCCCTCATTTATTATCGATTGATGCAAAAATCGTTCAATAATTTTTCTGATGTTTAAATGTGCTTCCCTTGTGGCCCCTCAACACGTTTGATTAAATTTGGCGGCGTGCTCATCCGAAGTCTCTCAATATTTTTTAGAAAGGGCACAACAATCTTGGCAACCTCTTCTTTGGCTTTTTTTTTTCCATAAATATGTCGAACCTCACCTACTATTCCGTCGATACGTGGATCGTTACCGAAATCTGCATGAGCGTTATAGAGAGGGCTAGCCGGAGAGATTGGTTCAATTATATAGCGGGGTACGCAGAAGCCAAGTCTATGACAGAGAAGGGGGACTTGTGCAGCATATGAAATAACGCCTGGAGATAACGGAGAGTTTAAATTGCACCTAGAAGAGGGTTTGGGTTTTGGAAAACGGACAGAGCCGTCGGCTGGCATATAGTTATTTGCTATTAACCAGTCTATTGCCTTTTTCGCTGCAAATTGTTTGGCTGGCTTTTTCGCTGCAAATGTAATTGCATCTTGCCCACCACCAAACTGCTGCGGATCTTCAGGAATCAAGACTGCACATGTAAATCGCGGGAAGCTCAAGGAGTAATTTGAATCTTCAATGTACTCTGGAACTACTTTTTGATTCCCGATGAGGCGAGTCATCCGATATTCTAAGAAAAACTAGATCAGGATCACGCTGTTATTGTCATCTGAGAAACAAAAAGAGAGCTCTTACCGTGTAATCTTCCTACCCAATTTACCGAACCTATTTCTTCCAAGGCTTGCTTTTCAGCAGCTTTGACGCTAGCATCGACCACAATACACGACTTCGTTTTTTTAGCTAACGGCTGACGCAAAGCATCTAAACTATTTTCCTTTTTCGCTTGTAGTTCCCAATCTGTTATGTCTTGAAGGTCGATTAAAAATGAGTTCCTGAGTTTTTCAGCAGGCTCGTGGAAAGAATTTGAGCTGGCCCCTGTATTCTGACGAGTAAAAAAATCTAGCTCCATATCTTAGGTTATTTGTAAATGAATATATGATATGAAGTGATACTCGATGATTGTTGGTGATCAACTGGGAAAATATGTATGAAATTCCCCTCGCTTGCGTCACCGAGAATTAAATCTGGTTCGTCTGCCTTTACTTTTCACGTGTTTTCTGGGGCAGCGACTAGCTCTTTCTACTCTTGCTACAGTACTCTACCCCCAGGATATAAGCAGGCCAACTCCAACTCTCTGACCCAACACTACATATCTTTCATCTACCCAATTTTCACTTTCTCATTGTATCTACGCTCCAATCCGCTCTCTTTGAGCTATGGCGGGTGCCGACAGGGATGTCGACATGTCGCCACCGACGACGCCAATGCGTATATCGTCTGCCTTATCCTCTCTAACATCCACTCCTACTCAGAAATCGAGAACGCTTCGTTTTGCAGATATAGCTCCTGCTCCGCATGCAAGGTCCCGCTCAGAGACTCCGTATAGCCCAGGGGATCCTTTCATAGCTTCTGACAAAATTAGCTCTAAAAAGATTAGTGGAAATATTACTAAGGCCACGGAAATAGCTTTTGACAAAAAGCGTTTAGCTATAGCAGAAAGAGAACAAATCGCCGAGGAATATGCCAGAGCACTGGATGAAGCGACTAGCTGTATACAACAGCTTGGACTTGGCAAAGCCATAGGTCAACTTGAGGAAGCATTATCTCAAGTAATTAAACGCTTTGCTCATGGAGAAAATCTTCTTAACAATGATGCTGGTCGAGCTGGACTAGCGAACTCAATTTACGGTAGATCACAGGGTAATGCTAAAACAACAAAGCTCTCCTATGCAGATGCAACAAAGACCCAATTGCCTTACAAATTTGGAGCAAATCTTCCACCAAAGCCAAGCACTCCAGCACTCGGAAACTCAACAAATGCTCGTAAACCAGACAACAGGATATTTGTCCGCCTTCCTGAAGATCACCCCACTCGCGACCACCACGTTCACGCTATCAAAACGGCTCTTGTCAACAAACTAGGCCTTGAAGGTCCTACAGTGAAAACTATTCAGAAAGTGAAATCTGGACTGGCTATAGTCCTGACTGATGGAAAACACGCAGATCAACTTCTGGAAAAAGCACAAACAATAACCGCAGTTATAGGTGGAAAAGTTGAAAAGGCAGAAGAATGGTTTACATATGTGGTGGACCACGTTCCCCGTACATTGACATCTTTGGATGGCAAATCTTGGGATGTCACAGAAGAGATGGCGCGAGAAGAAGTACAATTGATAACTGGCTTAGTACCCACGAAGCTCACATGGTCGAAGAAAACTCTAACAAACCCATTGCCATCAGGAACAATTGTTGCCCATTTTAAACAATCGACCAACCCCTTTAGAATGTTTGGCACAAGCTCTCTGGCTCGATTGGTCACCAAGCCCCCTAAACCAACCCAGTGCCCTAAGTGCTGGGCATTTCACGATACTAGACTTTGCAATTCAGAACAGCGATGTAATCAGTGCAGCGCTTTTGGGCACTCTAGTTGCGAAAAACCCTATAGATGTATCAACTGCAAAGGACCACATGCTGCGAATGAACCACGATGCCCGGCACGCCCGACTGTAAAATTTGGCAACCTAATTCATCCCACACAAGCACATCTCAAGAGAATTCGCCAAGCCGGACATAAGGCATGGCTCTTGGCCAATCCATCACCTAAAATCACTGAACATACTACTTCACTAACCCAATGAGACGCACAAAATACAAAGTTAAACATGGAATCCTGAGCATTTTCCAGGCTAATACAGCCAGAGGACAAGCTAATCACGACTTGGCCCTGGCACTGGCAAATTCTGAAGCAGCAGATGTTATCCTCATCCAAGAACCCTGGATCTTTTCCCAGCTAGAAAAGAGAATCACTAAGCAACATGCTAACTACATGGCCTTCTGCCCCGTAGAAACATGGGAAACCCGCCCACGAGTGATGACGTATGTAAGGAAAGGCACAAATCTCCAACCCATACAATTAAGGCCAAACAATACAGCGGACATCTGCTGGATTAAAATTGCCGGGGCTACTCCAAAAATCACAATTGTTAATGTATACAGACCCCCTCAAGAACCGGAAAAAGGCCCTGTAATTACAACACTTAAACAATGGAAGGTACCCTCAAACTTGGTAATTGCCGGAGACTTCAATACTAGGCATCCATCATGGGACTCGCACGCTAGGAACTCGAGTCGAGCAGATGAACTGGTTGAATGGTCCAAAGAGAATTCTCTGATCCTTGCTTCCCCCGTTGACGAAAGCACACATAACAAAGGTAGTGTTCTAGATCTTGTACTCACGAACATAATAGGGACCCATTGTAACATTGAGGAACACCTGCATACTACTTCAGACCATGAGACTTTGCTCACTACTCTCCCCATCAGAGGTTATTTTGAGAAGGCTACTGAAGATAGGTTCAAGTTAACACCAGAAGATACCCAGAGATTTTGCTCTGGAATCAAGGAAACCCTCAAAATGGAAAAGATTTTAACACAAGATTTGGATAGTCTTGCTCTGATGATCACCGAGTGCATCAGGATCAATATGGAACGTTTTCTACCGCGAAAGAGTCAAAAAACTCAAGGAACAAAATGGTGGAACACAGATTGTAGAGAAAAGGCATGTGCTTATCGCCGAGCCCGGAAATTTGGGGATGCCACAATGGAGAAACATGATCTCAGGAAAGCGACAAGATCAGCTAAAAAGGCATACTGGCAGAGTCTGATCCAAAATGCGAATTGCCCTTCAGATATTTTCAAGATTACACGTTGGCATAAAAATAATGCTACTTTCTCTAGCCCACCAATAAACTATGAAGGACAAATATACGATGTTCCGATCGAGAAAGCCTTGATTCTCACAAAAGCCCTACTACAAAGAAGATCCTCAACTGATGACATCGCAGAAGACCACATGCCGATGGAATATCAAGCCCGAATCCAGGTTCAAGACAAAGCAGATGAACTGGAAGTGGAGCGTTGCCTTCTTCACGTGACAAGCTCGACCCCAGGGTCCGATGGATTATCAGTCAGAGTATTGCGGGCATGCTGGAATGAAATTAAGTACGCAGTTGTCACCCTCTATCAGCGATGTCTTACAGAAGGTTATCATCCAAAGATTTTCAGGAAGGCAGACTTAGTTTTGCTACCTAAACCAAACAAAAGGGACCTCAGTTCTGTCAGATCTTGGCGTCCTATAGCACTCCTATCATGCTTGGGAAAAGGTCTTGAGAGACTTATCGCCCGACGTCTAAGCCGTGCCGCAATACAACAAAAGGTACTGAACCCACAACAATTTGGCGCTCTTCCCAAAAGATCTGCACTTGACCTTGTCAGCTGTGTCATTCATGAAGTTGAAAAAGCACGCTCAAAAAGCTTAGTGGCATCCTTGCTCACACTTGATATAAAAGGGGCGTTTGATACTGTACTTCCGGGCCGTATGCAACGCAGATTAAGTGATCAGGGCTGGCCCCTCTGGGTTATTACATGGATAAGATCTTTCATGACAAATAGAACTGCACGATCACGTCTAGGGGATGTAAGAACTGATGAAATACATCTAAACTGTGGCCTTCCTCAAGGCTCCCCAATATCTCCGATCCTCTTCATGTTATACACGGAGCCTATCCTCCACATAGGTGATCAAAGAATGAAATTTAGCTACGCAGATGATGTGGCAATTCTACAATCAGGACAAACTCTCACGGAGTGCACCGAAAAGCTGGACAGAGAAGCAAAAATCTTAATGGAATGGGGAGTACAAAATGCTATATCTTTTGATCATCAGAAGAGTGAACTACAACATTTCACGTTAGCTCCCAAGCCGAAAGAATACCCTGGTCTTCTAATTGATGACACATTTATTCAGCCAAACCAAGTGACACGATGGCTAGGAGTATGGCTAGATAGAAAATTATCTTTTCTTACACACACGAGACATTGGGCAGCAAAAGGTATGGTAGTAGCAGCGCACCTAAGACGTCTCAATAATACAATGAAGGGTTCTCCACCGTACCTTCTACGGCAAGCAGTAAAATTATGCGTTTTTCCGGTAGTTCTCTACGGGATCGAAGCCTGGTGGCCAGGGGATCACACACTAGCCTGGAGAAAGAAAAAGCTTCACGAACTCAAGCACCGATGTGGCAATCAAATTCAACTTCTTTCAAAGGCTATTCATATGAGTCTTAGGACAATCCTTCCAATCTATCGGACCACTCCGTTACCTATAATATATCGCGAGGCAGGAGTACCCCCAATTAAAATCATGCTAGAAGAAATTAGGTTACGCAAAGCCCTTCGCATTCAAAGTTTAGATACGAGTCATCCCATGAGGAAACGAGCGTATGGCAATAGGATTACCAGACTTACCAAAACGGCTCAGCTACTCCCAATTTCAGCAGATGCAGAGCTTGCTAATTTAGACAAGGAATCCCCCAATCCTCCAAACACCCACAACTCAACGAACCACGATGTCCACGTCTACTCAGATGGGGCAATTCTACCCGATGGTAGGGCAGGGGGAGCGTTTGTACTATTTCAGGCAGAAAGGAAAATTCTGACTTCAAGTTTCAGCATTGGGTATAAAGTAGAGCCCATCGACACGGAAATAATTGCAATTAACAACGGAATTCAAAAAGCGCTTCAAAAAGCTTCTACTCAATTTGCCACAAATATTATTGTATTCACAGACAATCAGACTGCAGCAAATATTGTGAACGGGAAAACTAGCCTAACAAGTCGGAAAGAGATAGTTGAAATTCGGAAAAGTCAGCAAGATTGGAAGAGTAGAAGCAGACTACCACATACACAAAGCGGTGATATATTTGCTTGTTGGATCCCAGGACATGCAAATATAAGAGGCAATGAAGAAGCAGACCGTCTGGCAAAACAAGGTGCTCAAAGTGCGACGGTAGAGTGCTTAATCAATAAGATGAGCTACGCTGTGGTTAGAAAGATCATGCTTTCATACCGGTCTAAAATGATTACAGATTGGTGGAATACACACTCTCCGTCCAGATATAAATCCCTTGAAATCGGTATCGACCCTATGGGAAAACCGCCTAAGGAACTCCAAATTGAAAGGAAAACTTTGGGCCTACTAATTGCAGCCCGGTCAGGACACGGCGACTTCAAGTCATACCATGACAGGTTCAACCATGAAAATTACAAGAGCTGCACTTGCGGGGCAGACAAAACACCAGTACACTTCTTTTTTTGCAGACTAACAAAAAATAAGGCCAAGCGTGAGATAGGTAAGCGTAGACCACGAGAGGCAATAAACTGGCTGCTAGGAACGACTCCAGGCGCGGCGGCTTTCAGCCGCATTATGAAGGATATGTAAATAGGTCTCCTCAAGGAGATATATATGTTTTTGAAGTGATTAAAAATGTGGGAATTTTCATTGCCTTTAGATAGAAATGGGCTAGTCATGAGATGACGATGCTCCTATGTAATTTGTAGTCATTAGCCACTTGCCATCGCTGTAGTAAACAGCGCGTCATACGCCCCTCGGGAGGCTTTCTGGCTACTACCGGAAGGTAGTTCAGCCGCAGACGTTAAATGTATTCAAAATCAAATCAAAATCTACCCCCAGGATAAGTTTTCACCAGTGAATCCAATTTGTGGGGCAAAATCGGATCCGTTAAGCCTAGTTAAGTAGCATCTTTTCAGACATGAGGTTTTCAGACATTCAGACAGGGATTATTTGTACGGAGTTTTTGCCCGACAGAGGTATTCACCACTGGCACTAGTTCACAAGCTTAACCCAAATTGGTAACATTTTTCGAATTTAATCGATTTCAGATAAACAAGTACATGCAAATTTACTTTACATAGCAGATTTAATATTTTACAGGCCCGCTTTGAGCAAGTGTGACTGCCTCACATCTCGTGGGCATGCTTCTGATAAGCTTCTCAAGCTTATCCGGCTTAGTCGCGTCATTCCATGCTTCTTTCACTATTCCTCGAAGTTCATCGTAGGATCGCTGCCTTCCCCTTTCCAATTTCGGGTAATGGTACTGTATGTAATATTTCATACCATCCCATACGTGCTCAATTGGATTCAGGTCGGGAGAATACGGAGGACAGTCGATCGGAGTAATAAACCTCTCCCGGAACTCTTTGATTGTTCCCGCTGCGCTGTGTGCAGGAGTATTGTCCTGCATCACAGAAACTCATGGTCTCATGCTCACCATTCCATCAATCAGCGGTACAATTCTCTGAGAGTATGATTCTGAGGCAATAGACCCCCATTCCTTCTCCCAGAAAAGGCAAGGATCTTCCTCTATCCCTGCGAAACTTCCCCAAAACATCCAGACAAGACTCTTTCTCACCTTTTCCACTATGCAGGTGGCGTTGACTTCTTCACCTATCTTGAACTGAGAGTTAGATCGGTAATTGTTATTAGTTGAGGTACAAAGATACCAACCTTTCGCGTTACCCATTCGCTCTTATGTTGGCCGTCTGTAGCTCAGGTCTCATCAGTCCAAAGAATCGCCATCCAATCTTCAACAATCCAGTCATTGTGGACTTCGGCCCACTCCCGACGCTTCCTTTTTGCCTCTTCAGAAAGGGGAGGCTTTTTCAGCGCTGGATGAAGTCCGTAACCAATTTTTTTAGCTCGTTTTGAATAACCCTTTCACTCACTCCAAAATCGCGAAAGGGGCCGTGGGCAAGTCCAAACCATGACATTCGACGACCTTCAGAGGATGATGTTATGAAAGCCTCAATCCGGATAACTTCAGAAGAGGACAGTGTTGGGGGCCGACCTGCAGATTTCTTGGGTTCAATGTACGGAGTACATAGGGTGTATCTGACCTGGTTTCGAGATTTGCCGAATTGTTTTGTAATATTTGTCTGATTTATTCCCGAATCGTGGAGGGTTTTGATCTAGACGTGTTACCTCAGATATTTATTTACCATGAAAATTGGGCTTACCTGGAGATGCTGATCTCTGTTTAATCGTTTGGCGTTGTTTGTGTGAGCTGCTGGTTGTACCTGGCTCATCTTTTAAAGAATAATTAGCCTATGAAATATGCTAAATGTTAAGAGTAACGATTTATTGATTCTCTTAGATCAAAATACTGATGATGATGATGATGATGATTCTGTAGACAGTAACAGCAACGATGTCTATTGGAGTGTGTAGGTGAGAGAGGGGGACAAAGAGATCAAAGCAGCAGTCCAGTAAAAAGCCTGATCACTCAGGCCAACATTTTCAATTTCTTTTGGTGTGAAGACTAGCAGGGATTATAAAAGACTAGTGGAGATAATATTCATAAGCGAGGCTTTAGTGCATGCTGAAAACTTATTCTGGGGGTAGATAAAGTGGAAGTAATTAACATCTCCACACTTCAGATTAACAGACTCTTAATTGTGCCACTCTGTTCCCTCTCTTATTTGTGATAAGTTAAAATTCTCATATAATGTGTGACTATCTCAACCTGGTATAACAACCTGGTGCTAGTTACAAGCCCCCATCCTTTCAACATTAACGACCTACTTGACCTATGGCCTAGAGGCTGCACTAGCTTAGGGTTGGACCGTTTCCATGGCGACGCAGGATGACAAGACTGTATTCGACGCTATTCTTCCTAGAAGACGTATCCGATGACTCATGGAACAGGGTCGGCCAAATTACCTTTGTCAGTAGGTTGGCTTCTTTGCCACAAAATGCAGTGTATGCATGGGATTCGACGGGCAAATTCGAGCCCTTCGATCAATTGATTGTTGACTTCCAAAAGGTTCGCCTATTTCCGCAATCTTGTTGATGCATTATTTACCCCGCCCCTCCTTTTTAGACTCGTGGAATTTCAAAAGGGTGTATATGGATACACAGATGATATAGTAATACTCAAGGCGTCGCGATCGCCGTGGCTAATTCGCAAAATATTTCTGGCGCAGTAGAACGAGCGCTTGCTTCCGGCATTGAACAAATTACATTTGATCCTGAGAAATCAGGACTCCTAAATTTTTCTAAGAGGCATATGTATAAAGACGTTCGTGTAAATGTAGCAACCGGCTCACCAAAAGTTTCTGAGGATAAAATTAAGCGATTACTCGACTGGCTAGGGGATCATTTTAACATAAACTTATCTTCAAATGCCATGTGCAAATACAAACTGCCAAGGCATGCAAAATTACTAACGCTCTTCACCATCTTGGAAATATCAACAGAAGGGCTACACTAAGACTCTCTTGTCAAGCACTTATAGCATACGGTCTACCAGTTGCCAATTCTGTAGCTTAGACCTGGTGATTAGGTAAAACTCGAGGCAAAGGGCTAAGACAATGGGTAAACAAGTAGACGCAAACTCAAAGATGTTGGAAAAAGTACACAACAGCGCCGCCCGTGCAATCCTAACAGTTTTTCAAACCACCCCAAGAAACGCCCTCTTACGAGAAGCTGGTACTGTAACACCAGAATTTGCACTCGATTACCTAGTTAAGAGAGCAGCTATCCATACACGAAGGCTTGATCTCGTCACCCTATTGATATATGCACCTGGAATTCTCCCTATACGCCTGTCTAAATCTGCTTCGCGTGCTCTTGTAGAGATAGCCTACTGTCTGCGAACAGCAACCCTCTAGTTGTTCCTCCATCAGAGATCGAAGAGCCGTTGCGGGATTCATTCTAACGCATCGCTGCGTTTACGAGAAAAACAGAGACAGCAATGGCCTTTTTTCAAGAATTCTTGAGAATCATTCCAACTGGTGATTGCACAGTATATTTTGATAGTTCCAAGCCAATAGATGGTAGCACGGGAGGTGGCTTTGTCATTATGTAGCTTGGACGTCAGATTTCCGCCAAGCCTTGCCAAACCTTTTCCCCGGAAAACACAAACAAAGCCTTGATGCCGAAGTCGGCATAGCCTCTAAAAGAATCCGAGTAGCCCATGCTTTTCAAACGACCCGATTTGCCAGCAAAATCTGGATATTTATCGAAAATACCGAGGTGGCAAGCAAATTTTTTGACCTAGAGCACCATTTCTTCTTCTCAATCGATCTTCTAAGATGCCCAGGAAGACAATAAAATATAGAAAAAACTGAGGCTACCATGTACAAGTATGCGAGGAATCCGTGCTCGATGGGTCCCTGAATATGCCAGTGTGGAAAGAAATGAAATGGCAGATAAAGATGCCAAGAAAAGTGCTGCTATACCTTATCCAAATCTCATTCCAAAGTTATTAAATGCATCTATTTCTTTCTGGAGTCTAGATCAGAATAATTTGACCGGAGGAAAATGGCGGGACGAAGATATTTCCCAGTTGTTCTCCGAAATTGAAATAAAAGGTGCTCCACGCCTTCCCAAGGAACTTTCGCTTAGTAGGAAAACGTTTGATTGTCTAATTCCTGCTAGAACTGAACAACAAAATTTTTCACCGATCATACTCGCTTCAAATACCGAGACACATACTTACAACTTAAATGTAAGTTTCTTAAAACTCTGCGAAATTTCTTCTTTTGCACAATTTTTAGGGATTAATTTAACCACTCGGACAGGCCAATTTAGGTAAAATTAAGCTCTTGATGAGACGATCCTAGATAAGACGATATTGCCGTTAGTGTGTGTTAAAAGCGGCATGGAGACAGCTGGAGTTGAGGACAAGAGACGGAAAAGGGTGACAGGCTTGAGGTTGCAATCCTACATGATACCCGAGATAGACGCATCACCACTCGGCTAAAAGACTAGACAAGAATCATAGAACGCTATGAACCCGGCTATCTCCACACATATATTCTACAGTAGAAAGCAATTCTGGTAGTGCAATATTTTTCCTAGAACAGACCACGTTCCTACAGATTTACCGATATCCCAATTGTCGTCCCTTAAACTCTAAATATCGCCTTAACTAGCGTTGATTTTGATTTGTTCCATATTGATGCCGTGAAAAGAGAGCATTTCAGTAGAGCAACAACGTGTCCTACGACAATGGGCTCCCTGGCAGGCTCCTAAGCCAGTACAAAAGCAGTGTACTGACTGGTACCTCAATAAATACAGTCATCGTCTGAGCCAGTCTACAATCTTTGAGTCCCTTAGTAATGTCTTCACACATCTCGACGAGTCTACCGATACTACAGCCTTACGATTACGAACTGGGAATTGGCCTAATCTAGAGAATGTTCTTCAGGTGTGGCAACTACGGATTGAACAAGGAGGGAGATTTACAACAGGAGACCTACTCCGTGGGCAGGCGAAACAGATCTCGGCTCAGTTATCGCAATAAGCCGGCCAAACGTGCTCCGAAGGTCTCGATTGATTACACCGAGAGTTAAGAAAGTCTTAGTGCAGACTGTTCAGGGCGTTGGAGCGATTAAGGACGTCGATTAGGGGTAGCCGAGAGCAGTCGAAGGTTCAAAGTAGGTTAGGTAGCTTGATTAGGTAATCAAGACCATTATACCGATATCATTGATAAAGCGATATTTTTCATGGCACTGATTGCATTGTCTCAACAGGGGGTTGACTGTACTTCTGCCCAGGCTGCTAGGCACCTAGGAAGGATCTATCTCCCTAACAAAATGGCTAGACCAGGCTCAATTTTTTGAGCAAATATGCTTCAATTATGGATAAATTATTCATTGTATTTGGTTTGGGCCTCATGGAATAGAAATAAGGGTGGGCGAGTAGAAATGACTGATCATCGCTTGCGAGTAAGGGGGACTCATGTATGATTCTGCTGTAGGCGCACAATCAAGCGTATCTG
Organism: Podosphaera xanthii; assembly: GCA_028751805.1. Taxonomy (NCBI): domain Eukaryota; kingdom Fungi; phylum Ascomycota; class Leotiomycetes; order Helotiales; family Erysiphaceae; genus Podosphaera; species Podosphaera xanthii. The sequence continues at coordinate 3,556,212 of JAPWIX010000001.1, read as the reverse complement.
TGCGAATAAGTCAAAAGGAAGAACAAACGAGTATTCAAAAGGTTGAAATCCATCTGTCACAAACGTGTCTGGCACGTTTTACTTGCGGGGATTAATGGCGTAAAGGTGACCAGGTTGATGTGGTGGACGTGGTGTGGGTGACTAAAGGTATGACTAAAGTTATGACTAAAGGTGTGACTAATGGTGGACTAATGGTGGGTGGAGAAGTAGTGTGACGCTAGTGGAAGCTAGCGGGCACCTGGGACTAAATAGTTGACAAATGCAATCAATGGTCTAGAACTGACAGAAGACAAAGCGTGAAGAGCTCTGTGGACCTAGAGTCCGAGTACATACATCAGGTATGCCAATAATGCAACTAAGCAAACGTCATTGATAACATAGGAATTAGACTCCAACAGATTACAAAAAACTTAAAGATTAATCAAGCCTAAAACCCAAACGCCAGGGATACACTAATACCGAGGAAACCCGAACAACCAAAACAGATCCGTCTCAGACCAAAATAAGAGCGTTCGAACTCTGACACCATCTATCTGTAGAAATGCATTATGCGAGCACTTTATCATCTACTTGTGTCGCTTAACCTCTTTGTCCCTTGAGGTTTGCAGAAAGCTGATGCACTTGTTTCGGCAATGATCTCTGTGCACAGTCTCAGGTAACGCTGCACAGCAATGTATTCAGAGAATGGCTACACACTCTGCAGCTCCGGCTCGAGCGTCTTATATCCCAGCTGGGGTAGATACCTCGTGTCGTGGAGCACTTAAATATCATCCCAGACGTTAACAAAATCATCATCACCAGCACCATATTGAAACAGGCAGACAGAGTCGAACTCTTCACCTTCACGCGATGTCGACTGTAAACACTCGACGTGTTTGCTGGACCTTTGAGATGGCCTAGCAGAGTCACCATCGGACCCTGATCGACGCACACGCTTCACCTTTATTAGTCATTGTCTACAATGGCTTCCGTCTATCCCACCCGACAAAGCCGCCTTCCACCTCCCGTAGTACCAACCTACCAATTCTTCTGATTACTTCATTGTCCAGACTGCCACCATATTTTGCATCCCTACGGCAGGCCTTCGTCCACAGACCTATAATGCTACAAATACCCGACGGAGGAAGAAAGTCAGAGGGCACAAAGATGGAAAAGTTTTAATGGCTTTGGAAGGCTGAGTTATGGTGGGAATCTATGAGAAAAGAAGAGAAAGAGTTTTTGGCAAGGGAAAGGGACGAGGTGGTTTTTCGAGGGAGGATGTGTGATTTTGCGTCGGAATTTTCGAGTTTGGGAGTGCTGTGGGTGTAAAGATTATTCGGGTCGATTAAGTGCTGCCAACACTTTGTAAACTGGCTGCGCATCCTATTTGGAGGCGAAACATACGACTTCCGTCGTGATGACAGTACTCAGCGCAAGTCGGTGTACTGTGGGGAAATCTCTTTGTTGCGTGAACGTTCGCGGCGGGGAAGAAGGAAGCTTTTTTTTTTCCTTGTTTAGCGTCGTGCCTGCGCACGGCTACGAGTCTTAAAGTGACACGTGCCGGTTAGCTCAGCCTATAATAGCTACCCGACGCGCCAGTGCCCCAAAAGACCTGGCCTCTACCCATAGATCCAGACCTCTCTGCCTGGAACTTTTCTGCCTAAAATACATACATAGAGAGCACCCTTCCACTGGGTCTCTGCATGTTTTACTTGTAGACTGATACTTGTCTAGAAGATTGTAGGGGATACCCTGTACCAGGTTTAACTTGAAAGAAGAGGCGAAAGATACACCTTATAACAAAAAAAAAATGAAATAAAAGTAGAAATGAAAATTAAGAAAATAGTAGATCGATAGAAGATTTCTCTATGTCAACGGGACATATTAGCAGCGGAGCTGTATTTCGTCAAAAAAGGAGGTAGCCTGAAGCCAGTTGTTGAAAGATTTTCCTCCCTACACAGTCCCTAACACCCATCGGATTCCGGGGCTCGGGTGTCGAGGTCCACCCTTTAAGCGAGCGCGGTTTCGGCCGAGTCGGCAGAAAAAGAAGTGATCAAGTGATTTTTCCTGCCCGCAGGTGCAGGTCAGGAGTGCATTTTTATGTTGGAGGCGGCGATGGTATTCTACGAAGTCGCCGTGACCAGAGCGGGCTACAAGTATAAAACCAATTGTGCGTCGATCGAAGCTCGCTAGTTCTGGGGAGATTTTTGCATTCGCACTGATTCTGAGCTCTCTATATCTACCTGGAGCATTCCTGGACCAGTAAGTGGCTGTAGAGGCTTCATAGTGAGCTTTGATTTTTTGTTTTGCTCGCGCAATTGACGGGGCGAGGACGGGAGCAGGAGCTTCGCATGCTAGCTTTGCGAGGGAGTCGGCACTTTCGTTGCCGAGGATACCGACATGTGCTGGGCACTAGCGTATATTTACTGTGCCAGGTTGTGTGAAGGAGCAGCGATTTCTCTTTGTCCAGGAATCTAAAAGCTCCTGGAAAAGCTTTATACGTTTCGAGCTGCTTGGTGTGGCAGCGTTTGATTTGAGCCGGAAAGCAGCCTCTTAATTGTCAAGTCAAACTGTGACGTTTGTAGCAAATAGTGCCATGGGGCTACGGAGAGCAGCGGCAAGTCCTTCAGTGACCCCAAATATTTCTGCATCATATACTTCAGCGGAAGTTCCAAGAGGGAGAGAGCCTTGGTGGATCTGTTGTGTGAGACCCCAGAAGATTACATATCCGGCACCAGACTGGTTTTCTATTAGCGTGCCGTCAGAGAAGACAAATAAATCAAGAGGAGGACAGGTAGCCTGCTGTCAAGCGTCGGTCTGGGGAGACGCGGGTTTGGGGAGAGGAGAACCGAGAAGGCGGAGAACCGAGAGGGCGAAGAGCCGAGAGCAAGAGGTGACAGCAGTCACAGGAGAGCAGAGGTCAGATGAGGAGAGTAGATTGGAAGGTCTACCTAGAGGACTGACAGGTTAAGACGGAAAATAAAGCATAAGGGTTTCCAGTAATCGAAGGGGAGATACTTATGTACATGAAAAGAAAACATTAAGCGAGATTAAAGAAAAGGCAAACAACAACAACAACAAGTAAGCCTCAAGCGTTAACTTCCTACGATCCTATATCCAAAATCCCGAATCCTGACATTACCCCCCTCCTTATGAAGATGCGAGCTCCTGCGAGCGTGGCGCGTTTGGATAAGAGTTCTGGAACTCTGATAAAAGCTCTGGGCAGCCTTCAAGGTGTTCATGAGGTTCCCAAGTGGTATCATTATCTCCAGTCCAGCGAACCAGGTATTGTACTTTTTTACGACGTATCCGGGAATCTAAAATGGCTTCCACCTCATGAACTTCGTGACCCGAGGGAGATATTTCTAATGGTTGTGGTATGGTATTTTGCTGCGATGGGAAACCCACATACGCTGGGCGGAGCAAACTAACGTGAAAGTTGTTGTCTATCTTAAATTGGAAAGGTAAATCCAGTTTTGCAACTAGTGGTGTCTTCATAGCTATTATACGCCATGGGCCTGCGCGAATATGATCCAGCTTTTTTGATGGTCTTTCAAGGGCCAAATTTTTGAGAGAGAGGTATGCAAAATCACCTACTTTATACCTTGGCGCGGGAAGGCGCTTGTTATTTGCATAGCTTGCCTGATAAGATTGAGCGAATGTAATTTGCTCAGCACAATGCTGGACCAACGACTTAATACGAGATATAAATTCAGGAGTGCTCCGGGGTTGGGGGAACTCTGATTCAGGTCTAAAGTCCAATCGAGGGTGGTGACCAAAAGAGGCAAAAAAGGGGGATACTCCGGTAGACGCGTTTATATTATTGTTGCAACAGAATTCTGCTAGAGGTAAATGCTTTACCCAATCGTCTTGATGGTAATTCACGTAATGGCGTAAGTACATTTCCAAAGTTTTGTCAGCTCGTTCGGTTTGTCCATCTGTTTCTGGATGATACGAGGTGGATAACCTGTGGGTGATTTTTAGTCGGGAGCATATTTCCTTCCAAGTTTTATCTATGAAAGCGCGACCTTGGTCTGAGATAAGGGAGTCGGGTAAGCCAGCAAAACGTACGACATGGTCGAGGAAAGCTTCGGCCGTGTCATGGGCTGAGGGCCTTTCTATGGGGATAATCCAAACTTATTTAGTCAGGCGGTCTACAACTTGTAAGATATAACGGTAGGTAAAGCCTCTTATTTGACAAATTGGGAGGGGTCCGACAAAGTCAAGAGTTAGGTGGCGGAAAGAAGCTTGTGGAGCGGGCAGAGGCTGTAGAAATCCATGAGGCTTTTGAGTCGTTGGATTATTCCTTTGGCAAGCTTGGCACCCTCGAGCGTATTTAGCGGAGTCCTTATGGCATTCAGGCCACCAGTAATGGCGGCTGAGCATACTATAGAGAGCGGCTGCCCCTCGGTGACCATATAGGGGAGAGCTATGAAGTTGGCCTAGGAGAATTTCGTGGAGCGTTTGTGGAACATATTCCTTTTTGTCTAAAGAGAAGGAATGAGTGGTCAAGGTGCAGCTCGCTAATTGTATATCGTCACGTTTAGCATCGGGATCCTTAAGGGCCGTACGGATTTCTTGACAATACTTGTCTCGGCTACAATGCTCCTCCCATTCCTCTACTTTTAGTGTAGGATTAGGAGCAGGCTCTTTTTCCACCGAGCTGTAAGGGTTGGTTTGGGCACCCTCGAGACAGGAAATTATTTCTGATGGCTTTAACAGAGTTTGATGCTGGAGCACGTTGCGAATATTGTCATCGTCGGAGGGCTTGTCGGCGTTAATTCTGGTTAGTGCATCGGGTTTACCCCCTAGTTTCCCGGGTCTGAAGACAATCTCGAAATCAAAGTCTGCTAATAATTCGTTCCAACGGACTTGTCTACGATTGAGTTTCTTGGTGGTGGTGATATACTCCAGGTTTTATGATCTGTCAGGACAAGAGTAGAGGCTTCTACGGATCCAAGCTCGGCAGTCCATGTTTCGAAAGCATTAATAATGGCCAAGAGCTCTTTGTCGTAAATTTCGTAATTACACTCGGCTGGGAGCTTTTTTTTTGACATGAAGGCAATAGGCCGAAGTTTTCCAGAATCATCATACTGGGAGAAGATTGCTGCGGTTACAAAGTCTGAGGCATCCGTTTCTAAGATAGTCTGCCAATGAGGATCGAAGTGGGCTAGCAAAGTTTCATCTTTAAGGCTTGCTTGATCCGGAAAAATGCCGATTCACATTGGTCATCCCACGAAAATTGAACACCCTTTTTGGTGAGAGTCGTAAGAGGTGTAGCTAGACGAGAAAACTCTGGGATGAATCGTCGATAGAAATTTGCGAATTCTAAGAAACCTTGAATATCGCGAACTGAACGAGGAGTATGCCATTCTTGGACACACGCAACCTTTTTGGGGCCCATACGAATACCTTCTGTTGATACTATAAGACCTAGATAAGTTACTTCAGTAGTCTCGAAGCTGCATTTACAGATATCTACTTGGAGGCCACTTTCACGAAGGCGCTGTAGAACCTGACTGAAATGGCTTCGATGATCGCTTAGGCTCTCAGAATATATCAGGATATCGTCCATGTAAGCCGTGCAAAATTGGTCCAAGAATCCTCGAAGAGCGTGATTAATGTAGGCCTGAAAAGATGCGGGGCCATTACATTGGCCAAAGGGCATAACAAGCGGCTCAAAGAGACCGTAGCGACACGTGAAGGCTGCCTTCCATTCATCACCTCCTTTGATCCGGAGCTTATTAAAGGCAGAGATGACATCGAGTTTGGTGTAGTACTTTGCTTTAGAGAGTTGACTCAAAGTTTCTGAGATAAGGGGGAGCGAATGCCGATTTATGATAGTTATCGCGTTTAAGCCCCGGTAGTCGATGCAGAATCGGAGGTCTCCGTTCGCCTTCTTAACAAAGAGTACAGGAGCTGCCGCAGGAGACCTCGAGACACGGATGAAACCTTTAGAGAGCTCTTTTTCAAGGTAATCTCGGAGAGCCTTCAGTTCATGCTGATTCATGGAGTAGGGACGAGCAACAGGGGGCTGTTTTCCAGGGATGAGTTCGATAGCATGGTCCGAGGATCGATGAGGTGGCAGAGAGTTAGCTTGTTTCCGATCGAAAACATCGAGATATTCGTGATAATAGATTGGTAAGAAGTCTTTAGGATTGGCATCTTTTGGAATGATCATAGTCGCATTGCCCACGCGCATGCTAGGAAGTCGTTGCATCGGCTTTTCAAGAATTACGTCAAGGTCCCCGAGACTTAGAGCGAAGGTGTGGTTTTCCGAAAGCTGGCTTGCTGTGGCAAAAGATGAGGCTGAGATTTGCGTAGGCAGTGATACGTTCCCCGGGGATGCTAGTATCTGACTAATACTAGTATCTGTCTTATATACCTGCCTGAGAGTCTGCTCTGCAGTGTTATGATAAGGAGCTGTCGTCTCAAAGGAACAGCAGGAAGATCCGATACAGGATTCCCCAAAAGTGATCGAGTGTTCCTTCCAATCTAAATAAGGGCAATGTTTTTCTAGCCAGGGAAATCCCAGCACTAGGTTATGCTTACAATTGGGGATTACGTAAGCTGATACATTTTCCCGATGATTTCCTATATTTAGAGAAAATGACACTATTTCAGAGACTTTGGAAGTTATTTTACCTTCGAATCCAAGAATGGCGATTGGTGGATTGACAGGCTGGGAGTCAAGGGTTAGATGATTACACATGTAAGCGGAGATAAATGCAAAACCAGATGCGCCAGTATCCACGAGAGCGACTAAACTTTCATTTCCTATCTTAGCATTTACATACATGTGACGAGAAGATGAAATTTCAGGACAAGCCAAGTGTACAAATGAGTGTGACTCCAACGAGCGACTTGACGTTGGAGTTAATCTTTTAACTGATCCTGCCCAGCTGGCTGGATATCCATAGCTGCTACTGTTCGCGGTCGGGGAGCGCAATTTTGAGTCGTGTGTCCAGTCCTATTACAGCGAACACAATGACCTAATGTACGTCGTGCGTCTTTAGCTGGCTGCGTAAGTCGACCATTGGGTAGTCTTTGCTGCGATATAGCATCGAGGTCCATCGCTGATCCGCCCTGCGAGACACTGAGTTCAGATCTAGCTGAAGAATTAGGGATAGGAAAAGGTGTGAAAATGGATGAATGCAAGGGTCGAGGCGTCGGTACAGTCTATTGAACTAAAGGAGCATGAAGAGGGGCGTTAATGACCTGGATATTGGCATCCTTCTTCCTCGGGTAATTAACGAACTCGTGGTAATCTGTTGGAGTATCACTTGCGGCGTTCAGCAAATTCCTTAATTCCTTTGAAAGTCTGCGCTCGAGCATCGTTTTCCACTGAGATTTATCGTGATTGGCGTATGTGGAGTCCGCCAAATTGTCTTCAAAAATTGATATGAAGTCGTGAAACTTCATATTTTTCTGGTACAGAGTTTCGACTGTACGACTGGCTCGTTCCACGAGACCCGGATCCTGGCAGCGTTGGTGGAGAGCCGTAAAGAATTGCTCGATCGTGGTAATCTCGGGCGGTACTGATACGTCCTCATAACAGCGAGAAGAGGACCGCATTTTGCCGAGAGCTAGAGGACCTAGGCATCGATACGCGTATCTAACTTTGGAACCTTCATTAGGGAAACATTCAGATTCAGGTTGATCGAGGAGCTGGTTTTGGAGTTGAGAACAAAATGATCTCAAGTTTGCGGAGGAACCATCGAAGGGGGAGATTGGAGGGGCGGCAGGACAATGGGCCGGGGGGGCTACAGGCGAAGGCGGAAGGGGAGGAGGAGAGACGTAAGTAGGAAGTGCGGGCGCTGACGCGGCTGCAAAGACTTCTGATACACGAAGACCATTTTTCCGTATTGCATTTTGCAGGACACCAGGGACAGTGAGGTAGGCTACACTCCATAATTCTGGAGGTAGTAAAATGTAATCAGATTGGGTAGTATCCATGTAATCGCTTGGTGGGGAAGGAAAAGAACTCGTCATGGCCTATTGTGGCACAATTTGATTTCTTTAATTTTTTTTAGATGCTTTGTAATGTCAAGCGTCGGTCTGGGGAGACGCGGGTTTGGGGAGAGGAGAACCGAGAAGGCGGAGAACCGAGAGGGCGAAGAGCCGAGAGCAAGAGGTGACAGCAGTCACAGGAGAGCAGAGGTCAGATGAGGAGAGTAGATTGGAAGGTCTACCTAGAGGACTGACAGGTTAAGACGGAAAATAAAGCATAAGGGTTTCCAGTAATCGAAGGGGAGATACTTATGTACATGAAAAGAAAACATTAAGCGAGATTAAAGAAAAGGCAAACAACAACAACAACAAGTAAGCCTCAAGCGTTAACTTCCTACGATCCTATATCCAAAATCCCGAATCCTGACACCTGCCAACGTTTAAACTCCTGTTTTCCGATTGATCTGCCTACCGCGCCAACGGATTCTAGGATTGCATCTCTACTTGGCATCCAGGGGGGACTGTTGTGTCGGTCGAGAGCTCAGGTGTCACTCTTTGGCTAACCCAATTCATGTGTGTAGTATTCCAGCGTTTACGAAATTGATGTTGGGGATCTGCTGAGGCTACACGCATCGCGAGTCGATCATGCAGCCGTTCAAGCCAGGCGAGGGCTGGACCCCATCCGACTTCATGCAGAAGTGCTGGGACTGGGGTTGGGAAGTATACTGGGAGAGCTGCACGTGCGGCATCATTTATTCTAAGCTGTATTTTGGCGATAGTGCTCTTCGAGGTTCCTTTGGAGAACCAAGTTTCAGCTCCATAGAGGAGGGTAGGAATAGCAGTTCCTTGTAAAGCTTGTCTGAAGAGTAAGGGACTGATCCCACGGGTCGTTGATGAGAGTCTCTTGAGGTAGCTAGTTATGGCTATGGATCTCTCACAGGCCTTCTTGATGTGATGCCGAAAACGGAGCGAACGATCAAAGGAGACCCCTAACCATCGGGTGAAGTCATTGGTCTAATTTCGATTCCTTCGGCGTATAGGCTAGGCTCTGTGGGCGAACTGCGCTTTCTAAGAAAGTACTGTAATTCAGTCTTCCGGATTTCAAATACAATCCCAATATCACGGTCCCACGTGAATGTCTCATCGAGTTTAATTTGGAGCCTTCTGGCGCAGTCAGCGAGGCAGGGTGCTGAGGCAAAAATGTTAATTTCATCGGCGTAGCCGAGACGTCCGGGCAAAAGGCGGAGGGCCTCTTCGATTGCTACGAGAAATGAAATAGGTGACACTGGAGAGCCCTGCGGAAGACCGTATAGAATCTGAAAAGATGGGGATGTGGTGCCTTCTAGGGAGATTGTGGCCTGGCGTTGCTCCATAAATGAGATGACCCATTTTACTACATTTGAAGGCCAGCCTTGGCTACGGAGGCGGTGGCTAAGGCGTCCCTTTTGTATGCCATCGAAGGCATCCTTAACGTCAACTGTTACCATTCCCGCGACTTTTCTTTCTGCCCAGGCGGACTGGATGTCACAGGTGAGTCCAGTGGTAAGGTCAGTAGCGGATCTGCGGGGGACGGCGCTACACTGATCGCGTGCAATAATTTGATATTTTATTGCCAGAAAAGATAGCCGTCGCGCTATTAGCCTCTCTAACCCTTTTCCGAGACATAAGAGCAGGGCGATTGGTCTGTATGAGTTTGGGAGGGCTAAATTTCGACCTCCAGACTTCGGAATTATGACTATATTAGCTTTTTTGAAAGGAAGAGGATGAAGCCCAAGCTGGTCACATTGAAGGAAGGAAGCATGCTGGGCCTCTGTCATGACTTACATTCATCAAATCACGTGTAAACTCATGTTTGGCAATTGTTTTCCCTTGTTAGCGCGCTTCGGCTCGACTATATAGACCTCTCGCCTCTCGCCTTACATTTCCTTTCAACGTACTACAATTTTTGTACATAGATGACCAATGCAACGACTTGCTAGTCTACACAGCCTCGAACCTTTAGCACTTGTGTCTTTTTTGCTTTTTGTTTTATCTTTAATCCTCAAACAAATACTGACTAGCAATAGTCAAAATTTGGTAGTTTCGAGTCTCCAGACATTGGCCACATGTATCACGCCTCTCGGGTGCAGGGCGTATGCCTGATACGGCCAGATTCAGATCAAATCAAATCGATAGTAGAAGATATAGTCTAGTTCCCATTGATTACCGAGTTATATATAAATATGGGCACGAGCGCTACAAGTTTAATTTTTGGAGGGCCTTATTACTCATCAGCTTGACTAAGCAGTGATAGTATCTAGTCGATGCTACACATTTACTAGATTCCAAGAGCTTCTAGTAAACTCTCATGCCTGTCCGTTGCCGTGTATTGAGATTCTAGCAGGTTCCATGTATGTTATTCAAGTCGGGTATATATTGGCCCTACTTTGCTGTGGAGTGAATATATCATGTTTAAGTCTTAAATACACATTTTTTCTTCAAAACCATACCGAGTATAAACATCAGTTGTCCGTACTCTAGCTTATCTATCAACCCTCTCAGTACTCACTGAATCAAGTTAATTCGGTATTGTCATCTCTCGGCTGTCTACATTCTTGTAAACAACAGGAGAGACATTTTCGGCCTATCCAATAAGTTCGTTAGTCGACGCAAGTTCAGACCAGAAATCATGCAGCATAGGATGAAAATGGCTATCAATTGATAATAACCTCATCAAATAACCATTCGAGTGCTCTAAACCGAATAATATATCATAAAGAGTCTCAAGCTAGTGTGATTAATAAATATCAGTACACAAGAGTGCAGAAAATAAAGATGTCAAATCAATATAAGATCATTGAACAACCTTTTTTTCCTTTTCCATTTCCAAATGTCCTATCCCAGTTAAATCATAAGTGCCTAATTTTAAGCCGAGGTATACTGAGATCCTATGTAGATGTTTCACAGATAATACCGCAAGGTAGAAGCAAGAAAGTAGATAATCCATATCTGTTCCCAAAGTCCTGAAGATTTTGTGGAATGATAACAGAAGAATGACAAAATCACAAGCAACGATTAAGCCGGTGATTTAAATTCTCTATTGAGACCCCTCTCCGGATCTAGCAATAAGCCTAGACGTATCAGTGAGTAAAGAGTTAGTAAATTTCCAATCTTTGGCTAATTTAGAATCACTTTTAGATAGGGGATATCAGAAGAATTCTTTTTACCGTAGCCAGATAAGTGATTTAGCTTTAAGGCAGCTGGGGATAAAGTATCCATCAATCCACAGATTCTACTGATAATTAATTCGGGCGGTAGAACGGACGTCCAGCGTCTCTTGACGCTATAGACTGAAGAAATATGACTTTCTGCTTGTGCTTGCCTTAAGTATTCGGGTTCAAATTTCAAGGGACTGTGCGCTAATCTTCATCACTATCGCTGCTGTAGCCGTTTTTCATTTCAGCCTCTCCTTTCAGCATTTTTTGCCACTGAGCAGCGAATTCTCTCATTCCAACCTCACCCTTCATCCCAGCCTGAACGACTTCACGCGGTAGTTTGTGCGCGCTATACTGTGGACTAGCAAAATTATAGGCTTGAGGATCATCTTTATCAACCAGCCTAATTTCTGGCTTCCATGGAACCTCTTCAACGGGTTTCAAATGAGGATCACAGCTATTAGTCGATGTAGTGGCACTGACGATAGACTCCGACACCGTAAATGCTGATTCTGGGAGAGGTAGAGATAGTAGCTCCATCCAGGAGAATAGGAGAGGATCAGTTCTTGGTGCCCAGGGATTAATGTCAACCAGGCGAACTCTCTCGTAAGGCTTTGGAAGGTAGATGTCGAATACAAACTCAGACTCTGGAAATGTATCTCTTAACACTTTATCAAAGAAATGTTGTATAGTGTCTTGTAACTTATTCCTAAGTGGAAAGAGAAATTCAAAGAAATTTTGATCACGTTGGCAGATGCCTATAAGCCTTCTTTCCCTCACAAAACATCTAAATTCACACGATGGATTTACGCGGAACCACTTGCGAAGTACCAACACATATTGAATATCTTGTTCAGCCGTAAGTTGATCGCACACGGTGTCATCAAATGCATGTTCAAGATCGTGGGTCACAAAATCTGAGCTCTTTAGGAGTAAATAAATGTCATTTGGCGTTGCACACTCCATTGAATTCTTTTTCATCGATATCCAGGTAGCATCTTTCGGGGCCGACCAGTTCAACTTCGGAGCTACGAGTCCGCCTAACCCTTCAATGGCGTCTTTAATTTTTTGATGTATATCGGAAAAAGCGAGAGAGGGACAGGAGTCGGATTCATCATCCTGATCATTGTGTGAAAGTGGAAATGCACTTTCGTAATTTAAGCTAGGTAGTGAGGATGAGGTCTCGTTCGGTAGAATTATGCCATCCGCACGGAGATACTCTAAAAATGCAGGAGAGAGTGGAATGATTTTTGACTTCAGGGCTGAAGAGCGATATCTATCCATCTTTAGAATAATGATGGGGTCAATCAAGCTGTCATACCTCGGGTGCCAGTAATTGTAGGAGCAATGCAGGATGTGTGATCTAGTAATAGGCTTAAATGGTAGTCTCTGGGGCTGCTCATTAGTCTGATCAAACGCTGACATCATGCAAAACGACTAATGTCTTACTTATACTCGCCATCTACAATTCCCGGATAAGTACTAGTACGTCGATAAGGCGCTAAGCCCTGTCTTACATTTACACTGGTAGTCAACATCCGCGCCTAACTACGAACACACCCAAAATCGCCATGTCATCAAACGTTGGGCTTTCAACGCCTCGTGGCAGTGGTACGTCTGGATACGTTCAGCGCAACCTTGCATACATCAGCCCGCGTGATCGCCCCAAACCTTACTCAAAAGACATTGAATCTCTTAAGCACCGCCAACGACAACCTGACAAGGAAATCCTCGAGCATGAGCGCAAGCGAAAGATTGAAGTGAAGGTTTTTGAACTTCGTGATGAATTAGAAGAGAAGGGAGTTGATGAAGAGGAAATTGAAAAACAAACTTCATCGCTCAAGCTCAAGTTACTCAAGGAAAGTAACGAGACCAAGGCCGACCGAGACGGTCGCGAATTAAAGATCTATGATGTGCACGGTCAAGCAGAGGCAAAAATCAAGCAACAGGACCGTTTCCGGAGTGCATTGGGCATTCGGCGGAACTACGAGGAGGGTAGTCACTGGAAGAGACAGGAAGAGCGAAGTAAACGTGCTTTGCTTAAGGATGGCACTTGAAATGGCATGCATCTTACCTCTAGACACTTACTTCGGTAAGCCTTCTGGGTAACACATTTCAACAGCTATAAAATCAACCCATTATTCTCTACAAGCAGATATCTTTCATCGGGCCTAGATTTGTGCTATTTACATCACACGATCTAAAGTAAGCCACTCATACTGTATAGAATCGTTGATTGAAGTCTCAACAGAGCAAAACGTAATACCCAAAACAATCTCTCAAGAAATACTCTTCCTGAATAACTACTTCAACGACGGAATCGACCTGCGCTTTCTCGCTCAAACAATGTCTAAGGCAGGTTCTATTATGGTCGGAGCGAATTTGGCTCAACAGCTAGATGGAGCAAGGACAATGATTCAGTGCTGAATATAAAACATGGACTGAATAGCTCATCTGTACGTATGGAAGTAAAAAAGTATTTCGAATAATTACCACCTGCTCAGAACATTCTCTTCGGATTTTTTGTCGCAGTCTATACTAGGCCGTTCAAGGAATACTTAGACATGTTTTTGTAGACCTGGATTCGATACCACTCTATTTATAGTGCGGAAACTGAGCTTGGGATGAACTTCACTCCCTCAAAGATAAACATTTATTATTATCCTTTGCATGTAGTTCTATTATTAGTACACCTGTAGATCTCCCTCTGGGGCACTTCCAATATGAGTGCAACACCGAGGTTAAGCGACCCTTATCGTCATGTAAATTTCTCGGACGACTTTCTGGGATTACCAGAACAGAACCAATTCAAATCAAGTCCTGCAAAATGGGCGGTTTCAACTTGGAAGTTTTCAAAGTATGTCAGTTTGAATTTGAGGCTTGGCGTTACTGCCCTTTCTAACATTGTTCATTAGTTCAGCATGTATATCATGTTCCCAATCGCAATCATGTATTATTACGGCACAAATCTCGATAATCGCTTCTCTGTCCCTGGATTTTGGCCCAAACCAGAAGAATCATATCGAATTCCATTCGAGAGGGAAGAAATTAAAGCTGAGTTGGAGAGGTTGAAGAAAAAGAGATTAGAATTGAGACAAAAGAGACTTCAGAGCGAAGCGGCCAAGAAGGAAGATGATTCCTGACTTGAATGATTTGCAGCAAACTAATAAAAATTTTCATCGATTTCAAGGGATGATTTGTCTACATAGTAATCTGGAAAGAACATTACCCAACTATGAGTCGTAACTGGATTCAAGTTATGTGTCGTGCAAAAAGGATGCTTTGGAATCACATGGGTTGATGATATGAAAATGCACCTCAAGTTATCAATTACAGCTGAAATCCCTGGTAGTGGATGGCATTCCAATTATTTTTAGGCATTCAGATTGCTCTGTAGTTGATTCCATCTCTCATCTGACATATCACCTTGTGCTACGTTTGCAAAGACTCCCTGGACATCTGGATCTTCTTGCAGCGATTTTACGAGATCGATAAGATGATTCGTTTTTATTACATTTGAATCATCGACGTTGACAATTGTATCCTTGATAGCGTCCCATATGATTTCTGAACTCTTCACCTTCAACGGTAGACTCTTTTGTAATTCTTTTGCCACGGAAAAGGTCTTGCTCGGCTCGGTCCAAACTACAAGGTCCTGATCTTCATCAAGTTCTACATCATCAGCACCTGCTTCAATGACTTCATTCAAAACGTCATCAATTCCAAGGTTGTTTTCATCGTTATCGAAAACAAGCCTACCTTTCCTTTGAAAGAGGTAGCCGCAGGGTGAGACGTTGCCGCCATGGCGTTTTATCTGATAACGTAAGTTCATCATGGTTCTTGCCTTGTTTTCAGACTCGCAATCAATGATTAGCCCAATCATGGGCGGCATGATAACTTCTAGCGTAAGACTTTCAAGTGAAGTTCCAGTTGTAGATTTTCCCTGTCCTCGAGCAATAGCTGCGTCCATTGATGCTTTAGGAAAGCCAGCTGTAAGAACATGAGTAATTAGTTCATAGTGTGTAGCATTGGTATAACTTGTACCCCCATGTACCTTTCTTTGCGTTAGCTATGAGCGTCGCAAGCCGGGGATTCATGTTTGGATCTGCTCCATATACTTGGGGTCAAGTTAGCCAGTCTTCCATAATCGGGAGGCTGCCAAAGCAGGAACGAACATTTAGAGGCTAGCGTTAACTCCTGGGCGATAGAAGAACGAACTCGGTTTTTCTTTGCGTCAGCGGCTCCTTTATCATGTTTAATTTTTGACCAGCGATTGTGACCTGAGTGTAAAATAGTCGAAGTCGAGATAGTAGCACACTGAAGATGGTTAAGAGCTGATCTGGACAATAATGAACGTAAATGTCGAGAAATTTCTGCCATATCAATTTGCGGCTTTAACAAGACTCTCCAGTGCTCGGTGTAAATTCTATCGCTTTTGAAAATCCTTGCCCGAACCGAAAATCAAACTCTCGAGAACTGGGCATGTTTAAGTTTTGTTTATGTACTCGCCCTACAGGCTACATTAACATTACAAGATACTAGAATTAAGTTTATTTCAGATTTTGAGGTTACCCCATCGAAAATGAGAAACGAATGTGGAGTCAAAGACTTTGTATTCATGGTCAATATGCTTGGCTCGTCGGATTTTTTGCGGAACCACCCTTCTGACGCCCTTGCGACGACAATATCAGTGATCAAAAATTATAGACTTAGGTTGGTGATTTAATTTCCAAAGACTTTATTGATATGCTGGCCATGGTTGTTACATCTATACCATACGCTACACAACAGCTTGTTCCTGTATCGCAGTTGATCACAAGTCTGCGTGTGAGCACTATGATACTAACTCAATAGCCTAGTTAAAAAGCCAGGAGAAAAGCAAGAAGACCGTGGAGGCGATCGTCAGATAGGATCATAGACTTTTCTCTACTAAGTTTACTCCAATTTACGGTTGTAAGCACAATATATGATGACTCAGCAGCATCATGTAATATGCGCGCATGACCACTAGTAGCCAGAGCATGAGAGCCGCCATGCAATATTGAAAATTCGCCTTGACGTGGAGAAGCAATCGAATTGACTGCCACTAGAACTGCTGATTTGGAATTGCACGCGTCCACATGATCAAGCTCGGCGTCATACCATCTATATAACCATCCCGGCACTGCCCAGAGGGCGGGACAAGATCTCTCCTAGAAACAATGCTGCTAATAACTGCTGTAGCCAGGACCAGAGCCGACGAAGTAACGTTCATTTTCGGAGTAGCTTTTTTTTAAATCATTTTTGCGTACGCAGCCTGAGGCTATGACGCGATTGATTACGGAAGATATGTATATTTCGCAGAACGACTCTGTTTGACGGTTGGAACACTCATACTCAGATTTCATTTGCAGATACCACTACGAGAATAATGCCTTACGACATGTACCCTCTTCCGTGAATACCCGCCATGGGGAAAAGCGAGAAAATCCTATGGTTATCTGAGCATGCTTTCGTCATCCCACGAATACATTATCACGGCGAGAGATGTGCTGTGAGGGTCTTGCTGGATTCGAACCAGCTTTCTCCTGTCTCAAGTGGGGCATGTTTCCAAGCTACCCAGACTCTACTTGGGAGAGGGGCCCTGACAGTGTACCACTGCACCATCCGACCCTCGGGCTGTGTCATTGGGGTGTTTTGATTGGTGAAATCAATTGGTAATATGGAATCACTGCTTAGATTGTATGAGTTAGCTGTCTTATTTATTGATTGGCTTTGGGGTATATATAAGTGGACTCAGGAAATTTTTTATCCCCCCATCTGGATGAGTCCAGTCTTGGAAGGATTGAGAGATCAATCTCAGGAGAGGATGGAATACTTGTTGATTCCAGAATGACAGGAATAGAATCAATTTCCGTTGAGTTATTTTCCATATTGATACAGTAGCTTACAAAAGTGGTCGAATAAATCACCAAATGTACTACAATTGACCATAACTTTACAACATGATCTTGAAATTAAAATATTATAGTATTATATGAAAATTTAATTACTTTTCTATCGCGGAGACAATTTTGAAGCAAAAAAAAAGAGAATTGATTATTCTATTGAGGTCTTGGCGTTCTCAATTACTCGACCAGTTTTGGAAGCATCATTTTAATACTTAGAATGACCCCCTTTCGACTTTATTACAGCTGCAACACGCGACGGCATACTCTCAACTAGAGTCTGACATAATATTGAATCTAAGTTCTGCCAAATTTCCCTAAGTCTTTCCCACAATTCATGTATACCTTTCGGTGGATCTGGATACTCACCAAGTCGACACGTGAGCCGACCCCAAAGATGCTCAATCGGGTTCATATCTGGCCATTGAGAGGGCCAATTCATTGTCTCGAGATTTTTAGAAGCTATCCAGCTTTTTGTGTTCTTGGATGTGTGCTTTTGGTCGTTATCTTGCTGGAAGATGAGCTCAGTTGCAGGTACCGAGTCGGGCTCTCTGGCAATGCTATCCATAATAGGTACTAGAAAATTAACCAAGATTTCCAAATACTGTTTAGAATCCATTCGTCCAACTATACGGCCCATTCCACCTATACCATATCATGACATACACCCCCATATCATTAGATTGCCCCCACCAAACTTCAGGGTCTCTTCGATCGCTTTTGGTTGCAAATTCTTTGGGCCTTTAACCCAAGAATATTTCATCCCATCTGTTTTACTAGGTGTATGATAAGGGAACGTACACTGGTTAGAGGAGCTAAGATTGATTCTAGAATTAATGTGATCGGGTTATATGTAGATTGAATGTAGAATTATGTTGTCACTGGATGATGTCTATGTGTTTTCTACTGCGTAGGAATCCCAGGCCTATTTATACTCCGATATGGTCTGTACATGGATAGGACAAACATGACAAACAATGAGAACTATGTGTGCTGCCTCTCGCCCAACTATGCCACGTGCTCCATCCGGACTGCCGGTCCTCCGTCTCTTCCGTGACCTCTGTGCAGAGGCATGAACATCACTCCGCTCATCCGCACGCTTACACGCCCGCTTATGCATACTTCATGCCCATCATTTCCGTTAGTGCCAAGCACAACACCATCGCTATTTAGCCTGTTTATTTTGGTTTCGTCTGACCAAATCACCCTTTTCCAGTCTCCTTTCGTCCAATTTTCGTGGCATAAAGCCCAGTTCAAGCGAGCTCTCTGATGAGCTTTTGACAGCTTTGGTTTCTTCTTTTTTATCGCCTTCAGACCTTGCTCTCTTGAAGCCCGCCGGACAGTCTGAGCGGAAACTTTATCTTCTCTTTCTGAATTTACTAGTTTGGACGCTTCTACTGCCGTCTTAGCACTCCTATTTACCATTAAACGGGCGATTTCTCGCTTGTCTCTAGCTGATAGTTTTTGTGGCCGTCCATTCTTTAATTTCGGTGCTTCCGTCACTATCATCTTTCGGTATTTTACAACAGTGGCATGACTGAGTCCTAATATTGCTGAAATATCATTCGCTGATTTCCCTTCATGGACTAATTTTGCAATGGATGTTATTTGGTTCGGAGATATCTTTTTCATATTTTTTAAAGAAAAGATTACTTTGATAAAAATCCCAAATAATCTCGTTCAGAGTAGAAGTATTTTCAAAATATAAGTATGAATCAATTGATTAAATAATTTTGATACAGGAGGCAGAATGATTCCTATAAATACAATTAATCTGACTTTTATGTTTCCTTTTTACATGATGGGAGTTCTATTACGCCTTAGTTCAAACTCTATCTTTTCCAATCGATTGAATTCCATTGAGATTCAAATTACGCTACGGATGCACTTATCACCTGACCGATCGATTCGATTGTATTTCAAATAACACTACTTCTGTAGCTTTTACCTAATTGACAGGTCGTATCTTCACCATTCATCTATATATCAGCTCAAAAATCGGTTGATTCATTTTCCATGGTTGTTTAAAGGTACAGATAATAAGAAATTACAGAATGCAAGAGAAAATATCCTGTGGATGGGATGGCTACTTGGGAAAAGATCTTTGAGTTCATGTACCAAAATGATGCTTCCAAAACTGGTCGAGTGATTGAGATTACAAGACCACAATAGAATCATCAATTCTCTTTTTTTTGCTTCAAAATTGTCTCCGCGATCGTAAAGTAGTTAAATTTTCATGTAATGCTGTAATATTTTCATTTCAAGACGATGATGTAAAGTTGTGGTCAAATGTATTAGATTTGGTGATTTATTCGACCACTTGTGTAAGCTACTGTGTCTGTCACGCGCAACACGTTAGCGTCTTGACGCTCTATGATCGCTGTTGATTCTCGAAGTCGATACACAATACTTATTCATGGTTCGCGATTAACAATTCTACCCGTTCCACTGCCTCCACATCCATTATTTTATCATACTATCGGTAAGAGCTCTATGAATTATGAGGAAGATAATTGTCTTTTCCGCATGTCCACTGGTAAACTTGTCTTTCAAGATTGTCACGTCACGTCCTCTCATGTTCCCGAAAACATCTATTACCTAATTCGTCTCGAAAACTATTTGATATCGCGACGTGTTGTAAATCATTCAACAGACTACATATCTTTCGTGATCATGTGTGACATGGCCCCATGCTACATACAAAGAGCCGACCCAGTCGTTAAAATGGTACATTCCCATTGGAAGAGTAGTCAACCTTATGGCAAAAAAAACAACCAGCAGAAAGAAGATGTATCAAGGAACATCACGCTCAGAAGACAAAAGGGCCCAAAATTGTTGAGTCACGCAAATAAAAAGAGATTATATTGAGCTCTAATTTTATCTTTTTTTTAAATTAAAAAAATCATGTTTTATTCAGCCATTTAGCCATGACAAGTGATTTAACTCCATTTATAGGTTTTAATAACTATCCCCAACTCCCATGACTCCTCTTGGCACTAGTCGATAGGCTCAGAAGATAGTATGAGACAATCCAAAATTACTGCCAATTCAAAGGCCAAATCCTAATCCCTAACCACAAGTTAAAAGTATGTTTTTGCCAATTTATTGATGCACATGTTAGTTGTCAAGTGGTATTTCTACTTTTATTCCTGAATCATGTCCTCATGAAAGTCTGTTAGAGAATTAGAGCTTCGTGTCATACTGTTTTAGTTGCTTTCATACACTTAGACTTCTCTAAGTATCGCAATACTTTTCTCTGACACCTATGGTTTAAAATATCAGTTGCAGCTTTTGAGGCTCTAGACCTTCAAATTCCTCATCTCTCACTATGGAGAAGTGTGAACAGTGTAACAGCAGATGCTCTATAGTATTTCTTCCTATGACAGAATTTGCAAATGTTACTATCCACGTTTCCTATTTTATAGAGGTGAGCCAGGCTATTTCCAATCCGTGTTCTTGCCTAGAAAAAGGAGGTCTTTGTGTGTTAAATTTAGAAAGATTGATTGCTGTGGTTCTGCAGACTGGCATAGAAATCTTCGCGGATGTTCCCAAAAACTTCCCGAACCACTGGTTTTCCTGCCCCCCTTCTCCTCTGAGTATTTGCTTAGTCCCATCAGAGTGCCAGGCTCGGAGCATGTTTTTTCTCATCCCTTCGACGAGGAAGGAATATCAAATAAACTGATCCTTTTTACCAGCAGAATGATCCAGGCCTATTCTTGCCAGATTATCAGCAAGTTCATTGCTTTCTATCCCTTGATGACCTGGACATCAATGAATTTCAACATCTATTTTACTAAGGGACCTAATCTTAAAGGAAATTTAGCATTGTTTTAGATATGTGGGATGAAATTGAGTGCTTTAAAAATTGCATCAGCCTCTGCACCAGCAATGCCTATCCTGTCTCCAAGATAGTAGCAGAATGACTTGAGCTCTCTTGTATAAGGAAAATCTAATGTGATACCAATGATACAGCCCTTATCCTTGACCAAGGAGCTATCTGTCTAAATAATACAGTGGGAAGAAGGGATGGTATCTAGGAACTCAAGATGTTGCTCCGTTGCCCTTGTTTTATTTGGGTTAGAAATTGAAATGATAAGATTCTCTTTCATCCATGGTGCAGACCACATAGCATTAGATATCTCCAGGTTCACAGATTTAGAAAATGGCTCAAGGAAAAGTGCAATTCTCTGTAGCTGCCCACTAGGCTTCTCATCTAGGAATGCAAACATGCCAAGATCAACAGTTTCAGAAGGAATGTGAAGCCCATCTTGCAACTTGCTAGACAGGGCTTGATAAATTGGGTGATATGTTTGTGGTTTAAGAATTCTCAGCGCATAGAAAGATGCTTACTTCAGATGCCTAACTCTTGTAGGAAGCAAGGCAGCTTCAACTTCTAGAGATTTAATAAGACTACTTCCAGAAGCACCTGTAATAACATGAAAGGCATGCTTTTTTAGCTTGTCACAAATATTTGATCGTTTCACAGGACCATATCTGTTATACCACAGCAGTGAGCCATGGTCTAACACAAGGATGACACAAGTGAGAAATAATTGTCTCGATGCATTAAAGTCTCAAGCCATAGTTCTTGATAAAATTTGAAGAAATCACAGCATGGCTCCTTGGGCTAGATGCAAAATTTTCTCCACATGGGTTTGAAAGAGAAATTATGTTGTAACTAGATGCCTAGCCACTCGACTGAAGTCGTAGGCGTGAGGGTCAAATTATCTAATACGAAAAAATCGAAAAAGAGTATTCTTTTCTTACTGAGATGAATAAGTTCAAAATTAGACTTTTCAAAAACATGAGATAATGAGTCTGCTTTGGAGACGAGTGCGCGCAGTTTTTCTTGAAGGAGAGCGATGTTACGTTGAGCAGATCTCGAAGCAACTGAAATATAAATGTCATCAACGTAGGAAATTTCTAGAGAAGAACTTGGGATTGATGTCAGTAATTCATTTATTGATGATAGAAATAATAAAGGAGGAATAGCACTCCTTTGGGATGCCCCTGTCACAGCAAAAGATTGACGCAGTTGTCCATGAAGTAAAAGAGATATTCTTCTCTCTGCTAAAAAAGAAGATACCCAGGAAATAAACATGGCGGGGAGCTTTTTCCTATGTAGTATTTGAAGAAGCTGCTTTGGTTCAAATCTGTCAAATACTCCCACAAATTTTAGGAATACGCAGGTTACAACTATATTCTCTGCTATTTTTCTTTCTGCAAATTGCTGAAGAGTAATGCACCTACTACAAACCCTTGTTTTCTCTCTCCCATCTGACTAAATGGTGGAGATTATGAGATATCTTTGCAAAATCGGAAATTCTGTGTGCAAAGATTTTTTCCAAGAGTTTAGATAAACATGAAATAAGAGAGATAGGCTTAGAGGCCTTAGGCATTGAATAGTCTGGCTTATTCTTTTTAGGGATAATAATGCCAATGGCTTCTTTCCATGCTGATGGATGTACACGACAATCTAATAGAATTGTATATACTCTAAGAAAAGTTTTGGCGATACAGGTTATAGCTTTCTTAATCATTCTATAGTCAATGCTGTCTATGCCAGGAGCTGTTCTTTTTTCAGTTTCTGCCTGATTAAGTTCCTTCGGGGATAGTCTAGGCCAGTCATAGATAGGAGATGTAGAAGGTGCCAAGGTATGAGAAAAAAGGCATGACTGAATAGGACAATCACCTAATTCAGAGGGATCGTTCTCAAACACTGAGGGGAAAAAATGGTTGGTGTCCGAAGGATCTTTTCCTACTATATTTACAACATCCGACAAGTTTGGAACAGAAGATGATTATTAGTATCATCATGATTGGGAAGTTGGCTTTGTTGAGGAAGAGTCTGAGGCAATAAACAGCATACCAGTGCCTCCCACATGTCTTTAAAGATTGTGCCAACTTTTTCTTCCCCTTAAATGATTTTATATTTCCGGGTTGGAATAAATGATGGTTGTAAATCCTTTGGATTTAAATAACTAAATGCTGTGAACAAACTCTTACCCTTAACACCTGCTTGAAATTCTTCCCAGTGAGCTGTTTTGGCATGAGAGATACTTCCAAAGCAGTGATTTAAAGAGATCCGGGCCTCTTCGGGTCATTTAGATGCCAGATCTTCTTGGCTTTTCTTTGCCAGTCATAAAACTTTTTCCTAAGTTGTGTGAGTTCTTAAGTCCATCAAGCTTGGGAGTGGCTAGAATATTTGCATTAAGGAATGGTATCCTTGGCACCTTGAATAATCAAATCTTCAAGCAGTTGAGCCACTAGATCAAGCTACGTGAGATGAACTGCTTCATCTAATGAAGCAGAAACTTGAGCCTCTAGATATCTTAAATTGTGCAATCAACGTACCAGTCAGCCTTCTTTAAGTTATATTTACTGGGCAAACTTGGGCTCTGGAAAAGAGTGGTTGGGATGACGGCTTAAAAAAGAACTGCCTCATGGTAGGACCTTAAGGAAACTCCGTAATGCCATCCTTCCCATTGAATATTTTTAAACCTTGAGACAAAGGCAATGTCAATAATAGAAGAGGGTTTGGAGTTAGATCTATTAAAGGTTCCTCCAAGCTCCTCAATAACTGAGGGATCAATCAAGAGATTTGCTCTGTACCCCTCCAAAAACCAATAGAGTTCTTTGGCTTGTGTTGTGGGGTTTTTGATGAATGGGTTCCAGCATGAATGATGCAGATTAAGACCCCTTAATGAGAGAAAAGCCTTGCTTAGCTCTGTTTCAGTCTCTACAAGTCTCTATGTAGTGGTCTGACTAGCCCCCGCTACAAATGACTTTTCAGTACAGATGTAAGAGTCTCCAATCTTATCTATAACGAAGAAAAGTCCCCGGAGCCGACAGCCCAAGATGTCCTTATGGATTCCAATCACAAGGCGACAGATACATGATCATAGCCTCCTCTCAACGATCCAGGAGGAGAACAGACGTTTGGCGAAAGACTTAACATCGGGCCTTTCAAGTGATGATGAGTAATGCGGAAGATATTGGAAGATATTGGAAGAATCGCACAGTGGATCTTAGGTCAGAGATGGATAGAATAATTATAATTGGCCGGGGACGTTAAGGCACAAGGCAGCACGAAGAATCGCAAAGGAATCAAAAAGGTAGGCAATTAACGTTGTGGGATCCACGCTGGGTAGAACAACATTGGTGCATTTTCTGAAGATGGCTTCGGAATCTGCGAGGAACATAAAAGATAAAGCAGGCAGAAGCGTAGGGATTTCATCCCAAGGTGTCCCCTCATGTACGAAACAGATTCGAGACACACCTGCGAGGGCCATTAAAAGTGCCAAATCAGGGTAATGGTGTTAAATTCGAATGAATTTGAACTCGAAGGAACCCAAGAACAACTTGTCCGTCCTACAGGAAAAAGCTCAAGGGAAGTTCCATCAAAAATGGTGTGACTCGATTTGCCCCAAGGAGATCGTGTGTTCACGTCCCATAAATTAAATGCAGATAATAATAATAAATCTCATCGATATGATAAGAGGCACTTTGGCGGAGTGTTTAACGCGATGCCCTGCTACCCTCAAGCAAGGCATCTCCTTCGGGAGCGTGTGTTCGAATCACACAGGTGTCGAATTTTTTGGGCGCATCGTCGCCTAAATCTTAATCATGCCTACAACTAACACCAGCTATGTTCTACATAGGAGAGCTCCAAATCATTGCCTAATTATTTTGTTTGAAAGAAAAGGGGAGCACGATAGTTTTACGACTAATTATTCTCACACCTTACATTTCAATCCCTTCTATTTATTTTCTCTCTCGTCAGGATTCTTTCCTGCTGGCGGAGTAGTTGGATTCAAAGTTTGTTAGACTCCAAATACAGAAGCCGATTGATGTGGATTTAGTTGTGAGTACATCTGTTCAGCCCTACAATTTGCCAAAATCGACTCGTTTTCCAAGTTAGAGTTCAGGATTTTTTTTTTAAAAAATAATTTTGTATACAGCCTCATAGCTATGACATAAGATTTAAATACATTTATTTTTATTAACCTTTTTCCCAGTATCCCTATCTCCGCCCTCCTTTGGGACTAATCTTGGCTCATAACTTAATGAAGGTTCAGGAGTTAGCAACGCCAAAACAGCAGCTAATTTCGGCACGCGGAAAACCCTTTTATTTGTTAATTTATTTGATTACTTAGAACGTTGTGCCGGCGTACACCACACGCCCCTCAGAATCATATACCGGTTAGCTCGGCCTATCTATGACTACTCGACGCGTCAGTCTTCTGAAAGATTCCATCCGAAGAGTTATTCCTTCCCCACCCACACCCCATGAGATTCCCCCGAGCCAATTCCATCGTGCGACAATCTGTGCCGGGTCACTGATCCCATGGTATCTCAATTACCAACTGCCTTCCCTGACAGCCAATCCAGATGTGACTCTTCGACCGGAAATCCCTGAAACCAAAAACCGATCGACTGGGGTGGTGCCGTTCCACGAATGTACTTTGCCAGCTGAAGGAGCGCCAGCAGTCTTGAGCACAGGGCGGGTTAAAAACATCTGATTTACGCCGGTATTCAGAGTGTCGGGGGCACTTGTTCAGAGCACGCTCTGGCACACGCACAACGCATCGCTGTCAGAATGTCTCATGATTCCCTATCCAATACCCTTTCCTTCGTCTCCCACATCTCAAGACCCGTCCATCTTTTTCGTGTAGAGATTCCTCCAGGTCTCTTCTCAAATTTGTGCTCTGCAACTTAAATCCTCCATCGGGCGTCCATAACATCAGGATGGTAAAGGTGGGTGTTTATTCAGGTAGACGATGATAACAGTTTTTCCGGGTCATTTCCAGTGGTGTGGGGTTCCAGTTCAATAATTATCTGGGCGTGAGAGACTTAGAGTTGGATAGGTCTGGGTCTTGTCGAAGAGAATTATTGACAAGTTGAGGCGGCATCGACCGAGAATACGTTGTAGGCCTCCATCTTCGAATGAGTTGCGACATTTCTTGGCTATACCAGATAGCCGAACATACTGGGCATTTACAGCCCGCACCACATCAAAGTGTAGAGTTCGACTTTGACGGCTGATCCCATGTGTTGTGATCTCAATTGGGATCATTCCACGAGGTACCAACGAATTATTTTTAATCTTTGCCGATATTTACTTAGCTCTGGATCTTTGTTCATGCCTTAATTAGTAACAGTCCATATCACCACTCATATCTTTGGTACTAGCACACAGTACCTGAAACAATTTATTTAGACCCGTGAAACGACTTAATCCTCGTGGTCACAGAAAAGTAATTAAAAAGTCGATCAGGAATATAGTTTGACCAGCATACAATTTTAGCTCGCATACTACTAA
This sequence comes from Podosphaera xanthii, assembly GCA_028751805.1. NCBI lineage: Eukaryota > Fungi > Ascomycota > Leotiomycetes > Helotiales > Erysiphaceae > Podosphaera > Podosphaera xanthii. The sequence goes on along the minus strand of JAPWIX010000001.1, from coordinate 3,529,840 downwards.
TGCTGTACGTTTTTGAATGAAACTGTAATATTGGACACTGATGTCTGAAGTCACTTTTGTTTATTACATATATTAATCAACATGTCACTAACATTTCTTTGAGTCCGGCATTTAATGTATATGTTCTCCTAATGAAATGGACCATCATGCCTACTTCTTGTAGAGACACCACGGTGAGTAATCGGATAACTTGATCTTCCCACTCCAAAAATAGGCCTGAACCAGAGATTGAACCAGTCCTCTGGGAAAGGAGGTAAAGGCCAGAGTGTTTGGTGGGTTTTGGACATGAGAAGGGAAACCCCGTTTCAGTGAAATCTCTCTAATAGTCACCGTTTTCTAGTGATGGGATCTAAGGAAAGAAAAGATTCAGTTTAGTTAGCACAGACGCTGTGTTAAAGATCGTATATGCCAGTAATTATAATGAAGTGCCTAGCTGAAAGTTACTCCAATTTAAGGAGTCAAGAGGACACGGGTACTAGGTTATATATATTCAATGTCTTGCAGGTTTCGCGAGAGTATGATAGATGGTGAGGTGACAACGTAACCTTTAGTGATAAAGATTGAGGTTGGATGAGGCATTGTATGCTGAGAACGTATTGGAATTTGCATCCCTTTTATATTTTTTTGAGCGCTAAACTACAGCTTTATTTCGGTTAGCGTTGCATGGGTTAGCCGTTACACGTACATAGCGCTCGGAGTTAAGTGAACGCAGACTAGATGATAAGTTATGTACACTATGCCTCGATGTTCATGCTATCGGAAGAAACAGAACTTGATCTCCAGCCTGCGCTCACTTGGCCCTGCGCCCCTGTATGAACTGGCCTCACATGTCATTTTAGCGCTGTATGGCGATTATTGCAACCAAAAAATTCCCAAGACACCAATTTGGGAGCTCACGCATGATGAGGCCGTGTATCTTCTTATTTAGCACAACATGTATAGTAATGCAGAGAAAGAGTTTATTACAAGTTGTACCTCATTTTGTATGCTGTTCCCTATTATGAGTTCTTACCGATATTCAAAATCAGTATCGAAATGCAACAAGTCCTATCCCTACAGTATAGTACATTTCTTGTTTTTGATCTAGAAGCTAAGGCAACCCTCAACTAAGGTCCTTTATTGGCGGATTAAGTAAAATTAGTCAATGAAAATCCGTATTCAAGATTTACGTGACTTCATAGTGATGCTTCTTAAGTGGGAATACATGTTTTCTTTTGATGATTTTCCCGTTACTGACTCCCCGACTCCCATAGGCACCAATCTACTGATAAATTTTCTTTTTAATATTAATCTTACGTACGCAGCCGGGTCTATAACGCAATTGACTACGCTAAATACGTATCTTTCGCTCAATAACTCAGTTTGGCGCGTGGAACTGTCGGTGACCGGCCTGCCGACTAGTCGTAGCATCACGGGACACTAGTCCGGCACAAGCATTAACTTTGTACCTGGTTCCATTCAAATTTGTATATGATAAAGTAGGGTCGGATGGTGCAGTGGTACACCGTCCGGGCCGTTCTCTCAAGTAGAGTCTGGGTAGCTTGGACACATACCCCACTTGGGACAGGAGAAAGCTGGTTCGAACCCAGCAATACCAGCAACACCCGCACACCACTTCTCTCGCGGTGATATTGTATTCGTAGGATGACGAAAGCATGCTCAGATAACCATGGGTTTTTCTCGCTTTTCCCTGTGGTGGGTATTCACGGAAGAGGGTACATCTCGTAAGGCATTATTCTCGTAGTGGTATCTGCAAATGAAATCTGAGTATGAGTGTCCCTAACGTCAAAATGAGTCATTCTATAACAAAGAATACGCATCTTCCGAAAATACCTCAGTGGGCCTTCAGGCGCCGAAATAGGATAATAGAATGATTTATTTACTTTTATATGACAAAGTATACAGTTTATGCCAGTGCCAGAGTAGAATCAATGGCTCCGCCCCTCATCCACGGCCATTGGATTCGTCCCAAATTCTGTTATTTGTGATTCTCTTGGCATTAGTGTCATTTCTTCTGGGAGCTGCCATTGATGTGCTTTTCTTTTTTACATACAAAAATCTCCCGCATGCAGCCTAAGACTATGACATGATTATATACGGGTATAGGTATTCCACAGGGTATTAGGGGAAAAAATTCATATTGCAGCCCCCAAGATTGTTACTAATTATCGTTAATTTTGTATGTCATTGTCCTTCTACAGGGTATCAGGGGCAATATGTTTTACTTGCATGTAGTGTTGTAGACCGAAATATTGTTACTAAACAGCGCTTATTTTGTCTAATTAGTAACAATATTTAGGGCTACAATACTACATGCAAATAAAACCAATTGCCCCTGATAGCCTGTAACTACCAGCTCAATCTACAGAATAAACGCTAATGAGTAACAATCTTGAGGGCTACAATACTACATGCAAGATGGAAGTTGATCCCCTGATACACTGTAATCCTCTATTCACCCGAATTCTCGTGATCCTAATGTCTAGTGCAGCCATGGTACTGTCACATAACAGTCCACGAGGGCGGGCAAAGACGTATTCTTCACCTTCAAGTGGTGCCTGCTGTAAACGCTCAATATGGCCGCTGCATCTTTGAAATAGCAAAGAAGAGAAGCGCATCCAAGTTGTGGCGAGACAAGCATCACTCATTGTCAGGACTAACTTGTCGTCTAGTCGATTTCTGTCATTGACGACACAACTCTTCAAACGAATCACGCGACGGCTATCCTTACGGTCAGTGTTCGTATCTGGTTAAATCGACTCACTCATTCAATGATTAGCCGCGCCTATGGGCTCCAACTATACGCCCTGGTTGCTATGGACACCCGATGGAAGATTGAAGGCCTGCGGTACAAAGTCGTGGAGGGCTTTCTTGAGTGGTTGGGAAGTCAATTTACAGGAAGGACAAACGAGTGATTGGAATATTGATAGAAAGACGGTCACGAAGGAGAAGAGGTGTGTCTGAAGAGGGAAGTTAGGTAGGACTGTTGCTGAGGTGTACGACTTTGGGACTTGTCCGCTAAGACTTGAACGAAAGATTGTGTTGTGATCCAAAATCCGGGGCATTTTTAACCAGGAGTCTTTGCAGCCTGAACGCCTACTTTGATAACAGGGTTGAAGATTGTGAGGTCATACGTCGCGCATTTGCGACGGACAAGATGAAGAAGCATGCTGAGGAGTTTGATACTTTTACTTTGGTTTTTCCTTAGACAAGTATTCACGGTTGAGGGGAGAAGCAATGGGACGTAAGTCTTAACAAGTGTAATCCTGTAGTGGGACCGGCAACTGTGTCTTTAATATGAGTGTTCAGCGACAAGGTTGTTTCATTTTAGATCTAGCGACTGGGGATAGCTTACGCTTTCCGAGGTCTTTCGTTCCAATAGGGAACTTTAGGGTGCATATTTGCTTGTCATCTGTAGACCTAATAAATGTCTCAATGACAACAACAGTCCTCGAGGTGGTCGCCGGACACGAACGAAACCAACTATTGACGGCATAATCAAGTTTATTCTGGTAAATTACAGTGAGAATTACGCCACGAAGATCAGAGAAATCTAAACTAAATATCCAATCTCTCTATGCTTTTGATTCACAGTCTTTACTAACCATCCACGTGATAAGGCCTCTCCTGCCTACCACACGTTTGATGGTGGGCCAGAATCCATCATTGATAAAATCCAAATCATCTAGATTTAGGTGATTCTGATAGCGCCAGATTTCTTGAAACTGCAGAGTCCTTGACTCGTTACTTGCAGTGTAATTATCCAAGAAGGTTGCCGAAAATGGCGCTATCAAATAAATTATTTCTGTCTCGTTTGGGAAATTCAGGTTATTAACATCGCTTTCACGGCAACTGACGAGGGCCTCTAACTCTCTGAGAATTAGAGGCCCCTCGATTCCCATTTTATCATGTGTCTTTAAAGTGTCAATTTTTTCTTTCAGAAGCCAGATGGGAGGGCTATAAGTCTTCCACCACACTGCATGGGCAACGCCTAGCTGCTTGCTCAAAAAGTCTTGGGTAGGTATGACTCCGCCTTGATGATATACACCCATTACAACTCCAAGTAGGGCATTAAACAGAATCCATATTCCTATCCAGAATCGTAAGCAAGTTTTGTTTCTGGGCAAATTGACAGAGGAGAGCAAGCAAGGGATCACAGGAAGAAGAAACCGGGCTTCTTGGTGTTGGAAGAACGAAAGGACAATGACTCCGGATATAGCAGAGGCAAAGCGCAACGAAATATTTGGGCGGTAGAATAAGAGAATCATCACTGGTCCAAGGAGCAGTGGCAGATTGAAGATAAGGTGTTGATACCAGGGATGAAGACCGTGCTGTGCTAGATTATCCTTCGAGATATTGTATTTCAGGTTGTTGATCGGGGTAATGATGGGATGCGAAATAAGATCGGACCAAGTTAGATCGTGCTTGCTGTAAAAGCTGGTATCAACAAAAATAGCGAGAAGCGAAAAGATTACGATTGAGAATATCAAGGTGAGTAATGCCCAGGGCCTTTTGTGATCAGCCGCGCAGCAGGAATCATCGTGGACGGGAAGCGTACCTCTTGATATAGTGAGGTATCAGCAGCAGTCCAGGAATGAATAGAAAAGCCAAGACAGTAATTCTGTTGAATATCCCAAATGCTACCACAAATCCGAGCGTCATAGATGTGATGGAGGACGAACGCTTCTGCCTTAGTAATCAATACCAGCGCGCAGATCGACTTGAATGACGTACCCTATTTTCGATAATTCGTTGAATCAAAACAAGACTCCAAACGACGGCTAATGTCTCTATTGAATTTGAAAAAGTGTGAGTTTGGTAGGTCCAAGTCACATAGGATGATGCGACCAACATGACAGCGACTCGACGATGCTGCGGCAAATGCACCAGCTCATACAAAGCCCAATCTTCTAGAACGAAGCTGAGAGTAAACATCAGGATCCTCAACGACCAAAAGACTGCTATTGGAGGGACCTTGTCGTCATTCCCATTATCCATCCAAAGCCAACGCAAAAGAAGCATGGGGAGGCCGTAGGTTGGCCATAATGAAAAGAAGCTGCGTATCGGCTCTTCAGAAGTAAATTCCCACGTCTTTTGGATTGGATATCCAAAGATCTGGCCTGCGTAGAGATATCAGCTTTGGAGGTATGAAGATGTAATTTTTTCTCAGCAACGTTCCATTGGAGCTTGGTGCGGCCGTGTTGCACGAAGGGGGTACGGTGAAATCTAGACATACCAGCTATAACCTCTGGTCCTTGGAAGTTCTCATCGGGATGAAGATAGCTTGGTGAAAGCGCAAAGTACAGCCGGATTAGCACGAAAAATAGATACGCACGCCGCCACATGATCCAAGAACCTATTCGCACAAGCTATAATCTCCGGCCGATTAAATTCGCAGACGCGAGATCGAATGAGAAGTAGCAAAGGTCATTGGTCTAAGACTTTAGACTTGATATCTAATTGCTGCTCGTAAGGAATCAAAGTGTCTGCGTGCACCAGCCAAATGCACGAGGCTGACAAAAGACGAGCAGTCAGTTGGATAAATTAAATAATTAACAATACTTTTCTAAGGTTTAAGGTTCAGATCTTACGTCTTTTGTGCAGGTCGGCTGAGGCGCAGGGGTTAACTCGTCCCTACCAACGACTTATTCAAAAGTAGCTATAGATTGTTTACACAGAAAAACTGTGTCAATCCATGTGGATGAGGCACATTTCATGCCTCACCACTTTGCCGTGTCTTTGCACACGGCCACTGTTTTCTCACCCCTCACATTCAGTATTGAGAGATGGTCATCACTAACTTAAATAACCTTTGCTCAATTCAACTAGATTTGAACCCGACATCTCTTGGTTCCCTGAGGATCTGTCTTCCTCATCGAGAGCTTACATCTTCTCAGTTTTTCTTTCCTCACGTCTTCCACTGTAGCACAACCAGTCCCGCCTACCAAATATTTCCCTTCCGACACGGACTTTCTCTCGCACCTTTCTCCCTGTCTAGCGTTGCGCTAGCCCCCCGTCCAGCAAAGGCCAAAATCATGCTTTGAAAGCTCAAGACTAAGGTACTCATACCCGAACCTTTTCCATGTCCCTTCTAGGATGTAGGGGACATGTTGAACATTTGTCTACGTAGATTCGTTGAAAGTTTGGGTCAGTAGCGTCGAAGAAAAGGTAGAATGGAAAATAAGACTGAGCTACCTCCTAACTCTTTGCACCATGACTCAATGACAAAAAGTATTATGAGAGATTTTTGTTTGATTAAAGTTTCATAAGATGCTGGTGAAAGAAGAATCGTCGGGAAGTATTTTGAAAGAAAAGATATGGGCTGCGAGCTGGGAAAATTGTAGAGGTCGGTTTAAAGGGCTGCATGTTAAAATGTGTGGGTATATTCAAGACCCAGTTACCACTACACACTAACTGAGTTGCTTTCGTGTCTGAATTTTTGACTACAAATTAATTGATCATAATTTTGCTGAAGTCTGAGTTTCCAACCTGAAAAATGTTACTGGTCCTCTCAAACAGTAAACTTGTCGAATTGCATCAATTTGCTATGGGTTAAGGTAACCGATCGCTGTACGAGAGCGATACCACAAAATAAATAATATTGAATCTATGACACAAAAATCTGCCAGCACTCGCGATATCAGTATAGTAGAACCTCTCATAGCTAATAGTGGGTCCCGGTATAAATGTTGAAAAGTATCATTGTAACTTGGACTTTTATATTTGCAATACTTACCCTTACAGGTCATTTTGCGTGCAGGGGTAGGTATTGCAAAAATAAACGGTAAAATATCTATGAATCTCTTCAGTAATTATACCGGGACCCACTATTAGCAATGAGAGGTTCTACTGTACTGGTATGTTTCCTCCTATTACTAGGATATTCCTTCCATTCTTTCTACTCGTTAATGTTCTTGGATATGGAATCATTTGGAGAGCTCTTCTGGAAACTTCTCTAGAGTTCTAGCTGCTATACAGGAGGACCCTGTCCATCACTAATTATGCACGCTTATGCATATTATACAATACACAAAGGCGACCCTTAACGGTCCTCCCCTGCGGGTCTGATGGTGCAGTGGTACACCGTCCGGGCCGTTCTCCCAAGTAGAGTCTGGGTAGCTTGGACACATACTCCATTCAAAACAGGAGAAAGCTGGTTCGAAACCAGCAAGACCCGCACGACACATTCCTCGCGATGATATTGTATTCGTGGGATGATGAAAGCATACTCAGATAACCATGGGTTTTTCTTGCTTTTCCCTGTAGTGGGTATTCACGGAAAAGGTACATCTCGTAAGGCGTTATTCTCGTAGTGGTATCTGCAAACGAAATCTGAGTATGAGTGTTCCAAACGTCAAACTGAGTCATTCTATGAAACATACATATCTTCCGTAATGATTCGCGTCATAGCCCCAGGCTGCATACGCTAAAATGTTTTAAAAAAAACTTAATCTTCATAAGGCCTGCTGTGTACGTTACGCTAACGACCATGAGAAAGCTATCCATGGAATTTGGTTAGCTGTAGTATTATCCTCGTTGATCGACGATCGAGTCGAGCACTTAGCCAAAAAATAAGGTCGTCCTTTCACAAGCACTTCGAATCTATCGAGTCGACGTGAATGTATTTGAGAAGCTCGAGGCAATTCAAATAGACCTTCAAACGTCTCTTGCGCCTTACCACCTTTGGGCAGCCCGGGTATCTATTGAACTCGATGGAGATTTCAAGCACTTCGCGATTTGGGCTCAGGCTCATTAACCATCTTGAGTCCTTTTCGTAGAAGCAATCACTACTGTCCTTCGGTCTCACAATAAACTAGAAGCTTCTATCACTTTATTCTCTTCTATGTTGTCAACAAAGGAAGGGTCTTAAATCGGTCTCGCCTGGAGGCTTCGTCAAGCATTCTATCGTCTGCCACCATTTCAGCAAGACACATCGTCAATACGCAGCTTCCTCATCAGCAGAATCCAGCAATATATGCCTCGTGTCTGGTCTTCCCTGCAGGATGTGCGCCACTCCTACACTACTGCAGCTCCGATAGAATTAATGGCTCAACGTGCCGGCAATGTTTCTCGATTTGTGATAGAAGACCAAGTTTTTGCAATCCCTTCTACCAATATTCCGCTTTCAGGAGGTTCAGCTCCATTTTACAACCTCACAATTGGAGAGGAAACTTCCGGCAAGCCTGGTCAAGCTCTAATAACTTCACCTGCGACTTACATACCTGCAATGATTTCCGAACCTTGTAGCGAGAATCGAGATGTTTTCAAAACTGGCGAGTGTGCATGTGGTTATGCAAATACTGACTCTGCCTTTCCTACCCACGAGAGCTTCAATGAATGTTTTGGATGCGGCAGAACCGGTCATTTTAAGCGCGACTGTCCCAACCATAGTCGCGACGGTCAATATAAAAATCTTTCCGATTACACCGACAGTCATGCAAAAGTTGTCATCTTGAAGGGAAAGTTGACTTTTGAGAACAAATCCGGGTTGTTTGAAAAATACAAGAAATAGAAGAAGAAGGGTGGCAAGGGTAAGGTTAAGGCACACATGGCTAATGACTACGAACATGACACATCTGATTCTGATGATCGGAGCCCAGCCGACCGCATTGAAGATGATCGGATTAATGATGAGCTAGCCGCTTCTTTAAGACAGACGACAAAGAATTGGGGGGCTCGGACGTTTACTTTGTGGAAGTAAACGTTGCTGGGAATCAACTACTTCCTCTATGGGATAAACATCCCAGGGAAGGATTTGGTAAACCACACAATGTATTCCTTGTAACGCTCGATAGTGGCAAGGAGAAAACCATATTTTTCGATTATGGTTCTAATTGTTGCTACATCTAGGAATCAGTTGCTCGAGAATTAGAGCCTTACGCGTCATTTCAGCCTTTGACTATGTCCAGAGTTGGCGCTAAACGACATCGCATCACTCACGATATTACAGTTCGATTTCGATTCAATACTTCGTCTGGGTTGACATCTGCTACCGATGTTTCTTGCGGTGTAATTCCGGATGGAACGTTTCCTGGACATATTACTATTGGTCCCACCGTTTTATATGCTTGGGGTATGCTTTGCAATCCTAACGGGTCGATCACTTTGACCGCGGTCAATGGAAATACCGAACTCGTTCCAATTAGGCCTTACAAAGTAAATTTTGCGACTTAACCCGCTTACTTTTCTTGGCAAGAATCGAGAACTTTTTCCTACACTTGGGAAACAGGGACGCCGACTAGTGATACTCAGATTCAGACATTCATCGATGAGTAGATCAGCAAATTCCCTGGTCTTTTCGATTCGAGCAAGCGCAAGATGGATATTCTATCAAAGGTTGAACATTCGATTGACACTGGCGACGCACTACCGATCAAGCCCAAGCCCCGTCGATACAGTCTGGCACAGAACAAGGCAATGCGAGTCTGTGGAGGAAAATCTCAACAAGACTCTTCGAAGGGGTAAAGGACCTTGGGGATCCTCGGTATTCCTGGTTCCCGAGAAACTATCTGGCTCGCACACCAAGCCGGTCACCGACGACAAAACGATCTGGCGAGTTTGTGTCGACTTCCGACAGCTCAACGATATCACCAAGAAGCATGCGTATCCTATACCAAACACAATGAACCAATTAAAACGCGCTTCAGGGCACAAATAGTACGTTTTGTTACAGGATATGCCTGCAATCAAAAAAACAGGAATACAATCGGGACTAATGATGGTAATGCATCACGACTCCATTGGTTGCCGTGTTGATATTATATATCTACCAACCCTGTATATTAATATTGTAGCATTAGCTAGACTATTCTCTCATTATATGGGAAATAGACAGTATTTCGCCACCATACCTTCTTTGTACGCATTTTGGTGCTAGCCTACCACTTGTTTCCTTTATACTCTTTTTTTGTTCTTCCCAGTATATTTATTGAGATAGAACTCTGTCAATAATTTTCCGGTCTCTGAAGAAGATTAGAAGAGAAGGCCTAAATAGGACTTCTATGACCTTTCAAGTCCCCGACGCTGATCCCGATTCCGCTACCGAAGAAGATACATTCTTTTCTCAAGAGAGCGACACAATGTCATTAAATCAAGCGGGAGAATCATCAATGAACGTTGATCCATCAAGTGGACAACAAATACCCCAAGACCAACCTTATCAACAACACATAGAAGTAAATTTTAGTAACACTTCGCTCGCTCTTAATTAAGCGCTTCTACAAAAAGTCTTTCAAGATCTGTTGAACCAGAATTTTAACCTCCAACAACCTTATCAACAGCAAGTCCTCAACCCCTCTCCCAACATCTCACCCCAGAACATTCCCCCACAACTTTGCGGCACAAATTCCCTGACACTTTCGCTTTCCCGAGACACTGGAAACTGGCCTATGTCAAATGGAGAAATTTCGCCCATTCATTCTCACATCTTCCAATTGAAAGTCAGGATTGAAGACTAGAGTGCGCTGGGATCTGATCGGAATGTCTGCCTGTCTATCTACAACTCAATTCCATCTGAAAAACATCCCCGTATCCATAACTGGCTCAAAACGGGAGGGGCAAATTCCGATTACGACTGGGCTGAGTTCTTAGATCATATCAAAATTCAATTTGGAGATAAACAAGCCCGTCGAATTGCCATAAATTTATTTGCGTATGAGGATGGGGTCATCTCAGTGCTTTTCCGATTTTCTGCAAGACTTCGAAATCAAGCTCTCGCAATGTGGGTGAACCAAACGTGACGATGGGGCCAAAATATCTCTTCTTGAAACCGCTATTAGCGCATCTCTGCGACAACTACCTCTTAGCAAATCTCTACCCACCGATGACTATCAAAAGTGGATATCTAAAGTAAAGATCGTTCCGGCCCGTTTGGAAAGCACCTCATCCTACCGAACTGGTGGCTCTAGTGGAACCAAAACATTTCACCTACCATAAAACGGAATCACGTGTTTTTTTACCATTGATGTGCCCAGGAGTAAAGTCAGTCCCAATCTGGACGCAGACGGCGACACTAAGATGAGCCGAGTAAACGCGATGAGGTAGCTCCAAACAATCAACAATGGGTGGGATGGTGCAGTGGTACACTGTCTGGGCCGTTGTCTCAAGTAGAGTCTGGGTAGCTTGGACACATACCCCACTTGAGACAGGAGAAAGCTGGTTCGAATCCAGCAAGACCCTCACACCACTTCTCTCGCTGTGATACTGTATTCGTAGGATGACGAAAGCATACTCAGATAACCATGGGTTTTTCTCGCTTTTCCCTGTGGTGGGTATTCACGGAAGAGGGTACATGTCGTAAGGCGTTATTTTCGTAGTGATATCTGCAAACGAAATCTGAGTATGAGTGTTCCAAACGTCAAACAGAGTCGTTCTGCGAAATATACATATCTTCCGTAAGGATTCGCGTCATAGCCTCAGGCTACATACGCAAAAATCATTTAAGAAAAGCATTCAACAATGCTTTGAAAAGTACAGATAAAGTTCATGATGTACATAAGCCCAGAGCGAAATGCAGATCCATGGAGTAGTTTAAATGGCTTTCCGAAGAAGGGAAATGCATACGGTGTCAGAAAAAAGGGCACAGTACCCGATTATGCCCAAAATATCGCGCGGCAATTAAATCGACCAACGCAGGACATATTAAAAGCCACAACATTGCTTCTATACAAAAATTGTGGTCTGAAACAAATAGTGAAAGTGATGAAGGAAGCAATGAAGGAGTATCGGGGGAAGAGTAACCTCTGAACATCGTCGCGTTCAGGGGTGTAGGAATAATTCTTCACATAAGGTTAAAAAAGCTCTTGGCAGAATGAATGGTTGTCCATTTTTAATAAATTATCAAATTAACTCCAGCTTCCCCGTTCACTCCTTAATCGATACTGCTTGCATTTGCTTTGCCGCGTTCTCTAAAAACCTTGTGCACAAGAATAATCTCCCGAGCATACCGTTACTAAACAAGCCTTGTCCTTAGCAGAAAATGATGGAAAGGAGAGATCGATAAGCGATACCACAAATGCGAACATCGAAATCGATGGAAGACGTGAAGTTGTTTATGGATATGTAGTTCAAGACTTAGCTTACGGTATTATCATGTGAAAACCGTGAATGGAACGCAACTATGTCGTGTATCTCGCAAGAGAAAAAGCTATTCGATTTGGATCTTCAACCAAGGGCGCCCTCATCGTGAGAGAAAAGGACTGGTATCATAATGGTGCTCCTGCAAGTGTGAAATCCAAAATTCAACACGTCGCCGCCGCTACCCAAATAAAAGGAAATGAATTAGTAAATACTATTAACTTAGATGAGGAAAATGAAGGCACACTACTCTTTGGAATAACAATGCAAGACACAAACAAAGCTCTCGAACCCGGAAACGATGATATACCCGAAAAACCAAGGGAGGTGTGACGGGTCGATACCCCAGAGATTGGCAATGGTGTAGTTGATGGTAATTAATATAAATTCTTCCAAGGAGAGGAGCTAGCTACGAGATAAACCTAGATAAAATACAATTACTTTTCCTCCTCAAGCTCATTGCCTCATCGCTGAGATCTATAATGCTGAGACTTCGTTTACATTAATAGAATGTTTCAGGATATCAGAAGATCAAGAAAGCCCCTTTCGTACATAGAACGATTATGAAACGTACCCTGTCAAGTCTTTCCTGCAATTCCTTTGCCACCAGCTATTATAAGGTCGCGTACGTTGACAAACGTAGGCGGCAGGAAAATAATGGCTCACCAACCGTTACAGAAGGACTCCCCTGTGAAGTAAAAAATCGTTAGCAGCTCTTTGCAGAAGGCCAGAATAATCTTTGCCATCTCATGGAGCTTCTAATATGAAAATAAACCTCCAAAAAGATGATAAGGGGCACGACAAACCCATACCTTGGAGCCCGCTATATGGCATTTCAAGAGACGAACTCTTAGTCTTGAGAAAAACTTTGACAGATCATCTCGATAAAGGTTGGATAAGAGCTAGCAACTCCCTTGGAGGTGCACTAGTCTTATTCATTAAAAAACCTGGCGGTGGTCTTCGGTTCTGTATAGACCATCGTGCTCTCAATGCTATCACGGAAAAAGATCGATACCCCCTTCGACTGATAAGAGAAATCTTTGGGTCGATTTCGAAATCGATATGGATCACCAAGGTCGATGTCCGTGCTGCAATCCACAAGATAAGGGTGAAGGACGGTGATGAAGAAGAAACTGTTTTCCGCACAAGATTCGGCTCGTTTGAATGGCTAGTGACTCCATTTGGGCTACAAGGTGCCCGGCTGCCTTTCAAAGGTATGTGAATAAGAATTTAGGTAATTATCTTGATGTATTCTGCATGGCATATGTATGACTAGCTACCTGACTAGTAGTCATCAAAGAGTTACATGACTAGATACAAAAGTTATCGGAACACTAGTCAAGATGTCACAGTTGATGTCTCAAGACGGTACGGGATTATATTTTGTCATCGTTATTGGTTTTGATGTTAGTGTTCTTGATTCTAGTTGATGTTTCTGCTGGTTTTGGTATTTCTTGGTGTTTAAAGCTACTGAGTACGGCAAGATTTTTTATGTCTCAGGTTTATATTTTCTGTCATGAATGCTTGGTGTTTCAGTCTATTTACGATTTCTACTTGGTCAACTACGAGCGATATAATGTATATATATTGGGGACATCAGATAGAGAAAAAGGACAATTAGATCAATTTCTATCCATTCGACTTATCATTGCAACAGAATCACAATTTACATGATATCTTTTCTTTATATTCAAGATTATATAGTTATGAGCCCGGTCTAGCTTGTATTGCTATTGATTATCATTATCATTCTATAAGTTTACCTTCAACTTGTCTCAATTTTTCAATTATTCTTCTATTCAACATCAACACCTTGACATAACAATTCTTGGTTTTAAAATATTGTCAATTCACCATGTACCAAACGACAACTGCAAACCCATCTAGTGGGGTTATAATTCTACAGGGTAGCGAAAACTATTTGGAATGGATATATACCATAGAGATGGCATCGAGAAAGGTATGGAAGTTTATTAATCCTGCCCGAACTTCACAAGAGATAGCCGCTACACCAATAGGATCTACGCCTCGAATGCCACTTCCATCCGATGTTAGGGATGGCGTTCAGAGAATTTCACAGTTAACGGCTGGTCCGGAGATGGAAGAATATAAGATGATGATGTTATCATGGAGAGAAGCTAAAGCAGATTTTGGCGAGATTGAGAGAGAATTAAATATGATTCAAGGAAAAGTTTTAGGATCGATATCAGAAAAACTTTTACCCCAGTTAAAAGGAAAAAGCACGGTTGCTGATATTTTATTATATCTGAATCAGAGATATCGGCCTTCGGATCAAGCTCGGAGACAACAGGTGATCATGCAATGGAATAAATTGAAGGAGAGACCTTCGGATAGAGGTACCTACGCTTGGTTAGATCAGTGGGGACTGGTTTACGCGGATGTCAAAGAACTTAATTTACCCCATGTTATTTCGCCACAAGCTCAGTTGGATTTTTTACATGCAATACGTCAAATTGATTTAGCATGGGCAACTACAAAACTGGTGATCATTGATGAAGCCATAAGTGATGGGGGGGCTGTGCCGGATCTACATAAACTGATTGAAAAGTTTAGACATAACTTGAAATTGGCAGAGATACTTACTCCCGCATCAGCCACGGCAACTGGAGGAAGCAATTCTTCAAGTGTATTTTAAGCAAGTCATCAAGAGGAGGAGCCTTCTTCAGGGGCACATAAAAACAGGACACCTGATGGGAAAAGAACTTGCCTCTGTGGAGCACAACACGACTTTGAAGCCTGTTTCTATATTAATTTTAAAAACCGACCAGCTCCAGAAGGATGGGTGTACAAGAAGGAAATATTCGATAAAATCAACAAGACTCTGTCTCTGCCATATAGACAGAATATTCGGAAACTTGTCGAAAAGAAATTTGGATATACTAAGAATTCGACACCATCTGAGGCGTTGTCCAAAAATTCAGGCTGTTCTTCCCAGGATACTAGTCGACGGAATAATTCAACGTTGGGAACTTTTATAGGTTTACACTCCAAGGAACACCAAGAAATAACTGCTTCGTTCATGGTTGACTCAAGGTCTTATCATCTAAAAGACTTCTGGGTGCTTGATGGAGGAACAGACATACATGTCTGCAATGATGAGAGTAAACATGAGTTTACTAGGACATCAGAGGAAACTAATGGACATACAATCATCGCAGGAAAAACAGAGTATCCAATTGAAGCATGGGGTTCAACAAAGATAAAAGTAATTACAGATGATGGCTATACGTCTATAATATTGAAAAGAACTGCATTAGTACCAGGATTTATGACTAACCTGGTCTCATTGCCACTCATAACAGAAGGAGGGGTTCATTGGTCTTCGAGGTCTCCGTTAAGACTTGAAAGAGCAGATGGCAGTGGATTCTGCAAGTTATTCAAAAGCGGAAAACATATTATTTTTAACTCAAATTTAACTCCAGTGAAGGAATGCGTCAAATCTGTCTTGTCGGCTAACGAAGGGTCGATTTCTTCAAAAACAGGAAAAACAAAGAGAGCATTCACAAAGGCATTTCTTCATAGGGCTCTTGGCCACCCATCTCGGGAGGTCATCGATCATATTAGTGAGGCTGCAAGAGATGGAGATGTTGAAGTCTTGGGTGATAAAGCTCCTAGAACAAAAGACTGTCAAACATGTGCACTAACCAAATCACATGAAATTATTTCTAGGTCTTCAGACAAAGAACATCCAGCATCGAAACCATTCGAGAGAGGGACTGTGGACTTAATACCGATGAGGAGAGGGTATAATTCAAACTCTCAAATTATTCATTTTCAATGCCCATATACTCAATTCAATATGATAATTACCATGGTCAATAAATCAGATTCATTAACTAATACAAAAAGGGTGATAGAACTCATAAAATCTATGGGGTTTAGAATTAGATTTCTTCATTTGGACGGAGAAACATCACTTCAGAAAGAGCTGGATAACTTAGCACTCCACGAAGGGATTAAAGTTGAACGAACAGCACCTTACACCCCAGCTCAGAACGGACATGCTGAAATAAACGGAAGATGGATGGTCGTAAAAGCAAGAGCCTTTGCTATTGAAGCAAACTTACCCCAGAGTCTATGGCCTCAACTTATAGTGACAGTTGGGTATATAATGAACAGGACTCCAAGCAAGAAGTTAGGATGGAAAACACCTTTCGAAAGTGTTTATGGGTACAAACCAATCTTCTCTCATTTAGATATTTTGGGAAGTAAAGTTTACGCACTTAAACACAACATTCCAAAGCTTGATAAATTAACTGCACGAGCTCATATAGGATACTTGGTTGGATGGGAATCAACCAATATTTATAAGGTTTGGATTGTTGCGGGATCAATTGATGGTGGTAAACACCAGAGCAAGTCCAAATATAAAATCAGTTAATTATTCTAATCTACTGAAAGAACTTAGGAAGAATTTCCCTTCTCATATATATACACATTTGCGCTCCCTGCATAGAGCCTGCTTGTAACTATTATTACTGCGATCTCCAACCTCGTGATTAGTGGTGTTGTTAAATACGGATTCCAGCCATTTTAATATAAGGGCTAGCCTTGCGAGTATCGACATATCCGCCTCGCCAATAATGGTCTTGGCGATACCAGCCTCGCTAGGGGCAGCCTCGCGAATAATGACGTTCTGGCGCAGCCAGAATAAGCCTCGGGGATCTATCCCGTAACATGGATTCCCAGTCTGGATAAAGTGATTAACACTAGAGATGTACTCATAGATTCGGGTAATCTTTATGATCCGCATGAACTAGATGCTATTGCTATCAAAGAACCTGGAATCGAGGAAACTGTCCAGGCACTAGAATGGAATTTGGAATCGGCAGAAAATAATCGTCATTTAAATTTAAATGCTGACGACTTAACATCATTTGATATACCAATAGATTTGGACAAGGAACAGATAATTTCAGATGACGAGGTATATAAAGCAGGAGAAGCGAAAAATTCAACAAGTAAAAGTACCAAAAGAAAAACTGGAATATGTAAGGATATTAACCCAGAAAATATCATATCAGGAACAAGAAGGACACGTCATGGGGGGCAGTTTGTTGAACTGACCCAAAATTCATTACACCAGTACTTTCTTTCATTCAGCACTGCTAAAATGGAAACTGGAATCCGACATCACCGAGATAATCTTCCACCTCAACCTAAAGGATGGAATCAAATGTTAAGACATAGGTTTGCGGCGGAGTTTCAAGCTGCAGCTGAAAAGGAATACCGCACTTTAGAGTCGAAAGGTACCTGGGAACACATTGATGATATTAAGGATACTAACTTAATCCCCTTAATTTGGATATTTGACTATAAATTCGACGTAGATGGATATCTAGTCAAGTTTAAGGCTCGACTTTGCGCCAGAGGAGATCTTCAATATACAGAAGATGATACTTATGCAGCAACATTAGCGAGTCAGAGTTTTAGAGCAATGATGGCTGTTACGGCGGCATATGACTTGGAAACAAGACAATTTGATGCAGTTAACGCATTTGTTAATTCACCCATAAGAGATACGATATATTGTCCAACACCCAGAGGATTTGAGCGAGAGCGAAACGGCATTAAGCAGATACTAAGTCTCAAGAAAGCTTTATATGGCTTTAAATTTTCGGCACTGTATTGGTATGATGAGTTGATTCAATTCCTAATGGAGCAGGGTTTATTTCAAGTGCCTGGAGTAAACTGCATGGTAACTAACGACTGGTTGACCCTAATATTTTATGTTGACGATATAATGGGTATATATCATAATAAAGACCAGTGGAGGATGGACATATTTGAGAAGGAACTAATGAAAGCTTTCGAAATTAGAGTTTTAGGTCCTGCAACTCACTTTCTGGGTATTCGAATTGTCAGGGATAGGACAACAAGGCGTTTATGGATTTCACAAGATGCATATATTAATTCATTTCAGAATACTTTTAATCTAGCTAAGGTGGTTAATCCGCCAAAGACACCATTGCCTAGTACACCTCTTTGGATTTACGACGGTACAGCAACAGCGGCACAAATCAAAGGTTATCAGCAAAAGATTGGAAAAATTAACTTCGCAGCAGTGACGACTAGGGCTGACGTTGCAAGAGCTGTATCCTTACTAGCAAGATATCTGAATAATCCAGGTCCTAATCACTTACTAGCTGCAGATCATTTATTGCAATATCTTGTGGGTACATCAACATTAGCTATATGTTATGATGGTAGATTTAAAGATCGAGATTCTGGAGCTACAAAGAGGGCATTCATGTCTTTTAGTGACGCCTCATTTGCGGATGATACTGAAACAAGACATAGTTCTTGTGGATTTGCCTTGGTTTTATTTGGGGGCATAGTTCACTATAAGTCAACAAAACAGCGAACCGTCACCACTTCGAGCACGGAGTCAGAACTACTCGCCGTATCTATGATGGTGAAAGAATATATGTGGTGGATTAGATTATTTGAGTTTATCCAACTAGACCTCAACCAAGACGCTATTATTTCCTTGGATAACCAACAAACTATACGGCTAATTAGGTCCGAATCACCAAGATTAGTAACAAAACTTAAGCATATTGATATACACCAAATGTGGCTACGTCAAGAGGTTCAGGCTGGAAAGATCAAAGTTGAATGGATCTCAACCAATGAAATGGTAGCCGATGGCTTCACTAAAGAGTTAGGACCACAAAAACACTCTGCTTTTCTTAACCAACTAGGTATGATTGATATCAAGGACCGATTGATTGATGAAGATAAAAGCTAGATCACGAAGTACAGGGTCAGTTCTATCCGTATTTTTTTTGCTATAATATATCGAACTTTCGCTGAGGGGGTGTGTATGACTAGCTACCTGACTAGTAGTCATCAAAGAGTTACATGACTAGATACAAAAGTTATCGGAACACTAGTCAAGATGTCACAGTTGATGTCTCAAGACGGTACGGGATTATATTTTGTCATCGTTATTGGTTTTGATGTTAGTGTTCTTGATTCTAGTTGATGTTTCTGCTGGTTTTGGTATTTCTTGGTGTTTAAAGCTACTGAGTACGGCAAGATTTTTTATGTCTCAGGTTTATATTTTCTGTCATGAATGCTTGGTGTTTCAGTCTATTTACGATTTCTACTTGGTCAACTACGAGCGATATAATGTATATATATTGGGGACATCAGATAGAGAAAAAGGACAATTAGATCAATTTCTATCCATTCGACTTATCATTGCAACAGAATCATAATTTACATGATATCTTTTCTTTATATTCAAGATTATATAGCATATCTGGATGATATCCTCATCTACACAACTGATAACCTTGAAGACTACTGGAGAAAAGTAAACTTAGTACTTGAACGGTTAGATAAATTCGGATTAAAACTTGCCCCCAAGAAATGCGAATTTGCAGTTAAAAAGACTAAATATCTTGGTTTCATTATCTGTGTTGGAAAAGGCATCAAAGTAGATCTAGACAAGGTCAGGGCAATTAAAGCATGGGATGCGCCCACTTCAGTCAAGGGAATGCAAAGTTTCTTGGGGCTTGCCAACTTTTACTGAGAATTTATTCCCCATTTCAGCGAATTGCTCAGCCCCTGTTGGAATTGACGAAGAAGGATCGCGCATTTATATGGCTCAAAGAGTGTTTTATAACAGCTCCTTCTCTAGCCTTATACGACCCAGATAGGTTAACTGCGGTAGAAGCAGATTGTTTAGGGTACGCTATGAGAGCATGCCTCTCTCAGGTTGATGGGAGTGATAGTCTACGGCCTGTAGCATATTTTTCTCGAAAATTGACTCCTGCAGAATGCAATTACGAGATCTACGACAAGGGGCACCTAGCTGTTGTCTGCGTACTAGAAGAATGGAGGGGTGAGCTAATAGGGTTGAAAGACTTGTTCACAGTCCTCCGAGACGATAAAAATCACTAGTACTTCATGACGACCCGTAAATTGTCAGATCGACAAGTTCGATGGAGTCTAACTCTTTCAAAATACAACTTCCAGTTAAAATTCAGAGCGGGAAAAGTCTCATTACGCTCTGATGCTCTCTCACGACGTGAACAAGAAATGCCTAAGAACATCAACGACGAAAGATTGAAAAGCTGCGAATTGCAGCCCATAAAAAACTTGTGGTTGTGTTGGAACGAAGATTTACTTGTGATTAGAACAAACAGAGGAATCAGAAATGATGAGAAATGAAGGTGTCTTGTATTTTCGTTCTATCTCAACTATCAGTGATTTCTATATGAAATAAAATGTAGCATCATTCAGCGATGTGTAAAGACATATCTCTCGTTCTCTTCTCAAATATCCCTCGTCCCTTCCTCGTTGCTTTACATACATGTATTATACATGAAGGTACATTCCACCTCTTTAATTTTCTAGAAACATCAGTCGCAGTGGCGACTGATGCATTTGTGGTATTGAATCTGGCAGTAGCGTATGGTGTTGTGTAGAAATGGAACTTGGTCTACAAGGTAAGAGTGGCGCGTAGCAATCAGCAAGGGTGAGAATAAAATTCCGAGGACAGTGCATAAAATTGGCAAAGCTGAAATTATATTCTGACAGTAGTTCTGCTTCTTGTTCCGGAATAAAAATAAGTAATGGACAAGTTCCGGCGACTCGATCTGGATCTAGCACACTTTACTGTTGGAACACTCTGTCGACAACTTCGTGGAATGTACTGACATCCAGAAATGATATTAATGGCCCAGCAATTCATCGCTAAATGCCCACAATGCCAACTTATGCGTCGGCCCAATCCAGCACTTCTGTGAGGAAACGTAAGATGAATCAGATTAGAAAATTAATCGTTCAATTAAATCAAGAGTATAATAAATCTGAGGATCGAAGACACCTGCCCTATTCCTTATGTTCATATTTCCCTTCGAACCAGATCCCCTTTGCAGTCTAACGCCTTCCCATCCTAGATGCCATTTAATGATGGTCTGTATGTTGTTGAAGGAGTTACTCTTACAGTGGCTCTTTCCTTGTCACACTAGCGTAAACGAGGATTAGCGCACAGCCTACAAGTCCCACCCACCCTATGATACCTCAGGCATTAGCCTTGTACCACACTGGCTCCAGACCTGTTACAACTTCAAGATCTTTGACCAATTATTCCGCCACCGCAATTGACTCAATGGGCCATTGATCACACTTTGATTTTGGGAGCGAACATTCTAGTCGCGGTCGAGTATGCTACAGGATTGGTTGAAGCGGAAGCAGTGCCCTCACTAACGTTCGAGGACGCTGTACCACTGATGAACAAGATCTGCGATAGATACGGCTATCTTATGAATGGATCAGCGATAATGCAGCCTGCTTTACTGTTTTGGCTACCAGAGAGTGGCAACGCAAACAAGGACGTACATTGAAACCTGTCACTCCGTCACGTCCTCGAAGCAACAGCTATTAAAATGGAGGGGACACCGAACGACAAACCTATGGAACTATTTATTAATAAATCGTGGAGAGAATCACTGTTAAGAGGTAGCAATATGAATTGATAGATTGATCTTAATTGAGACAAACGAACTTGCTTATCTGCTTGTTATAGAAAAGAATAAAACTCATATATACACCTCGAGAGAGCACCCCACTATTGAACATAGAAACAGATAGAAAACTGTAAAGGGGTGCATAGACGTTTAACAGACGTCTAAATTCTAAGAATCTGGTAGAATCAAAAAGTGCCTTTAGGGAACTAATGGAACTTTATCGAATGTGTTCAGTCATCCTGATGAGTAATGAGTCCTCCATTGGTCATGACTTGTAAGATAATTATCCACAATGAGACGATATTCTCATAATAGGAGAGAAATATGAAAGCATCTATTACTATAGTCAAGTCATTACGATGTAGGAGTGTTAAATTACAACAGCAAGGTCGAGAAAGCGAATGGGGATATAAAATGGCCCATACCTCGGGAAGCTCAGAATCATGAGTGGAATGGGGACGGCCGGAAACTTCCAGCTAGGTCGGTCAATATTCACAACAAGACTCCCAGACCCAGCGGTTACAGTCCATTGATCTTAATGTTCGGAACTTAGCCTACGGATAGCCAACCTCAAGACAGCTTTGTCGCGTACGAACGAGATCCGACCAGCAAAGAAGAAATTCAATTCAGAAGAGATCTTGCACTTCATCATGGAGCACCTCTCGCACACACTCGTGACACTAGACTAAAAGCATCTCGCGATCTAATTCGAGCGTATCTTCACGAGAAGGCCCTTATTCGTGTGTTTGCACCAGGAGATTGGGTATTGCGAGTTCGTCAGCGTCAGAATTAACACGAACCTTTCTATGATGGTCCTTGGGCAATTGCTAGTTGCCACATTAGAAATACTTGTCGGCTTCGCAGCCCTGGAGGGGTTTCTCTTCAAAACAAATACATTGGCACCAACCTCTTTCCTGCTTATGCTAGCGATGGTCACCCGGAACGCAGTTTGTGGTATACCAGTAAGACGATTTCGCAGAAGGATCGTGAACGGATCAAGAGTATGGCAAATGCAGACGAGCTTCTAGAGGACTATAAATGTATTCTGGGGGGGCTCAACTCAGAAGCTATGAGAATTTCTTTTTCATGTATCTGAGTGGAGGATATCGTTCAGTATGGACTTAATCTATTTTTGATGGATTGTGATATTGAAGACAATCAATTTCTGGAAAGGGCTCGTTTGGATTTGGATGATTCGAATCATAGTATTCCCGTGTAAGATTCGGACGACCTATTGCACAGACCGCATTGTATAGTATTCAATCCTCATGGATAGTTGCATTTTAGATACACAGAAGATATACCGTACAGATCACAATAGACCTTTATTGTCGCGGGATCAATTGACAGTGGTAAACACCAGAGCAAGTCCAGATATAAAATCAGTTAATTATTAAAATCTACCGAAGGAAACTCCGATGTTTACTTTGCTCCTGTTAAGTACTACATCTGGACCCGTATTAACAAGGGGAAAATCGTATCAATCACCATCCTCACATTACCCGCCATCTGTACCAGCCACATAATCATTAGCCACATAATAATCAGCCACACACGCCACAGCCACACAGAGCCAGCCTCACACAGAACCAGCCTCGCGAGAAATAGTGACAATCAACAAGGTACTGGCGCAGCCAGTACCAACTCCACGGATTCATCCCGTAACATTTATATACAAATGTACATGTACAATAGGGGCCCAGTGATATCGGTTTCTAAGAAGCACAGCGCCACGTGTAAGTCTTCATTTTCTGCCGCCACAGCCACCCCCCTTTTTATTTGTTTTTCAATTGATCTAGTTAGGCGCTTTGAAGGCCGCTGTTGGTATTTTTGAAAGATGTGTATATTCTCGTGAAGGACTCGGTGTTTGACACTTTTAACACTCACTCTCGGATTTTATTTGCAAATACCACTACAAGGAAAACGCCATACGACGCGTAACTTCATCCAAGGCCTACCACAGGGAAAAGCGAGATAAAACATATGGTCTTTTGTTTGTATCTTGATCATTCTAGGAGTATAATATTATTATGAGAGAATGTGGCGTAAGTAACTTGCTAGAGTTGAAACGGCTTTCTCCTGTCCCAAGCGGGGCATTTGCCTCGACGACCAAGACTCTTCTTGGAAGGACGGCCTGGATGGTGTTCATCTCTCCCATCCGGCTAGGCAATCAGATCCTACCCTGGTACAAAAAAATGAGGGCAAACCCGGGCATTGATCAGAGCAAGTAAGAAGATCGATTGATCATTTAAAGTAACTATGTATTATTCCCGGACAACCTTATATTCTGCGTTGGGGAGATAAGCCAGCTACTGATAGCTTTCGAACGATCTGTTTCTTGCGCCGACTATCCAATTCGTTGAAAGACGCTTGACGAGTAGGGTTTTCGCGTCGGCGCCAGAATTTTTTTGAAAGACGAGCAACGCTATCGGCTCTTGAACATAATTTGGAAAAATAAGTCCTGTCGCGTTGTTTTCTGAAAGCGAAATTGATCCGAGGTGATTTACCCATATCTAAGTAGACAGAACTATGAAAAATTAGGACGAAAAATCAATGATTATGTTCCTGGCAGCTTACAACAATTGCGAATCCAACACTCTTTCAAATATAGAGGTTGGTGCCCAGGAAAACCGAATTTTGAAGAAAAGCACACGGGAATTCAAGCAGTGACAGTTGGATGTCTTGTAAAATTATGTAACCTCGAGTATTACAAATGTTTGCCGACTATGGCAAATGGATTTCGTGTGGAGCTTGATCTAAGGATTGGTTTCATGATCTCTCTAACAAAGTCTCCCATGAATGATATGAAATTTTATGATACACTTACAAGCTATAATAATTAAAGACAACTTTTTTATGTATCTGCAATAAAGCAACCCGTCAGCAAAACCTCTATTCCCCTGTACCAAATTAAGATTTGAAAAATTAGATTCGACTGAGTAAAAATCTTACAAGTATATACTCAATCCATAGGATAAGATTTACAATACTTTCAACATAGATGTAAGAATAGTGACTGGGAAATAAACGCTATGTGGAAAGCATTTGGAACTTGTGCAGTCCAAAGCGATCATTTTAAATTTGTACTTTATGACATGAATGGTTACTCACTTTTGAGGTATTTTGTATAGTTCCACTTTAAACCATAACTATCACTATGTCAGATATTAAACAAGCAGGAGAAAGAAAGTTATACTTAGATTTATACGCCTTATTTTTACTCTACTATCCATCCCCGTCCGGGAACCTTTTTTTGAGTGACCTTCCTCACGGGAAGTGGCCAACCGATGCTTCCCGTACCTACAGGCCTGAGGTACGGAATTACCCAGGCTTCTCTGGTGTCTCCATTGGGAGTAACCTCGTTGACTTTTTTGAGTGGCTTACCATAGTGTAATAGTGGTGTTCCTTTTGCTAAAGCCGCAAGTTGGCCACCCGTAATATCGGTTAAAGCGTGCATTCGTGTTTTAGCGATCTTACCTGAGTTCAAAGTTGTCAGAGATGATCTCTGAAGATGCGAATAAATAATATATTCCGGACATTCCTGTGGGCTAAGATGGGCAAGAGGCGAAGAAGGATGAATAAAAACTGACTTTTCAGTTTCATCTCCGTTGATAGAGGAAGGAAACAGAGTTAAGTATGGTACATCTATTGCACGCACTGGCTTCCGCTGCATTTCTGGGGGATTTGGAGCAATATCTGCACGGATTGCGACATGATCTATAAATCCTGCTGCCACCATTTGTTTCAACATCTTGACCTGCTTGGGTGATGGCGGATCGAGTTTTTCCTCAAATTTAAACGTCGCAAATTTAGTTATGTTAATACGGAGAAGCTCAGTAATTTGTCGTCGAAGTTGAATTATTTCCTTGAGTGTCTTAAATCGCACAAAGTGGTTTTGGCACCACGTTTCAGTAGGTTCATGGGCAAATTCGCCAACTACTTGCAGTAACTTAATAGCGTCGGATCTATCATCAAGGAAGCAAAAATTTTTATGAACTTTATTAAATTGACGTCGTATATTGAGACGATGATCTTCTTCAATTCGTTCTGAATTCGTGAGGTAATTCTCTTGTTCGTGAGCTATCGATGCCGGAATAACCTGACTCTCGGGGAGGAACACATCGGCCGCTGAAAGTCCGGCAACTAGAGCGATTGTAAACGGTTGACAATTGTGTAGATGGCCAACAAGAAGAATACGCGAAAATCGAGGAGAAAGCGGAAATAAAGACATCGTTGAGCCCATAGGAGTTATTTTTCCTGTTTCTGAAATAGCCGAAAGATAAGTGAGCACCTTCTCTGAATTTGCAAGCATCTGTCTGTTAGGAGGAGTTGGAAAAGGAAAATTTACTACATGTTGTAGATTCATGGCCTTTAGCTGTAGCACAAGCCCTTCAATCGGCATGCGAAGTATCTCAGGCTCAGCAAACTGCTGAAAATCTCGTTCAAAAACAGCTGATGAGTAAAGTCGGTAGCAATGTCCGGGGCCTGTACGTCCTGCTCGCCCTGCTCGTTGTTCAGCACTGGCTTTACTAATCCATCCTACTTCAAAGCTTTGGACACCCGTAATGTTATTATATTTACGTTCCTTTGACCTTCCACAATCAAAAACGTATCGAATCCCTGGAATTGTAACACTAGTCTCAGCAACATTAGTTGCTAGAACGACTAATCTTGTCCCATCAGGTGGTGGCTCAAAAACTCGAAGTTGCTCTTTAGTGGGCAGCAAGGAATATAAAGGTAAAATATGCATTTTTGAGGGCCCAGCTTCTGTATCCTCTGCTATTTCAAAATCATCATCGGCTAGGTGTATATCAATGTGATCGTCATCATTTTCTTCTTCAACTTCATCATCTTCGTAAGAATCAACGACTTCCCCCAAATCAAGATCTTCTGCCTCCATGGTCGCATCCCTCCCTGAAATTTTTACTTTAAGACCTGGTTCATTGTGCTCGATGTGAAAGGCTTCTTTCAGTCGCTTACTAAGCTGTATAATCTCATTTTGGCCAGTGAGAAAGACAAGAAAACCTCCAGGTGGTAGCTTTTTATGACCTCTACTAATTTTCTTGAAGGCTTCCTCGATATAGTCGTGATGAGTTCTTCGCGCAAAGTGACAAGTTACAGAATACTGCCTTCCTTCAGCCTGAATAACAGGTGGCGGTGAAGCAAATAAGGTTTTATTCATGGTAAAGTCGGCAACCCTTAGAGTCGCAGACATGATTATCAGCTTCAATGGTTTGATTGCGGAATCTTCTATTGCCATTTCTGAACGAAGTTTTACGACTCGACTCAACATTCCAATAAGAATATCAGTATTTACACTTCTTTCATGAGCTTCGTCTATTACTATAGCAGAGTACTTTCGCAGAGCTATATCCTGTGCAACTTCGCGAAGAAGCACTCCATCTGTCATAAATTTTATTGCAGTCTCTGAACTTACAGTTGCTTCGAACCGAATCTGGTAAGCAACTTTCTTTTGATGTTCACCCATTTCATCTCCGACGCGTTTAGCCATACTAACGGCTGCTACTCTCCGTGGCTGAGTTATGCCAATCATTCCAGGCGTCGGTGAGTTGGGAGAGCCATAGCCTGACTCGAAGAGGAATTGAGGTATTTGGGTGGTTTTTCCAGACCCAGTAGCACCGCATACTACAACAATATTATGATTGTGTACTGCCTCCATTATCTTTTGCTCTTCAGCTACGACTGGTAGTTTTAATCTCATTTCTTGAACATCTGGCGATCTTGTTACGATTACACTAAAAGCTTTTCTGCTTAAATTACTAGTGGGCTGTAGTTCTAATGGTAAGGGATCCTGTTCAAGATCTCTAGGCTTAAAATTAGAGACCTTCAATTCTGGTATTGAAGTGGAAACATTTGATACTGGCTTGTATCCTAGGGCTTCGTTTATTTGCTGACTAGCCCAGGCTTTAAATGCAGATGATCTGTTCTTTCTCGACAAGCTTTGAGATTTATCATGATCACCTGAGTTGTGTTCCTCGCCATCATCTTCTGCGCTTTGTTCGCTCTCCTCCCCCTCATTCGTTTCTTCTTCTTCTTCGTCTTCTGCCTCTTCGCTAGGATGCTCGTTTTCTATATCTGAAGCATCAGAGATTTCGTCGTAACACTGAGGTATACTCTTCCCGTTTTCTGTATCTGACATATCAGAAGCAGAGCTGAATCCCTTCCACTCGGCTTCGTCATAGATTTCAGGGGGTTTAAGATGCAGAGAAACCTTTGAAGTAATTCCGCCCCGTCGCTTTCTTTTCTTGAGAATTGGTAGTCCATCTTTATCAACTTCGAGTGGTCTTTTCAAGCCAGACCCTAGAGCTGTTTTGAGAGGATCAGTGGCACATGACGCAGCTGCATTTAGTTCAAGATCCTGGTTTAGACTGAAAATACTATTACCGAGCTGAAAGACTCCAGTCTCATTGTCTTGTAGGATCCTTTTTTCGAATAGAATATTCTCGTTATCTCCATCAATATCAATTCCTGCCTGCTGATCTTTCAAGGCTCTTTCCAGACGTTGCCGTTTAGTTTCCTTGCCTTGCCCTAGCCTGCTACTTCTTTGGTAAAGACTTGTATCTGATTTAGTCCTCGCTAGTCTTGATATTAAGTCTCGATTCTCATCTTTGCGCAGCTTTGTCTCGATGTATTTATCCAGCCGCTTGGCTTTTTTGCTACTAATTTTGGTCAGTTCTTTCCGCAGCTCTTCTTTCAAGCGTAGCTTTTTTTCTTGGATTTCTGTCCTTGAAATCAACGGAAGCTCTGCCGCATTGGAATCATTTAATGACTCAACATGACCAGTTACCGCTTTTTGCCGGGCGAGAACCTTGTGCTTTCGCTGGCGAGGTACAAATTTAGACGGCATTCTGGTTATAAGTCGCTGTTGCGCCTGAGTTCAGACCACGAAAAATATCGAAGATGTGCGGCAGGCGCAAAATCGCCAGTAGCCTCTACCGAAATGTTTCCTTCACGACTTATCGCTAAAATGCCAGTCCCGTCCTTGCTGTGCTCAAAGTAAGCTCCTGAGAGTATTTGATATCTAGTTCTTCGTGATAATGAAATATTAATCAACAAATTTGGGTATCGTTACTTCGAGATATCTCTGCCCTCTGCCAATTCTATCAGGTGTTCGGGAACTTTGAAGCTGAATTTACCAGGCTCTACCACCCTCCCCTGCAACCTCTCAGCCCACAAATAAATGTTCAATCGCCTCTCGTTGTAACGATGTGGGGCAAAACTCAAACAAGGGCTCTCATTGGCCAATCCAATTAAATCCTCCAATGAGGAGCCTTATTCAAGTCTTGCCCCACATCGTTACAACGCGAGGCGACTGTACACAGTAAAAGCACAATGACTAATAAGAAGAGGAGAAGTTTCATTATCCACTAGCTAGGTCTGAGAGCCTCAATATATACTTTGGTAGCCTCGCCCACAAGGCTCATACGCCATGTATCCTCGGTCGGAGTTTACATACACAGGACTACGACTTCTACTCTAACGATATATTTCCGACCTGATCCTGAAGAGTATTGGCCGTTAAATGCTCTATAAATTAGATTTAGATAAACTCTCAATCGATCAACGCAAGGGAGGAATCAAAGAAAATTGTCTCACATTGTCTCATAAATGTGAGGCTTTCATTGTTAGAATTTTCCTGTAAATTTGATAATGTGCGTCTAAAAAAGTTTGGCTCATCAGTCATGTTAATTTTGTCATTCATGATCCAACTACAGTAGAACCTATCCAAACCCATAGTGGGTCCTGGTATAATTACTGAAGAGATTCATCGAAATTTTACCGCTTCTATTTGCAATACTTTCCCCTGCACGCAAAATGAACCGTAAGGGTAAGTGTTGCAAAACTAAGCTCCAACAATACATTAAATCTCATCAATACTTAAACCCGGGACCCACTATGGGTTTGGACAGGTTCTATCGTATCCTTACATTCATGCACCTTCAACGATCAGAACAAGGTTGTAAGCTTTTACAAGATTTCTAACGTTTCTTGTATCACGTAATCAGATTTCAAGTGAGGTCTAAGTCTATAGATGTAGCTTAAAGCTTAATCTTACCGTGGATATCGGCATTCAAAGGCGTCCAGGTAGCTAGCTGTCAATTTTTTTAACTACTTTGCGTCGCGCATGCGTGTAGCACGTGATTTACGCGACCGCGTACCGGCTAGCTAAGCCTAGAATAAAGCTACCCGATGTGTCGGCATCCGGAGGGATCCAACATCCGCAACGAGACCCGGTTCATCGGGTAGCACTATTTGTACAGGCAATTTTGTTATTTGTACAGGCGCTAGTATTTTCTTAGTATTTTCCGGTGAGCTTCGCGCTTACTCTGATACTACGGTATTAATCGTGTATAGGCGCTAAAATTCGACTTTTACAGGGTATATAGGCTTTTACTAACTTGAATTAGCATGACGATAAGTAGATCTCCCCACCTAAACTTTAAATTTGTATGGCAAAAATTTCACAACGAAATATTCGTTGGTTTTGCTTTTTTGGTCCATTATAGCCCTCTATTCACTTTTTAATTCATTAATACATTTCATAAATAAATTATACTTCTATCTAGCTAATAATTTACATATCCGCCTTCAGCTTCGTAAACGGCTCTGATTCTTCGGGGCATCGAATCTATCAGTTTCTCCAAGTCATCCCCATTAAACCCCAGATCCCACGCCTCGTTCACTATTTGACGAAGATGCCCTTGACTCCGCTGCCCCCCTTGATCCAACGCTGGATAAAGACGCTCCATGTACGCTTTCATATAACTCCACAAAGTTTCTATCGGATTTAAATCAGGAGAATATGGCGACCACTCCATTAGAGAAATATTCCTCCTTTCAAACTCACGCATAGTTTGCCTCGACTTGTGAGGAGGGGCGTTGTCCTGCATCACATCTAGTCCTGGTTCCCGAAAAACCGCACTCTCTATGAGAGGCACTATCCTCTCGCAGTAACTGGCCGCAGTGATATGGCCCCACTCCTTCTCCCAAATCAGGCAAGGCCCCTTCTGTCGTCCAAAGAAAGATCCCCAGAACATCCACCCAACTCTCCTCCGCGTCTTGGCTAGGACACAGGTATCTTCGTACTCTTCCCCAATCTTTGACTTAAACTTAGCTCAAGGGAACTCTAAATCTTAGGAGCCTTTAAGGGACTACTGACCTTTCTTGTGACCCAACGATCACTTTGCCGACCATTCATAGCCCAAGTCTCGTCGGACCAGAGGACTCTCATCCAATGTTCCTTCCGCCAGTGGAGATGTATTCTGGCAAACTCATATCTCTTCAGTTTGTTGACTGAAGAGATAGGAGGTTTTAATC
Source organism: Podosphaera xanthii (assembly GCA_028751805.1). Taxonomy (NCBI): domain Eukaryota; kingdom Fungi; phylum Ascomycota; class Leotiomycetes; order Helotiales; family Erysiphaceae; genus Podosphaera; species Podosphaera xanthii. The sequence continues at coordinate 3,498,923 of JAPWIX010000001.1, read as the reverse complement.
GTGCAATCCTGCGTGCATATCCCCTCTATGCCAGTTCACGTCGGATCACATTCTCGCTCACACCAAAGTGCCGAAATATAAAATGTGCAAGTTGGAAAAATGACATCCGATGATTTTCCGATGATAAACAGACGAAAAATTCTATTTCATCGACCTGGGAACTACTTAGAATAGGTGGCCTACCACTGGAGTACTGAGGCTCGGTATTTTCAACGCTCATGGTGTATTGTACCTGTCGCCATGTAATCCCAAGGCGTTGAGAGATTTTGACGTAACTGTGTCCCTCACTGGCCAAGGTTCTAACCTGCACATGTTACTCTCTTAACCTTATCAATTTGTAGATTTCAGACTTACTTGAATACGTTGAGTTTGTGTTAGGCGTTTTGCATAAGTAGGAGATGCTGATGATGGAGAAGGTTGTTGAGGTGAATCCATCTTTGCGGCAATCTAGTACAGTAAATTAAAATCTTCTAAAGTAGTTGACTTAAGGTTCAGATGCACTCACATGAAGTAAAAATTAGATAGATGAATGAAATAAAAGTATGCCGTTGAGCAAAATAATAGTAAATAGCTGACAATGATTTAAACGAAACGACCTCAGGTGTGCGCGAGTGAAGAAAGGTGCAGGCATGAAGGTGGGCGTTGGACTTCATATACAGATGCATATCTCTTATGCCTTAGGCCATAAGATTTTAAAATTTGAAGCTAACAGGGATACTGTGGATCTATCGTGAGGTAACCTGGAATATCACCACTTTATCTCCACTTTATCCCCGCTTTAACCCCTGTACCCTATAAGAAGCGGATCAACGAACAATACCCTATCATGAGAGTAGATTTACGTAATTCCGTGCGTGCGATTAACAATTCCGTACCGCTGTAGACATATCTGAACGCAATGGTTTGGAGATTTCCCCGCCAGAGTATTTTGACATCATGGTCTATCTGGAAGACACTATCGACATCTTCGAAAATTCCACCCTCTTGGCGCCATACTCGCTCGATTATACGCCGAATTCGCAGGCGCCCCCACCCTCATCTGATTGGGTATCGTTTAAGGATGCAAAGGAGGAAATCTGTGAGAGGCCTGTCCTCGAATAACTCAAAGTAAAGGTTCAAAATCATGAATTAAGAAGTGCGTAAAGACTATTTACAATCTGAGGAAGTATTATATACACATACTTGTCTGGGTCTTCCACTGTACCAAACCCAACGCCCTACCAAGATAGTTCTCGATTCACCTGCCCCAACGCCTTCAACAATAACTGGTACATGTGCGCTCATTATCCAATTGTGATCGACAACGGCCAGCGTCCTGAAATAATGACGTTCACAAGAGGTTGCCACCAGAGTGCCCACTTCCCGAATCAGCGACGTCCACAAGAGTTGCCACCCGAGTTCCCACTTCCCGAAATAGGATCAGCATCTCGAATTGCTGACTCATCGATTAAGCGAGATCTATCGACAAGGGCCATAAGGCCGAGTCTGATCCAGGGGTTGTAACCCTTACAAAATCAACGCATTCGCTGAGCGGCAAGGATACACCGTGGTCACCGAACGCTTTACCAAATCGAAGACCACGGGCGATATCTTGAAGGTTTGGCTCATGTGCACCAAGAGCCGCCAATCTAACCTAAAAGCTACAGCTTTGGAGCGTCTCAACGCAAGATCACAGCGAGAGAATTGCTTGTTTGGTCTGTGGCTCACCAAGGACGCATCTGACTGCCTGGTTCGATGGTCAGCACACTCAGATCCACATCGGGGCGTTGTGCATTATCATCCGCAAATTGCTCTGGAGGCGTTGACAGTTCACCGAAGCGCTCGAGGGACGAGGATGAAGCTACTCTTTTTGCTAGCAGCCAGCGCCTTACAGATTCTGGCAGTACTCCTACCCAAGTCCTCCAGACTCTCCGCGACCCGATCCCGAATCGACAATTGGCTGCACGACGTGCAAATGCAGCCGCTTCTTCAACACTATGGGGGCTCACCGGGATAGAGTTGGTGGGGCAGGAGGTGGCGACACGGTAGAGAGTGGCTGCTACGCAGACGGCTACTCCTACGGAGCAACCAACATTTTCGAGAGGCGAAATTACGGAAACACGGAGTAGGGGAATAGGCAGAGGTGGCAGGGCAAGGAGAGCTGAGTCTCGGGACTGTGGGCGTTCTCAAGCAGAGAGAAAGCTTTTGATCGCCGCAAAGAAGCGCGAGAAGCTTTAATAGGCTGTAGAGAAGGCTGCTGAGGCCTCGTTGGGGGTGGAGGAAGAGGTTCGTGCTCTGGTTGAGCAGCAAAGCCAGGTTTTAAATACTGGTGATGCTGCTTGACAGCATCAAAACATTAGAATTTGGACATGGAGCAGTCTACAAGGGCCTCAAAGTAGTGCCAATAGGGCAGCACATAGGTAGACAACGAGTACATTGAGTACACCACCTTAAACTAGCGCAATTGCGTCGACAGATGCCACAAAAAACTTGCTACGTGTGTCTATAAGAATTTCTATCTAAGCCTACAGCTACAGCGCCTGTACAAGTAGCCAAAGCGCGAAGACCACCGTGAAACACCAAGAAAGTACTAGCACATGTACAAATAACAAATCCGCCTGTACAAATAGTGCTACCTTATTTATTTATTTTTAAAGTCTACCGGGCCCAAGTTACAACTAAAGCCCCATCCCTGAGGGGACATGGTGACTGCAATATAAAATACAGAAAATTAAGTGCATTGGCATAGAGGCCATGAAAAGATACAAAGATACTGCGAGCGCTATGCAGCGGATTCCTCACATGACCATGTTAAATGGAACGAATTGGACAGATTTCTGACAGAAAACTAGCCTTCTCCAATATGGTAGCAAAACGTTTGGCTCCATGGGAGGTGCCGAGGAGAAAATCAAATGAGCCCAGACTTCGTCGGTGACTAGCCAAAGCCAGTCTCTCTCGCACGAGGGGGCAGAAAACTAAGTGTGTAATTGACTTGCTAGCCCCGCAGGAACAAGTCAGAAGGGCATCTTTATAATGAAACCTTTCGTGATAGGCCCGAAAGTCACCGTTTCCAGTGCGACATTGGATTAAATATCCGAGATAACGGCGAGGGAGTCGTAGTTCCTCGGGAGGCTTCTTGGGAAATGGCATCCCCAACTCACAATAGGTAGAGGGAGCATGAGACTGCCACCGAGCTGTGGTCAAGTCCCATATTTACCTTTGAATCTTTGCGCGGACTCCGGTAAGGGATGCGGCAGGGGGAGCTGGTTGACGAGCAGCCTCTCCGGCCAGCTTGTCGGCCCGCTCATTACCTGGAATTCCCATGTGACCTGGAGGCCACATTACTTGGACTCTACCAGGAGATGCAATAGGTAGGATTCTACTCGTAGACCAGCGGGATTCGAGGTCCCGAAACTCTAAAATTTCGTTTTGCGAGGACTTGGAGGGCGAAGAATCGAGAAGACGGTATGCAGTCTCTTGGTTGTCGAGGATTACATGAATATTGGTAGCAAGATGTGTTGAAGGAGCTGCCGTGGCAGCCCTGAGCCCTGCGAGGGCGCCTATGATCTCGGAGTCATAGACCTCAAAGTCGGGCCCTAAGGGCACTTTCACTTCATCTATCGTAATATCTCTGTGGAGCACAACGGCACCTGCCCCAGCAGAACCATCTTTCTGTTTTGAGCCGTCCAAGAAGACAAGAATATCCCATGGTGGCAGCTCCCTAATGCGCCCCCAAAATCCCTGAGCAGAGAAGTCCGCTCGAGATTGATTAAGATGTGTTTTGTAGGAAGGAGGTAAAAGCTTGGGCCGAGGGATGGGAGGAACGAGCTTTATTTTTTCAGTTAGGCGATTGTGTGCGCGGGAGACGATAAACCTTTTAGCCAAAGGATGAAAACAGTCCACGGCCGCTATTCTGAGAGCAGAGCGGAGGCGTATCTCCTCAAGTAGGATATGAGCAGGCTTGAGCCACACCTCTCTTAGAATTGCCGACGTAGGGGTGGTCTTGTATACCGGTAGAATTGCTCGAGCCAGGGTGACTAGAGCTCGGGAGATCATGTCTACCAGGTGTTGAGATCGGGTAGAAGTTGGACGTCCTCGGCGGAGATATGTGTGACCGCGCCACCAGACCTCTGCGCCGTAAAAGAGAACTGGTAGCGCCGCAGCCAGTGCAGCAGTGCGGAGGAAGGCAGTGGGTACGCCACGATGGGTGTTGCCAAGCTGACGTATATGGGCGCTGATTCGTTGGGTCCTTGCACACCATTCTTGAACTTGTTCTTTGAAGGAAAGCTTGGTGTCAAGGAGGACACCAAGCCACTTTACGGATGAGCTAGCATCCCTTGAGACGCCGTTAATTGTCAGAGTGGGAGGGAGCTGACAAGATCTGTGAAGATGTAGGATCTCCATCTTGTTTTCAGCCAACGAGAGACCATTCTGATTGCACCACTGGGTGACCGTCTCAACCCTGGCGGCAGTCAGGCGAGATGATTCGACGAGAATTTTTGCCACCGAGAGGATCGCCACGTCATCAACATATCCAAATGTAGGAAAGCGGTGTTTAAATAGAGGCTCGAGGAACAGCAGGAACAGTATGGGTGAAGCTGGGGATCCTTGGGGCAAGCCATGTGGAATGTCTAAGAATTCACCAACAAAATCGTCTACTCGGAGGCGAGCTTTCCTGCCTGAAGCAAAAGAAGCAGCCCAATTTACGTATGGAATAGGCCATCCCTGTTCGCGCAAGCGGGTAGAGAGACGACCTGGCTGAATGCTGTCGAAAGTGCTTTCTACGTCTAGAGTAGCAAGAGTGCATACTTGCTTCGCGTCCTACTCCTTCTCGACATCGTGGACAAGACTCTCTACGAGGTCCATGGCTGATCTTCCAGGTAGAGCTCCAAGTTGCGTAGGGGATATAATGCGGCTTGATAAAGCCCAGAAAGCGAAGCGTCTTGCCAATATGCGTTCCAGCCCTTTTCCCAGAACTGGGAGGAGTGAAATTGGACGCCAATTCGAAGGGTTAGTAAGATCATCCTTGTGAGGTTTAAGTATAACCACGACTTCAGCGCGGCGAAAAATACTTGGATGATGACCGTATACCAGGCAGAGACTGTATAAATGTACGATCCTGTAATAGTCGAGGCTGAAGTATCTTAAAAGTAGATATAAATGAGCATCAAATCAAAGAATATAATAAATCTAAAGACCAAAGGACATCTACCCTATCCTTTATGTACATGTTTCCATCTAATATTAAATCTCCTTGCATCCGAACGCCTAATCAACCTTAATGTAATTTAAATGACAATTCTCATGCTGTTCAAGAGTTACTCCTCCAGAAGTCCTATCCTTGCAACACTAGCGTAAATGAGAATCGGCGCCTGGCCTCTAAGTCTTCTTCTAAACTTTATAATGCCTCAGGCATTACTTCACTATGAACCCAGCACCTGGCTAATATGCCCCCTCCCTAACCTTATGATACCTAAGACATCAGCCTTACTACACCTCAGGCTTCAGACCTGTAACAGATCCATGTGCGCCATGCTGTCACATCCCAGATAAGGCGGAGAGCAGAAACCGAGAGATGGTCGTGCCCTGGAGTAGAGGATGATGTACTAAGTAGATAATTTCGCACTTCGTCTTCGTCTATGGAGAGAGGTGCGGGGATCGCTCGTGATGGACATGTAGCGAAGTATATGGACACATCCGGTTCCCTACCTACACGGGCAAGCTTTGTGCGGAAAAAGATATCAGCGCGCTCAGTCGGGGTACTGTACGTAACACCTTGAAATTGAATCGGAGGGGGGCCAAAGCGACTGGAGAACTTTCGCCATCCAACCACTTTATGGGCCTCCATAATCGAAGACACACTATCCAGCTTTAAGCGTTTATGCTCACGCTTGGCTCGCTTAACAGTTTTACGGAAGGTTTGGTGTGCCTCGCTAATAAGATGCGGATCACCACTGTTGCGCGCGTCAATATACCGTCGGCGTTGGTCAGAGCATTCCTGGTTCCAGTAATCCTTACAAGGCACACAAGCAGGTCGCGGGGGGTTGGCTGTAAGTAGAATGGCTGACAGCGAGCGATCCCTGAGGAGGCCACTGCATCTATGAGCTGGGAAGTGGGTTCTTCAAAAGGTAGGCTAGGAGGAGCCGTAGCTATGAGAGCTTGGCGGAATATCTCTGTGCTTTCCACATTAAACTTGGTAAGCTTCGTTGACAGAAATCGCCTTTGGACTGGAGAGAGATGCACTAAGCCAGATATTGTCTCATGATCAGAAGTTGAGTGAGCCACAGGATCCACTCGACCCAAAAGACCCTCCATGTTTGTTAGAACAAGGTCGAGGACATGGCCAGCGCGATGAGTAGGAACTCCGTATGGTAAAGCCGACCTTAAAGAATGGTTGTAGATCCATTCGACGAAGTGGCCGGCTCCTGACGAACGAGAAACGTTGGGCTACCATAATTCGTGGTGAAGATTAAAGTCTCTCACAATTATGGAGTTGGGCTTCACTGGCCAATTAAGGAGTGCGTTGAGACTCTCTGGCATGGGGGCTTGCGGTTGCCGGTAGACATTGATGACCTCCAGCGACGGGGAGCACTGAAGGAGGGCGACAATATCCGGTGACGATCCAGTGTCCAGCTGAATAGGGCGCAGGTTTGATCCTTTCCGAATGTACGTAAGTACGCGTGGGCGCGCGAGCTTCCAATCTCGATTGGGAGGAGTGAAGATGACGTAGGCTAGGTGGGACTTGGTTACGCTCTTGAGGTTTATAGTTTTTGTCCAGGGCTTCTGGACAAAGATCACATCATACTTGCCTTGGAAAGCAGCTTGTAAAAGTGTGAGGTGAGAAGATCCACCACGCCCGACGTTAGCCTGGAGGAAACGAAGGCGAGGCGGGGGATGGCTCCTACAATGGGCTTTATTGTTCATGGAGACTTAGGGCATTATTAGGTGCTGGCTCGTCCGAATCAACTTCCATATATCCAAGCGAGGCGTCCTCAAGGGCGGTAACCCTGTTTTGGTTGGCTGACAGGGAGAGAGTAGAGGGGTTTGAGTTTCCGGAGGAAGGGGTCGAATTGTCTATGTTATCAGGATGGGAGGCAGCAGAAGCAGCTTCAGCCCGACGGGTCTTGCGGAGCTTGCTACGGTTGCATGAACGGATTTCTGTAATCTCTTTCTCCGAGAGCTGGATAAGTTTGCCCTTGTGAGAGCGAGGACGGAGAGGGCAGTTAGAGTCATCTGCCGGGTGAGGGCCTAGGCAGTTGATGCACCGGCGAAGATGAGAGCACTCTCCTTGGTGACGTATAGTGCCGCAGCGGGTGCACAAAGTTTGCATTCGGCAGCGTGAGGATTGGTGAAACCCGAGACAAGCTTCACACTGCGTGACCTTCGGGTTGGGGATATAGCGCTTGGATAGGGCGCTATCAACGATACGAAAGGTGGGAACTTCTTTTGGAAAGAAGATGACCGCCGTGCGCAAAGGATCGTGCGAACCTTCATGCTGCGACCAGTGAGCGTTAGATGGAGCGACGCCAGTCTGTGCCTGAGCAATATTCCTGACATCATCGAGCGTTGTAGTGACCAGATTGGACACCGGATTCCAAATAGTGCGTGGTATGCGCTTGACAACATACTCAATGCGATCCTCCACTTGGTGTAAAGATCCAGAGAGAGAGGCCTTAATAGTGTCAGAATTCACTGTCGCCAGTTTCAGTGCTTCTTCGGCCGCAAAGGTGATGCTGAATCCGCTGGAGTTGCGGTTAACAGAGGTGATACCGTCGAGGCCGGGGACAATTTGAATGAGAGCAGACCCGACTGCAGTTGCGTCAGCTCTGAGGAGAGGGGCATCGTCAGACAGGCGAAAAATAGCCTTGGGGCCCTTAGAGTTAGCTGTCGGAGTCTGCACCGCTGTGCGGGACGGCCAATTGACGGAGGGACGAGCTGGAGCCGAGGGAACAGAGGCGGGAGGGCTGGCGACAGTTGCTGCCCAGTTACGAGATTGGTTCGACACAGTGACGGGAGGTCGAGAGGGAACGTTATGGCTAGGCGTAGGAAGAGGCCTCGCCGGTTTGTGCAATTTAGGGGAGTCAGGGCGCATGGGGAGCCCGGAGGCGACCGCGAGGAGAAACGCGTCCATTTGCTCGCGCACAAAGGACTGGATGAGCGGATCAGCCTCTTCAACGGCTGACCAAAACTTGTTGTGGAAGGATTGAACCCAAGTAGCTCGAGCTCTTCAGCGACGCGCTGGGCCAAAGGGGGAGGTTGTTGTGATTTAGCCATCACGAGCGTGATGACCAATCTAAAGGGCACTTGATAGATATCGAATTAGAGGAATCGAATTGGAAGGAAAGCCGTACAGGAATGGGGAGACGTGATGATTGCGTGAATAGTGCTACCTTAGTTCATCCTATCTAGCGCCTACTAGTACAGGGTATCAGGGGATCAAATTCCAACTTGCATGTACAGGGGGACAAGGGTAAGTTAACGAAGGTTAGAGAATAAGTTATGTACACTATATTTATATGTTTATACTATCAGAATAAACAGACTTTACTTCCTAGCCTTCGTTAACCTGCCTTTCTCCCCCCGTACTATTCTGCTATGGTAAGAAGTGCATAGTGGGGTCAGACCTCGCTTCAGAGGTTAACCCCTACTAGTGGATGTACTAGACAGGGGGCTGATACCGCTGCCTGATAATTCAGAGTATCTATGATTTCCAAACGATAACCTCGACAGAGCTCATCTCAATATCGACTTTGCGACAACCATCATTATCACATTTTCATTGATTTTGGTCATGAAAGCTCCGCACTTATTTCGCCTATCATACACGGATTTTTTGTCAGTAAAATTAGAGGTATGTTAATATGCAGGCTGTTACGGGATGTGCCCATCTAAGGGATGGTCACAAGGACCATCCCAGCCTAAACTTGAGCATGGGTGGGTATCGGCGTCCGGGTGCGGAGGGTATCCACGGACCGCCGGAAAAGAGGATTGCCGCCCTCGAAGGTCGGACGGCAATGGAAGGGCTCCGACACCGCGCTCAGGAACCGGGGGTGGTGGGGAATTCGCGACTAGATCGAGTGGAGAAACTCAGGACTACGGGGTAAGGAGTTGGGGAGCGTTACAATTGTTGCGCTGGGGACTGAGAGTTGCGTCATACCAGGGGAGCCACTGTAGAGTCGTCCCTCTCTAACTCGATAGTGGGTCCCGGTATAAGTGTTGAAAATATTCATTGTAACTTGGACTTTTATATTTGCAACACTTAGCCTTACAGGTCATTTTACGTGCAGGGGTAAGAATTGCAAATGTAAATGGTTGAATATCAATGAATATTTTCACCACTTCTACCGGGACCCACTATCGAGTTAGAGAGGGACGACTGTAAACGTTCGGGAAATACCCATATACAGAGAAAGGCCCTAAGATGCGGGGCTCAACCAGGGGAACGTAGACCCATGTTACCTAGCTGCAGATCTCTTTCGTGCAAGGGCCCAGGAGAAATCGCCGGGGGCACGACGGTAGGTTACTGTGGTACAGCGGTGAAGTATTACTGAATGACACTAGGCCAGGACCCCCCTGACCAGCACACTAATACTAATAGGGCAACTGGGGAACGCGAGCTTTAAGATCATAAACACATGGTGTTTTCTACTATACAACAGTGCAAAGCAGAGCCTTTTACCCACTCTACCACTTATTTTCATTAAAAATGGCAATTCCAATTACTTCTCTCTTAAATCCTTTTCCGCAAGGGTCTAATTCACCTATTCCGCACCCTCCTATTCGTCGTAAGAAAGCGACAGATCTCACGAGGGATCAAAAACGCGACTGCCAACTCCTTCACGAAATTGGGTGGAAATACGCGCAAATTCGCGTACTTACAGGCCATACTCTCGATCAAATTAGTAGAGCTTGTCGATCATCACGTCTTACGCCAAAAAAGAAGAGTGGTAGGCCTCCTCTTCTTATGCAAGCCCAAATCGAGGAGCTTGCCGAGCTCGTGTGCGCCTCTGCAAAGAACCGACGAATGAGCTATACACAATTAGCTCAAGTGATGGAATTTGGGGTTAAAAAGGACGTTATTCGTACTGCTCTTGCACGTGAAGGCTTTCATCGTCGCCTTGCAATGCGAAAGCCGCCGATTTCAAAAAAGAATCAACAAGTCCGCCTTGACTGGGCTAAAGAGCATGTTAACTGGACAATGGATCAATGGTATCGAATCCTTTGCACCGACGAAACCTGGATTACTGGTGGAAGACATACACGTACCTGGGTAACAGGAAGGCCAGGAGAGGAGTGGGATCCTACCTGTATTGTCGAGAAGCATCAACGCAAGAAGGGATGGATGTTTTGGGGCTGCTTTCATGGGCATATAAAGGGGCCAGGGATCTTTTGGGAAAAGTATTAGGGGACGATTAATAAGGACTCGTACCAAGCGCATACAGTTCCTATTATTCATGGGCATATCGAGATGATGAGAAGAGAGGGAATTAACCTTGTTTTAATGCAAGATGGCGCCTCAGGCCATGCAGCCACAGATACTCGGGAGGACTTAATGGAGAGGGGCGTTTTTGTTATAGACTGGCCTCCATTTTCTCCAGATCTCAACCCGATCGAGAGAGTTTGGCACATTATTAAGAACTACCTACATGATAATTATCCCGAGATTATGGGGTATACTCAATTGCGATAGGCAGTAAAAGATGCTTGGGATAAGGTGAGAGAGGAGGCCTTTCCGGCCTTGATTGAGAGCATGCCAGAGCGTTGCCAGGCTGTAATTGACGCAAAAGAACTCCATTCTAAAAACTAATAAAAAGGCTCTACGTCGCGCTATTCTACAGTAGAAAACACCATGTTTTCATGATCTTAAAGCTCGCGTTCCCCAGTTGCCCTATTAGTATTAGTGTGCAGGTCAGGGTGGTCCTGGCCTAGTGTCATGCGGTAATACTTCACCGCTGTACTACAGTCAATACTACAGTCGTCCCTCTCTATTTCGATAGTGGGTCCCGGTATAAGTGTTGAAAATATTCATTGATATTCAACCATTTACATTTGCAATACTTACCCCTGCACTCTAAATGACCTGTAAGGCTAAGTGTTGCAAATATAAAAGTCCAAGTTACAATGAATATTTTCAACACTTATACCGGGACCCACTATCGAGTTAGAGAGGGACGACTGTATAAATATAATAAATAAATACAGCCTCGCATGGTATTCATTTATACCCATGTCGTTTTACAGGGGTTGAACTATAGAACTTTATACAGAAGGAGAAGTTTTCTATGATAATCACATGGAGGGTTCCTGCAGCTCTGATGAATTCGGCCATGATTTACGTCGAGAGTACTGGGATATCTTGCAAGTGGAAATGCTGATTGGACGTATTAGCTCATGAAATTTTTCTGTAGAACATTCACACCCATGTAACTTTCACCAAAAATCAATCTAAATTTCAATTAATGTTGGGAATATTATTTTTCATTTCTATTCAAAGTTCCTATAAAAATAACTGTAAATATCACAGCTAATAGTCTAAAGATCCACCTTGCGCTCGAATAATTGCCAAGCACCTATCTTGCATATCACTGATAATATTTGCGAGTGTTTCAGGCTTTATTTATTGCTACAAGGCTTCTTCCAGGGTCGGATGGTGCAGTGGTACACTATCCGGGCCGTTCTTCCAAGTAGAGTCTGGGTAGCTTGGACACATGCCCCACTTGAGACAGGAGAAAGCTGGTTCGAATCCAGCAAGACCCTCACACCACTTCTCTCGCGGTGATACTGTATTCGTAGAATGACGAAAGCATGCTCAGATAGCCACAGGTTTTTCTCGCTTTTCCCTGCGGTGGGTATTCACGGAAGAGGATACATGTCGTAAGGCGTTATTCTCGTAGTGGTATCTGCAAATGAAATCTGAGTATGAGTGTTCCAAACGTCAAACAGAGTTATTCTGCGTCACATACATGTCTTCCGTAATCATTCGCGTCATAGCTTCAGGCTGCATACGCAGGAATGATTTAAAAAAAAAAGGCTTCTTCCACCAGAGATTGACTTTCAGCCCTCCCGCGTCGCCGTCCCAGATCGGAGTTTCCGTATCGATCCTGTATATATGACTTCATCAATCTCAATACATTTTCGATTGGATTAAGATCAGCGGAGTAAGGCGGCCAGACCATAGGTACTATGCCATGTTCACCAAGGTACTTCTTCACGACAGCTGCAGTGTGAACAGGAGCGTTGTCTTGCATAAACTGCATAACACCCGTTCTTGCAAATCTTCACCTCAAAAATCTAACAACCTCTGGTAGAATACTTTGATGATAACTTTCCCCGGTTATTTTCTTCCAGCTTCTTTGCCAGAACACAAAGGGACCTGCTTAGTTGCAGGCCTAAGCATCCCCAAAACATCCAAGAATTATTTTTCGTATGGCGATCGATGATGCATGTTTTTTGGTACTCTTCATACTCATGTAAAAATATTTGGCGTTTCGTATCTCTCTTTAATTAATGAAACGAAAACTGACCATCCTAGTGACATGCACTTTGTTGACTGGACCATCGTTTGTCCACGTCTCGTCACTCCAGATTATCCGACACCAGTCATTTAGATTTAAAGACTGATGTCATTCAGCTCGCTCAAGCCTTAGTTTTTTATGTTCGTCAGAGAAAGGAGGCTTATTTCTGGTAATGAGCCTGCTGTAGCCTCTTCTCTTGAGAGCATTTCGAATTACATTTCCGCCAGCATTCCATTGCGGAAAATTGACTGTTAACTCCAGGTACGTCATCTGCCGAGTCTCTTTCGAGCTGCAGACAAAATATCTCTAACTCATTTTCTTGTTCGGGATTTATTCTAGGTTATCGACTAGTGCTTTTTCCTGGCTCAACACATCCCATGTGAATTGTTTATTTTATTTGATGAAAAGTAACTCCAAGTAAATGATAAATCTCCTTATCGGTTTTTGCAGCTTCATGAAGAGTTAAAACCTGATTTCAAGTAGCTTATACTCGTAAATAGAATATTTCCAATATTCTAAACTCACCTGAAGCCTCTGATCTCGATTTAGTTTGCTTGAGTGTTTGCGAGCGTTTGTGGAGATATTTTGAAGTTCATTCCGTGAAGACATGAACCAACATAGAAAAGTGCAACTCCCGCAAGACTTGCCTGTGAAACTGTGATATATTTGTACATATTCATCTTGTTGCTTTTTTTCTATACTGTTATATCATAGGAAATTCTAGGAAATTGCTTTGCAGACAATATCGGATGAAGGAGATGATTGAGATTAGGTAAACTAGAATTCGACGAGATGGAGCAGGTACTATATCACAACATTAAAATTTGTCGCCTTGCAATAGCAGGGTAAAATCTCGCTTCAGGGATCATACAAGGACCAATTTGTGCACTATCACGCTAATGGAATTCTACCCCAGCTAGTCTGAAACTTGCAGTTATGTCTGCCTAGATTATCAGGACTTTCACATTCTACTCAAAGCTATGCATAGCTACCCATTTATAATCAACTCAACAATTGTGTGTAATGTCGTGTAGTACACAATTAAATTAATTCTCAGCAAGGAAAAATGAATCCACCGCAGACACCTCCACAATCACCAATATCTCCTAAGTATGCGCTACGTTTGACTCGAGATAAACATTTACAAGTGAGTTTAACATCAAAATAATGCTTTCGCACCAATTCTAAGATTTGTCAGGTAAGAACATTAGCCGAAGAGAGTCTTTCGTACAAAATGATTTCAGAACGACTCGAAATCACCATAGACAAGTTCGATATGCTATGAACACTACTAAGCTCACCCCCAAAAAGTTTAGTGGGCGGAACCCTTTACTCAGTAGTGCACAGATCGACGAAGTGGAAACTTACTTAACTTCCTCTCAAGAAGGCCGTCAAATGCCTTACTTTGAGGTAGCAAATGTTGTCTTCCCGCACTTTGGTGTAAGTGAAAAAGTAATTGAGCGGGGAATGAAAGAGAGGGGTTATACTCGAAGGATCGCCGCTTCGAAACCTCCACTTTCCCCAGAAAATTTGAGAAAACGGTATGATTTCTAACGAAATCATCACCGCTGGGGGAAAGAAGATTGGATGCGAGTACTCTGGACTGACGAAAGCTGGGTCACTGATGGTAGGCATACTAGATGTTGGATCACAAGATATGTTGGTATTGCCTTCAAATATCCTCTTATTTTAAGTTCTTACTCTAATCCCTTGACTTAGCCAGATGAAGTCTACGACAATACATGTGTCGTTAGCAATTTTCGAAGGCGAATTAGATGGATGTTTTGGAGATCTTTTTTTGGGAGTGAGAAAGGGCCTTGCTTGTTTTGGGAGAAAGAATAGGGTTCGATACCCGCCGAACGCTACAGTGAGAGGATAGTACCTCTCATCCATGGTATGGTCTCAATGAGACCAGATTTAGTGGTGATGCAGGATAACGCACCCTCCCATTCGGCGGCCCGAACAAAGCGAGAACTAAGCGAAAGGGATATTGTTCCTCTAGAATGGCCACCGTTCTCTCCAGATCTGAATCCAATAGAACATGTCTGGAATATGATGAAAAATTATACTCAATACAAATATCCTGACGTGATTGAACGAGGACGGCGGACAGAAGAGGAAACACGAATTATTGTGAGAGAAGCCTGGGACAGGGCGGTTAATGAGGATGACTTGAGGAATTTTGTTGATTCTATGCCGTAGAGAATCAAGGCTGTACACGATGCTGGTGGCGGACATGTAAAATATTAAGGGTTTTCTAATCAGAAACTACATGCAACTTCTCAGTCACTTGGTTGTAATTAATCAATATTATACATTTCATAATGTTCATAAGCAGAAATTTCAACTTATTACTAGGATTGTAGACAGGGAGACAATTTCATCGTCCTGAATTTTTAACCATATAAAATTTAGAGTTTTGGCATGGGTATTTCGCTAACGATACCAAAATATGTTAGATAAAGCCGTATATACCCTGTAAAACCCACTTTAATTGACAGGGAGTCGAATTTTATCGTAGTGATATAGCAAAGAGGGGTTGAGCAGAGCAAGTACGGAGGTACAGCCCATAAGTATTATTCCATGTCGACCAGGGGGGGCTTGGCCACCACAACGCTTTCCTTAATTAGGCAACATCGCGAGAATGCACCTCGCACCCATCCCTACTGTGTCTTGTATGTATTCCGATGACAACAATTTCAACGCAATGGATTCATCAACAAATCCAGTGTCTGTAGCTCCTTTTGCACCTACATCTCAACCTTCAATCAAACGGCCTAAAGCCCCTGACCTCACACGAGACCAACGACGAGATATACGCCTTTTTCACTCAATTGATTGGTCATATAAGCAAATTCAAGATCATTTACCTTTCAAGCCAACCTTCGCACAGATTCGCTATGCGTGTTTAAGCGTTAAAGCTACTCCTACGAAACGATCTGGTCGCCCTCCGGTCCTTACACAAGCTCAAATTTGAAGAGCTTGTTGAATTCGTATGCGCATCAACACAAAATCGTCGTATGTCGTTTCAGAAACTTGCTAAAGTACTTGATTTTGGAGTCAAAAAACAAGCAATACGATCCGCACTTTTAAGAGAAGGATTCCATCGACGGTTGGAAATGCGAAAGCTTCCAATTTCCGAGAAAAACCGACAGTTGCGTTTACAATGGGCTCTTGAACACGTTGAATGGACAATTGATCAATGGTATCAAATCCTTTGGACAGACGAGACTTGGATTACCGGAGGAAGACATACACGTACGTGGGTTACAAGACGACCAGGAGAAGAATGGGATCCTACTTGCATTGTAGAGAAACACCAAAGGTAAAAGGGCTGGATGTTTTGGGGGTATTTCCACGGACATACCAAAGGACCAGGTATCTTCTGGGAAAAGGATTGGGGCTCTATTAATCAGGAGAGCTATTGCGCACATACAGGTCCAATTATTCACGGATATGTTGAAATGATGAGAAGAGAAGGAGTTCATTTGGTTCTTATGCAAGATTCAGCTCCTGGTCATGCAGCTGGAGAGACAAAAGCAGATCTTGCGGAACGAGAGATTATAGTTGTTTTTTGGCCTCCATTCTCTCCTGATTTGAATCCTATTGAAAGGGTATGGCATATTATGAAGAATTATCTTCAAGATAACTACCCTGAAAATATGTCTTATAATCAGCTGAGAGACGCAGTGAAAGAGGCGTGGGAAAAGATAGGAAGACATGAGTTTGAGGAGTTGATTCAGAGTATGAAAGCGCGTTGTCAAGCAGTTATTAATGCCAATGGATTGTTTACTAAATATTAGTTATTATATGAATAGGAATTATTTTGCATTTTGTATTATGAGTTGGGAATCATTGAATCAATGCTTTGATCATTAGAACTCATACAAAACACAGTAGGAATGGGTGCGAGGTGCATTCTCGCGATGTTGCCTAATTAAGGAAAGCGTTGTGGTGGCCAACGCTCCCCCTGGTCGACATGGAATAATACTGATGGGCTATACCTCCGTAGGCAAGAGTGGAATGAAATGACATCAACAGTTTAGCTTGATGGTTATGTAATATAATTTGTTGGGAGCATCCTGTAACTAATATGTATATGCCCTGTAAAAATCTGGGATATATCCCTACTTTTCCATGGCGATCACTGAGTAAAAGATGACTCTGAGGCCCTGTAGGACATAATATGAGTAACCATTTAGTCTACACATGAAGTTTAGTGCTAAAGATTTGAATAAAGTAGTTTATCCATAAATAGATTTTGGAGTGAATTTTGACCAAAACGGTGTTGGGAATGTTTACTCAAGAGCTTCAAACGTAATGAACAAATGTTGTAGAAACTCCCGTAAGTTTTAACGCCAAGTTTTAACACAGATGAAGTTCATTCGGATAAAGTCACCCCAATATGATCCGGTTGTAAACTAAAATAGTAGCTACTAAGCTTGCATGACGATACATAAGGCCCTGAGCAGGACATGAAATTATTTTAGCAACTAAGCCAACAAACCAAGTGTAAGAGAATTTGAGGCCGGAGGACTCCGCGAGAACTGTCCGTTGAAGACAACTAAGGTACTTCATTTTCTGATAAAGTAGTAGATTCTCGATCAAGAACATATTTGACCAAGCATTCCTTGCGATTTCGTAGGAAAGCTCATATTCGCTAAGAGAGAGCCGAGATATTTGATGGCTGAGAGGTACTCTTTGGGGAATGTGTGTGAAAGATTGCCGAAATACTTGATATTCTGCACATAAATTGGTTGCCGGTTTTTGCCTCTGTAGAACGCAGTCTCAAGCCCTTATCTCGACCGGAAAGGAGATTACAGGACGTTGGAGTGGAGTTTCATCTAAATAGTAGCGCAAAGCGTATTACATTGCGTTCCAAGCTATGGAGATATATTTATTTCGGGTATTGTATCAGCATTAACGGCAGGAGTCGAGGTCAGAGAAATGTTGTTCCAGAGGGCCACTGTTCGAAGTGCCCAGCCACTCTTGTCGAAATGGAGAGCATTAGGCATGGTGGAATACTTCTGGTTCGACTAGATAACCGTGTATGCAAGTTCTAGAAGGTCGAAGAATATTTCTCGTGAGAAAAATACTTTTTCAAGTCCTAAACCGATAACAATAGTACGAGACTCGCTAGGATCTCGATTTGCTATACGACTTGCAATTTGAGCGGCATAGAGATGGCCCATTGTCTCGCGCTGCTCACCACCACCACCAAGTAGCGTCTTGGGTGTAAGGTGACTCAGCGGAAGCATCTCATCTGCTTGATCATCAGAAACCATAGTCATGTTGAGCCGGTCTGGGGAAGCTGAAAGAAGAGACACTTCGATCTAAAAATATGAGTTACTTGATGAACCATAATTTGAATGCCAAATTCTTACCCATTGAGATAGACGTCCACTTTGTGATATAGTAATAAGAATCTTGTCCGCAAAATACACTGAAGTGACGTCTGTTTTGATCTCGTTCACTAAACCAGTAGCCTGCTTGCAACGAGCAGGAAAGGGACAGGCAGTAACCCGCTGTGTCTCATACACAGAGTGTTCGTGTTCCGTCGTCATGAGGTATGCCGATGTTTTTAATGAGGATCTGTTGAATTTATTTGCAATTTGCTAGCGCCTTCTTCATTCCCTATTTGCTGACCTATAAGGCAGCGCAAATCTGTGGTCCGGATGGAGAAAATAATGATACTTGTGTGATCTCCGGTAATTTAGTACCATGACCCGACTCACTAATGACCTTGGACAGTCTCTAATTACTTACCGTATTGTCCCACTGATAGACACTCTCCCCCTAAGGTCCTATAGGCCGCATACTCTCTATAGGAAGAAATAAATTTATCTACATGGGAGAGTGCCCTTGCTTCACATTAATATGTTTTTTTATATCATATTGTATTCAGTCTGTAAACGACGAAATTAGGAGCGCTTGCTTTCCTGTAATATATACGTGGGCTTAGGACTAGGTGAACGAAAGCCAGATAGAAAGTTCTGCTTATTCCGATTGTATAAATATATAAACAATGTGCACATAATTTATCATCTAGCCTGCGATCACTTAAGTCTGAACCCCTGTATGTACAGGCTGTCAGGGGCAATCAATTTTACTTGCATGTAGTATTGCAGCCCTCAATATTGTTACTAATTGGCGTTGATATTGTAGATTGAGCCCGTGATACGTAGAAGGGTAATGAAATGCAAAATTAGTGTTATTTAGCAACAAAATTTAGGGCTACAATACTTCAGTCGTCCCTCTCTAGCTCGATAGTGGGTCCCGGTATAAGTGTTGAAAATATTCATTGAAATTCAACCATTTACATTTGCAATACTTACCCCTGCACGCAAAATGACCTGTAAGGATAAGTGTTGCAAATATAAAACTCCAGGTTACAATGAATATTTTCAACACTTATACCGGGACCCACTATCGAGTTAGAGAGGGACGACTGTATAATTAGTCTTCCACAGCGACTCTAGATTCTCACTGTATAAAGAGAATAAACAGCATTTCGGCTATCAATCTTTGTCATATCGTTTTGGTGCACGCCCTGTCACATTCCGCTCCTCCAGCCGGATCTTACGTTCCTTTTAAAAATTGTAAGATGCGGTTCAAAGTCACGCCAGTTTTGCCAGATACGCCATCACGTTACAGACATGAGCTTACAGAGGGGAATGAGCTTACAGAGGGGAATAAGTATACAGAGGGGAATGAGCTTACAGAGGGGAATGAGCTAAGGAGATATTATCACGGTAGACTGTACTCAGTCTTTTAGACCGTATCAGGACATCAGATTACTCGCCGTAGAGAACTCCGCTTTGTCTAATTTGATGTACAGGAAAGCTATGTAAAGAAAATTATCCGTGCAAAAGCCCTAGAACTGTTTTAGGTTCCGTAGAAAGTTCTAGTATCCAATCAAAAATGTTAGATATCAGGTACCAAACCGATAAACATAAGGTGCTAAATAGTTAAACGTAATGTATCTATCAGATGATAATCAGTTCGTCATTGATCAGCAACAGTCGCTACCTAGGAAGTCCACCAACCGATCCACGGCCCCATGAGTCACTTCACCTTACAAAATCACAATGCTTTTTTTTAATGTTTATCTACATCATTTCTCCATTTAATTAAATTTGATCTATATCATAATTTATTTTTTTATTTGACGAAAAACACCCCAAGTATTCCATCAAGAAATTTAAAATTAAAATATTTTTTTTTAATTCATTTCTACGTATGCAGCCTGAGGTTATGATGCGAATGATTACGGAAGATATGTATGTTTCATAGAATGACTCAGTTTGACGTTTGGAACACTCATACTCAGATTTCGTTTGCAGATATCACTACGAGAATAATGCCTTACGACATGTACCCTCTTCCGTGCATACCCACTATAGGGAAAAGCAAGAAAAACCTGTGGTTATCCGAGCATGCTTTCGTTATCCTACGAATACAGTATCACCGCGAGAGAAGTGGTGTGAGGGTCTTGCTGGATTCGAACCAGCTTTCTCCTGTCTTGAATGGAGTATGTGTCCAAGCTACCCAGACTATACTTGGGAGAACGGCCTCGACAGTGTACCACAGATAAATATATGAAGCTAAAATGAATAATAAAGAATAGACCGTAATGATCTTCGAATGTGTTGATATGATCCTACAGATCAGAAATATAATAAGATAGTAAAACTGCCACTGAAAACTCACTGACTTCGATGTCCCTCCCTTCAGGTCTTTTCTCCCTCTATATACCAGTTAATTCCCCCCATCCCAGCTCCTATCTTCGCACCTATTATCCTCCGTTACAGACTCCCTCTCCTGCAGGAATTCAAATACTAGTCTAAAACCTATAGTGCAACATTCTGGGACATCTGTATCATGGAAGGCCGTTACTAACCCATCCAACATCTCAACCTACGTTGGCCTTTAAAGTCTGTAACTTGTGTTTCGAAATACCCTGTTTACCCTGGTCAATTAACTACTCCCGGCATAACGTAGGAGCGACCCGCGACCCTTAATTCAGTCAGTTTTTTTTTTTTACTCTATATTGCGGAATTTCTTTGGAAGCTTGAAAGATGCTCTTCCCAGTCTTATATTTTGAAATACTGGCAGAGATTCCTCCTCTCCTGTGATCAAATAACCTTCACGTAGTCTAAACTTCTTCAATGAATCTCCATGATAGTGCCTCGGAATTGAAGCTCCACTTATTTGTCGAAGTGTATAAGATTTGTTTAGGTCACCCCCATATCCATTTATCACAAATGGACCTCTCCATGATGGTCTCAACTTCTTTCCTGACTGTTGATGGTCAAACAACATAACCATGTCCCCAGGGCTGTAGTTACGCTGAGAATTAACCCCCAAATCATACTTGTTGGCAGTGTATGTCTTTTTCAAGTTAGATCTTTCAAGAGCTTCTTCGCGCACCTTTACTCGATTGGCACAAAATTCTACCACTCTATCTGAGTGTTGATCCTCTTCAAAAATAACACTCGATATGTCTACTCCCATGGCAGAAGTCAGATGCTTTCTTCTCCTACCCGGGTAACTTGTCTCTAAAGGGCCAACTGGTTTAAAGCCGAAAAAAATCTGCGACGGTGAGTATGCTAGGTGTGGAATCTCCCTTTTATTTAATTCAAAAGTGGCCCTTTCCACGTTATTTGGCCATTGCTTGGGATCATCTGTAATTTTTTTTAACACTCTTTGTAGCACATCTATCGTCTTTTCAACCATTCCAACCGCCCTCTTTGCTGCCACCGGGGAGTTACACCAGATAGCACCATGCGACTCAACAAATTCCCGAGTTTTCTTTCCAAAGTGTGGCCCTGGATCTACATAAAACCCCACAGGAACCCCGAAATGGTTAAATATCTTTTTCTGCAGAAAGCTGATAACTGTCTCAGAGTCATTTTTTTCTGTTGCCTCTGTCCATGTATAACGAGAGAAATAATCTACTGCAACCAAGATCCATCTTTTGCTGACTCCTGTAAACTTGGGAAACGGCCCCACAAAGTCTAGACCTAATAATTCCATGGGTTCGTTCACTGCCACCCTGGCACTTAATTGCGATCTTTGAGCCGTTCCAAACTTAGCACAAACCAGACATCCTTGTATATAATCACGAATGTCTCCTGCCATATTTGGCCAATAATATTCTTTTAGTGTTCGTAACGTGATTGTTTGTGAGAAATGTCCGCCTCGATCATGTGCCATTGATAAAATTGCCGCCACTTCTTCTTTATTGACACACCTTTTCGCTCTTCCTCTCACGACATAGAACAGATTCCCGCCCTCAAACAAATAATTTCTCGACTTCCGAATTAGTGCTTCTCTCTGTACTTTTGTTGCACGCTCACGACTAAATGTCCTATCCTTCAAATACCTTGCAATTTCTCCATACCAGCTGGAAATCAAGTACCTTTCATCCGAAACACTTTCAGTTGCTTCTACCAGATTGCTTTTTAGATTTTCCTCAATCTCGTCCAATGCCTTTCCCGTATTTGTTTCTGAAAAAAATCTCTCCATCTCCATTTCTTTTAATGGTCCTGCCACTTTGCGAAGTAGTTCTTCGTACCCATCTTTACCATCCTTCCATATCCACAATGGTTCCTTCTCTTCTTCCTGAACCAGCTCCCCAAACTCCTCCAACAGTCGAGTGTTGTTACCAGCATCCGGAAAGATTGTTCGTGACAGTGCATCTGCCACCACATTGCGATTTCCCGCTATCCATTTTATTTCCACATCTAGGCACCTTAACTCTGATGCCCACCGAGCATAAATTCCATCAAGCGCGGACGAGTTCAGAAAATACGTCAACGGTTTATGATCAGTCATAATGACTGACTTCTCCACGCTCTTGAGCATGTACTCATACTTCCTACTAAACTCCACGATTGCACACAGCTCCTTTTTATACATGCCGTAATTGTACTGAGATTTCGAGAAAGTGAATGCATCATATATTATTGGTACTTCAATGACCTTTCCATTTTGTTGAACACGTTCCTGTGTGATTGCGCATCCGGCGCCATACATACTCGCATCACTGTACAGTTTGACCGGTTTTAAAAAGTCCCATCCGTGCATTTCGACCGCTTGTGCACACTTCTCTTTTAGTAATTGGAAGGAAGCCTGCTCCCTTGAACCCCAAACGAATTCCGCATTTCCTGTTAGTCTTGTTAAAGGCCGCTTTATCTCGGCGAAATTCTTTACCCAATTCCTCGTTATCCCTATTGCTCCAATGAATTTTCTTACTTCCGTTGCGTCTTTTGGCACGGGAAACTTCCTGATCTTATCGCATCTTTCGGTTTTTGTAGTCAGTCTACCTCTCGCTTTGTGAGTCACCCCCAGGGCAACCGTATTTGTTACGAATAACTCTAACTTCTTGAACGATAACCTCAATCTGGCCCAACTTATCCTCGGCAATAATTCTTCTTCTAGTAACTTATATCCTTCGTCAAAGGTCTTGAACCCACTGAAAATGTCATCTATATAGAAAGTCGCACCTGGCAACTGGTCCACAGCTTTCGGAATTAACAATGAACTCATACCCGGAAACTTATCTGTTTTGGGGACCTGCCCTAGGACTAAGTACATCAGCTCCGTGAAGCTGAAACTTGCTGAACATGAGCCTTGTGGCATCCTTGTCGGCTGTAACTGGCCCATCCCAGGCATTGAAAATGCAAAATAATGCCGATCCTCTGGATGTACCGAGATTGCCCAGTAACCATTCTTTAAATCCATTTTAAAGAACATTTTGTGCTCAGGATGCCTCAAGTAGTCATGACATCTTGACATTAACTCAACGAAACAGCCTGGTTTGTCCTCTACAACGTTTTGGTAGTTAAAGGTAAGCCTTGGCTCATCCCATTCATCTGGCTCATCTGATTTGTCAACAAGCTGTGCCATCGCGTTCCAATCCGACAAACGACCATTAGCCTTTATCGTCGATTCATATAGGCCATTTTCCAAACCATCACTGATAATCCTCCTCATCCAAAATTCTTTGCCTGGCGGCCAGCGCCTCTGCTTTGGTCTCGAAAATGGTTTTGTTCCTTCTTTTAATCTGACTCGGTGAACATATAAATCCGTGAATGGTAAGTTATTTAGATCCGTTGAATTAAGATCTCTGTACGTATATAGCAATCTAGTCACCTTATTTTTTTCAGCAGTTGATAGCTCACCAAGTCTGACACCTGTTTCCAAAAACCACCTGTCTATCTTTGCCTGCAAGGTATTCGATAATTCCCTTTTTACTGGTCGTCTCTCTTCCGGGTAACAAGGCACATAGTCATTTTGCTTTATTTTATCATTCATCCAATCCTCTCCACTCTCGGGCGTACAAAGTGACGGACCCGCGTCATCTTCTACCGTCAATTTTTCTATTAACTCCCTGGCATAACTCAGCCTTGAAATATCAGTTTGATTCCTTCCGCTCGATACTAAATTCTGCTCATTTAATTCTAAAGAGCTAGCATAAAAATTTTTTCGACTACTATTGTTTGTTCTTATTCTTGGGGCGTTTAAAAACTCTTCTCTTACCGGAACCCATCTTACTGGTGGTGATAAAAATTCAGGCAAACTTCCTTGAAAATAATTTCTTCTGTTTTCTTTCCACAATCGCCTTTTTACGACTTGCTTAGGTCTTTCTCCTTTTCCGATATACCTTCTATAAATATATCAGAAAAGTCCTCATCATCCGATGAGTCTTCATCTTCTTCTGAGTCCATTTCCGACTCTCCCGAATCATCGCTACTTTCTTCAACTTCCTCTCGACCTTCTTTTGACTCTGAATTTACTGGGTAAAGTACCAGTTTATGTTGCGCACTCTCAACAAACTTTGGCCCCTGAATTGTCTCCACACCTTCACCTCGGGCTCTATCTCCGATCTCAATTTTTGAGTCCCTGATTTCTATCCTGGCGTCTACCGAGTGTAACCAAGGTAATCCAAGCAGTAGATGTATATCATCGGCATCCTTTTCCCACGATGGTCTGATAAACGCCTCGATCTTGCGCCAAATTCCACATACCCCAATCTCAAATTCCGAGTAATGAGTTAATCTAGAAGAACTTCCGTCCGCCACGTTCATCGTCAACCCATTGAAACCCCTATCGACTAAGCTTTTAACTGAAATCCCAAGCTTTCTCAAGAACCCCATCGTGACGATGATCATGTCCGATCCTTGATCGGCTTGTGCCACTCCCAGAGGCAAAGATACTCTCACTGGTTTTCCATTCCTTATTGTTCTCACAACCACTGGTACCCTGAAGGCCTTCTCGGTGTTTCTCTTGAGCAAACTTTTCACACTACCTGACAGTACTTCTGAGTCTGCTACGCTCTTTGCTTTTTTGAATCTAGCAGCTGTAGAATTTTCATTTTCAATTTTCTCTTTTACGTCCCTCTCATTCACTCGGGTTGATAATTTTCGAAAGGCCTTCGATAAATCCGGCGACATTTGGAACAAATCCATTAACGAAACTTCGACTCTTATGTCTTGGGCCATTTTTTTATAGTTAACCGGACCCATGCCGTATCTCCCGACAATCTCCCTCAATTGGCGGATCGCCCGCCGCCCGCGTTTGTTTGCTTTCTTCCTCATCTTTACATCTTGCTCCTCATCATTTATGAGGTTCTCTATATCCATGGGCCTAGCCCTTTTTCTTGTATCCCCAGTATTTAGAAAAGCATCGAGTGTGACTACCTCCTCGCCTATCAGCTCTTCAAAACTCACTTTTTTCATTTTATCATCCCCATTTTTTTCTTGTTATCGAATCCTAATACTACACTCATACTTTGGCTGCCCCAATTTTTTTCATCTCTGTAAGTTTCCTTGGATAATTGTTCCAAGGTTATCTCCTCCTCTTCTTCTTGGAATCCCTTTCTAGCATGGTAGGGTCTATCCTCCGTGGATCCTCCTCTTTCATTATTGCGGTCTCTCCAACTGCTGTTTCCCATATCCCTATACCTTAAGCTGCTTTGATTGCTCGCTAGCCCTTGTGTATTGTAGTTAACTTTTTTATATAGCACATCCCTTAAATATCGCTGTTCCCAAATTTCTAGTGGTTTGGATGTACAATCCAGTTTCAAATGCCCAATTTCTCCACAGCAAAGACATAATAATCCAATTTCTTTCTTGTACTCTTTTGTACCATTAACAAATGAATTTCTAGATAAATGGCGTGGTGGAGTATTCTCTAATCTTCCGCTGGCCCCAGCTACATCACCACGTCCTGCGTAGTAACTCCTCTCTGCACCGTTATTCTGCATACCTCTCGGGCCTGCTTGTGCTTGAGTACCTCTCCTTGGATTTACCTGTTCTTGGGGTACATGCATGTGCGTCCATGGAGGTTTATTTAAAAATAAATTTCGGGGCTGTTGAGGCGGTGGCGTCAGTACCTGCCTTTGGGGTTGTCGCGATGTAGATTGCCATGGTCTTATGGGCTCATGGTGACCAAAATCCTCCCTGACCTGAGTTCCGCTCCGATCTATCTCAACACGTGCTGCATCCAGTGGTTGCTGATACTGTTTTCGATAATGGTTCCTGAATACTTCAAGCTCCTTTTTTTCTGCCCGTGTCCTTTCCATGCTACATAATTTTTCAATTGTCGCCTTGGCCTCTTCTGCCGCATTGTAGGCGCCTCGCAAACTTTCCGACAGTATGTTTGGTCTTGCTAATACCGTGGACCGTATACTATCATCTGTCAAACCTCCCAAAAACGCTGCTACTATATTGGATAGAACCACAGCTTCAATAGGGGCAAGAAGTGATGCACCTCCTTCATGAGCATCCCTACCATGGCTCCTCCTTAGTAGTTCCTGGGATCTACCATAATATGCCCTTAACGACTCTTCCGGACCCTGTTCGAGGTTATTGATTTCTGCACTCACATTCCCTTCATCTCTTGGATTCAAATTTCTTGCTGGGAATTCCGATTGAAATGCATTCTTAAATTCCTCCATATCTTCTTTTGTAGCCTTATCTCTAAAGTCTACCATTCTTCGGTATCGTGAACTGGAATTGAGCCACGTTGCCGCATCTTCCTCAAACAAAATCTCAACTGCTTCAAAGAAATCCTCAGGTGTTCCCTCATTTCCTATCCTTCGTCTTTCGTATGCTAGCCTAGCCAACCACTGGCTTGCGGGTTTCTTACCATCAACTGGTCCCACCTTATGATAGTCTGCCATAGCTGGAGCGGACGACATTTTTTTGTTCTCAAGCGTTAAGCACTCAAATTTCGACACTAAATCTTCAATCACTTTGAGTAAATTTGTTCTAGTTCAGGTACCCGACAATGCTATGCAAAGCTCTACTCTCATAGTCTTACAAGTCTAGTGCCTGTGGTATTTATCGATGATACTAATCGCGACCAGCGGATCGTAAAATGTTTGAATAATATGATGATAGATAAAAAATAAAAATAAATATAAAATAAAATCGTTGCCGTGTACGGAAACACAGTAATAAATAATATTGGTACTGATATAAACTTATCCTACAACCGTAGAATACTTCGAGGCAAGGAGATGGAGATTCCCTGCGGAGGTCACCAGATAAATATATGAAGCTAAAATGAATAATAAGAATAGACCGTAATGATCTTCGAATGTGTTGATATGATCCTACAGATCAGAAATATAATAAGATAGTAAAACTGCCACTGAAAACTCACTGACTTCGATGTCCCTCCCTTCAGGTCTTTTCTCCCTCTATATACCAGTTAATTCCCCCCATCCCAGCTCCTATCTTCGCACCTATTATCCTCCGTTACAGACTCCCTCTCCTGCAGGAATTCAAATACTAGTCTAAAACCTATAGTGCAACATTCTGGGACATCTGTATCATGGAAGGCCGTTACTAACCCATCCAACATCTCAACCTACGTTGGCCTTTAAAGTCTGTAACTTGTGTTTCGAAATACCCTGTTTACCCTGGTCAATTAACTACCACAGCACCATTTGACCCACCTTCAGAACTTACGTTCTCGTATACGCTTGTTCGTGCATCAAGGGAAGTTGTACTTATGCACGCGCGCAAGCATAGGGCAATAAAAAAATAAGGGCTTGTTTGGATAGGAACTGCGCGCAGGTGCAGCTTTTCATAGAAATGCGCAGTTCGTGTCTTGGCAAAGTTTGCAGGAATAGCTGCGAGTAAACCTGCGATGTTTGGCTTCGCCAGATCGCAGATCTTAGAAAGCTGTTCATAGCATGATTTATCAGCAAGGCTGCAGAGTGCTAACCGTGACACCATGTTATTGATGACATCATCCGCCTCAGCAGTCAATCTTTACTCTGATACTCTTCGCCATATCTCTCTTCGCTGTATCATTAGCAATGTCGCAGCTCCAAAGGACGGCCACTAAAACAGCGCTGAAAGCCAGACAGCCCAATGCGAGATGGACAGATGAAGATGTTTTGACAATGATTGACATCCTGAAGTAAGCGACAATTGATGGCAACACTTCAGAGAATGGGTTTAAAGAATCTGTTTGGCAACAAGTTTCAGACAGCCTCAACGATGAATTGAAAACAAAGCGCTCCTCAGAATCAAAGTTCAGCAGGGTGAAGAAAGACTTTAAGGAAGTGAAGTTTCTCAGCGAACTTTCTGGATTTGGGTATGATTCAGCAAACAAGCTAGTTATAGCTGAGTCTCAAGTATGGGATAGTTTATTAGAAGTAAGTCATATAAGCATGATGCTACGAAGATTGCTGACATGTTACCAATAGAAACGTCCACATCTAAAGAAATGGCAGCGAAGCTCCTTTCCTTGGTACGAAGATATGGATCAAATGTTCGGTAATAAGCTGGCGGTTGGGAAACATAGCTTCTTTGGAGGAGAAGACGATACGCCACACGAGATCTCAAGTGACGAAGAAGAAGAGTCAAGTTTCGAGTTTATACGAAGCCGCTCAAACTCAGTCATACCAGTTGCACCTACTCCCCGTCCACGCATCAGCCTCAACATCAATGAAAGCGCATCTGGCCTCGAAGAAGGTACACTACAAATTTCCAAAGCTACGAAGAGACACCGGGATTCTGCAAGCATTCACCAACCTACGAAGCGTATTCGAGTAACAGGTGTGTCTGTATTACAGGACATGTCGGAGAGCCTCAAAGCTGCAGTCTCTAACGATGCATCACAGCTACCAGAAGATGCGTCTGCTTCGTTAGATGGTCAGGCTTTTACGAAGATACAAAGTGAAACATGCTTGACGGATAAAGGGATTTTGGCTATGCTGGAAGTTTTGGCGGATACCTCGATGGCACGAAGATATTTGCTATTACAGCGCAAGAGTATTAGAGAGGATTGGATTAAACAAGAGATGAGAAAGCATGCAGCGAAAGTAGACGAGGGTTTGGCAGAGTTCATTATCTACGAGACATTTCAGGAGCTTTTATAGTCATAATCTATTTCTTCGTTGCCGCTTAATAAGATGAGCTGCCCACATATCTTCAGCGATATTGTCCCTGCGGCTGTTTGCACGAAGTGTCTCACTTCGTGATATGTTGTAGGCTTGCTCTACTCTGATGGGCTCTTGCTCGCTTTCGTAACTATCATCTATATTGAGCGAGTGTCCTTCTTCGTTGATATCAGAAAGAATGTTGTGAAGCACGCAGATTGCAGCAACTACTCGCACTTGAGCAGCCAGCTTGAAACTACGAGGCCGTGTCAAAATCTTGTACTTTGCTTTCAAGACTCCAAAAATTCTCTCCACGATGTTACGAAGCTTTGAATGCTGATGATTGAATAGCTCCTCTTTGTTCTGCGGTGCTCTGTTTCCTTTCCCCCATTCTTGCAAGTGATAACGGACACCTCTATAAGGTGTCAAACAAGTATCACAGTTTGGGAATCCTGCATCTCCAAGAAAGTACTTGTCCTGGGGTAAGTTGATTGCCTGACATCGTATAGCCTCAAACCAGAGAGTAGAATCCGCAACACTCCCTTCCCAGCCACAGAGCAAGTTCGTAAATTGAAGATCAAAGTTGCATGCGGCGAGTACATTCTGCGAAAGAAAACCCTTCCTGTTTCTGTAAACAGCTCTTTCACTATCAGGTGGTGAAATTGGTATATGTGTCCCATCAATTGCCCCTATGCAATCTTTAAACCACGGATAGTAGTCTTTCGTATTATCTTCAATCACAGATGATAGCGGTGTTTCGTTCGTTGCAGGCTTGATTGTAGCTTTATATAAGTCTGTGCTAATGAAGCACCGCATAACTTTATGATATGTTCGCTGTATTGTTTCAGTGCTTCGTTGAAAGCGCTCTGCTAGTTGTCGCATCGAGAGATCAGTTCGTATCGCGAACAGAAAGATAGCCAGCTGCTCCTTTGTCTCCATTCTCCGTGTGGGTTGGAAAGCCGTTCCTCGTAATAACAGGTTTTCTACGAAGTAGAACCCTTCTTTTGATACACCAAGATTGGTAATGCGTTCTTCATGGCCTTTGAGCATTTCGTTCACCCAGCTCTCTCCTTGTAGTTTTGAGTCGTGTTGCCGAGCTTTATCATTGTGCGTATTTTGATAGTACGAAGCAGCTGCAATACATGCAATCGTAGTACAAAGAAAGGTTTTACGCCTACGGCGTTTACGATCACTCAAAGCAGAATTAGATGTTGTGTTTCGTTGCATCATAGCGATAAAGAAATAGCTGACGTCACTGATAATAGAAGGCTGAGATGTCAAAGTCAAAACTGCCAAGAAGTCAAAAAGTTGGAGCGAATCGCTGCAGTTTTCATTTGTGTGGTGCAGGAATGGATTTTACGAACTGCGCAGGAATTGCCGGGAAACTGCGCAGTTATGGTTCGTATCCAAACAAACCGTCAAAAACTGCGCAGTTTTTCGCGGTGCACTTTCGCTGGTGCAGTTTTCCCGCAGTTCCTATCCAAACAGGCCCTAAGCCTTTTTTCCAAGAAGTCATCAAGACAAATATTTTGACAAGTATTTATCAATTAAGTGCACTTGGTAATTATCATGTTGCTCAATCTTATCTCTCTATGATCATGCTTGCGAGACCGCCGTGCTCTTTAATCAATCCCACTACATTCGCGTATTTGCGGCAAGGCACGTGATATTCAGGAAACACATTGCGTAACTCAATATGTGTGATGTCAGAGTAGTAGACACATAGTCTAGCAATTCATTACTTTCAACCTGCACTTCCTCCACAGCTTCAACATTTAATTCTAATTCCTGATACGACTGACTATTCAATTGAAGCACTCACTATAGAGCTGTAGCATGTCTTTACGTGAGGAGGGCCTTTGGAAGTTCGGAAAGCCAGATTGGATGAACAATGCGACAACCAGAGGCTTAGGTGTTTATGGATCAGGCGCACTCGTATGTTTTGTATCTCAGATTCGCGAGTGATTGGTGAGAATATAGGTATTGGGGGGCTCCTTTCGCCTTGCCATGTACCTTTACCAGTTGAAGCTCACGGTCAAATTAATGAGCAACGCTAACGTATTGATCAGTTTTCTCTAGGATTTTACATGCTCCTCGATGCAGCGGTCTGGTCGCATTCGCACAAGAATGGTAGTACTATTCATATCACCTTTATTGACTGGTTGCCCCTAATCTTTTCTTCCCTTGGCATGTTGATTATCAACCTGGTCGAAAAAACGCGGTTATCAGCGGATAGCTTTAGCTACTCTGGAGACAATGTTGCCTGGAAGGCTCGTGTGGTGCTATTTCTTGGCTTTGCCAGTCTAGCCGGTGGAATGGCTGGTGGTATTGCCGTCTTAGTACTCAAGTATGTAATAAATGACGCTGTTTGGCCTACAATTTACATGGGCGTTGCAAATGTGTTGTCTAACGTTGTTGTCATGCTGAGGTAAGTTCTGATATATTGACTTAGTTCCCAACTGATTTGCTTTTCGATAGTTCCGTCGTGCTCTGGGTTAGCCAGAACATGGACAATGAGTATTCATATAATCTGGCTCTGTAATTTTATGTACATAAAAACTCCGATTTGTATACACCTAAGTGCTGGAACAGTTAGGTAACTGCTCTACGGATAATGGCTGTCTCAAAGCACGAAGAGGGAATTCGAGATTAGCCTCTCTCAATTCCCATCTTTCCTTTTGATATTGACTCTTGTCGTCCATGCTTTAAAGATCGAGTAAAGCGTTCGCTGTCAAACAATGTTGTATAAATTCACGTAACAAATCTGACACGAACCATGGAAGATAAAGGTATCTTTCTAGCCCATTAAGATATATTCCTCAAATTTTAACTCTTACTCCACCTAGTAGTTCTTTGCAGCAAGTAAGTTCTCATGAAGAACTCTATCTATCTATATCTTAAAAAGGTCACCGAAATTTTTCAGTGCAAGACATCCACCTATTCTTCATTGGCCTGCTTAAGTGTCCTTAGCGTCATTTAATTATTTTTGGAAGACACATGAACATATTCTCAGTAGAATGACCGTCTTTGACGTTGGAGTAATCAAATTCAAATTTCATTTACAGACACCGTAGCGAAGTTGACTTTTACAGTATGTTATATCTTCCGTGAATTCCCATTACTGGGGAAAGCAAGAAAACCCTATGCTTGTTTGAGTATACTTTCTATTCAAGCTTCAAAGGGGGTATAGATTATATTATTTGGAGATCTAAATATGTATTTTAAAAACTACAGATATTCTCTGTACATACATTACTACTTTAGGTCCGTGCTGCTCTGCTTACTAACATTCTACCCATGACTCTAAGGTTAATAGACTTACTCGTCGACACTTAGGTTACTCTACGAGAACGATATCATCGGAAGAGATGTGGTGTGAGGGCTTCATTGGACTCAATCCAGCTTTCTCCTGTCTCAAGTGGGGCATGTGTCCAAGCTACCAAACTCTACTTAGGATAACAGCCTGGAAGGTGTACCATTGCACCATCCGACTCACGAATTAATTAATATTACCGATAGTTTCCTGTTTAGCTTGGACCTTGACTATCAATGCAACACGCCGTACAAGCGCAATATATTCCTCACCGTTGACAGCAGGCCTACATAAATGTCTAGATACTAGGGAAATGGCAGATACAGTTAGCCCCTCGATTTCGGCCGTATCAGCTAATAGAAATGGGCCTCAGGCACAAAATTTCTCAGATAGTACACGGGAGGTCAAACGTACCTTGCAAATATTGAATGAGATAAAAAAAGATAACTTCTCCAGAGAGTGGGCATGGGGGGTTGGGTTCTTTGTTTGGCTATTGTGAGTATCAGAAAAGTCGCTACACAATCCGGGACTCACAGATCACTATTAGGTTTATACACGCAACAGGAATCTATTTCTTCACGAAAGGCTTTCTCCTAACGCGTCTTGTCCTTCATGAAAAGTCAGCGTGTGAAGATATTCCCTCGGACTTAAATCAGCCATTTAATGGCGTTGGCACGGCTCAGACTGGTTGCTGGCACCCCAAGAGCTTTGATAAAGCAGTGATCATCATCATTGATGCTTTGCGATATGATTTTACTGTCCCTCATCAAAACGAAACTCAGCAAGCCTTCCATAACAAATTGCCTATTTTGTTTGATACTTCTGTCAGTCAGCCCCACAATGCATTTCTATTACCATTTATTGCGGATCCACCTACCACAACTCTGCAACGATTGAAAGGATTAACAACGGGTACTCTTCCAACCTTTATTGATCTCGGGAGCAGTTTTGCAGGAACAGAGATTGAAGAAGATAACCTGCTTATACAGATGAAAGATGCAGGAAAGAAGATAGTACACCTTGGAGATGATACCTGGACATCACTTTTTCCCGGATATTTTGAGGCAAATATTAGTAGGGCCTATCAAAGTTTTAACGTTTGGGACTTGCATACCGTAGACGATGGTGTTACAAATAATCTGATGCCTCTTCTGCAAGAAAATAATAAAAGATCCTGGGACGTAATAATAGCGCACTATCTAGGCGTGGATCATGCCGGTCATCGGTTTGGGCCAAATCATCCTGCTATGGCCTCCAAGTTACAGCAAATGAATGAAATCTTAAAAGAAGTAATCAGCTCCTTAGATCAGACTACCCTACTGGTCGTTATGGGTGATCATGGTATGGACTCAAAAGGTGATCATGGCGGAGAGAGCGATGATGAAGTCCAGGCTGCCCTGTGGATGTATTCGAAAAAAGGAATTTTCGGACGAACCGATCCAAAATTTTCAACGCCACCTCTACTGGCCAAGCAAAGGTTTGTTAACCAGATTGACTTTGTGCCTACGTTTTCTTTACTCCTAGGGCTCCCGATTCCATTTAACAGTCTTGGTAAGCCGATCGAAGAGGCTTTTGCCGGCAAGAAAGGAACAGCTTGGGAAAATCTAGCTTCTGTCGTGAAAGTGTCTGCTGGGGGAATCAAGAGGTATCTAGCGTCTTATCAAATCGCTCGCGGAAACGATCAGACCATAATCACCAAAAACTTAGATTTCCTTTGGGCATCTGCCCAAAAAACTGTTATTAGCAAAGGAAAAGAAATTCACAAAGAAGTTTACAAGTCATTTTCTGAATTCGTGGATGAAAGCTTGAGAACATGTAGAGGTCTCTGGGCTCGATTTGATATCCCTAGTATGATCCTTGGCATTAGTATATTGGCTGCCGGTCTTATTGCATTGGTCTACTACATGAATGCTACTAGTCAATGTGACTTTTCGGATAACCCAGAATTAGAAAAACTAGAACTACAGCTTGAGTTTGAAAATCTAAATAAGGGTCATCAAACGAAGGACAAAAATAAAACTACAAGCGAAATAGTTGTCAAAGGTGCTTTACTCGGTAGCCTTTTAGGAACAGCTCTTAGTCCTACCGTTTGGGTCTTTACCCGCTACAGTTCCGCAATAGATCTTTGTTTAGCTATTACTTCCATATCGGGACTTCTTGGAGTATTATACCAGCAGTTGAGACATAGATTAGCTTATGGTGATCCTTATCCAACTTCGTACTGGAGTTGGCTTGCTGTGCTATTTACCATCTTGCAGTCTATCGGCTTTGCCTCTAATTCGTACACCATTTGGGAAGACTCGATTTTGCTGTTCTTCATTACCTCTTTTGGTATATCTGCAGCTACGACTTCACTAAGGATTAAAAATGCTTCTGATAGATCCTTGGGAATATATTATTCCTTAGTTTTCGTTCTCTTGAGTTGGTTAGCCTCATTCTCCAAGTTATGTCGGGAAGAGCAACTACCATTTTGTCAATCCACATTCTATTCGTCCAATACTTCATCAACTTCGGCCCCATGGCAACTGCTTCTGCCGTTTTTAGTTGGAATCTTCCTTCCTTCGATAGTCAAATCATTCTACGCAAGAAGTTGCTCTTATGAAGGTCTTGCTCCAATTTGGATTGGCTGGGTCTTCCGCATTGGATTAGTCTCTAACTCTATTTTTTGGACCCTTGACGCTGCTGACAACGGGGCATGGCTTTCTAGTCTTTCTCCGGAATTTCTGAAACAAGTTCGCGTCACTTTAGCACAAACTATCTTCGCAATCGCTATAGTAGCAGGATCGACGGCCTTTAAATATGCACCCCCCTGTATACATGTTAGCACCAGTCCAGCATCTCTCACAGATGATAACTCAGAAAACCCCGGCACAAAAATCACAATCCTTGGTTTTGCAAACACACACGGAACTCGCTACTTCTTACTTATGGTAAACATTGTTCTATGCCTCTTACTAGTGCAGAAGCCAATGGGCTCCGGTGCCCTGGCTCTGATGACCTGGCAGATCCTTACGCTAGCTGAAATCCTCGATCTCAATTCCCTCACATCGTCTCCCATAGGGCCCATAATGTTGGCCCTTCTTGGCTCCTTTTACTTCTTCAAAACTGGGCATCAGGCAACACTTTCGTCGATTCAATGGGATAGTGCTTTCATTCCTTTACACACAGTTCGCTATCCTTTTTCTCCCCTTCTTGTAATCCTTAATACTTTCGGTACGCAGATATTTGCAGCTACAGCTGTGCCACTGCTGGTACTCTGGAAGCAAAAGCCTCGCAAAAAGAATATTCTTAAAGGTGTTATACGGTCTCTCTCTATCCATTTAATGTACTACACTATGATTTCACTGGCCACATGTCTCTGGGCTGCTTGGCTTCGTCGACATTTGATGCTTTACCGTATTTTTAGCCCTAAATTTATGATGAGTGCCGCTGTCCTGCTTGTTGTCGATCTTGTCAGTATTCTGGTAGCAATGCTAGGCTTCCGCACAAACAGCTTCAGCGTATCCGAAATTTTTGGATGGGGCTAGTCTACATTAAGCCGAGACTCCCTTGCATTGCCTTCTGGCTACTTGATTTTGGGCTCAACAGCCTCTACTAATATCTTACTATAGGGGCTTTCTAGCTCGACCAGACTACTTAAGCTACAAGAAATTATGTAGTCTTACAAGTTAAGGAACTGTTTCTACAATGGCTACGCCGAAATCATTAGTCATTCACAATCCAGACTGTGAAATAACGCCACTTGAAGAAGTGAATTTTTCCCACTTAATTTTTAGGATTGAAAAATTCCTTAATCATAAGTTTTCGCTATCTTTAATAATTATTTTGTGTAAGTCTATCAACAGGCCTACTGATGCTATTTATTGGTTTTTTGGCAAATTTCACAGATTTTATAGTGCTATTTAGCACAGGCTAACTGCTGATACAGCTACTCACGGTCTGGATCTAGGGAAGCGATAGACATGATCTGGGCTTAGCTACGCTTTTAATTCGCATCCTTGAAGATTAAATGGAGATAAAATACCACTATATTTCAGGTTTCTCCAAGAAACCACTAACTCAAGAACCAGGCATCATGAATATGCTACCTTGGGCGACTTTCATCCGTTTTTCTGCTTTCTATGGCTTGTTTAAAACTGATCATGGGTTATCTGAAGAACATATACACCCGAAATATTATCCTCTTTGTTGAAGATATGCTAAAGATACACAGCAAATCTGCATAATCCAAGCAATTTCTATCATCGCTCGTGGCTTACCAAGGCAGCTAAAGCCTTTTTACCATCTCTCACAGCTTTCATTATCGCGCAAGAAGATGCCCTTTCTAAGCCTAAACGATGAATTGTTTTCCGACAATATCTTGGCTCGGATTTATGTCTATTGTGGTCAAATATAAGCTTTGCAACATGATAGCCTATGTAATATACGTTTTTCTTGAACTTGGGAGAGAAAATGTATTAAATTTTAATTTTCCATATATTCAATAGTATATATAACTGTTTGTTAGTCTCTCGGCTGAAGTTTTTATTTTGGACATGGGAGTAATATACTAGATCTGGATTTGTGTATGTACAGCATTACACCGCAACTCTACCCTCATATATTTTGAAAAATATATCTAGATGAAGAGGTTTGAAGATAAAGAAGTGGCAAGGCCCACCCTTCTTCAAATTTACCTTTCCACGCACTCTTAACAAAATTATCTTGCTAATCATAGTCAATACTATATTATGCAATGAAATGAATATATAGGGATACGATAAACAAATTCATAACCCACTTTTATAAGCCATGCATTCGTGGATATGACATCAATCACTCAATACACCAAATATACTACCCAGAGAAATTCAGTTGCAATTTTGTCATATGTATGACGTGATTAGAGGATGAAAGCTAAGTCCTCAGGAAGCCGCACAAATGTTAAAGATGAACGATTCAAGTTTCGTTGAATCTAAAAGACAGTATGACGAAAATTAATTCTAGCTTCATGTTCCGGCAACCAATTTATTTTGAAAAGAAACAAATTTGAGAAGGGTATGATGTTACTAGAACAGGGTCCCGACAATAACTTTAGTAAACATATGTTCTACCCACTTCGACCATATTTAGCCCCAAATGTCGATCTTTTACGGGCTCTACGAAGGAGATGTGCTGACTTCGACTCTCTGTCATACCCCTTCACCGGTGTGCACTAATACAAATAATTTCTTTGCGACACTTTTGGAACACTATTATCGTGCGACGCGTGGAAGCAATGGGTAGAGCTTGTCGATTTTCAAAAAATACAACTGGCGTTTCTCAGCGATTCCTATACAGGGACTTGTACCTCTCGGGAGTGACGTCTAAAGTTAAGTCTGGATATGAGTCCTTTTATCTCACTGAGATGTGACTATTCCCGTGGCGATCATTAAATTATACGCCATGGATGCTATCAGAAATCAACTATTTTCTGGATGAGTACATCAGTTCGTGTTATAAGGATTAGAAGGGGTGTCGATTGACTAGATTGGCTACGTGAAGTAATTTTGCTCGCATTATATATGGCTGTCCGGCTGTTAGGTATTCCATTTCGCATCGTCATCGAAACTAACCCTTTTATCAGAACCTGAATAAAGATATCTACGCCCGGACTCAAGGCGAGCATTCTGACCACTTATCTTCTAAGATCCTCTTCCTGATCAGGTGAGACTAAAACAACCAAGAAGTCACGGGGAATCAATTTTGTCATCTTGAGAACTGGAATCAATTTTCTCAACACATAATTCACATATATTTTCTAGCAGCTAGAGCCCCAAAGATGTAACTTGGAAATTTCAACAGACTTTGGCCAGTATGATGAAACCAAGTACTAGTAAGCAGTTCATACTAATTTTGATCGATCGTCTCACATGTCATCGACGGAGTATGTTCGCATTGCTTCAACTAGCTTACTGCATGATTATAGTTTAATCATAAACGACATCCAAATTATCAACAAAGCTTAATACACACGTTAGACTTTGCGGTGATATTATTAGAGCCTCATTTTTACGAAGCCGATACGCAGAACATCGCCGCAAATCGTCGGTCAGTGCAGATGGGCAGCTAAGTGTCTCGCCTCTTCGGAAGATCAACGGTATTTACGTTCCGCCCCGAATGTCTGCAGTTTATAAGAAATGAAACGTAGGAGAAAAACGAACGACAATGATCTCCAGACGAAGGTTACTTCTAACAGGTTGTTGAGGGAGAGCTCAGAAATTTTTTTCACATGTGGCGGGATCAACGCCAAACCCGGATAGATCCCTTAGCTTTTAACTCGTACGCTAATTGGTGGCCATCATTGCCTTTAGCATCGATTTTGCCAAGTACATGGAATCCAATGTCCAGCTTGTCTCACAACGTGATAAAGATTATTGTCGACATATCATAGATAGGAGGTACATGCTAGTACACGGGTCTCTACCAAAAAAATTTATCTATCATCGATCTTCTATTTATCTCTCTAGCTGACATGAACTGGTAATCATGAATACCGGGCATGCTAACCTGCTCATACAATACTTCATGATAATCATGAATCATGGTCATAAAATACATGTACAGTCAATATTCAATCCAGTTAACAAAGAGCTTGATTTGTTGAACTGATATTTCTGTGATAAACTCCCTTTTTCGTTAATTAAGCACCCTCACGCGATTAGTGCCCGCTGTGATTAAATAACGCCTGCAGCTCCTACCCCTAACACTCAGTGGGCATGCCATTGCCGCATATCCGACTTTTTTTCAAAGGATATCCACACAGGCATCTGGAGCTGTCAACTCTAGGAACAATTCTTCAGTATAGAAAACACTATGCCCAACTATTATTTGGTATAGTTAGGGTTGAGTATAGGAATGATGATTCGTTACCGTGTACTCTCTCGTAATACCCTTTTGCGATAAAAGCTGCCTGTCTTTATTTTGTACCTCAATAATGAAACTGTTGCGTGTTCATCATCATGTACTTGTACAGTTAATCCTTGAAGCAGTAATTTTTTTGGCTCAATTCGCACCTAAACCTAAACTATATGTACGCATATCACCACCCCAAACTAATTTACCGTCGACTGCGACTTTCATAACTCTTAACAATCATTAAACCGTGACCCACTTCGGGTTCACACTAAGTCTACGGTAGTGGGACAGTAAACACTGGGTGTTGAAATAATAAGAACTTGGGTTTGTCAGCGAATTTTGCGTGCAGCAAATCACGACTCGTGGTACTTTACCGAAGATTGACCGAACTGGCTAACTCTAGGTTTTTGATCAATCAACGCATTAGGTTTATTCTCATTGAGTTGGGCGTGTAAGATTGAGGTGGTGAAAGGTGATGTTGCGGAATCAGTCGATGATGGTAGACACCAGAGCAATTCCAAGAGTGAAAATCAGTTAACTACTCTCATCTGCAGAAAGAACTCATGCAGCATCCATGTCGTCCGGGGGACGAAGACGGCGTTTCTACCTACACGTGGTGTCCCCTACGAACCTGGAGTTTATCTTCAGAGCCAACAGAGACACGCATTGCTTGGTCATGGAGGAAAGTCATCCAGATGAGTTTCCAGGGTGTGCCCAGCTTCCGTTATCATGATGATTGATGAGACTAAGAGGGTCCTTTTTATCAAGATGACTTCTCACTATTTACAGATATTCTGGCATTATACTGTCTCCCGAGGAAAGAGCACCGCTATCTGAACGCGGGTGGTGTCGGTATAAGGGGGATATCTGGACGATGGGATATTAGGGAGATATAGACGGGGATACGCACCTCGTGTGACTCTGGTGTCTAGGCCTCGCCTGGCTGGGGTTGCAGGTTTTTTGAGACTTTTTCTCGCGTACAGGATCCATGGCTGCTCTTTTTCAATTTTTTTTTGAGCAGAAGGTTCCGTAGAAAAAGTGGTTGAAGTCTACGGGTAATTACTGAGTTGAATGGCTACCCGTCATGGGTCAATGTATCAATGATCTTAGGTTCGAGGTAAAAGGGGATAGGAGCACTGTAGAAGGTGTGGCCTGGGTCAGAAAAGAGCCTTAGTGTTATAATAGTCATTGACTCTACATTGTTACCACCCTAAAGATTGTTAGTTCGCATAAACAACAGGCATCAAAGTGGGTTTTCTTGAAAATCTTCGACTTATTAGGAAACGGTCTTGCCACTTTGCCGAAATATCCTGGAAATACTCTACTGCATTCGGGACAATATACCTTGCAAAAGCTCTATCGATAGGAGTTTTTTCTTATCGCTCAAATTTTGTTAAACCTTATGTTACTCAGAAATATTCTCATTATTTCTTATCTACAACTAAACAGAGCTACCGTGCATTTAAAGATAGGACAAAGTTATTCGTTAAAAATACATCAATACGGAGTAAGACCTCCTTCTGCTTCTAAAACAGCCTGACTGTCACAGGCCAGCGCCTGGCAAAATATAGGCTGTTGCCTATACTTAGACCACTCGAGAAAAATCACTAAAATTAACTTAAGGGATATAAAAGGACGATAACCTGACTGTATCAATTCATGCAAAAATTTCGTTTAGATTAAAAGAACCCTAATGTGGCTGAGCATAAGCAAGGCTCCTGCATAAGTTCGATTAATTTGGAGCTCCTAAAACGAGGCTGAAAATAGGCGAGAGTCATGTCAGATCTCGGTTAATTGATAGGGACAAGGGCTAAGCGAGTCATATTAGGATAACGCGGGTAGATGCCAGATAGGATAAGAGGAAGCTATTCTCAAGCTCTCTGAATTCTGTACTTCAAGATTTTGTTTGTATCTAGATCTGAGTTAGTCGTGAATAACACTTACTTCAAGACCCCTTACACTGAAATCTTGCAGGCATGCTGGCGACAAGTCGACTGAGTTTGTCAAATGATATTGAGTCCCAAGCTTCTCTTATGGCTCTTTTTAGCGTCTGCTGAGATGTTTGCCTTCCATTCTCAAACTCCGGATATCGAGCTAGAACATAATCCTCCACCGATTTCCATTCAGACTCAATTGGGTTTAAGTCGGAAGAGAAGGGAAGCCACATGCTGGGTTCTATCCCAGCTTGGAGTAAAGCTTCCATGGTATTCCATGCAGAATGATAGGGTGCGCCGTCTTGCATTAGTGAAAGTTATGAGCAAGCTTCTCGTGCCGTAGTTATTCTAGGTAAAATCCACTGGCAGTCGGTTACCGAGTTCAATTTCCCTCAACTTTTTTCCCAATCTAGAAAACTACTTTTTGGTTCCCATGGAAAGATCCTCAAAACGTCCAGCCATTTCTTCGAACAACCTAGGAGATAACCATATTTCGTCAAACTCCTCACCAGTCTAGACTTCGTTCGTGGAAAGCCCAAATTATCAACAAGCGAGCTGACCTTTCTGGTGACCCACAAACGGATGTGCTGAACGCCAATAATCCAAGACTCGTCGGTCTATAAGACTTGATTCCACAGCTCAATGGTCCAACATAAATAAGACCAGGTGAAAACT
This sequence comes from Podosphaera xanthii, assembly GCA_028751805.1. NCBI lineage: Eukaryota > Fungi > Ascomycota > Leotiomycetes > Helotiales > Erysiphaceae > Podosphaera > Podosphaera xanthii. Next base: position 3,457,229 of record JAPWIX010000001.1, on the reverse strand, counting down.
AACCGTCGCCTTTCATTTTCTTCGCTAAGCGGAGGCTTACTCTGGGAAACACAACGCTCATATCCCCTTCTTTCTAGAGCATTCCGAATAGCTTTGTCACCGAAATTCCTGTGGGAAAATGGCACTATGGCAAGTCTCAATGGGTCATAAACAGACCGACTCGTGAACTGCAAAAAAAATGTTTAAGCTCATCAGCTTGTATCTCACTCAGGACTGAAGGTCGAGGGGGACTCCTGGCTTCTAAAAGGGCACCACATTCGCATGCGTACTGAAAATATCTTAGACTTAGCCCTAATTCATGAGCAATGTCACGATATGAAAGCCCATGACTTCGAATTGTCTGGATTGCGGCCTGTTTATTCCGATTAAGCTTCTGGCGACGAGATCTCTCCGAAGGCTGAAGAGAGTGCGGATTCGGTTTGATAGATCATTAATAAGCTGTAATTTGGAATAAGGTGTAGGAAATATAGTAGTCAGGAGTTAGTGGCTGCAAATTTTTAAGGCAAAGTTAAAAATCGAAATCGGAAATAACAAGGTAAGCGTGGGGAACGGTTGGAGATGGACTGAATCTGCTAGCCCCATTAGGAATGATGAGTTGATAAATGCAAGGAAAAGGCCTATAATTTCGACATTTAAGGTTTATCAATCTTTAGGGCGGCAACACTGTATATTAATATATATATATATATATTTACATGTTCGTTGTCTTGCCCCGAGCCTGCTCATATTTCTTCATTCCTTCAAATATCAACCCCACGAATATGATATGATCTAAGCAAGCTAAGGAGCCTGACAAAGTAACTTGTCTCCTCCAAGACCCTATGATCAAGGCATCACGCAATGCCATACCAAAATCTAGACCATCTAGTTGTTGGAATTAGTTCTGCTTATCGTTAGAGTATGCTAGGAATGTCAACCGTTGAGCCGTTATAGCTCGGTTAACATTCTGCGCTATACCTATTCTATTTCCTATTATACGCAAGTCCGTTTTGACACAAAGTTACCAATTAGTTTTATTAGGTAGTTTTTGTGTATAGAAAATGTGCTATAGTTTGGGGTGGGAGTAATCAATAGCCCCCACTTGATCCCTTCTACAGCCTCCAATTGTCCCATAAGTCTAATCATTTGTTAACACAAGCATAACAAGCTTTAAGAACATTCCATTGGAGCGCATACCATTCTAACAGGCTTGTGGTAGAGATTTTTGATACGGTCTCTTTCGGGTATTTCGGCGCCGACTGCTAATTTACAAAATCTGCGCGAGAGCCTTGGAATAAACTATTGACTTGCATTTTTAACGCATCATACTCCATTTTTGCTTCTTCTCATCGATAGGGGTTTAGAGCTTTTGTATCTCAGAGTAAAAGTATCCCCCGGGCTATGGCAAGGAGGTTAGAAGCGTCAAGCCAGTACCGAGGATACAGAGATCCACTGGCTCATCCAGTAGTACATCCATATACCAGTACTACAGTGACCAGCAAAACTGTTCGAATGTTTTGTAACTTTCGCTTGTAAGCCTCATAAAATTTTATCTGCTTGACCAATTCACAAAATTTTTACATTAATAAAAAATTCCAATTCTATGGTTTCTTTTGATATAAATTAGATGATGTGAATCGAAAATTTGGTGGAGTAATCGCGATTGAAAGGGCGTTGGTCATTCGAACAGTTTTGCAGGGGGGGTATGGGGAAATTTTTGAACTGGTAATTTAGTACTTTACATGCCCACCTTTCGCCTTAATCACTGCGTCTATGCGCCTAGGAAGACTCTCTATCAGATTCTGACATTCCTCTGCAGGAATCTTTGCCCATTCATCCTGAACTCTGTCCCAAAGCTCCAGGATCCCATTTGGCGGTTGGGGGTAATCCTTGAGTCTTTTCTTGATGTAATTCCAGAGATGCTCGATGGGATTAAGATCAGGGGAGTTTGCTGGCCAAGGGAGAACGGTGAGAGAATGATCTCTGAGGAATTGTCTGGCCTTCTTCGAGGTATGCTTTGGATCATTGTCCTGCATGAAGATAACGGATTCGGGGGTTTTAGCGTATTCCACCAGCGTTTGTAGGAGATCCTCCTCCAATATCTCAGTTTATAGATGCTGGTCCATCAACCCATCGATCTTACACATGTTTCCCGTCCCCTCCCACAGCATACAGCCCCAGATCATAATATGACCGCCACCAAATTTGAGGGTCTCCTCTACCTCTCTCTCTATCAACCCTCGTCCTCGCCTTTTCCAGGTCCAAGATCTTCCATCTGACTGCAAGCGATTTATCTTCGTCTCGTCTGACCAAACTACACGCTTCCAATCATCTGTAGCCCAGTACTTATGGGCCATAGCAAAGTCAAGACGGTCCTTCTTTTGCTTTGCTGTTAGTTTTGGCTTTTTCTTTTTCACAACAGCTTTTAACCCTGCTTTTTTGAGGGTCCGTCGGACTGTATCAACAGAGATAGAGCAATTTTTCATGTCCCTGATGTTTTGGGCAACTTCGGCAGCGGTATCGGCCTTACCGAATGTTATGGTACGGACGGCATGACGAGTGTCATGCTCGCTGAGCAAACAAGGTCGCCCTCCTAAGTTTACCCGAAGACCTGGACGGTGTCTCTTGCGAATACATGAAACGGTAGAAACTGAGACATTGCATTCTCGAGCTGTTGAACGGATGGAAAGTCCATGGTCAAGGTGGTGAAGAATGACATCAATTTTTGATTGAGATAGAGGCCTCATGAAAAAAAAAGATTCGAGTAACAGTAGAAAGTGATTATGTGCTGTAAATGATTACAAACTCAACCTTTCATGAAGACCTACAGTGCTCCTGATGCCTAGTTATACTTTCCCCACATCCCCCCTGCAAAACTGTTCGAATGACCAACGCCCTTTCAATCGCGATTACTCCACCAAATTTTCGATTCACATCATCTAATTTATATCAAAAGAAACCACAGAATTGAAATTTTTATTAGTGTAAAATTTTTGTGAATTGGTCAAGCAGATAAAATTTTATGAGGCTTACAAGCGAAAGTTACAAAACATTCGAACAGTTTTGCTGGCCACTGTATTTTCGTTTCTTCGATGGGGAAGTGATCTATATTATTGTAAAGATTTCCTAGGACTTCGATTTCCCAGTCTAAAGACGGAATGAAACCTTCCATACTGAATAATATAAGTTTCGTAACCCTAGGCATTAGTCGGACCCTCTCTCAGTGGTTCCTGTCCGGATCTCTCTACGAAAATGAGCACGGAACAGGATTTCGAGATTTGATCTTCGAGGTGTAGTCGCCTTGGGAGAGTGAAGCCCTCATGCTCTGTAAAACTGTCAAGAATCCTTGGAGCATTCCAAACATGTTGGCATTCAGTTTTGCCTAATTTATGCTCTGGTAAGCGACAACCAATGAATTAACTCAAGTTTATCAATTAGATGTAACGACTTTCTTGTTGAATATCTTCTGTACCGTGTGTTCGCCAACACATGCTTTCAACCATAAGTAGGGAACCCTCCAAGGCACTTTTAGAAAGCAAGGAAAGCCAATGAGCACAGGCCGCAAAATCATGGAGTGACGAAAAATCCATAAATAACAATCCCAAAAGAACCCGCTTCGTAAGAATAATGACTCCAATAGAATATTAGATTAGAAACGTTATTAAGAATTCGCATCACTTGCCTTCTTTGCAGACGCAAAATTGAAGGATAGCTCAGCAATGCCACATGAGGATTTCCACAGATCAACCGATCCTCATATTTACGTGTTTATCTGATCAAGTACGGATCGAAGTTGTCAGAGTGCGCGAAGAGAGACGTCCAGGTTGTATGTGGTGGTCCAAAAAATCTCGTTTTTAAGATTCTAATCGTATGCCAAGATACAGTCGGATAGCAAAAAGTACGGATTTATTATTTATATGAAAGAGCGTGAGGTAAAAGCAGATCTGTTAAGCCCCAATAGAGATATCCCTTGGAAGCGGAGAGTTGTTAATTATAGCCACTTTAGTACAGACGCCATATATACTAATTTACTACAACTCAGCGACCTCAAAATAGGTAACTCTTTGTAGGAAAATGGGTGACTGGTCAATTTATGAGTAATCATGATTCTGGACACAAGGGGCTTTGACCTGTTCTGACTATCCATAATAACGATAATCTTCATTACCAAATAGCATCAATTTGAATACTAATAACAGACGATAGACTCTAGCTGAAGCTGTCAGCCTCGGGTGATAAGTATGAGACTTTGAGGCAAATCGATGTTTGCATTTGTTAATTTTTTTTTTAAGAATTGTTCTATTTCTTTTCCAAAAGTCTATCCCCTTTCTATATATTCCTTCATCATGTATGAACCAATATTCATCTTAGACCATCCGAAACACTTTCTTTTCCAGAGCGACGTTTAAACGCTAACTCTGTTACAATAGTACGTGTAAAACGTCCCCAAACAAGACCCTGTGGTCGCTACCAACCTAATTAGATGAAACACCAACTTGAATACCTGAAAAAAAAACGATGAGACTTGAAAACAAACAATGAGACCTGACTCAACGTTTCACACACCCCCTCAGGTATCAAGATATTCCAATTCACATAATCCTAACTTTTGAATGAAGTCGTTATGTTTTTGCACTCCAAGTGGCTTGGTGAATCCATCAGCCGGCTGATCGTTCGTCGGTACCCATAATACTGCAATAATACCCTTTTTTGACTCTTGCCGTAACCATAGGTGATGTATGTCAATATGCCGCATTTTTGTTGTTAATTGCGGATGATCCTTATTAATGCACCCTACTGTCTGTTGGTTATCGCAAAGTAAAGGGCTATCACACTCTGCGTCGAAACGTATTGATTTAAAGAGTCGTCTAATACTCATGATTTCACGACCAACCGATGTTAGAGCCATAATTTCGGCTTCGGTGGTGGATAAAACAATCGTTTGTTGAAGTGTGGATTGCCAGGCAATTGGTCCTCCGAATAATTTAATCAAAAAACCTTGAGTGGACTTTCGAGTACTATCATCAGCAAAACTGGCATCACTGGCGGCTAACATTAAATCTTCTGGCTGTATATTGCCACTATATCGAATACCCACATGTTTGGTTGCTGCAAGATAAGAAATAACATGGTCCGCCTCTCGAATATGGTCAGGACTCGGGTTTTGGTTGAACCGACTTAGCATGGCTGCAGCAAATGATATGTCTGGTCGAAGTACAACTGCTGGGTAGATAAGATTGCCGATACGTTGTTGATATGCCGTTCTTTGCTCGGGAGTTGCGATACTATCGTATGGAAGAAGTTTCTTACCAGTAAGAGGAACTCTCGGCAATCGTGCGTGCTGAAGATGGAATCGAGTTACAATTTTGTCAATATAAGATGCCATGGAGATATGTACGGTGCGCATTTCTCGATTGCGATAAATGTCAAGATTCAAAAATCTTTTGACCTCTCCAAGGTCACGCAATTCGTACTTTGCATCGATAGATAATTTAATCTCATCCAAATGTTTCCTCAGATTTTTAGGTGCGGCTATCAGAAAATCATCAACATATATGAAAATTAATATTGTTAGTGATTCATGGATCATTACACAATGATCTTCGGGAGAATATTCAAACCCAATTGTTGCCAAGAACCCAGAGATTTCATCGAACCAGAGTTTTGGCGAGACTCTTAATCCATATAGTGCTCGCTGTAATTTTAGCACAGTATCTCTCTTTTTGTACCCAGGAGGCCAATGAACATAAACATCCTCCTTAATCGGCGCATTGATAAAAGCGTTAATAGCATCCATTTGATCACAGTCAAGATCAAATGCTGCGATAATGGCCATGTAAGTTCGAAAAGTTCTATACGCACCTGTTGCTGCATATAAATCTTCGCCTGTGTGAGGTTGTAGATCACCTCGGACGCAAATCCGAGCCTTATATTTTACCAAATAACCCAGATCATCCAACTTATAGGTGAATACCCACTTCAATGGTAAGACTTTAACATCAGCAGGTTTAGGTACTTCTATCCATGTACCTTTCTTTTCTTGTGATTGAATCTCCAAATTCGCTGCGCTGATGAATCCAGATGATTCCGGATGTTTTAGCATAGTTTCCCATCGAGATGGCGGTTTTTGTAGTTGATCGATATGGAGTCTTCGATTCTGACTAACCGCAAAAGATGAATATATATATTCGAGAGGATCAACAATAGGAGCACTTTCTAGGTCGGAAACTTCAGTATAAAAATTAAGATTTTCTTTTCTTTCATTTCTTCGTCGAGCTCTAGCTTCACGAGACGTTTCTCGTAGCCTTTCGAGAACTTGCTCTTCAGTTAGTTTTCGATTATAAGGTCGCCTATCAGGATTAGATATAGGCTCAGTGTTACGCTCGGGACTAGGCGTAGACACATTCTCCACAGATTCTTCTATTATTTCATGAGATGTTTGTCGTGAAATTTTCTGTTCAATTGGGACTTCGGGTGTAGCCCTGGGTGTCGGTAAATTTCCATTGAAATCAGTTTGCGGTTTTTTTTTTGACTCTGACACGGGATTGGTGGTTAAATGAATGTTTTCATTGACTTGACTGTGAGTACTGGTTGATTCTTCGATGACATCTTCAAGGAGTTGATCCATTGGATTTCCATGTTCTATGCTAACAAAACGATCTTCAAAAATGGGAATGTTGCTGGGATTTCTTACATGTTCCCAACTGAAACGTGACATTTCATCGATCCTAACATCCCTTGATGAAATGACTTTGTTACCATATGGCATCCAGATAATAGATATATTTCTTGCTGAGTTAGAAATATAGTAACCAACATCAGATCGAGTCGCTTGCTTCTGTAGTGCTGGTATATTCCTTTTCGTAACATAGCACTTTGACCCAGGAATTCGGTAGCCTGATAGATCTGGTCGTCTCTTAGTCACTAGCTCGAATGGTGTTTTGTATCCCAAGGCCTTTTTTGGTGTCCTGTTGAGAATTCTTACCGCTGCTAGCACGAAGTACGGCCAAAGGTTGCTGGGAAGACCTGATTGTAGCTTTAACTTTCGAGCTACTGTGATGATCCACCCCCCAGATCTTTCTGCTGCTCCGTTAGGCTCTTTTGTGTCTGTCGGAGTTTTTTCTTGCCAGATGCCATGTTTCGCACAGTAGTCGTTAAACTCGGATTGTAATCCCGCCTCTTGGTCCATACGGATAAACTGTATATCAAAACCCCATTTTTTGATGAGGCCATGCGCCTGCGCGAAACATTTTACCAAAGTTTTCTGTTTCCTGTCCAAAGTGACGTAGGCAACATTAAATTTTGTCAACTGACAGTAAAAATGAAAAATGTAACGTTCGTTGGACAATCCTAGCTCTTCATGTATTAGATCAATATGTGTCCATTGGAACGGGGTTTCGCCTTTATACTGTGGTTGCCGAGAGATTTTTGTATGACAAATGGCAGTATTACAAACTTCGCAGAGTACATTTTCCTCATTTGTATCATCTCTTTTCTGTGTAGCAGTGACTTTAACTCCATCAACATTCTTCGATAGATTGGCAATGTTCTCATGTGACATGTGCCCAAGTCTGAGATGCCATCTCTCTGCTGTTGCAGTGTTGACTTTTTGTTCGAAGCTATTGGTAGCGAAAGAAGTTTTGTGAAATGGCTGAGACTTGTGGTTTTCAAGTACCAAAAATGAGCCACAAGGAGATGTATCACAAATCGCTACACATCTATCATCCGTAACCTTACGGATCCAATTGTTTTTTCCATCCAAATAAGCACCTCCAAGCTTGAAGGCTTTGTATGCTATAATGTTGATGTGAAAACCTGGTATATGCTGGACGTTGTCGATTCGCAAAAATCTTCGTCCCTTATCGGTATTGACAGCAAGCCTAATAGAACCAGTCCCGATAATAAAGCATTGCGAATCACCTGTGCGTACTTCGATGGGGTTATCAAGTTTTTCATATTTGATAAATCGGGATAGTTGATGAAAGACATGATTCGTGGTTGCTGTGTCAAGAATTACCGAGTTATCTTGAGAATGACGACTAGCAAAAACTTTCGGCGCAGTAATAGTTGCATAGCTTTCTTTTTCGTACAAGAAGTCAGCTAAAATAGCCCCCTTAGTCTTTTCAAAAGATGAGACCATCTTTTCGTATTTCTCAGGGTTGTTGTCAAACCATTGACGAATATTATTGTAAATTTTCTGATCTTCAATGTATCCAGGCTTACGTTCTGACACGTTGATATGCTCGCACTTGTTAAAATAATATCTTTCACCACAAGGACATCTTGGAGCTTTTCGATCGTTTTTGTTGCCCTGCAATTTTGAATATCCAGAATTTTTTGAATTATTCGAATTTTTGACGTCGGCATCTTGCTTCTTTCCGTCTAATGTAGCAAATGCTCCTTTGAAAGAAGTTCTGGATTGAGGTGGGCTGAAACTCGCCGAGGCTGAATATTGACGCACAGCTTCGTTAAGCTTGAGCTCTGATCCATCGTCTTCGATAATTTTCGCCATTAATTTTTCCCCAAAAGCAGGGAGAACTGTTAAGCAAGTTTTGACAAAATCCCTGTACAATCTATGCTCCGTCCAAACAGAATTTGATATTTCTTTAGAAGAAATTAGGACACCAATCCAGGCTTGAGCCCACTGGTCGTGACTCTGTCCCTGGGGTCCCTTTGTTAACTTTTCAATCTGGGATTCCAAATTGGCTTCTTGCTGAAAAATCGTAAATTTGCACATGTCTCGCAGATCTTGTAGCTGCTTGCGAGTGGAGATATTTTTCTCAAGTGAGTCCCTGTAACCCTGCGAAATTGTTCTCCACAGGAAAGCTGCCATTCGGATGAGATCTCTTTTCTGTTGTGAGTGTTCGGCTGCAAGAATTCGGTAATCGACTCGCCAAATTTCATCATCAATATCTGCTGATGGCTTCGTCCGGCTCGGAGGTTCCAAATTTGAAGAAGTATCTGGATCAAGGTAGTTCCAGATTCCAAGTAAGTTAGCTTCATATTTGAATTGTTCATACCACCTTTTCCAATCTGAGCTCTTTTCGAGAACAAGTGCTGAAGTATTTGGTGAGTTTGCGAACTCCATGATTGTAAATAAAATATATGATAGAAAATAGAAAAATTTGTTTCTCAAAATAAAGATCTTATGTTTAAGATCGAAGTGATAGAAATAGAATAGAAATAACGTAGAATTGATCGGTGTTCGAGATGTTTCTCAAGTATTTTATCAATCAAATAAGGTAACGCTATCCGGGCTCATAACTATGAGACTTTGAGGCAAATCGATGTTTGCATTTGTTAACTTTTTTTTTAAGAATTGTTCTATTTCTTTTCCAAAAGTCTATCCCCTTTCTATATATTCCTTCATCATGTATGAACCAATATTCATCTTAGACCATCCGAAACACTTTCTTCTCCAGAGCGACGTTTAAACGCTAACTCTGTTACAATAGTACGTGTAAAACGTCCCCAAACAAGACCCTGTGGTCGCTACCAACGTAATTAGATGAAACACCAACTTGAATACCTGAAAAAAAAACGATGAGACTTGAAAACAAACAATGAGACCTGACTCAACGTTTCACAATAAGATGTATTGCTGAAATACTTGAATGTATATATTGTAAGTTACCTAGATTTTTCCTTTTGAAAGAAAATAAGATAATGATTCATACCATCTCTAAATTGCGAAGTAGTGTGAAATTGTGCCCATATTCTTCGAGAGCTTTTTCCTCTGAGAACCCAAACTAATGTCTAACAAACATCATGGAGTTCGGAAAGTATTTTATCCTATAAGATGAGGAATTCCTTGAGTTGCCATGCTGAATAAGTAGATGTAAAACGGTCATTTTCTTCTTTGTCTATAGTTTAGATAGAGATTATCACTACTTACTTGGATTGCCACTGCCTTTCTTATTTGATCTATTACCCTAAAATCTTCGAGAGGGTTCCCTCTGTTACGAAGACCGGAGGGAGGTTATCAAGGGAGGAAGATGAAAGCGTATAAAGACTTTTGTCTACTACCAAACACCGAGTAAGCAATATTATAATTAGCTTAGTTATTTCTCCATTTTAGGATTGTGAAATCATCATCGTTAATTCAGATACTCATTGCTTCGACATCTTAATCCGTGGCAGACCTGCAGTATAGCAAACGGAAATTCTGGCGCAGGTGCTGTTGAAATTTCGGTGGAGCTATTTTATGGTGTAGTCTAATCAGTAATGTGTAAGAAGCTGTCTATGGTAAATACAGTAATACTTCTCTAACACGATAGTGGGTCCCGGCATAAGTGTTGAAAATATTCATTGTAACTTGCACTTTTATATTTGCAACACTTACCCTTACAGGTCATTTTGCGTGCAGGGGTAAGTATTGCAAATATAAATGGATGAATTTCAATGAATATTTTCAACACTTATGCCGGGACCCACTATCGTGTTAGAGAAGTTTTACTGTAGTTACTGAAGAGATTCATAGAAATTTTACTGATTGTATTTGCAATACTTACCCCTGCATACAAAATGACCTGTAAGGATAAGTGTTGCAAATATAAAAGGCCAAGTTACAATGATTCTTTTCAACAGTTATACCGGGACTCACTATTAGCTAAGAGGGGTTCTACTGTACAGATTCTATACGGTTCACTAATGACGTCATATTAGCCATATAAATAAAGGAAACATCAACACAGCTAATTCTTATTAAGATAATCATGACAAGCTACTTGCAAGCTTCCAGAAAATTATTGCAGTAGAACCTATTGAACCCCATACTCGGTAGACAAAATAGCTATGCGTTTTGACAGGTTCGGGTTTTGACAGGTTCCACTGTACTTAGGCGGTGTAACAAGCTCAAGGACGGGTCGAATGGTGCAGTGGTACGCTGTCCAGGCCGTTCACCCAAGTAGAGTCTGGGTAGCTTGGACACATACCCCACTTGGGACAGGAGAAAGCTGGTTCGAACCCAGCAATACCAGCAACACCCGCACACCACTTCTCTCGCGGTGATATTGTATTCGTGGGATGACGAAAGCATACTCAGATAGCCACAGGTTTTTCTCGCTTTTCCCTGTGGTGGGTATGCACGGAAGAGAGTACATGTCGTAAGGCGTTATTCTAGTAGTGGTATCTGCAAACGAAATCTGAGTATGAGTCTTCCAAATGTCAAACTGAGTCATTCTGCGAAACATACATATCTTCAGTAATGATTCGTGTCGTAGCCTCAGGCTGCATACGCTTAAATGATTTGAAAAAAATAAAAAAATAAAAAAATAAAAAAAGCTCAAGGACCTTTTTCAGCTAGCATGACGTAGCGCCCAAGTGACCCACGCAAGTATTCTCGGAAGAAACGTATAATCCACTGAGTGACTCAGTTATGGCGTTTGGAACACTCTTACTCAGATTTCATTTGTAGATACCACTACGAAGTTAACCCATACTGCAGATAACTTCTTCCGTAAATATCTACCACAGGGAAAAGCGAAAAAAACCCTATAGATATCTGAGTATGCTTTCATTATTCTAAGACTTCAGTATCACCGTGAGAGATTGTGATTTGAGGGTCTTGCTAGATTCGAACTAACTTTCTCCTGTGTCAAGTGGGACACCACTGACTTCGAGTTGTGCCTTCAAATGATATTCGGGTATGAGTTCCCCTAATATCAGGTTGAGTCATCGCTCCATGTACCGTACCAATGTCATTCGTGTCGCAGCCTCAAGCCTGCATATACAAGAACGATGTTAAAAAAAAGAACTCATTTCAAAATCATGTACACTGTGCCGCAAGAGGTATGGTTATGAGCTGATCAAGAATCCGAGTTTGTATGATATATTGGCCCCAAACAAGTTAAAATAGCTTTGGCCACACCCATCACAAGCATAATCAACAACCGCATAGATGTTTATACTTTGTACGGGGGAAATTTCCTTTCCAATATATGTAATAGTTGGCAATTCTTAGCGCAAAATAAATCTTCCTTGGACTTATGTATTTCATATCTAATTTTACATAATTAACAATAGCTGTGTAAATTTGGATTCTACTTACGTAGAAAAAAGGTTCAGGGAGTCGAGAGTCCAAGGCGCTTCTACGGATGCCCATCACAAAATATAAAGCACATAATCACGGCTTGCCCGATATGGGCTAAAGTAAGGGCTGAGGTGTGAAGAAAGGCAATGGAAAGATCTTTCGAGGTTGTGTTGAACAGTCCCGAAAATTTTAATAGAATCACACAATAAATTCAAACGGAAGAATGATTCGAGCGGTTTCGCTTGGTAAGGAAAGTTGAAGCGACCATTGCAGCAAGACAAGATAATAAGCGAGAGATAATAGTTTCGTTTATGGCTGAGCAGTGTCAAAGCACTTCCTGGAGTTAAAACTCAAAAGCTTGAAAACAAATCAGAAGGAATAGGAAGCTTTACCGGAAGGCTTTCTCTTTTGATCATGTAAATTTTGACAACCACTTGCGTGGGCCCTTATGATTCCAGATCTGGTTAAGTAAAATCAAAACTATAACTATCAACGAGATATCTTTTAGAATCTGATATATACACCGAAGGCATCTAGAACTACCTGGATACTAGCTGGCGTTGCGGTTATCGATCCCAGAAGATCCTCTTGCAATAAATTCTCCCAAGCCTCTTTCATAATTTAGAGCAGCTCATTTTGGGACTACTGTTTCCCTGCAACCAAATCTGGACAGCGAAACTAGAAATAGTTCTTCATCTACTTTAGGACGGCTTGGTTTCGGTTAATGTCTGGGGAGAAGGACTCTTTTTAATCAGCACGGTTTGTCTATCCCTAAGTTCTTCATTATTGAAGCTGCTCTGTGCGTAGAGGCATTGCCCTTCGTGATTAAAAGCCTAGGTTCCATAGTAACCATACCGCGTATTAAAGGTACGATTCTATGACAGGAGAAAATTGAAGTAATAGAAGCCCACATTTTCTCTCGGAACAAGGGAGGACCCTATCAGGATGATGAAAGACTGTCCTGTGCAGTTATAAAAAATGACATGTATTAAGATGATGATAGGAAAATATATTCTCTCCTAAAACTAGCTATCCTCCTAGATACATATATTATCCATCCCGTTGTTAAACTACGTTGAGATAACAGCCTGTCCATACCGTAACCGAAGCATATGTCGCCGCTCTGAGCCTTGTTTCAATAAAACTAGATCTAAGACATATCCCTAGGACTGACTCGACACTTTCATGTATTGTGTCACTGTGTTTAGACGCGACTGACACGTAACCCATCAAACATGGATGTTTGACAGACCCTTCTCGTTCCCTAAAGAAGTTGCCTAGAGTATTCAGACAACTTGCCTCCAAAGCCTGTCTATAATACAAGTCTCTTGTCAAACTTCACCATGCTTGATCACCTAATTAGATTAAAATATTGTTGGGAGGCTTGGCCTTGATACTGAATTGTCTGGTTGCCTAAGTTCCGTCTGTCAAAAGAACATTTATCCAGTCACCAAAAGTCCAATTAAAGTGATCTCTAGCGAGCTGCGGTCACTGTTTTTTATTTTCTCTGCTAGAAGGAGGGTTCTGCTGAGAGGCCTGCCCCGCAGAGCCCAGTTCATCTTACTTCTGGGTAAATTGTCGCCCACAACTCAATGAGGAATTATCTTTGCGCAACGTCAAAGAAACTCATGTGCCAGGTTCAAAAATGATGTACATGTGAAGTTCTCTACTTCTTTCACTGAGTCGAGGACCAGAGTATGTGGTAGGCCTCCTAAATTTTTAGAAGTGTGAAATGTTTTTTTAACGGCGTCGTTGACCTGCTAGTGGCAATTCCGGATTATCGAGCGATACGCTTCTGGGGGAGACCCAAACTGGAAACTCTCTTCAACAGATAGGATACATGATACAAAATTATTGCTTTTATTCTGGGTTCGATTCTTTTCGTAGAATTGGTCTTGCGATAATTGTATCCCGTAACACGAGACGATGGAACAGGAGTCTGCGCTCAATTAATTTTAGATAGCATGTAATTGAATGTTGGAGGTCGGATGGTGTAGTGGGATACCCTCCGGGCTATTCTCTAAAGTTGAGTCTGGGTAGCTTAAACACGTGCGTCACTTGAGACAGGAGAAACCTGGTTTGACTCCAGCAAGACCATGAAACCACATGCTCTCGCGGTAATACTGTTTTCTTGGAATGATTAAAGCATGCACAGATAATTACGAGCTTTTTGCGTTGTTCCCGACGATAGATATTCACAGAAGTAGTTACATGCCGCAGGGGTTGACTTCGTAGTGGTATCTGCGAATGAAAACTGAGTATTAGTGTTCCAAACGTCAAAAACTGAGTCCCTTTAAAGAAGAATACGCATCTTTCGAAAATGTCTGCATGGGCCTCATCGCACCAAATCAGGACAATAGACATAATCAAAGTAATAAAAGATCAATTGTAAATATTTTCAAATGACTTACAGTAAAACCTCTGTAACGCTATACAGTCTGATGGGACTTTGAGTATCGTGTTATAGAGGATATAGTGATATAAAACATCACATGAGCCCAGACTGGCCAACAATTACAGTAGAACCCCTCTTAGCTAATAGTGAGTCCCGGTATAATTACTGAAGAGATTCATAGAAATTTTACCGTTTATATTTGCAATGCTTACCCCTGCGCGCAAAATGGCCTGTAAGGGTAAGTGTTGCAAATATAAAAGTCCAAGTTACAATAAATATTTTCAACATTTATACCGGGACCCACTATTAGCTAAGATTTGATTTGATTTGATATTTTTAACGTGACCGGGCACAAGCCCTGCACCCAGGGGGTATGGCACGGGTAGGCCAGATCTACATACATGAAATCTTCGCTACCTACATGAGTGATAATAAAGTAGAAATGCAAGTGAATTCACTATTTCTAAGGAGTTAGTGCCCTGCACAACACCCTAATCCTCGCGCCGTATAAGTGGGGGCGCATAAGAGATATTACAGATGAGCATTCGCACCCCTGTTCAAAATCCAGTTCAAGACTTCAGGTCTTACCGTAACACTTCGTTACAGTCAAAAAACGCCAGAATATCTGCCATCCTTCTTGCCCAATCATCTCCCTTATCCTAGGTCGTGGTTCCTTCGCTTCCGTCCTCCATTGCTGTAAAGACGGTCGACATTCCGCTAAATGCCATGGTCGTTTCTCTCGTCCGCATTTGCATAAAATTTCCGCGTTTTGATGTTTGAAGCGTCTGTGATAGCTTGCAAAATCGCCATGCCCTGTCCTTGCCGCAATCAGTCGGTGATATGCCCATCGAGGGAGGCCGAGTTCTGGTGGTCGTTTTCGTCGCATCAAAAGATCGAGGTCTTCATACCTGTCCGTTCTATTTTTAATCCACCATTCTTCTGCCAACTTTTGTGAGTTGATAGAGACTTGTCGATTTAGTGCTGCAAATGTGAGAGTGTTTTTATTTTCTCTAGACACATTTTCCGATGCAGATATGTTTCGGATCCTGGTGTTTGATGCCAGTGCCCTTTTCGCTAATGTATCGGCCTTTTCGTTTCCGAAAATACCGCTATGTCCTGGTATCCAGCGTACTTCAACCGTGTGCTGAGTGCTGCACAATTCCTTAAATCTCTTGACTGCTGGTAGCGAGGAGTTTGTGCGCCCGCTTTCCAATGCTTCAGCTGCTTCTTGATTGTCCAGAAGTACCTTGATCCCAGTACTACCCCTGATTCCCAATGCTACCTCCAAACCTCGTACAGCCCCGGCGATTTCTGCGTCGTAGACCTCTGCCCCGGGAAGTTGGTCTCCGCCGCTTGCTGTGAGTTCTCCGTCCATATATACTGCGTAGCCATATGCTGAGAATGCTGGACCGGATGATGACCCATCAGAATAAACACACACAGTTCCTGCGGGTAGGTTTCTAAGCCAAAGTTTGAACAGCTTTGCTTTATCTTTCTTGTTGCACTTGGCCCTGGCGGCGACCCTTGTGTTCCTTGGTTGTCGAAGCTCTCCGGGTGCTTCCGATGCGGGGAGGGTGTGATTCGCGTTCTGGAGGCGTGTTTGATAGCGCTCAGGAACTCGGAAGACTCGTTCGTTCTGGCCCACGCGGAGCTTTAGTCGTTTGATTGCATCCTTTGGTGTTTCGCTTGCCCTTGATGACAGCGGGTGATAAGTGTCGAGTCGGCGAATTCTAGCGGTGCTACGAAGTTGTTTTTGTTGTAAAATTATCTCTGTCGGCAAAATTCCCGATTCGCGGTGAAGTACTATGTTGGGAGTCGTCCGCCAGACTGGTAATGCAGCTCGTATTGCTGTCAAAATCGTTCGATCTAGAAGTTTAGTATGCCATCCCACACCTGTACTTACCTTCTTGTCTCGCTTCGTCGTGATGCGGGTAAGTCCCGGCCACCAAGCCTCAGCGCCATAAAGTGCCGTGCTAACCACACACGCGTTCACCGCACGAACGAGTGGTCCCGGCGCCGCCCCTCGCTGCACCTTGTTGATACTGCGTAGAAAATTTGAGATTCGTTGAGCCTTACTACTCCATTCTTGGACATGCTGCTTGAATGTTAGTTGTGAGTCCAGCCAGACTACAAGCCATCGTATTTGCGGAGAAGGTGTAATTTGCTGTTCGCCGATTTGTACTGTGAGGTCCGATGTGTCTAATCTTTTCTTGGGTCCGCCTCCGATGATAAGCAGTTCCGATTTGGATGCATCGAATTGTATCTTGTGTGTCAGAGCAAGTTGGGTTATTCTATCCACCTCTTCCTGGGCCGCATCCACTGCTTCACGTGGGTTCTTGCCTACTCTGACAACGGCGATGTCATCGGCGTAGCCAAATCTGCTGTTAGATGTGTCATCCTCGAAAAGGTTTGAGATGTAAAGCATAAATAGGAGTGGCGATAGTGGTGATCCTTGTGGGACTCCACACTCGACTATTTTCTCGTCGGTAACACCTTCCTTATATCTTACCATGACCCTCCGCTGTGCCAAAAAGGACTCTACCCAGCGGCAGAGTGATAACGGCCAGCCCTGACCTCGCATTCGTGAGAGCAGTCGATTGTGTAGAACTGCATCGAAAGCTCCTTGAATGTCGAGCGTGACTATTGCTGTGACTTTGTTAGATCTCATTGCCGCTTCTGCGTCATGTATAACGCAAGATACCAAGTCGACTGCTGAGCGTCCTGGGAGTGCGCCGAACAGTTGTGAATGTACCACCTTATACTTTATTGCCAACCAAGACATCCGCTTTGCCACCAGTCGTTCCAGTCCCTTACCTAAGCTGGAGAGTAGAGATATCGGTCGCCATCCTTTGGGGCTAGTGAGGTCGCGTCCTGTCTTTGGGAGTAGCACAACTTCGGCCACCTTGAAGGGTGTTGGAAAATAGTCCAGGTCCAAACATGCCTGGAAGAGGTCTCTGACGTGCGTTCCAATCGTGCCCCAGCAAGCCTTCAAGAGTCGTACCGTTACTTTGTCGTGTCCTGGAGCCGTTTCTTTGCTTCCAATCGTTGCTGCTGTGACGTCTTCCATTGAGACAACGCCGTCCCATGGAATAGAGTCGGATTGTCCGTTTTCCCACGTACTGATATCGTTGCTCGAATTGAATCGCGCCAGAAGAGAGTCTCGAAGTGCGGTCGTCCGTTGGAGAGGGTCTGAAAGCCACTGGTTCGGTGCGACTTGGAGAGGAGGGGGCTCTTTCGCCGGTTTCGGTTTGGCCCATCGCATTAGTTTGAACACTTGTGATTCGGTCTCCGCTGCTTCAACTTGCTTGGTCCAGTATTCGCGTTTTGCCGCCTTTACCGCGGCTCGGAATGTCCTGCGCGTTAGTTCAACGTTGCCCGAGGAGTTTTTAGCAGTCTGGTAGTCAACGTGTCGATTCTTGCAGTTCTCGTTCCACCAAGGCGCTGTTTTTCCCCTGCCGACTGCGGGAGCTCGACCCACGACTGTGGCCGCGTCCTGGAGAGCCTGGATTAATTCCGACGTGTATGTTTCGATCTCGGTTGGGCTGCCGAGGGGTCCCGGCCGTATCCATTGCTTCACGCATCCAGCAAACTTGTCAAGATCACAATCCCTCACCCGTGTTAGTCTTGGGATCCCAGCTAGTTTCGATGTTCCGGGTGTGTCGACTGATCCCTCGATTGTCGAATGGTCCGATGTGCACTGGAAGCGAGATGAAACTGCTGCTTGTGCCGTCGTATTACTCCAGGTGATATCCAGCACATTCCCGTCTCGATGGGTGCTTTCCCCGATGGTACTTACTAGCTGCATATGGTGATTGCGGGCCCATTCCATGATGAGATCGCCATTTCCGTATTGACGTTCGGTAAGTGGTTGCCAGTGTTGAGAAACGGAGTTGAAATCGCCCCCCACTACCGAGGGGCCTGGGGGCTGCCAGTTTAATAGAGGGTCTAAGGTCCCACTATGGCCAGGAGCACGGTAGACGTTTACAAAAGTTAGTCCATTTACCTGCACGAAACAGTAGTCCGACGTCTTGCTGGATGACGATGGACTCATTTGAGTCGCTTGGAGTCCTTTTCTCACGAAGGTGATAGCGCGTGGGCGTAATCTCGGTGCCGTATTTCCGAAGGGTATGAAACTATCGAAACCTGTGTGGCTTTTCGTAATGAATTCTCCGTTTTTCCGCACGGTCCAAGGTTCTTGTATCATGACTACATGTACTTCTGCTTCCCACGCCTGTTGGAGTGCTATATCCATGTTTGATCCACCCTTTCCAACGTTCACTTGGTGAAATAGAAGGGTGTCTGGTTTCTCGTAGAAGTTATGAGGATTTGGTGTCCTACTCATTATCACGCATCTCTTCTTCCGGTATGCTTATGACCTCAGGAGTCATACCTTTTTCTGCTGATGTGTTGGTGGCCTCAGGGGCTTTACCTTTCTCTTCGGATCTCGTAATCGCCGCTTTAAAATCTCGGTGACCACGTTCTCGAATTATTCGTAATTCAGCCGGTGTGCGAGGCGTTACTTGACCATGCTGTCGGCTTGGTCGGGCCATACAGTCCAAGTTTGTGGCTTCGTGCGGTCCAGCACAATTGGCACACTTGGGGAGGTTGGCAGTGCACTCTATCTTCTCATGCGTCCCCGAGCATTTCTCGCATCGCTGTCCTTTGACGCATGTTCTTGTTGAATGATAACCCCAGCATCGCTGGCACTGTTCAATAGGGCGACGACGGGAGAATGGCATCGCCGGGCCGCTTTCGTCGAAGAGTCTGAATTTTAGGTTTGCTGGTACCTGTTTGAAGTGTATAATCCAGCTAGTGGAATACTGCCCTAGTTTGACATAATTAGGGCGCACCTGTATGGGCGTGACCCCACAGACTGCCTGGCATTCTGTTTTCACCATATCACTTGTGACCTCTAATCTTGCATCCATTGTTCGGATGTATAAGGGTACGTGTGGGACAATGACCGAGGTCCAGTCTGACGCAGGCTCTATTGTCATGTTTTCCTTTTGAAAAGAAGGGCCTACCCTCAGTATTGTATCTCTGAGTGCGTCTGACGCACATTCGATTGCTAGGCCTGACCTAACTTGTGTCATCGCTATGATTGCTGAGGGTGCGACCCCAGCTCTCTCGGTTACAATTTTCTTTATTGTGACAGGTGAAAGTTTCCGCCACAGGTGATCTTGTTCGATTCGAAGGAAGAGTCGTTTGTCCTCTTTCGGGGGGTCTTGCATGGCCGACTTTTTCTGTACAGCGGGCTTACGGATTGGCGTGGCAGCGGGTGGTGTTGGGAGTTTTGCCGCTTTCCTGGCTATTGTGACCCACGGAGACTTGGCCTCCGGCCTTTTGGGGAGAGCCAGATTGGGACCCTCCCCCGGGCTCGTCACCCTAGGGACAGCTGTTACCGTGCTTGATCTTGGGGGAGGATTCTTACAGGGTGCTACGGGTGCTTGAGCATTACCAGTCGCAAACGCAGTCACGATTGGTGCAATCTTTTCGATGAATGGCGCCAGTAGTAATGCATCTTCAGTTCCTGCCTTGGTTTTAGCCCAGGCGTCGATGTTTTGCAGAAATTCTTGAGCCAGGCCCATTCTCTGCTTTGTCTGGCGTTCAGCTTGTTCAATTACAGCGGCAATGACCTGAAGGCTTGGATGTAGATTGTCGCTTGGAGCGACAGGCGACGATGATGACGGCGCGCTGGAAGAACCCATTGCACCGGTCGGAGGGCTTGTATTCGGAGATACAAAGGGGGGGGCGGGGACTTGTTTTCACAGTTCGAGTGTTGATCTTTGTCGCTTTTGGATGATGATGATGATGATGATTGTATATGATAGTTGTGTTGTTGTTCACTATTAGCTAAGATGATGATGATGATTGTATATGATAGTTGTGTTGTTGTTCACTATTAGCTAAGATGATGATGATGATTCTATTTTTCGTCTAGGCTCTAGTCACGTGCCTATAGCACATGACCTAAATAGACCCATATGGATTATAGGACGCTAGAGCCGGGGCTCTAGTTTTTGTAACTTTCCCAGTCTTAAATACATGCTGTACAGCGTTATGTGAAACTGCGCACAAAGTAAACAGGTATGCATAATGCGATTTTTAGTTTTGAGACATCCCCAGGCTCATGACTGGTGATTAGGCAGTCTATAACCCCCGCTCCTACTTCTCCCAGAGCCCCCGATCAGAAAAGTAGCAAAAGGAAAAGAAAATCCTCTCAACGAGGGCAGATTTGCTCAAAAAACCGAGCATTTTCTAGCCATTTGGCCAAAATGACAGCTCCTTCGGCGTTCCGAGGAGTTTCGGGATGAGTGAGCGGATAGGCCCATCGGGGCGGCCACCGCGGCGGCGAAGAGTCCTACAAAATAGAAAGTGTCTTGGAGATTTTGGGGATCCACAGAGGCAGTGCGTGTTTGCGTCCTCGTGCTTGAAACGAACATGGTAGTTGGCGAAGTCTCCATGTCCAGTCCTGGCTGCAATTATTTGGCCTAGAGAGTTTCTACTCAGGAGAAGCTCCTTAGGGAAAACTGGGGCAGTATTCATTCCCAATCTGATACATGACTTTGGAGCATGGTTATTCCACCAATTCTCTGGCTTGTCACATCTGTGAAAAGTTCCACATATTTAGTGCTGCTATAGATAGTTTGGGCTGCTCGTCTTGGTAGGGCATGGCCGCGCCTCTTTTCGCTTCCGAATCTGCGAGCACATTTCCTTCGACTCCTGCATGGCTCGGCACCCAACGTACTTTAATTTCACCTTCGCTAATATGCGGAAGCCTAGTCCTAGTTTTCCATCTCTTGTCAGCTTCTAGGGCATCAATGAAAATTTTCTGAGATGAAGTAGTGGCAGCTTTGGTGGTAAGCTTTTTCGCTACTTCTAGTTTATCAGTGAATAGCCAGAGGTTTTTGGAAAAATGAGTGGTTCATAGGGCGCATGCTGCTTCAATGCCCTTTAGGGCCGCATATGCTTCCGCGTCGTAGATTTCCTTGCTCTTGCCTAGAGGGAAAGCTTTAGTCTGTAACAGACGCCCGAGCTGATAAATAGCATACCCTCCTCCAGCATTCCCATCAGAAGCTTTAGATCCGTCTGAATAAACTAGAATGTCAGATTGTGGGATAGTGAGCAAGAGTTCCCGAAATTGATTCGCCCTTGAGCTAACCGTACCTAGCGGACCACAAACTCGATTAAACGCTTCTTCATCTGGCTTTGGTATCTCCCACGGAGGTAAGAGTAGAGGGTTAAATTGTTCTGATGCTGGAATCTGCTTGTATGACCGGGCGAGCCGTGTTAACGCAGGGGTTGAAAGTAACTTTTGTCCTCGCCTGAAGAGGGGGTGCCGGGGATCTAGATTGCGGATTCGAACAGCAGCTCTCCTAGGTATATTATCTAGGGCAATCTCAACAGAAGGAATTCCAGCCTCCCTGAGGAGAGCGGACGAGGGGACAGTGCGATATGCTGGGAGTTTTGCTCTTTCAGCTGCACTATAAACTTTGTCTAGCTTTGCTAGGTGACGGCTAACTCTATTGGAAACTATTTTGTTTCCTTTCTTTCGGGAGACTCTGTTACGGGATAGACCCGTGAGGTTGGTTTTGACTGTGCCAAAACCATATTATTTCCGCGAGGTTTAATATCCACGAGGCTGGTATTTCTGTGGCTGAGATTCACGAGGCTGACACTAATGAGGCTACTTCTGTGGCAAGTACTTTGTGGCTGGTATTCGGTGGCTGGTACTACATCTACAACTTTCAAAGCTGGTCAGAAAGATTGTGTCATTTCATGTCACAATAGTGGAGGATGAATGTGTATATAAAGATAGGAGGATATGGCTGTAAATTCTCTCGGTAGATTTTAATAATTAACTGATTTTATATTTGGACTTGCTCCGGTGTTCACCACCATCAATTGATCCCGCGACAGACTCCAGGCCACCATGTCTCGGCTCCAAAGTTCGGGATGGGTAGAACACAAGCTGTAACTGCCTGTCTTGACAAATGTGGTGGCACGCCCCGGACCGTATTTCCTAAACAGCGGAGAGGGTTTGCGACCTTTAGGGCTTTTGCTGCTTGTATCTGTATGTGATACTTAAAGGTTAGTTTTTTATCAAAATTTATACCTAGCCATTTGAGGTATGGGCGCTTCGTATTCTCAGAAATTGAAAAACTGTTAGTGAGGACTTCCGGGCTGCGTCCCTTATCTCGGTGTTTTCTAGAAAAGTGCAGAAGTTCGGACTTTGATTGGTCGAACTTAAGCCCTTCTTCCTCACCCCAAGAGAGAGCTTGGTTCACGGCGGAACTAATCCTTAGAGAATTCACTTCCAGGGATGGGGAAGTTTCCACTATTGCTACGTCATCGGCGTAGACAAAAGCATTTTTGAGACCCTCCAATTTGTAGAGAGGGGAGGTGTAGAGCATGAAAAGTATTGGAGATATTGGGGATCCTTGTGGAAGTCCACAATTTATAGCCCTTGGCGCACCCACTTCTCCATCTAGGCGAATGCAGACCGTGCGTTCGGTAGCAAAGGATCCGATCCAGTTGCATAGATTGGGTGCCCAGCCTTGTTCTCGAAGACGTTTCACGAGCCTGCCTGGGAGGACAGTGTCGAAAGCACCTTCAATGTCGAGCGTTGCAACTGAGGCTGTTAGCCCTTTAGCAAGAGCAGTTTCGACGTCGTGGGTTAGACAAGTGGTTAGATCTACTGAAGATCTAAGAGACAGCGCGCTAAACTGTTGAGTTGCTAGGACCTTAAAATTAACAGCTATCCATGACATGCGCCTTGCGACGACCCTTTTAAGTCCTTTTCCTAGCACTAAAAGGAGTGCAATGGGTCAGTACGATCGTGGGCTAGACATATCCGCTTTATTTGGCTTACCGATAATTGCTAAAATCGCAGTACGAAAGCACTGGGGATGATGTCCAATATCAATACATGCCTGGAAAAGATTAAGGACTGTATCAGATATTTGAGGCCAGGCGAGGCGAAGGACAGCCGTCGGAATTTGATCTTTGCCCGGGGTTTTATTCCCAGCTCCAAGTATTGCCCCTGAGACTTCCTCTGGGGTGAGAACTGGAAAGGGAAGCGACTTAAAGGGCACGGTAGGAGTTAGAAGAGGGATATCTTCCACATCTGACTGGTTCTGTAACAGATTTTGCAGTATAACTTCTCTTTTATTTTCAAGATTGTCGGCTGGTGTGGGCTTTGGTAGAAGTGGGTTTGAGAGCGGCGGAGTACAGAAGACTCTTTTTGACTTGTGCCACTTGGTGATTTCAAAAACTTCTTTCGCGTAGCTAGCATCCTCAAGTTTTTTCTGGAAAGAGGAGGTTTTTGCCTTCCTTACGACTCTCCGGTACTCATTTTTGGCGTCCCTAGAAGGTATCGAGTGACGAGTTAATTCGCGATATCTCCGCTTGGCTTCTCTACAGCTTTGATTCCACCAGGGTTGTCCTTTGTTAGTTGAGAGCGATTTCTTTGCGGAGCCAGTAAATGCGCTATAGAGAATCCGAATCAGTTCTGATGCCGAGTGGTCAAGTCCAGCTTTGGCGTCCACGAGGGGACTCAGCTCTTCAAGTTTCGTGCTTAGTAGAGCTAAAAAGGTCTTTTCGTCAATAGTTGAAAAACGTAGCCTGAGGGAATGGGGGATGCGATTCATCTCAGGAAGTGAAATTAATACTGGAAGGTGGTCGGAGGTCACGTCGAGGTCTGTTTCTATTGAGGCATTTATTCCTCTGGTCAGTAAAGAATCCGTTGCGGAACACAAGTCTAGCACATTTCCGCGATTGTAAGTGGGTATGTCTATTTGTGATACGAGATCCAGCCCTACCCGGTCTAGCCAGTGAATGAAGTTTTCCGTCTCAGGTGATGGAGCTCCAGGAAATGATAGATGCCAAAGGGAATAATGCAGGTTAAAGTCTCCTGCAATTATTGTTTGCGAGAAAATTTCAGGTGTGGGCACGGAAAGAAGAGACGAAAGTCCAGCTCCCGGATTGATAGCTCCAGGGGGGGCCTTATAAATGTTGATAACTAAGGTTTTGGGAAGAGAAGGGGCCTGAAACACCGAAAGAAAGAGCACATCCCCATTTTCTTCTTGTTGGTATGCACCCGGACGTATCTGAGTGAACGTTAGGCCAGAGTCCTTTCGTGAGTATGTCAAAACTCGAGGACGGATGGACCGGTTGTCCGCTGGAGTGAAGCACTCGAAGGAAGGATGCTTGCGGGTTATCCTGCGATTTAAATCTCTTGAGAC
Source organism: Podosphaera xanthii (assembly GCA_028751805.1). Taxonomy (NCBI): domain Eukaryota; kingdom Fungi; phylum Ascomycota; class Leotiomycetes; order Helotiales; family Erysiphaceae; genus Podosphaera; species Podosphaera xanthii. The sequence continues at coordinate 3,432,580 of JAPWIX010000001.1, read as the reverse complement.
GTACGGCTCTTGCACAAGCAAGAGATCTGCACGAGTTTGAAATGCAATTTGAAGAGCGAGCTCGTGCGCCATCGAGCTCCTACCTACATTAATTGAGAGGATTTTAAGTGCTGATTTTTTCTCACTCATAGTTGCATTCTTGAGGGGCTGTTGTCGCGAAGCTCGCGGGTCTCATTTTCGAGCAGGGCATAGCGGCCGCGCGTAAGGGAAGGTGAGGATTGTTCGGAGAAGAGATCCTTTGAGACGGTGGGGACAGAAGGGACTTTACTTGTAGCAGTTTGTGTTGCGGTACCAATTTTTGTACCTAGAGCTCCACAGTGTGCTGTTTTCAGACGTAATCTAGCAGCCGCTGCCGTCTTACGTATCTCAGCAATCTGTGATTTTGTGGGTAGGGACTGATCCTTTCAGGGTCGGATGAGACATTGTAAGGAATCAGCCGTATGGGGGCCATAACAGTTCACACACTTTGGCGGGCATTGATGTACTCTGGCTGGATCGCATGAGGTGTGCTGGCTCTCTAGGTGCTCAACTGATCCACAGATTCTGCACCGAGGAGCTCTGCAACAGACTCTCTCATTGTGCCAACCGAAGCACTTACCGCACTGTGGTAGTTTAATCCTTTTAGGGAGAAGTTTTGCTTGTATTCTGATGCCAAAGAGTGAAAGATTCCTTGACAAAGGAGAAGAGTCCTCGGGGTAGAGAACTATCCAGTCTTTGTGGGCGGCAAACTCAGCTTTAGAGGCATTTCGCGGCTCGAGAACATTGATTGGCGCCACATTGGTAAGATCAAGGAGGGCTTCGGAAATAGCTGGAGCAGTTATCTCGACTAACTCAATTTCTGAATCATTGTAACCTGCGTATGAGCGAGGTACGCCGGATAGAAGGTATGCCTTGTGATTGGTTTGCTTTTCAACCTTACATTTGCCGCTCGTGGATAGGAACTCTTCGATTTCGCTCAATCGCGCTGAAAGTGTTTCTTGAGCAACAGTGGAAATAGGGCAGATAGCGAATCCGGTCTTAGTAGATTAAATTTCAAGGACTAGCTTCTCCTTGAGAAAAGAGTTGAGTTTGAGCATTACTGCATAGGGAGACATTCGGAGAGAGGGATGGTCAGGGGAGACTCGAACTAGTAATCGGTCGTCCACTCGAGCAGGTTTTTGTTGAGGTTGAGTCCGGGCAGGTTGCTTTGGGGGCTGCCCGAACTGTGGTCTTTTAGGGGCTGTTGTTACGGCCGAGGCGTACGAGCGGGGCTTGTGGTGTTGTATAGCCGATGTCCCAGTGGTTGGTGTTGTTTTTGCGGTGGTGATTGAGGCCGTCTTTAATTCGATTGCAGTGGACGAGTATGGTAAAGGGGGCCTCGGAGAGCCTCTTATATGGCATTCGAAGTGCCGGCGCGCCACTATATTTAGGTCGGCGACAAAGTTACGGAAAGGTTTTTGTAGATGATGAGGTAGGCCATCCTCACAGTATGCATCATCCAAAATGCATGCAATATTTTGGAGAAGAAGCGTAGCTTCTTCATTCCTAGTGGTAGCTGCGGAGGTAGTTGAGAGAAGGATCTCAGTCAATGACTTCACCCTGCCCGTCCGAGCAGAGTAAGGTAAAGGGGGGGGCGGTAGTAAAGGGGGAGGAGGGGGAAGGGTGGTCATGATGGTGTAAGCTGGATTGGTAGCATTTTGAGGCCAGATGGGTGTATTATGACTTTATTGATGATGTTGACTATTAGCTAAGAGGGGTTCTACTATATTACAGACTGAGCTAACCGGCACGTGTCACTTTAAGACTCGTAGTCGTGCGCAGGCACGACGCTAAACAAGGAAAAAAAAAAAACCTTGACTTGGTTGATTATAACTGTTGGTACAACAGGGGTCACTTAGTTCAAGGCCTTAAAATCATTAAACAAGTAATGTGATTCTATTTACCTCGCTATCTCGCCATGGCATCGATACCTTAATTACAACAGAACCTAGCGTCCTTACTAAGGCATGTAATATGATTAACTAATGCTTATATGATAACAAAACTAAACACGTGTAACCCAGCGCCACACGCCTATGAACCGACAATTACTCACAATCAGCTCAACTCATCTAAGGTGTCGAGATGCAAGCCTTGCAAGTCTTGTTTTTATATTTACGCTGTAGCAAGTGTCAGAAGTAAGTAAATGATTATCCGTAGCTGGATTGGAAGCAATCTCACCTCCACAAACCGCGATTGACTCAAATCAAGACCTTCTAAGTTACTTGATTTGATTGTCGCCGAGTCTGTATAAGCCAAGACCTAGTAGTCTGTTGTCGCTCTTGATCTTCATTTCTCCCCTTTATAGCCACTTCATAACCATCCAGTTGCTTCAAAAAGGTGTTGTTACAGTCGTCAAGTTGCCCCACATTTGGCCTAAGCACCTTGGATCAGCAGCCTTGCCAAGAAACCACACTGGAAGCTTATCACTGCCATCAACATTACAGCAGAAGTTTACTGTTGTCCGAGCCTTCTCTTTCTTTGTACCTGAGGCCTGCTGTGTAGGAAGGCCTCTATTAGGTACCATCTTCCATTAGATGCCAGTCTCATCACAGTTATAGAAATCTTGAGGAGGATATTGCCTTGCCAGTTCTTGTACCTGTACAAGCTGCTCTGCGATAGTAGCTTTGGCAATACTTCCATCCTCATTAAGCCAAATCCATGATTTGATGTTATACCTCCTGTTAAATACAGTAAGCCAGCCATTGCTAGATTGAGGCACCTTCGTGCATTGATAACATGCAAGACGTTGCCAAAAGTGAGCTGCCTACCGGATTAACAGCTAACCAGAGATTGGAATGTACCGCTTTCGCTCTTGATGCCATTGGAATAACGCTTTGTCTAGCTCCGGCCACTTGAGAGGCTCCTCACGCTAATGTGTAGGGCGGAAAGACGGGTCTAATTCATCTAGGTGGCTGTATCTAGCACTGAGGCTCTCAGATATCGTGGGCTAGATAATTTTATGGTGGAATTCGTCCTCAAACCACAATCTGAGCTGATGTTGACGAAGTTAAGGGTGTCGTTGAACATATCTACGAAGGGCACGCCTTTGTGAGACTGAAATTCCATGCTATTTTGGCATTTCTATATGCCTGTATAACACGATAAACCTTCTCAGAAGAGAAAAATCGAAAGGTTGGAGGTTGCCTGCAAAATTAATAAGACGGAGCTGATTTGATAGCGTTACAGAGGATATAGGGTTACGGAGGATAGCGTTATAAAGGCATTACTGTACTGCGGTTAAATTTCTAGTGAAGTTATGTGTGGCTAGTAGGTCTAGGCCGATGAGGATGAAAGTTAAAATCGCGGGAATGATTTCGCTAAAAGTGGGGAGCCAGGTCTCGCTATTGAACTAAATAATTACAGTAAACTCTCGTTATAAGAATGTGTGGCAAGACTTAAACAAGGGTTCTCATTGGCCAATCCAATTACATTCTCAAATGAGGAGCCTTAATTAAGAAAGTCTTGTCCCACATTCTTATAACGAGAGTACAGTAGAGCCCCTCTTGGCTAATAGTGGGTCCCGGTATACTCTGATACTACGGTATTAATCGTGTATAGGCGCTAAAATTCGACTTTTACAGGGTATATAGGCTTTTACTAACTTGAATTAGCATGACGATAAGTAGATCTCCCCACCTAAACTTTAAATTTGTATGGCAAAAATTTCACAACGAAATATTCGTTGGTTTTGCTTTTTTGGTCCATTATAGCCCTCTATTCACTTTTTAATTCATTAATACATTTCATAAATAAATTATACTTCTATCTAGCTAATAATTTACATATCCGCCTTCAGCTTCGTAAACGGCTCTGATTCTTCGGGGCATCGAATCTATCAGTTTCTCCAAGTCATCCCCATTAAACCCCAGATCCCACGCCTCGTTCACTATTTGACGAAGATGCCCTTGACTCCGCTGCCCCCTTGATCCAACGCTGGATAAAGACGCTCCATGTACGCTTTCATATAACTCCACAAAGTTTCTATCGGATTTAAATCAGGAGAATATGGCGGCCACTCCATTAGAGAAATATTCCTCCTTTCAAACTCACGCATAGTTTGCCTCGACTTGTGAGGAAGGGCGTTGTCCTGCATCACATCTAGTCCTGGTTCCCGAAAGACCGCACTCTCTATGAGAGGCACTATCCTCTCGCAGTAACTGGCCGCAGTGATATGGCCCCACTCCTTCTCCCAAATCAGGCAAGGCCCCTTCTGTCGTCCAAAGAAAGATCCCCAGAACATCCACCCAACTCTCCTCCGCGTCTTGGCTAGGACACAGGTATCTTCGTACTCTTCCCCAATCTTTGACTTAAACTTAGCTCAAGGGAACTCTAAATCTTAGGAGCCTTTAAGGGACTACTGACCTTTCTTGTGACCCAACGATCACTTTGCCGACCATTCATAGCCCAAGTCTCGTCGGACCAGAGGACTCTCATCCAATGTTCCTTCCGCCAGTGGAGATGTATTCTGGCAAACTCATATCTCTTCAGTTTGTTGACTGAAGAGATAGGAGGTTTTAATCGTGCAATCCTGCGTGCATATCCCCTCTTTGCCAGTTCACGTCGGATCACATTCTCGCTCACACCAAAGTGCCGAAAAATAAAATGTGCAAGTTGGAAAAATGACATCCGACGATTTTCCGATGATAAACAGACGAAAAATTCTATTTCATCGACCTGGGAACTACTTAGAATAGGTGGCCTACCACTGGAGTACTGAGGCTCGGTATTTTCAACGCTCATGGTGTATTGTACCTGTCGCCATGTAATCCCAAGGCGTTGAGAGATTTTGACGTAACTGTGTCCCTCACTGGCCAAGGTTCTAACCTGCACATGTTACTCTCTTAACCTTATCAATTTGTAGATTTCAGACTTACTTGAATACGTTGAGTTTGTGTTAGGCGTTTTGCATAAGTAGGAGATGCTGATGATGGAGAAGGTTGTTGAGGTGAATCCATCTTTGCGGCAATCTAGTACAGTAAATTAAAATCTTCTAAAGTAGTTGACTTAAGGTTCAGATGCACTCACATAAAGTAAAAATTAGATAGATGAATGAAATAAAAGTATGCCGTTGAGCAAAATAATAGTAAATAGCTGACAATGATTTAAACGAAACGACCTCAGGTGTGCGCGAGTGAAGAAAGGTGCAGGCATGAAGGTGGGCGTTGGACTTGATATACAGATGCATATCTCTTATGCCTTAGGCCATAAGATTTTAAAATTTGAAGCTAACAGGGATACTGTGGATCTATCGTGAGGTAACCTGGAATATCACCACTTTATCTCCACTTTATCCCCGCTTTAACCCCTGTACCCTATAAGAAGCGGATCAACGAACAATACCCTATCATGAGAGTAAATGCTGAAAAGATTCATGATAACTTGGAATTTAATATTTGCAACACTTACCCTTACTGGTCATTTTGTATGCAGGGGTAAGTATTGCAAATATAAACGGTGAAATTTCTTTGAATCTCTTCATTAATTATACCGGGACCCACTATGGGTTTGGACAGGCTCTACTATAGTAACATTGCTCGTTCTCGTGGCTTAGGAAAGCTGTGATCACTATTAAAAAATAGATATATCTATGATTAATTTACTTTTCGCTCTGTGGATGCCGCAATAGAGTAACTTGCTCTGAATGACGATGGAGAGGGTGGTAAGAAAAGAAAAATCTCCGGACGTTGATCCATGGGATCTCCTTTCACTCGGTCATTAGCATACCGGTACACTCTCTACTCTAAGCACGATCAAGGACTGGTTGCCTCGAAATTTTTGATGACTTGAACATTAGCAGTAATTCAGATAGTGAAGCACATCAAATTCTAAGTTGATCCACTCATTTCGGTCGGCGTTCCTGTCGTACAGTTCTCTGCTCAATAATTTGCTTCGAGGTATAAAGCTTATTATTTCTCGGAATTTTTCTTGAATGAGTGGTTTTTTATCTAGACGTAGATTCTTCCCCTATCTCTTTGGTATTGGCAAGCAACTCACAAATCCCGCGAGATACCGAATGCTGATCCGCGTTCGATTTACTACGTGTACTCGGGTAGTACTTGAGAAGCAAATTTAGCGAACTTCTGTCAGTGGTCCATCTCCTTTCGTTTATGCTGTGTGAATAAAAATTTCGCACTCATGTGTACCGTGTTGCAACCCTAAAGACTATTAACAGCAGGCGTTCATTCTATAAATTGAGCCAGTAATTAGAAGGGCAACGACATACAAAATTAACGCTGATTAGTAACAATCTTTAGGGTTGAGACACTGTGTACGAATTTCTCGTACTCATCCTGGTTACAGATGGTTACCGGTTTGTAGATTTTGACATTGTCCGGACATTACCCAATCCTTTGGAGACGGAACTATATATTCTAGATGTACATGTAGTAATTTTCTACAGCATCAAATACACGTGACTATCAATAGCACGTGTTTAAGAACAGTTGACTTCATTATCCATTATTTGGACGTTTCTGGATGGCAATTCTGACCCCTGGGGGAGCAGAACTGTACCAGTATCCACCAACGCTCTCGTTTCTAATTTCATGGTTCATTTAAACGCCAAATCAAAAACAACAATATTAATCCTGCGCGACTCGTACTCTTCATTCGTTTTCTTCTAGCTCCTATCGCGGTTCTATCCCTGAATACAACAATTATTCAATCTGGCTGTCACCCGTCTCCCGACATCTCCCAAGCCGCCGAACAATTGATAGTTACCATGTCGTAAGCCTACTCCCTACATGTCCCGCGTCTCCAGCGGACGTGCAACCCAGAAGTCAAGCCTCCCAATATCATCGGCCTTGCTAACTAAATGCCGATTTTTAGTCTCGGTTCGACATTTCGCAACTTTTGGCATGCCATGACGAGTTATGATCGCCGTAGGCATCCCACGAAAAGACTTCTGAACACAGTTTGACGTAGTTGATAGATTCCTCTTACGATTCTCCCTATCGGTCAGGGCAACACCTTCCATTAGCCCAGAGCAGACATGAAGTTCTCACCTCTGTAGCTACAAGTGCCATTGATTCACGCCCCGATGTAAGCACCTCTTACTTTGACGAAAGACATTCTACTTCTGGCTTTAATCCTTACAATGGCTCCCCCTTACGATCACAGAGTCCTGCGCCAAACTCTCCGTATTCGCCAGGTATGAGGTCGAACAATGCGCGGACAAATTTGAACGATCATGCTGGTAGTATGAGTCCTGGAGAAATCCCATTACAACCTTTTCAAGATGGACTTCCTCCCCCACCGCCAGTCTCTCATTCGTGGAAGCGGATTGACAACTGGGCGGAAGAAAATTATCCAGAACTATGGGACCAGCTTTGCGAAGGCTGTACCACAAATGACTTGAATGAATTAGAGCATCAACTCGATTGTTCACTCCCAATGGAAGTCCGCGAATCGCTTCAAGTGCATGATGGTCAAGAACGTGGTGGCATGCCAACTGGAATAATATTTGGCTCTATGTTATTAGATTGCGAAGAGATTGTACAAGAATGGGAGAACTGGAAAAAAGTCAATCAGGAGTACCTTTCAGAGCCTGTAAATTACAAGCCTGCCATGCCTGTAAAAGCTCTTGGCGGTAGTTCCTCTTCTTCTTCAAGAAATCCAGTAAAATCAACGCAAAACCCTCTATGGCGACAAGATCTACTTGCTCGACAAGATTCACAGCCTCCTAATGCAATCCAGAGGGTTTATGCTCATCCGGCCTGGATTCCATTGGTCCGCGACTGGGGTGGAAATAATTTAGCTATTGATCTCGCTCCTGGCCCAACTGGCAAGTGGGGCCAAGTTATACTCTTCGGACGTGACTATGACTGTAAATACGTTGTTGCACGCTCTTGGTCTGCTTTTTTGGCGACAGTTGCCGATGATCTAAATAGTAGTAGGTGGTACGTTGATGAAGAAACTAATGAGCTCAAATTGAGGGAATTCAAATCAACCAATGTCGAACCTGGGTATCTCGATATTTTGAGGTGGAGGATGGATCAGAAATATGGCCGCCGCAGTGAAAGACCTCGACCAACAATCATAACACAATCTGGTCGAACTGGCAGCTCACCCGTCACCTCACCCTACACTAGTCCCACAACTTTAAACGGAGATCCCCGTGGAAGTCCAAGGCAACGCATTAATGAGATTTCCTCAGCCGACAGCCCAAAACGTTCAAATTTTACCAGAAATCCTCCCACACGAGCTTCGGAAAGAAATCTAGATATAGGGAAATTTTCTCAAAACGGCTCTAAACCTGAAAAGCTCGTTGAGGTTGAAACTCCCCCAATAATAAAAGACGATAACTCAAGCAAAATGTTGGACTCTCTCTTAAAGCCTGTAACGCATGAAACACAGATAGACAGCCTAAAGAAACCTGATGTGAAAATAAGCCACATTAAAGTACTTGGGACAAGGCCTCGAGATAACGCGATGAAAACTATCCAGATTTGATACCATCTCACTCTCTTTTATGGTTTCTACGACCAGTCGGACGTGGCGTTTAAGGCGCTATGATTCCAGGAGTTACCTTAATGCCATAATGAACCTGGCATGAGTGACGCATCTTGTCATCTTACGCCTAATAAAGCCCGATAATAATTTGGAGTTCAGGATGTTTAACTTTGTCTAGGAACTATATCAAGCAGCCAGAGCTACATAACTCTTAACCTGCTCTTTACGGCTACCACTTCGGGTATTTATCTGGGCAGCGCTGTAAAATAAAAGGCTACGGCCTATGAAAAAAATTCAGGTTGATTCAGCCGGTCGACCTTGACGCGTCTTTAAAAGTGCGAGATAGATGCGATGTAAATGTATCAACACTACTAATGATGAAGAAATATGATATGATATTAACTTGCTACTGTTAGTCTACCGTTTTCGGCCCGCTCTTACGAAAGCTTCTCGTGAACTAGCGATTTCTAATAATTACATGTAAGCCTCTATTTTTGACGCTCGATCATCTGTCTCTTCTTTGGCGTCACATCCTCGCCGTCAATGACTAGGTTCGGAAATGTATTATTTTCATACTTGGCTACAACCCCCATCAGAAATTGTCAATTGACAGTATTCTACCTAGTTTTTCATGTTATGGTAGAATCTCTAACCCAAAGGGTCATGATTTACGTGTCCAGATCTGTTTACGAGTTTTCTGTTTTATGAGAGATGTCACATAATCCCTGGACGCTTTTTGACTGATTTACTTCGAGCAGGGGCTGCTTGGCGAATATTTTAGTAAGCAAATTTGTAGTGACAATGAATCAAAATTCGATTTGAAAACTGACGGAGAATTACGACTAAGGTTCTCCTAGATTGTATACGCAATACTTGGCATCACTCAATATCTTTCGTGCAGGGTCAAGTTTTACCAATGTAATAATGGGTTAAACTTGAATAGATCTTATTAATAATTACTTTAGGACCCATGTTGCGTATAGAAAGGCTTATTCATATGAATCAAATCTTCTTCCTCATGCTTATCATTCTTGATCTCCCCTGCCATGTCAATCAGAACTGTGCCACCGAAAAAGACTTGATCGAGAAGAAACCCGATGAGAAGAGTCTGAGCGACAAATATTGAGGTACCTAGGCTAATTATTCGGAAACCGTGTGTGGATAAGAAAACCTGTATCTCATTGCCCTCAGATCACTTCATCAGGAGCAATTTCTGAGGTGTGCGGGTGTGGAATTAAGTCACGTCAGCAACTCCACTCAAGCCATTGATGACAAGCCTCGTGTAGCGTCGCGAGATTGCGTTCGGGATATGGGTGGCCGTGATGTCAGCGGATAGGCAGGTACATGTACGTGTGCATGTCCATCTTCTGAGTGGTACGGATATACAGTCCAACCTCATGTATAGCGATAGTGGGTCTGGTTTAAATGTTGAAAATATTCATTGAAATTCAACAATTTATATTTTCAATACTTACCCTTGCCCGATATTTTGGTTGCAAGGGTAAGTATTGCAAATGTAAATTGTTTAATTTCGATAAATATTTTCAACATTTATACTGGACCCACTATCGCTATAGGTGAGTTTGGACTGTAACTTGTCAGTGATTGTAAATAAGGAGGTACGTCATTGCTCGGCATTTGCTTGCAGCGATGGACAAATTAAATCTCACACGCTCACACTTTTCACCCTGGCTACCCAGCTCATGTACATGTCGGTACTGCGGGAGTACTACAGGGCGCCGGCCGCTACACGTCTCGGCTGAGATATCTCGGGTTTATCTGCCTGTCTGCATAGCGTAAGACAGGGATCAAACTTGATCGATAGATTGAATTCGTCGCTATCAGGCACACGACCTCGACCCAAGAGACATCACATGGGTCGCTGAGCCCTCGAGGCTCAAGATAACAGGTACAAGTACCGACAATCTCTCATTATGACCCGCCCGTGTGTGCTGAAAAAAAAAAAAAAGAATCCTCTCCAACAAAACCCCCCCAAAAATCGTTCCAGATTCGACGCCCTGCATTTTCCCCGTCGTCTCCACTACGCACAGACATGCACTCGATGGAGTTCCCAATTGAACGCTGAGGGGCGCCGAATACCGTCGTCACGACCGACGCTGCATTGCTCGTCTCCCACCGATGCGCAACCAGTTGTGAAAGGGCCCTGCGTATTCTGATCCCTGAATACTCGACTACTGGTCTGCTGCCTAAGCTACATCATGTGTTGTGCTTGCGTGCATTGATTGCTAACTTTTTTTTTTTTTTTTTTTAAATCATATTTGCGTATGCAGCCTGAGGCTATGACGCGAATGATTACGGAAGATATGTATGTGACGCAGAATAACTCTGTTTGACGTTTGGAACACTCATACTCAGATTTCATTTGCAGATACCACTACGAGAATAACGCCTTACGACATGTACCCTCTTCCGTGAATACCCACCACAGGGAAAAGCGAGAAAAACCTGTGGCTATCTGAGCATGCTTTCGTCATTCTACGAATACAGTATCACCGCGAGAGAAGTGGTGTGAGGGTCTTGCTGGATTCGAACCAGCTTTCTCCTGTCTCAAGTGGGGCATGTGTCCAAGCTACCCAGACTCTACTTGGAAGAACGGCCCGGATAGTGTACCACTGCACCATCCGACCCGATTGCTAACTTATACCGATGCTTTTTCATCACACAACTTCATAATTTCAGGGTGCGAAATTGCGTGCTACCGAATTGCCGATTCAGTAAGCGAATCCTCTCTTACACCGGCACTAGCATAAGTTTTGTACCTCCTATACAAATTTGTTTGGGATGAGGTATCAATTTATGGCGTGTGCCGGCGTACCTCAATGTAAATATGAGACTAGTGCTCAGGGATATGAGGGGGTGATCGAAGTTGGGGGAACAAAATAAATAAATTACGGGTATCGAAATCCATTGTCATCGCTTTGAGGCTGAATCAAATTTGAAATAAACATTCAACTTTTACTTCCAGGGATCATGAGTAATCTGGTGGTAAAAATAAAATTAAATAAATGAATCATTCTATTAGCCTATTTCAGCGCCTCAAGACCCGCGTAGGTCTCTTCCGACGATACGTATTCATTGTTACAGAACGACTCATTTGGACGCTGGGGACACTCATACTCAGATTTCGTTTGCAGATACCACTACGAGAATAACGCCTTACGACATGGATCCTCATCCGTGAATACCCACCACAGGGAAAAGCGAGAAAAACCCATGGTTATCTGAGCATGCTTTCGTCATCCTGCGAATACAATATCACCGCGAGAGAAGTGGTGTGCGGGTGTTGCTGGTATTGCTGGGTTCGAACCAGCTTTCTCCTGTCCCAAGTGGGGTATGTGTCCAAGCTACCCAGACTCTACTTGGGAGAACGGCCCGGATGGTGTACCACTGCACCATCCGACCCTAATCTGGTGGTAGAAGAATGGTGTATAGTCGCGCCTCGCGTGTGCGATGATGGGTTCCAGTATAACCATTTGATTTGATTTAACCCGTCTTTTAGGTGCCTTGGTGGCCCACGCAGCTGTTTATCAAACTGGTTTATATACACTATGCAAAATGAAGTTCGCTTGTTCAGCCTACTTTTTACTCAGAAGCTGGTAGCTTCAGAACCACTCGATAGAATAAGTCAAAAACCTACATAGATGTAATTAAGTGCCTAATGAAGCATATTCTAGATTTTTGAATCACGACTTAATCTATACAGAAAATGGTGGCTGGGAGAAACTGACTAAGCAAGGCGAACTTCATTTTGCAGGCTATTTTAGTATCTAGTATTACCGCCCTTTGAAGCCACGGCGGCTTCAATTCGTCTCGGCATAGATTCAATTAGATTCTGACAGCTGCTTAAAGGTATTTTTGACCATTCATTTTTGATACGCTCCGATAATTCCCCTTCTCCCTAGGATATTCGTCGTACCTACCCAATCTTCTCTTCAACTCACCCCAGAGATGCTCTAATGGATTCAGATCCGGAGATTGGGCGGGTCAATCCAAGCAGGTGATCTTCTTCGATCTTTAGAGGGCCTTTGTAGCTCGCGCAGTGTGTTTGGGATCGTTATCTTGTTGAAAGATTAGTTGGTCGACAGGAGGCATATCTCCCAAGAGGCACGTTGCCTCCATACTATAGATCAAATTTTGGTCTAAAATATTGATGTACTGTTGTGTGTTCATCCTTCCCATTACCTGAACCATGTGGCACCTGGCCCTGACCAGGTCATACAAGCCCAAATCATCACGTTCTCCCCTCCAAATTTGACTGTCTGGATTGTATTACTATCGTTGGGCAGTTGTTTATCTTTCTGCCAGGTAAAATTGATTCCGTCGCTGCAAATTCGATTGATCTTTGTTTCGTGAGACCAAACCACTTTCTTCCAGTCTTCTATCGTCCACTCCTTGTTTCTTAGGGCGAAATCCAGACGAGCTCTCCTGTGCCGAGCCGCCAAGGCTGGTTTTTTGGGCTTCTTTTTGGCCTTCAAGCCCTACTCTTGAGGGACATTTCTGACGGTTTGCGGGCTGACACTAATACCTATAGACGCCTATAGACTTGCTGCCGCTTATTTTGGTGTCTTAACAATCCCGTTAGCTATATTGTTGACAATTCTTCGCTTGTCCTGAGGGGTCAGCTTGCTTACACCCCCCCTTTTTTCTGGCACTACTTTCTTCAGGAAGGGTTTTCAGAAGCTTAGAAACCGTAGATTTGGAGCACTTAAGCTTACTCGTGATAGAACTGAATGACTTTCCCTCTTTGAGGCGCTGGATGATTTGTTGTACACTCAATTATAACCAAAATTTAGCTCAATACGTTGCGATTGACCATGTTAAGCACTTACGAATAATTATCTGAGTTTAGTTCGATGATATGTGACCGTCGTGGATGCAAAGGGTGGTAATACTAGATACTATCATAGCCTGCAAAATGAAGTTCGCCTCGCTTAGTCAGTTTCTCCCAGCCACCATTCTCTGTATAGATTAAGTTGTGATTCAAAAATCTAGAATATGCTTCATTAGACACTTAATTACATCTACGTAGGTTTTTGAATTATTCTATCGGGTGGGTCTGAAGCTACGAGCTTTTGAGTAAAAAGTAGGCTGAACAAGCGAACTTCATTCTGCATAGTGTACATAGGAGGAAACCTTTCGGTCGAAACCCCCTAACTTATCCAGTATCTCTCCGGTTTTCCCTGATTTTCTTGCAGGAAGGGCGCTCACACAGTTTCGCAGAGCGTGGATTTTCCACACGTCAAACGCCCTCTCCTGTGCCTCTGCAGCACCTGCCTCTTTGCTTCCCCGGCCAACCGAAACTGCTCTAACCATACCTGTTCTAGGATCCATGGCGTTGTGCTTCTGAGATCGTCAGGGCTGTTCATCATGGCGCCGAAAGAGCCGCTCTTGGCTTGCCTCCACCCCTCTGTTTTTTCTTTGGCCCGTCGTGGGCAGGCGATTACTACGTGCTTGGCGTGTTCCGACGGATATCTACACTGGCAGCTTGGATTGTCGACCCCAGTGACTTTTTTTCCATACAGATAAGACGCGAACCCAATGTGCTCGCTTCTTATCTGTATGGCAATGCTGCCTTGGGACCTTTTTAGGCGTCGGTATAACTGGGATGGTGTACCTATCAACCGGAGAGATTTCAGTCAAGATTTTTGAGAAGTGATTGTCCTCTTATTTCTGGTATCTCTACACTCTTCATGTAGACACTAAAAATTATAAATTCTTTTTCTCCCTCCTCTTACTTAGTCCGGAACGAATCTGCTCTCAGTCCTTCGGTGAAGCCAACTACATCTTGTGAGCTGATGACATCAAGCTTCTAACATCGGTATTCCCGAAGCTGACTTGAGTTTCGGTTACTCCGAACTCTTTTCCTTGTTATTCGGCAACCCCGATATCTTGGACACGCGGATGCAGCTTAACCGATACCTAGGAAAGGAACTAAATATAGTACAGTGTCTCAGCTCTAAAGATTGTTAGTGGCAGAGGTTAGTTCTGTGTGTGTATACCTTGCAGTCACTTATCTGATCATACAAAACTTATATCAGCCACTAATAATCTTTAGGGCTGAGACACTGTACATGTGTGCATAAAAATATATAGACTTTAGATAATTTGTATAAACAAATTAGACAAAGGAAATCATGATCAACAGTACCCAAGAAGTTCATCTTTTGTCTACCTGTATTCTTGTCTGTCTATAAATTGGCGGGATTCCAGACTTCAGGATTAGAATTCATTTCCTTTCTTGGAATTCCATTTCGGTGTTTGTGCGGCCAAGAGGTCGCTCACCCTTGGCATGCTGCGATCGTACCCAGCTCTTTCTATTCCTTGAAGGATTCTTCGTAGCAGCAGATCCTCACCCACTCTTCTCTATCCCTTTCCTGAGATAGAGTTCCATCGGTGTTACTTCCTTTGTCTTGTTGCCTGGCCGACCGGCAGATCTTATCATTAGTCTCTCTGACCGTTGAGTTGCGGGTGAGCCCGGCGTGCGGCACTCTTCTCTTCTTTGGGAACATCTCCATCGGTAGGATGGAGGCCTCATGTTCTATCACTCTCGTGCTGGCGGACTTGTGCAGTGTTTCAGTCATATCGATTAGTAACGGTAGGCGCTCATTCTGTAGAGTGAGCTAGTAGTTAGAAGAGCAATGACATACAAAATTAAGGCTAATCAGTACCAATCTTTAGGGCTGAGACACTGTATGCCCCTGCGATGATCTGTAAGCATTTACTCTGTATTGATCTCAGAGGGTTGTCAGGGATGTTTCTAATGTTCCAGTCTCGGTCCAAATAGGAGACCCATACATAAGGACCCACCAAACTAGTGTATAGTACAGCAGCCTTGCTATACGGAAGATTCCTCCCCATGTCGACTGCGTCAATCTTCATGCTTGAAATTTGGTTTCCTGCCTTAATCTGTCTACTCTTCACATGTGCGCTCCAATTCATTTCAGGATCTAGGTGAACAGTGTGACAGTTAATCAGGCTGCACATAAGATTTAGCAATTATATTTTCTATACTTTTTCGGCCAAAAATCTTGTAACAGGGATGTGAAGTGTAAAGATTATGAGTAAATCTTATCGAACTCTCAACAATAATTACACTGGCAGGCACTACTGTCCTAGCAAGGCTCGACTATATCGGGAAGTCTATCCTGTTGTACTCTGTGCTGTTTTAATTTATACAGATGATCGTCTCTTCATCAAAACTTTAGTAACAAAAAAAATGAAGAAGCCCGACCATATCTTGACACTCTTCAGTTTCGACTGAGTTATCCCCGCTGCTATCTTGTCCGTCATCCTTAGTCGCGCCGACTCATCCAATGTGTTGTAGATCGTGGTCCGTGGGAATCATGTGGAATCGATGCATCTGTATTACCAAATTTTGACAGCAACGTGAGAGACATCCGTCGTCAGTGTGAGGTTACGGGAGTTGTTGAATGAACGATGTGTAGGAGGTCTGGTGCACAACGCACTACAAGCCTAACAAGGAGTAAGGACGCATGTTTGAAATGAGAAGTGCGAGTCGGAGTGCTGTAGTTACGTAGTCTGCGTTGGAAAGTACGAATGAGACGAGGCTGTCAAGATGATCAAGTCAGGCAAAAGACGCCCATCTTAGCCAGATGAATACGGACATCATTTTCTTGTTCTTATTGCAAAGTGACCTCATTCCACTAGTATTGCACATCTTAGCGGTACGCCGTTTCTATATCGATGTCACTTAGATGGATACAAGGGCTTGTGCATGGACAGCTACCGAGTCTATGTGGCTTACCTTTGCTTGATCGTAGACCAACACAATTACTGTTATAGTTATGAGCAGATACTTTTGGAAATGGTCATCACGGGTATTTGATTGATGGATCAGAAGATAATATTGTATGAATAGACAGAGTAGAAGATTGATTTTCTGTGAGTCTTTCCTTAGAGACCCCATGCGATCTCCTATATGTCTTGTGGTAGACCGTTCCTTCCACAAGTACAAGTATTAATATTAGTATACACTACCTGTGCTATGATGAACTGCACCTCCCCTATACACATTCTCGTGTATCATTCTTGCTCTAAGTAGCACCTACTGACTTAATCTATGTCTATACTATACGTCATCCTTGAATGCATAACAGTTACTTATTCGAAGCGGTCCAACGTATCAACACTGTATATCACACTCAACATAACCAATCTTGATTGTATATTCAAAGATAATTGTCCTCTGCAGGCTCATGACAATAACACAAAAATCCGATAAAATTTTTGACCGCGGAAACTACTTCACTGAAAGGGTTATCCTGAAAGGAAGCTTTCACGTTATAGTACTGAGCTTCAAAACGATTCAAAACAACACAAAAATATTGATGGTGTCCAACTGGTATTAAATTCTTCCGCATTGCCGGAATGAGATTGTACCTACTCATGCGTTGATCATAGAACTTGAAGCCACTTTCTACCCACATGTTTCTCCAGGTCTTAACACATTTTAGCTGAAAAGACTTAGAGACAATATGGGGCTACTATACATGGATACAGAGTAGTTGCCATATATAAAAGAAAGGACACATACCGATTGGAAGGATGAAGTTAATTTCTCTATCTACGAATTCGAGATGAAGAGCCTTTTCACCGTCAATTATACACATTCCGCTCTGTTGATCTCTGGCTTAATCAATTGATCGACAGGTAATGGGAAAACTTCATGTTATCGGTGGCATGCCGCAAAAGAGACTGTGTAGATAAAGATACTATTCGAATTCTAATCTTATTTTCGCGATGTATGTTTAACGAATCGTGATGTATGAAGCCGAAGTTTTAAATGTGGTGACTGTGGTACTCCAGACAATCCAAAGCACAAAAGAATGAGTTGTGGTGATGAACGGTATACTTTTCAAGAAAGAACCTAAACAGCACGCCTACTATCGCAATAGATCAAGAGGCTATTTATCTATATGTAAGACCCGCTAGTAGCTATATTATTTCCTTTTGCCATATCTCAAAATAACAGTCTTAAATTAGAAGCGAATCTGTTACAGGCTGTGCTTATCAATCGGATCCGAAGTATGTCCGGCTCCGTTTTATTATGTAATAAAGCACTAGTGGCATGGTAAAGGAATTGGTAATTTTGTATTCGCTCTTTAGATTAAATATTAATTTCACTCTTGAACACACCTAAGCGGACAGCTTTTGTGACGTTCTGCTGCACAGTCATCTTGCTCGTAGGCAACAAATGCCCGCAAATAAGTTTCGACCTCCTGATTTGCTCTCTCTGTTGATCCGTCGGTCTCGGGGTGATATGCTGTCGACAATCTCTGATGAATATTAAGCTGTGTGCAGATTGTGCTCCAGAACGCGTTAAAAAACAGTGGACCTCGATCCGAGACAATGGCTCTTGGGATCCAGTGGTTCAGCAAATGATTTTGTATAAAAATTTTGGCTAACCCTTCAGTATCAAATAGATGTGGTGAGATAGGTAACGGTATAACTCCTTTACTTAAAAGATCGGTAATCACTAAGAGCACAGTGCATTTTTCTGGTCTGAAGGTGGGAGACATGTTATGAAGTCCATCGATATTTCCTGCCAGATTTGACTTGGGCCGGGCAACGGTCTTAACAATCCCTTTTTCTTATCTCGCCAGATCGTGGTTCGTTCACATGTGCCACAATTCTTAATAAATCTTCGCATATCTTGGTTACATCCTGGCCAGAAAAACCTTCGTGTAACTAAAGAAATTGTCGCATCTCGTCCAGGATGTCCAGAATGTCCAGAAAGGAAAGAATCGTGAATCTCTTGTATCACAGTAGTTGTCAAAGGCTCATAATTTGGCAATCAAATACAATCACGATAATGCAGAAGGCCATTCTGGCTAATATGGCATTCTCCTGTTGCCATTCTCAAGTTAACCTCTTCTGGGAATTGCCGTTTATTATTTTCTAAGGTTAGATAAGCTTGTAAGTAATTCTTCATTGTATATTCACATTTTATGCTCTCATTCCACAAACGGCTAAGATTGGGCTCATATGGAAACGGATATCTCAGGTCTTTTGCTTGCATTTGATTAATCCATAATGATTGAGGCAACAGGATTCTCTCTCTTGAGACGATCCGGGAGTCTGTTTCATCACGTGGCATATCCTGTTCTCTTCGAGATAAGGCATCTGGTACAACACTAGCGTTTCCGGGTCGATGCTTCAGGTTAAAGTTTAGAGGTGTTAATGTTTCCATCCATCTAACCTGTCTCTCATTCAAAACTTTCTTTGATCCAAACGGCTCAAGATTCTTGTGGTCAGTAAGGATTGTGAAAGGTTTTTTCAAGCCCCGCAACTCGCTATTCCATTCTTTAACACATTTAATGATGGCAAGCAACTCCTTGTCGTGAATGTCATAGTTACATTCGTCTGGTAGGCGCTAAGCGGAAAAGAATGCGACCGGTCTCCATGTCTTTGAAACGGGATGAAATTGCGATAATGATCCGCCAACTGCCAATCCTGATGAGTCTGGCTCCAGTCGTTTCTCGAATTCTGGATCAAATGTTGCTAAGATGGGCTCTCTAATGAAATTTTGCTCAAGTTGCTAGAATGCCTCCTCACATTCATTGTCCCACTCGAATTTTTGATGCTTTTTAGTTAGATTTGTCAGAGGTTTTGATATCCTAGCAAATTCTTTGATAAACAGTCGGTAATAATTTGCAAAAGCTAAGAAAGATCTCACTGAATTAACCGTGGTTGGCGCCTTCCATTCCGCAATAATTTTTTTTTCTGGGTTCATTCTTACACCCACGCCGACCTCGATAACTTTCACGAATTTACATGTTTCATGTTGGGGAAGTGTCAAGGCCGTTACAAAGGGTTGATATTTGACAAAGGATTTACCAGGTTTCATGGCAAGACGTTGGCGTGCCGTTGCAGGAGTTTTAGAGTTGTTCTCTGGGTTTCATATAACCCGTGTGAAGTTATTGTTACGATTCCACTTAGAGACAAAATGTACATATGTAGACCTGGCGTCGCGGGGTTTTCTCTCCACGCAACGTCTTCTGAATATAATTTTATTCTTCGATTATCCTCTTCCTCTGTGAAGACCGTTGTCTGAGTACACTTATCTTCCGCTCCGGAAGACCACTTCTACTGCCCATTCCTCTCCTGCTACGAAGAGCATTTCCCGTTTCTCACCCCTCATCCCTCACCCTAACCCTGTGAGTGGACGTCACAGGGATTCACGTAGATCAGAACTTGAGCCTCAGGCATGAATGTGGTTACCAATGGTTGCGCATCTTAAGGAAGGACTTCGTTACCACAGGTAACGGTCGTACGGCAATGACACTGGTAAATTGATGTAAGGGCGAATTGTACGTGTATATAATCAGTCATTACACTTTGCTTAGATCTCTACCTTAAAATCTTATGCTTTTAGGATTCACCATTGAGCTTATTTATGATCGTGATTACCTAGGTGTCACATTATCTTAAGGTCAATTAGTTTGCCTGGGAAGGCCTATACAAATATCCCACTCCTTCGTGAACCGACTTTGTGTCAAATAACCGACGAACCTCCCGAAAAGCAGCTTCGTCTAGCAACCTATCGCGGCTCGATACCTTGCAAACCGAACTTTATTATTATTATTATATATATTATACATATTATTATATATATATATATATTATTATTATTATTATTATTATTATTATTATTATTATTATTATTATTATTATTATTATTATTATTATTATTATTATTATTATTATTATTATTATTATTATTATTATTATTATTATTATTATTATTATTATTATTATTATTATTATTATTATTATTATTATTATTATTATTATTATTATTATTATTATTATTATTATTATTATTATTATTATTATTATTATTATTATTATTATTATTATTATTATTATTATTATTATTATTATTATTATTATTATTATTATTATTATTATTATTATTATTATTATTATTATTATTATTATTATTATTATTATTATTATTATTATTATTATTATTATTATTATTATTATTATTATTATTATTATTATTATTATTATTATTATTATTATTATTATTATTATTATTATTATTATTATTATTATTATTATTATTATTATTATTATTATTATTATTATTATTATTATTATTATTATTATTATTATTATTATTATTATTATTATTATTATTATTATTATTATTATTATTATTATTATTATTATTATTATTATTATTATTATTATTATTATTATTATTATTATTATTATTATTATTATTATTATTATTATTATTATTATTATTATTATTATTATTATTATTATTATTGAAGAGCTGCAGAAGCCGCAACGCGTCTCATTGACCTTTCCAAGTGATAAATATCCTTTATTAAGCTCTTATAATCTTCTCTCAAAGCTCCTTACACCAATCGACGTGCATCAGCATGGCGGGCGTGGGAGCGGTGGTGAGAAGACTCAATGCAGATAGCGAGACACCATCAGGTAACAAACAACACGAGGACGGGAAGTGGAAAAACCCCAAGGATGCATTTAATAAGGTTGAGGAAACTCTTAAAATGATGAAGATTACACTCAGTAAATTTAAAAATAAGGAAATAGCTGACCTATCGAAAGACATTGATGAGGCCATTGGAGCCCTACTGGAGCACCGCGCGTCTTGGTCCAAACTACCCCAGAAAGCTACGTCCTTAGAGGAAAGAATGATGGCATTAGAAGATATTTTGAAGAAAAGCCTTGCCCAATCTGCTCGGCAGCCGAGCCCGGTACAGTCCTCAGTGGTTGGAACAAGGCCCTCCTATGCGACAGTAGCATCTCTTCCGGAGTCCCGGGCCGCCATTAGAATTCGGGTTCCCCAAGCTGAGACTAAAGAGCCTGCCGAACTTTTATCAATAGCCAAGCAGCAGTTCGAGGGAGCGTATGCGGTCCGCCAAATGAGAAGCAATGATACCGAGGTCTTTCTACAGTCAACTGCTCAAAGGGATGCGACACTAAAGATGGATCAGCCAGAAGAATTTAAGATACTACGTCAGGATTATCACGTAGAGATTATGGGGGTTCCTCTCAGTACCAAAATCAACGGTGGTAAGGATGCAAATAACGATGAACTAATCAAGTCGATCTGCCTTGCCTCAAGAGCTAGGATACCGAATATAGAAATCAACCGAATCTGGTGGTTGCATGATCATAAAGAACAAGCAAAAGCTACGAAGAGAGGGCATACGCGAGGCTCAGTTATTCTAAGTCTTCCCACGGAATCCCTCCAATGGAAGGTGGTGAGGCACGGAGTTGTATTAAACTCAATCCTTTACGCTGCCAAGATGTGGTCCCCTAGGAGCCAGGCCAAACAATGTTTCAACTGTAGCCAGTGGGGGCATACCCAGGCAGTCTGTGGCAAGCCTGCAAGGTGTGGCGAGTGTGCAGGTACCCACCAATCCAGGGACTGCCCTAAGAAAAGAGTATCCTGTTGCAATTGTGGAAAGGAACATAAGTCATGGCATAAAAGTGCATGCAGTACCTACCAGGTTTACAAAGCAAGTGTGGAAAGAAGCAGACACGAAATGATGCAGAGAACTGCGGAAATTAGAAGTGCCAGGGCGGTAGCTTCCCCCAGCCCACCAGAATCGACGACCGCAGATACTTCTGTTCCTGAATTTACCTTGGTCACTAAAAAGTCAAAAGAGATAAAAAGAGGACCAGGACGCCCCCGTAAAGAACCCGCTGCCTCTACTACATCGCTTATTCCTGTAGCTTCGCCAATTTCCTCGGGTACAGTATCTACACCAGCTTCATCAGGTATAAAAGCTACACCTATAGAAGCGAAACCTCAACCACGAGCTACCAGACCCAAAACTGGGAATCCTGGTACTGAGAAACTTATATCGCTGTACACGGGATCACTTATCATATGAAGGGAGTCCGTATTATTCAATTTAATTGTGGTTCTAGTAATTACGGAGTACTGAGACCGTTCATGGATATGCTTGATTCAAATTTGCACCTGCTGGTGGCTTTACAAGAGCCAAGTATTAACAAAATTAACTTGAGCACCTACTGCCCTAGAGGCTATTGGCTATGCATGGAACCGAAATTAGAGACAAAAGTGGCTTTTCTAGTGAGCAAAACAATTGGTGAGGCTAACTGGACATACAAATGGCTCTCGAATCTAGTTGCAGAGATAACCCTCGATCTGGACGGAATCAAAATTAGAATCATCAATGTATACAGCCCGGTGACATCCGGTCCTGAGCTAGTGGGGTGGAAAGAAATCTCAGAGGCAGTTAAGAATGACGAAGTTAGCAGCATTTTAGTGGGTGACTTCAATTGTCATCATCCACTCTGGGGCGGAGTCACAGCTCCTCGGGATACAAGGGCTCAAAAGCTCTTAAATACTGCACTTGCGCAAGGTCTACGACTGGCAACTCCAACTGGCAATCCGACATTCCGCAGGAAGGGTCGCAACGGTAGATCCCAGGAAACAGTCATCGATCTCACCTTTGTATCAGATAATTTAGTCAATCACATCGAGGCCTGTTCCACGCGGGAAGAATGGAGCATTCGAGAGGATCACATTCCCATTGAAATTTGCCTAGATCTGGCACCTGCTATTGGCAGTCCACCTAAGCGGTACGCTTTTCATAAAGCAGAGCTGGACAAGATTCGGGAGCATTTACATGAATGCGGATGGCAAAGATCAAATGAACCTTTGGCTGCCTTTCAGAGATCTATCATTGAGGCACTCAATAAACACTGTCCTAGAGCTCGCCCTAGCGCATATGCTAAACCGGCATGGTCTACGAGAGCTACAGAGTTGTTAGCAGGAGCACGGCAAGCTCTCCGTCAAGCAAGAGCGACAAGGGAGCCGCACGATTATGCCCGTGGAAAAGCTTTTCGTAGGGAGTTGAAGAAAGAAACCCAGCATCTACGGCGGTCAAGTTGGAGGAAGTTTGTCGAACAATCTACGAGTTGTGGGGACGACCTTTATAATAAGGGCCTCTGGAGACTATCTAGATGGGGGAAAAAAGATGCCAAAACGCAGCCGGGCCCTCCACATCTGCCAGCTCTGAGGCTGATAGCAGAAGAAACTCCGACAAACAGCAACTCCGAAAAGTCCAAAATTTTGCATGAGAAGTTCTTTCCTGAAAGTGTGGTAGCTGAATTTAGTGACATTGATAGAATGCATCAACCTAAACGTACTCTAGCAATCCGGTCTGAGGTCACGCCAGCAGAAATTGAAAGCTACATTGAGAAACTACCAACAGGAAAATCTCCGGGTCCAGATGAACTTCCGAACGAATGTCTCCAAGCCTTGCTTCCCGAGTGGAAATCAGAACTAGCTTGTGCGATCTCCTCACTTCTATCTTCAGGAGAAATCCCGGATTCGTCGAAGGAATCCATCACCGTCGTTCTAAGGAAAGATAGGAAGCCAGATTATTCGGTTCCCTCGAGCTACCGACCTATTGCTCTTGAGAATACTCTTGCCAAGCTAATAGAAAGGGTTGTTGCGGAACGTATGTCTGATGCAGCCGAGAAATATCACATGCTACCATGGGTACAAATGGGCGCACGAAAAAATCGGTCAACTATGTCTGCTCTAGAACTATTAACTGCAACTGTACAGACAGCGTGGGATGCAGACCCAGACTGCGTGGTCTCTATGCTTGGGCTTGATATCAGAGAAGCTTTTGACAACATCTCTAAGGAAAGGCTACTGTGGGTCCTACGACGCGAAGGGTTCCCTAACTGGATAATAAGATACATTGATAGCTTCGTTTCCCAGAGGCGAACCAAAATTCAGTTCACAGGTTACACTAGTGACTGGATAAATATAGAGGGAGGCATACCACAGGGCTCTCATCTCTCTCCAATTCTGTTCCTGTTCTACATATCAGAGCTTCTTGAGTCGCTCCAGAAACCCGAGAGAGGGTACATGGCATTTGGATTTGTTGACGACACAACCCTAGTTGCGTGGGGGAAAAATTCGAGTGAGAACTGCCGGATTCTGCAGCATGCTCACGATCGGTGTTCAAAATGGGCTAAACGGTACGGAGCGACATTTGCCCCTGAAAAGTACCAACTTATTCACTTCTCGCGGAAGAAAAAGGCATCAAAGTCTATGCAAGAAGGCATTAGGGTTGGCGAGACGATGATAAGTCCTCGGTCAGAGATGAAGATTTTGGGCATAGCTGTAGATAGTCGACTTCGGTGGGGAGCACAGATGGCACAAGCCGCGCGAAATGGAGAGTTGGCCAATAATGCTTTTCAAGGATCACCGCCTCAGTTTGGGGACCATCCTTGCGGAAATCAAGGATATTATATTCAGCAGTTGTACGCCCCACGATGCTGTATGGAGCGCAAATCTGGGGAGCCAAAAGTGATGGCAAACCTATGGCAAAAAGCTTCTGGAAAAAACTGGATAAAATACAAAATAAGTGTCTACGAAAGATTACCGGGGGCTATAAGCGTACTCCTAAGGCTGCTCTTGAGAGAGAAGCTTCAATCCCACCAATTGATCTCCAGGCTCGATCGATGTCCCTTCAGTACGGAGAAGCCACAAGAGGGAAACCAGTTACAGCAAAAATTACGGAGCATGTAGACAGCGTTTGGCAGTTGATACATCGTCAACAGAAAATAAGAAAAAGGAGCCATTACCCGAGGAAGAAAACTGCTATTGAGGCCATAAGGCAAGAAGCTGCAGAAGTCGGCCAAAATATTCAAACAAACAAGCAGTCTAAGGCACGCCAAGAAATGACTCCGAAAATGAGGATACGCAAATGGCTTAACCAAGAATGGCAGCAAAGGTGGTCAAAGTACAGGGGAAATCGTTCATCTGAGACATGGAAAACTCCTTAGCATCGAACGACACTTAAATTGTATGACGGCCTGAAAAAGCATGAGGCAACCGCAGTGATGTTGCTACGAACAGGGATAATAGGTCTGAACTCCTGGCTAGCGTCAGTCCGAGTACCAGGTATTTTTCCACAATGCACATGCGGTGAGCGTGCACAAACAGTAAAACACATTCTATGCTACTGTGCAGAACATTCTGCGTTACAGTCAAAAATGTTTCACGAGGCAAAGACCATGTCTTTTAATAGTCTAATGCAGACCCCACGAGGCTGCCGCGCCGCAGCCCGTATGCTCATCTCTAGTAGGCGACTACAACAGTTTATTCTTGCTGACAAGATTACACAAGAAGTAATAGAATTTGGAAAAATTCCAAAATTATACTGAGTTTATCTTCCTCATAAGTGGGGATAATGGAAAGCGAGGATGTAGACAGCACTGGGGCTTGATAGACGTTACCGACAGATGGTCGGTACGTGTGTGTGTGGCATGTCTACGGGTTTTACCTAAATGGGTTTTTTTTTTTTTTTCTCTTCACAAAGCGGCCATCCGTCCTCATGGCGCTATGTACATAGAAGCTAGATAGGACAGTAAACTAGAATATATATATTATATATATTATATATATTATATATATTATATATATTATATATATTATATATATTATATATATTATATATATTATATATATTATATATATTATATATATTATATATTTTTGATTTGATTTGAATTCATTTAACCCGATTAGGCACCCATTGGGTCCATGCAGGTGACTACCAACTTTCATATGTACATAGGAGGAAACCTTTCGGTGAAAACCCCCTAACCTGCCTGATAAAGTTCTGTTATATAAAAGTTTACCTTTAGGAAGTGCAATCACACTGTTGTGTCCAGTGTAGATACCTTCTCGTCAAACAGCCCTCGCTTCCTTTTCTCTTCCCCTCTCTCCAACATCAACCTCTCCACTTCCCCGACCAGTCGAAATTGTTCAAACCATCCTTGGTCTAGGATCCACTGCGTGATTCTTGCCAGATCTTTTGGGTCGTTCATCATGGCTTCAAATGATCGAATTTTGGCTTTCCTCCACACCTCAGCCCTACCCTTGACTCGTAAAGGGCAGGCCATTACCGCATGTTTGACGTTTTCCGAAGGGTATCCACACGGGCATCTTGGATTGTCAACTCCAGGAACTTTTCTTCGGTACAGATAAGATTTGAGCCCGATGTGCTCGCTTCTTATCTGTATGGCGATGCTACTTTGGGCCCTTTTAAGGTTTCGGTGTAAGTTTGATGGAGTCCCCCTAAGGCTCATCTTTTTTCTGCCGGTTATATTGTCAGTGTAAAAGTTGGCTGCTCTCCAGACTTCGGGGTCGGCTGTAGTCCTGTGTCTTAGGGTGACGTTCCGGGTTTGGTGTGGCCAAGAGTTCGCCCACTCTTGGAACGCAGCCGTCTTTCCCATCTCTTTCTGTCCCTTTATGGACTCTTCTCCGCTGCATATCCTAGACCACTCTTCTCTATCTTTTTCCTTGAATAGAGATCTGCGGTTGTTAATTCCCTTAGCTTGTTGCCTGATTATCCGGCAGGTCTTTTCTATGGTCTTTTGGACCGGTGAGTTGAGAGTGAGCCCGGCGTGCTGCACTCTTCTATGCTTTAAATAAATTTCCATCGGTAAGATGGAGGTCTCATGTTCCAGCACTCTCGTGCTGGTGGACTTGTATGCTCCTGTGATACTGAGTAAGCATTTCCTCTGTATCGACTTCAGAGGTTTGACTATCCTTTCAGGGAGGTTTCCCGTTGTCCCATACTCGGCCCAAATAGGGGACCCATACATAAGGGCCGGTCTTACAATCGCACTATAGATTAGTTTGGCTTTATGAAAAGTTGCTCCCCATGTTGAGTGCGTTAGTCTGCTGAGCGACTGCACTTGTAAGTTCGACGTTTGCTGGACCTGCTTGATATGAGCGCCCCAATTTAGCTTGGGGTCGAAATAGATTCCAAGAATTCGGAGAGAAGGTTGAGGCGTGGTTAAGTGGCCCTTTATATTTAGAGTAGCTTTAAGGTCGTGTTTATTCCTTGCTCTAGAAAAGTGCATTAACTGGTACTTTTCTGGTGCGAATTTCACTCCATGCTTCTTGGCCCATAGCTCGCAGATTTGGTGCTGCTGCTCCAGTTTTCGACAGTTTACTTCAGTGGAATCCGACCAAGTCAGTATGTTGGTATCGTCTACGAATCCGACCGCTGTGGATGTTGGAGTTTGGAGCTTCGGGAGAAGTGTGCTCACAAAGAAGAGGAATAGTATCGGAGAGAGAGATGAGCCCTGGGGTATGCCAGTGTAGGTGTGGATTTTCTCGCCTTTATATATTATATATATTATATATATTATATATATTATATATATTATATATATTATATATATTATATATATATATTATTATTATTATTATTATTATTATTATTATTATTATTATTATTTTGTATTTGAATTTGATTTCATTGACCTGATTTGGCGCCTTTAGTGGCCCATGCAGGAATCTATCAACTTCTTATGTACATAGGAGGAAACCTCTCGGTGAAAACCCCCTAACCTGTCTGGTTGGTTTCTTCAGTTCATACTGGGAGGTCTATGGTAAGTGCGCTCTCTCTGTTCCGCCATGTGCGATATCCACCCTTTCTTTAAGTCTTACCCTTTGACGCATCTTCTCTTTCTTTGAGTAGCTTTTCGACGTCTCTCGCGAGTCGGAATTGTTCTAGCCATCCTTCTTTGATTATCCATTCTGTTATCCGGGATATATCTTCCGGGCTTTGCATCATTACTGTGAAAGACTGATTCTTCGCTTTCCTCATCACTTCTGATCGTCCTTTGGCCCACCTGGGGCAGCACATAATCATGTGTTTTGGATTCTGGGATGGGTATCCGCACTGGCATCTCGGGGATTCGACTCCTGGGACTCTCCTTCTATATAAATACGAGTTGAGCCCAATGTGCTCACTCCTTATTTGTGTAGCAACGCTGCTTTGGGCCCTATTCAGGCGAGATATTATTATTATTATTATTATTATTATTATTATTATTATTATTATTATTATTATTATTATTATTATTATTATTATTATTATTATTATTATTATTATTATTATTATTATTATTATTATTATTATTATTATTATTATTATTATTATTATTATTATTATTATTATTATTATTATTATTATTATTATTATTATTATTATTATTATTATTATTATTATTATTATTATTATTATTATTATTATTATTATTATTATTATTATTATTATTATTATTATTATTATTATTATTATTATTATTATTATTATTATTATTATTATTATTATTATTATTATTATTATTATTATTATTATTATTATTATTATTATTATTATTATTATTATTATTATTATTATTATTATTATTATTATTATTATTATTATTATTATTATTATTATTATTATTATTATTATTATTATTATTATTATTATTATTATTATTATTATTATTATTATTATTATTATTATTATTATTATTATTATTATTATTATTATTATTATTATTATTATTATTATTATTATTATTATTATTATTATTATTATTATTATTATTATTATTATTATTATTATTATTATTATTATTATTATTATTATTATTATTATTATTATTATTAATTAATTAATTAATTAATTTTTTTTTTTTGAAGAATGAATCGTACGCCACCAGCTGTGCGCCAGTCCGCTGTGGGCCTCCCGCCACTAAGCCAGCTCAAGCTTGAAGGGCAAACAAATGATTATCAAGCCCCTGGTGGTTCAAGATTTGACAAACAGAATCGCCTAGATCATGAAATTAGCCCAGCTGAGAGAAACATCACACATCGGGGTAAAAATAATTGGTGCGATAGAAATACCAGCAAGAATCGGCACCAACGTGGTGCTTCTACTCCCAACTTTAAATCTGAATGTACGCCGGCTAGAGCCCAATCCGCTTCGAGGATATTACTCGCTAATGACAGCTCCGAGCTGCTTAACATCCTCAGCCAAATGTACCAAAAGTTGGAAAGCCAGGAAAAAATAAATAAGGCAATTCAATCAGAACTTAACCAACTCAAGAGGGAACAATCTCGTTCGCGGGCCCCTCGTTCTCATATACGTCGTCCAATTTAACACCTTACGGATGCAGACGAGGACTCGGAACCTTGCGGCGTGACATCAAGAATTGCATCACACCAACGCGGAAATTCTAACACGAAAAACCATCCTATTCCAAAGGGCTTGTCGGCTAAGCTGTGCAATGGCGACTCCCCATCTTATGATGTATGGGAGCATTTGATGCGAGCCAATCTTCGAACCTACCAGCACACTTTCCAAGACGACCAATCCGTTATCGATCATATCTTTGCCCAAACCACAGGTGAGGCAATGGTTCATTTGACCCAAAGGATGAGATCTAGTCACCCTCAAGTATTTACGAACGAAAACGAAGTTTTTGACTGGCTTGAGAAGCTTTTCAGGGACCTTAATGAGCGTGAAACGGCTAGGGTCCAGTATAACCGCTGTCGAATGTCGCCGAATGAAACTTTTGGTAATTTTTATAGCCGTTTTTCCGCTCTTGCTTGTAAAGCTCGTATCCCACAAGAAGATCAGCTCAAGGACATGATTCGAAAATTTCATCCAGATTTACATCAGCAAGCCATCCACTTCATGTCCACCGAGCCTGACTATTCAACTGCTTTAAAAAGATTCCACTTTTATGACAATCAACTGCGACTTAACCGAGATAGTCGAGCTAGAAAACGGCTGCCGACAGCATTTACGACTCAATCATTTTTGCCCATCAAAACTGGTCAGCAGCTACTTGCTCAACGCGGCAGCAATAGCTCTCCAAATCCTACGACTGCTGCTACTACAGCATCAACTTCCTTTGGAATAGGTACTGATATTAATAATTGGAAGTGCTACAATTGTAGAAAATTTGGTCATACGTCACGCGACTGTCCACAGCCAAAAAAGCCTATGTAAGAAGACTGTTTCTCAGATGTCATGAAAGAGGATAATTGTTACTGTTACTGTTTGATCTAAGTTTGGTTTAATCTTGTCTTGCTCGAGTGGAAATAATCTCTACGTTTCGTTCATGTCTTCACTGATCAGCACACCCCCAGGTTTCGCGTTCTCTCACACCTGATACGGCTAGTCTTATTTGTATATTCTGAGTCATGACAATGAGCGATGTATATAGTTAGTAGGAGCGCTGGGTATTAGGCTTCTCACGCTTTGTCTTCTGTCAAAATCTAAACCCTTGAACTACCCGTCGTGCCCGCTAGTCTCCACTAGCATCCGCACCATCCTCATCCCACTTGTCGTCCCCGCGTCCTCCCGAAACCGCGTCTACCCCCCCCGCCCCTAGCGAACCGCATAACCGAGATCACCCCGACCCGCCTAACAATTGTGCCGGACACAATTGTGACAGCCTATCACAACACTTAGTCCTCTTCAACAGATTGAGGAAGAAAATAGTATTTTGGATAGTATGATGAATGAATGCAAGGTAGATGAAGCCGAATCTTACGACGAGTCGGAAAAGGAAAAACCCTAGAGCAAGTCTCCTCTCTAGGGTATTGTGTAGAGTTGACTAAGATTAGTTACAGTCGCTTAATGGGTAGTGAAAAGGTGTTTCGTGTTCCATGTATGTTATCTAACAATGGAATTTCTGTTTCAATCTTAGCTCTCCGTGATTCTGGAGCCCATGGTTTTTGTTTCCTTAACCGTGGTATTAGTGCATGTGTTTGTTCAAGGCTCGGTGTAGTACCAATCGCCCTTCCAAAGCCCATTACCCCTAAAGGATATGATAGAATTTCCGGCCGTATTATCACCCATTTCATTGTGGTGACGTTGTGTATTGATGGGTACACCCTTACTCAAATTCCCTTTCCAATCCTTTACCTTGGAAATCAAGATATACTTCTTGGTGATGCTTGGATGGCCCATTTTGACGTGCTTCCGGATCTTCGAAATAAAAAAATATTCTGGTGAATTCCGCCAAAGCAAACACCTTCGTTTCAAAGGAAGATCGTTATTCCACGCAAACTACTCAAACCTTTCCTTCCGAATCAAGCTCATCAAACTGACGCAGAGCGACGCGATACAGCCATAAGGCACGATGAGAAACATGCAGCCGACGGAAAAAACTCGCATACTGTGAGAATTACATCTCAGACTCTATTATGCCTCATTACATCGCCAAGTTTGAGGGAGGAGTGTGAGAAATAAGTTTCACCTCTAAACATACGCTAGAGTGGAATTAGGGCGTTAAAATTAGTTTCATCGGTTGTTATGTGGTCCGTGTTATTTCAGTCGCGATTTCTCAACGTCGCGCTCATCATCCCATCACGTCTCAGGTACGCGACATCTTGTGTTAAGAACTGTCGCGGGATCAATTGATAGTGGTAAACACCAGAGCAAGTCCAAATATAAAATCAGTTAATTATTAAAATCTACCGAAGGAAACTCTGATGTTTACTTTCCTACTGTTAAGTACTACATCTGGACCCGTATTAACAAGGGGAAAATCGTATCAATCACCATCCTCACATTACCCGCCATCAGTACCAGCCACATAATCATTAGCCACATAATAATCAGCCACATAATAACCAGCCACATAATCATTAGCCACATAATAATCAGCCACATAATAACCAGCCACATAATCATTAGCCACATAATAATCAGCCACATAATAATCAGCCACATAATAATCAGCCACACACGCCACAGCCGCACAGAACCAGCCTCACACAGAACCAGCCTCGCGAGATATAGTGACAATCAACAAGCTACTGGCGCAGCCAGTTCCAACTCCACGGATTCATCCCGTAACAAGAACTTTTGTTTCAGCTCTGGTTTATCAACAGAGGTTTCAGTCAGCGACTCATATGCCAATTTCGAGTCGGACATATTACAGTTTGTTTTAATGCTGGAATGCTCATGAAACTAGAAGAACATAGATACATGTACCTTAGAAGGCTTTATGGGGGGACAGAGAAGAAGGAATACCAGATTTGACATCACCAAATTCATCATCGTTGAACTCGTTTTTATTGTTATAATTTATCTCTTTACAACTTCTTGAAAAGGCAGGAACTTTTCTAATCTTTATTTAAATTTTATCCTTATCCTATTCTCACTTTCCACCCCACAATTTCTGATACATACAATATCTGCAACTCCTATAAAAATATTTGACGACACATCTGCTGTGTCTATACTCAATAAATCGTCTCAACTGGAAACGAATATCCATCAAACATTTCCCGTCAATATCCATGCCATATCTGAATCTACTTAAAAATTTCTCGGAAGACAAAATGGGACGGTCGCGTTTACAACATCTCCGTCTGAAATTGACCAGAAATTAAGTGCGAGGGAAAATATTGTCAATCAAGACGAGGTAGTATATCTTGTTTCTCAAGTTCATCAGCAATATCATGACTTCCTAGACGTATTCTCTAAAGCTGCGTCAAATATCCTGCCACCTTCACGATCTTACGATCATAAAATTCAGCTAGAAAAAGATACGAAAATGACGTATGGTCCTTTGTGAAATCAATCTACCGAAGAGCTTCGATTGGTCAACGAATACCTTATTGATAATTTACCAAAAGGTTGGATTGAGCCTAGTCAAGCGCCCTTTTCTTCACCAATCTTGTTTGTCAAAAAACCGTGTGGCGGATTGCGTTTCTGCGTCGATTATCGCAAACTAAACTTGGTGACGAAGAAAGATCGATATCCTCTCCCGCTGAGTGATGAAACATTAACAAGACTTAACCGAGCAAAAAGTTTTACAAAATTAGATATTCGCCAGGCGTTTCACCGCATCCGTATGGAAGCTGAATCAGAGGAGCTAACGACCTTTCGCACTCGCTACGGAGCATGTAAGTATAAAGTATTACCTTTCAGGTTAACTAATGGACCAGCCACATATCAACAATATATGAATGATGTACTTTTTGAGTACCTTGATGTCTTCTGTACAGCATATCTCGACGATATACTTACATTTTCAGATGATCCTCAAGAGCATGTGTCTCATGTCAGACTGATTCTCCAAAGACTTCGCAAAGCAGGATTGCAATTCGACATCAAAAAGTGTGAATTTGGTGTTATCAAAACACGGTACTTTGGATTTATCATAAGTACTCAGGCAATTCAAGTTGACCCGAAGAAAGTCGCAGTAATTAAAGACTGGAAACCCCCTTAGCAACTTAAAATCTGTACAGTCATTTTTGAGTTTTTGTAATTTCTACAGGCGATTCATCCGTGATTACGGGATCATTGCAAAAGCGCTGAATAGGCTAACACACAAAGGGAGAAATTTTGAATTCACCGACGAGTGTCTGACCGCTTTTAAAGAGCTTCAACACAGACTCATTACAGCTCCACTTTTAGCTCATTATGACACTGAGCGGCGATCAAAACTTGAGACAGATGCCTCAGATGGTATTGTTGCTGCAGTTTTTTCTCAACTTGATGATGACGCTCAGTGGCATCCAGTTGCTTTTTTTCCAAACACAATGACTCCTGCAGAACTAAATTATGAAATCCATGATAAGGAGATGTTGGCTATTGTTCTCTCTTTCGGCCAATGGAGAGCGGAACATCAAAGCTCTCCTCATAAAATTGAGGTCTATACGGACCAAAACGCTTTAGAGTATTTCATGTCAACAAAAGCATTAAATGCTCGACAGGCCCGGTGGGCCGAGATACTGACGCAATATAATTTTATAATTAAATATCGACCCGGACGATCTAACACAGTTGCCGACGCCCTATCTCGACGCAAACAAGATGTCAAACCTCAAGACCGAACAAAGATGCAGCTACGCCAGCGATCTTTATTATCAAAAGACCAATATGAAGAGATTCCGTATGAATTGAATGTCAATTTTATGGAAACATTCGAAATTGCTGACAGAATTCTACGCTTTAATCGTGAAGACCCATCGCTAGAACCCGAGAGAAAACTCGCTCGGACAATTTCGGGTGGTCGTTTTCAACTTCAGGATGGATTATTACTTTACGATAAAAACCGCCTTGTCGTACCAGACATGCAAGATATTCGAGCATGCGCAGCCGTCGACAGCACACCCTGGACCCAAAAAAACTTTGAAATTGTTATCCGCTCGATACTACTGGAAAGGAATGAAGGGATTTATCGAACAATTTGTTAACAATTGTCATCCTTGTAGACGATCACATATCAATCGTGACAAAACGCCTGGTTTTTTACATTGCCTCCTGTGACGGCTGTCACAGATCAAGTAATAAAGTAATGGGCTTTCAAGTAGATGATGGTATTCTATAACTCGATTATGGAGTAGTAACATACACGTGGGCTAGACTAATATTTATATAAATTTCCCACCCAAGTAATGCCTTATCCGTCAGGAATAAGATTCTTATCCACCCAACTCTAGAAGGTTCCTTATACTTCCAATACTGTCTTCAACAGCTGAACCGTGTAGAATGTTCTACCGAGCTCTTGCCCCATGTCGATCGACAGTCTGTGCTCAAGGGTCGACAAGCGGTACCTTCTGGAAGGTTCTCTCTATGCTCAAGTCCTAGATCACGGTTGTAATCATAGCCTACGCTTAGTCAGCGCAGGCTACAGGAAGCAATCGGCTAGCAAGCCGTCACAACGGCTGACAAGCCGATATTTTCCTGTAGCATATGATGGTCATCACATGCACAGACTAATGCAGCCCTATCCGGGTATGCTAGCTTCCCGTCAAGCAATCGGCAGGGTAGGACGCTTGGACTCAGCTTGGCGGAACTTGCCTATGTTTCATGTTGCAAGGGGTATTACATGTCATAGTCTTATTATAGCATTGAGAGCCTGGTGGCGATTCATTGGAAGTGTTATAAGTAGATGCTACCTGGGCAGATGTAATTCCTCTCTTCATAGATAAATATAAACTACTTTACGATATACAGTGCTTCTGCCTCTATATCCCGAACCGTGACATTAGCTGATTATATCCATCCAGAGTGGTATAGATGTGATAGCGTAAGATGCCAGGTTTTGAGCCTTTTCAACTCCAGTTGCGCATCCAGTTTTACTTTGGGAGACAAAATCAGAGGGTATGGATTCGAGTTTTGGAAATGCAGCTTCTGAAGAAGGGCGGAGGGCGAGCCTGGAGGAGATGTGCTGGACTTCCATTAGTAAAGCGACATTCTCCCTAAAGATTTTGCAGAATAGATAGGATAGGATACGGTGATAGTAGGGATAAGTTTGAGTCCTGATTAAGCCACAAAAAAAGTCGCTCATCTTCTTGTGTGAGCTTAACTTGGACCTGAGGCTCGTAGATTTTGAGGGTCACGATCGAGTAGGGATTCCCTCTGGCCTTAGAGGCCGAGTTGGCGTAGGATTTGGGACAAGTCAATTTTGGTATCGGCGGGGCTTGATAAGGCAGTTGACAAGTGCTAGAGACATTCAATTGGGGAGGGGTGCTCCGATTCTTCTTTGACTGAAGGTGGAGTGTAGCCTCCGACATGGCGCTCAGAAAACTCTTGTGACACTGATTGCAGACGCATAAAAAAATCCTGATGGGTCTTCATGAGGTGTTGAGGAATGCTAGTTGTGAAAGCCCCACGAGTTGCTTCATTGATAGCGGCTGCCACATCGAACAATAAAGTTGCCCCATCAGCTCTCGTGTTTGCAGCTGTAGTTATAAGTAACAATATCTTGGTGAGTAACTGTTAGGCTCACGCAAAGCACGACAGATAAGAACTCGATAAAAGGTTCAATAAAGCTGAAGATCAGAAACGAGTCTACAAAGCTCATACTTATACATGCGTAGACACTAATTAAGTATCACAATCACGCTAACTCGTCTACGCCTTAGTTAAATCTATGTAGGTATCAATATCCTTCAATCTAACCGTACTCCGTGTATGTAACACATGACATCACATAATAGTCTCCCTTCATTTGAAGTGATTGTCTCGATTGCTCAATTTCCATATCGTTGTAGTGGTTGTGTAGTTCTTGAATTTTTTTCCAGCACGCTAGTCTATGGAACAGACTTCTCGGGATTTCGGTTTTGAAACGCTTGGATTTCAACTTTTTTATCCTCCAATTCGTCTTTATTTATTCATTTGGTGCTGCCGTCGCTCCAGGTTGCTTGATATTCTAACGAGTTATTTCGGTATTTAGAATTCGTGATGTCTTTTAGGTTATAAAAGTGTCTTCATCATTCACAAACCATTCAATTCCGTAATCATGTTGTCCATTCTGCGGGGTTTTAGCGAATTCCAGTTTTTTTATATGGAATATGTCATGAATTTTGCCAACTAGCCTTTTTAAGTTAAGTTGGTAGGTTTTATTAGTGATCTTTGCAATTATTTTAAAGGAGCCTATGAGCCTTTCTGCTATTCTCTTACAATTTCTTATTGTTCGAATGTTTTCTGTTCGCAGCATAACCCAATCACCTAGGCAAAATGCAATATCTTTGTGTTATTTATCAAAGTGCCGCCCCATGGAGCTATTTTCAGCTGTCATGATACTCTGGAGTTTGTTCAAAACGAGTTGCAGTTTTCTAGCATGTGTAGCAGCAGATTCACTTGTAATTTTTTCTCCTGGCTCTTCGCTCTTTATTTGGAAGTTAGGAAGGCAGCCTTGGTCGGCATAAAGGTTTCACGGATTGACATGTTTCATGTTAGGGAAATGTCAAGGCCGTTACAAGGGGTTGATATTTGACAAAGGATTTACCAGATTTCATGGCAAGACGTTGGCGTGACGTTGCAGGAGTTTTGTGGTTGTTCTCTGGGTTTCATATAACCCGTGTGAAGTTATTGTTACAATTCCACTTGGAGACCCAATGTACATATGTAGACCTGACGTCGCGGGGTTTTTCTCTCCACGCAACGTCTTTTGAATATAATTTTATTCTTCGATTATCCTCTTCCTCTGCGAAGACCGCTGTTTAATTGCACTTTTCTTCCGCTCCGGAAGACCACTCACACCGCCCATTTCTCTTCTGCTGTGAAGGGCACTTCCCGCTGCTCGCCCCTCACCTATACCACCATCTCACCTATTACCTGACACACCCTCATATCACCCCCATCAAACGAGCTTTCTAGTCCCGCTTCGTACCCCGTGGAACAACTGCTCCTTATGTCCGTGAGAAAAGGGGTGACATTACGATTGCGGTGTGTTTGGAATTGTTCTAGGTGAATTCAAATGGGTCTAAATACGAATCCCAGACATTTTGCTTAAAATTTACATAGGATCGCAGATACGATTCCAAAGGTTGATTTATTTTTTCGGACAGTCGGTTGCCTTATTGATGTGACAATGTTGTCGAAGATTGTTCAAAGTCTATAGAAGTTGCAATTTCTTTCCAGAGATTGTTGACAAACTGTTTCCCTCGGTCCGTGATGAAAAGTTTAGAGATACCGTGTTGACGTATGATATTTTGTCTAATCATATTAGCTGTTTTTTCTGCTGTTAATCCCTAAAGCTTGCAGGCCATAAAACGACCACGTCGTGTAGCAGCATCAACGCAAGCTAAGATTGCCGTGTTCCCGCTTTTAGTTTTAGGAAGGTCTGTGATGAAATCAATTCCAACCCTTGTCCATCGGCTTTCAGGGACTGGAAGAGGATTTAACTTTCCGCAAGGATTATGGGTTTTTGTTTTGTTCCGGATACACAATTGGTAGCTAGCTACATACTCGCGTATGTCTCGTGTCATATTGGACCACTAATAGTTGCGTTGCGCTAGCTTAATTTTTCTTGCTGTTCCGCAATGACCAGCTATAGGGCTATCGTTGCTCAGTTCTTTAGCTTTGATTCTAAGTGACTCAGGGATGTACAGCTTATGTAAGCCATGCCACAGTGCTCCATCCTCTAAATGCCATATTTTTGGTATGTCATTTTTTGAAATTTCCTTGGCGAATTCATCTAATGCGAGGGCATCGGCAATAACGTCTCTGAATTCTAGTGCAACCAGCGAGCATATTAGGATAGGGGAGAATATTAGGTTTAGATCCCAGTCTTTATCATTGTTGCTTTCTTTTAACATATAATCTGGGCGTCTAGATGGGGCGTCAGCAGGGTTTTTGGTTCCCGGGAAGTGATTGATCTCAAAATCATACGCAGCTAATTATTCGATATAACCTGCTTAGCGGTGATTAGGTCGAAGGGTTGTCCTAAAATAGCGTAGGCTGGCATGGTCACTATGTATTTTTATTTTTTGGTGTGCGCTCTCCAGATAAACACGGAAATTTGTGAGTGCGTCTACGACTGCTAATGGTTCTTGATCAGTGGTATTGTAGTTTACTTCCTCAGGTTGAAGTTTTTTACTCCAAAACGCTACTGGCTTTTTGATCCTATCATATATTTGGGAGAGGATACCCAAGATCCCTCCTCCTGACGCTTCTTTTTCGAGAATGCCTTGTAAATACGGATCCCATTGACAGAGCATTGGTGAAGTAGAAAAACTATTCTTGTTTTCATTGAAAGATTTCAAGGCAGTATCTTTGAAATCAAACTTTCAACTCGTTGGATTCTTTTTGAGGAGATTAGACATATCAGCACTTAACATAGCATATTGATGGATAAGCCTTCGATAGAAGTTTTTGAACCCCAATACTGTTGTAGTTGTTGCAGAGTGTTAGGGGCAGGCCAGTCAGTTATGGTGGCTATTCTTTTTGGACTAGTGCTCAGTCCTCCACTTCCAATAAAGAGCCTAAGGAAGTCTACTTGAGTGTTACGGGATTGATCCCTTGTTGTGCACTGACTGCGCCAGCGCTACTGTCACATGTGTGGTGGTTGCGTAGCAACACAGTTATTTTTATTTATGCTAGTAATTAGCGGAAGGAGCGGGCCTATGTATTTATACACATAGTATGCCCATCTTCATTTTTACCATAGTTTTCAATAATCAACTGATTTTATACTGGACTTGCTCTGAGGTTTACCTTCACCAATTGATCCCGCGACAGATTATTGAAAACTATCCTAAATTGTAGTGCATTAAAATTCAAGCTCCCACATATTCCGATACATCCTCAGTCAGCAGTAACAGCAGTCTTTTGGAAGTCGAATTTTATAACTCTCTTGAAGATCTGGACGCAGATTCAATCCCTATTAGCGCGAGTAGCACTTTAATCATGGTCGATACACCCATGAATGATGCACAATCTTCCAACTTATCGCAAGGAAATCCAGGGACCCAGATGATCAGAGATGTCGATTTTGGCAGATGGGACGGGGCAGCCCGGACATGGCCCACTCACCACCAGCTTCTCCAGGCTCAATGTGAGGTATACTCACCCTTCTTGGTAACAGATATCGCCATATGCATGAAAATCTATCAAAATATTCCAGAACCTCAAAGACAACGAATTCGAAATCACTGGATGAAATGCGGAGCTGAGCGAAATTATAATTGGAGGGAATTTCTAGTTAAGTGCAACTAAGCATATTTCGACAAAGTTGGCGCTGAAAAAGCAGAACTGAAACTTCACTCTATGAGGCAAGGGGAAGCTCAAATATTTCGTCAGTTTCTACAAGAATGGGAGCTTTAATATGAGTATAATGGAGGTCATGAATGGCTAGAGAAGCTTAAAGTAAAACAGCTTCGCTGGTCTATTAGCGAGGAGCTTGTAGAAATTTGGAAGGGATTAGCAACAGTTTGTTAAGACTGATTAGGCACTTATCACGATCTTGCAGATTTTGGAATGCAAGAGGCTGTTAATTGTAAGCTGTGGAGTTCTTTATTACTCCAGCTTAGAAAACAGATCGCTAAAATATATAATATCTATCTAAAGAAACAGAAATCTAGTGATTTGTGTTAATACGGTTTAGCGTATTTACCAGCCTCACAACTTTATGGAAAGATTAGTACGTGCAGATCTACGTGAGTGCAAACAACTATCACATCCAAAGTTGGACGTTACTTTTTTCATCATAGCAATCATTTCAACAGAGCTTTTAGACAAAATTGATGTCTTAAAGCTGCCCAAGGATAACTACCATGACTGGGTAGAAGAAGTTGCTGAAGTAGCTTCTAATATGGAGATGCGGAACAACTTCGTGCGCAAGAACAAGTCTCAAGTTATTCAGTACACCACACGCAGCCGAGTTGCTCAGTATAATGATACCTCGCCTAGATCGAGTCTTCCGGATAAATCGCAGCCTATATTGCCGGAATCACTGACAGATCAGGACGGGGACGTTACCATGGGAGGGATGAAAATTGATGTTAAGCAGCTATCCGCTTTCCTTGCATCCCTAAACTCCAAAGGTAAATGAAAGGCCAACGGGAAATTTAGGAATGCGGAACCAAAGCCTTCTGCACCTTGGCGAAGTGACGAGGAGTTTCAGATTCTTCCCGAGAAGGGTGTTTGTATACGATGCGAGAAACCTGGACACATATCAAAATTTTGCCGAAAGTTTGGTCCTCCAAAGCAATCCACCCAAATTAGCAGCCTGCAAGAGCTGAATAACTTTCTCGAAGCAAGCAATTCGGGAAAATATTAACCTCCAGAGAAAGTCGCGACGGGAGGAAAGGAGGGTTGAGAAAGGATGGCGAAACGGATTTTAGTAAAATGCAGCGTATCATCGGTAGACTACATGGTAAACCAGTTTTTGTAGATGCAATAATCAATTCGACTTCAGTTCCTGCACTAGTGGATCTGGGTTGCACAATCTACTCTGTTTTAAGTGAAAATCTCGTAAATTGTCTCAACCTCCCGCGCCTAAAAGTTCCCCCAAAGGAACTCAGATTAGCCAAGGATCCGGAAAATGAAGAAAAAATCATCGTCGACGAAATTTGTTGAGTAGATGTTGACTTAGATGGTAGTTGTTGCAGAATTTGTGGATACGTGATCGCTGGACTAGCCCATGATCTTATTCTTGGAGAGCCATGGATGAGGCACAATGACGTTGTCTATAAAGCTCGAGATCGGGTACTGTGGTTGGAAAAAGAGTGTCATGTTATCCGCACGCACAGTTCAGCTTCCCCTATGATCGAAGTTGCTATGATTTGCCACACGGCTATGTCAGCCTATCTCAAAAGATCAGAACGAGAGCGACATTAAGCGCTTGAACCAAGCGGAAATCAGATTTCAGTGTATGCAGCATCAATGTCGCGTTTCAGGTCTAATTTCTATTTGTGTTGTTGTGGATATGGTGGTTTCTGGCTGAAGACTTGTTTGTTGATCTAACGCCACCGACAAGGATATTCTGCACAGGCCACATGTAGGTCACTTGTTTCGCCGTAAATAGCCATCAATATTTACATGTTCGGTTTGAATTTTGAATTTGATTTCATTACCCTGATAGGGAGCTCTTGTGGCCCATGCAGGTGTCTAACTTTTTATTTACACAGGAGGAAACCTTTCGGTGAAAACCCCCTAATCTTTACAGTTTAACTCTGTAGTATTTTAAACTCACCTTTAGAAAGTGCGTTCTCTCTGTTATGTCCAACGTGGAGTTCGTCCTATCTCTCACTTAAGCCCTGTCATCCATCACTGCCTCGACTTCTCTAGTAAGCCGAAACTGTTCTATCCATCCTTCGGTTAGAATCCACTGCGTGATTCTGGCAACATCTTCCGGGCTATTCATCATTGCCTCAAAAGACCTATTTCTGGCCTTTCTCAGCACCTCCCCTCTTCCCCTTGCCCATTGAGGACACACCATGACCATGTGCCTAGCATTTTGAGACGGATATCCACATTGGCATTTGGGGGATTCCACTCCGGGGACTTTTCTTCTGTACAGATAAGCGTTGAGCCCGATATGCTCGCTTCTAATCTGTATCGCTATACTGCTCTGGGCCCTCTTCAGGTTTTGGTGGAGTTCGGATGGTGTTCTTTTAAGGTCCATTCGTAGTCTGCCGGTCTTTTGGTCGATAGTTATACATGCTGCTTTCCTACATGTTCGGTTTGTTTGCCACAACACTGGGAGGAATAACTTGACCATTATTATTATTAGCACTGTTTATGATTGATGTCAAGCTGGCTCACAGGTGGAAACATCTAACAGTAGCAATCAGGATGAGGTTAAGTTGGCTATAACTAGTTTATTCACGGAAAAGAGGCTCATGTATATAAACTATTTAGTTTTGTCAAAAGAAACAGAACAACAGTTCCCATAACATCTTTTTTCACTGCCTATGCCTAGAATTTTACCATAACTTAATAATCAATCCATGATATAAACAAGATGTTAGCCCTCAAAAAGCAATTTACTCGACAAGAAATTATAGAAAAGCTTCTGGAACAATTGCGCCCTTACTATCAGGCATTTGAAGCTGACAAAAACGATCAAAGTGACCTGCCCCCCATCGACTAGGAGTGGACCTAGCTATAGAAATTTTAAAAGACGAGCAGGGCCGAGTCAAAGATCTCCCACGAGGGCCCTTGTACGGAATGTCGCGTGACGAATTGCTCTGCCTAAGAAAAGAAATAATGCAGCTACTCGACCGTAATTGGATCAGAGCCAGCAGTTCGCCAGGTGGGGCTCCAGTCCTATTTGTTAAAAAACCAGGGAGAGGTCTGCGCTTTTGCGTTGACTACTAATCTCTAAACGCTATCATAAAAAAAGATAGGTATCCTCTTCCTTTGGTGAAAGAAACATTTAGGGCAATCTCTCAGGCTCGTTGGTTCACAAAGATTGATGTCAGCGCAGCATTCCACTGACTCCGAATCAAGAAGGGAGATGAATGGAAAACAGCATTCCAGACGCGCTTGGGTAAATTCGAGTGGTTAGTGATGCCTTTTGGTTTGACCGGAGCTCCTGCTGCGTGGCAACAATGGATCAATAGCCTCCTACAAAGTTACCTAGATGAATTTTGCACAGCCTACTTAGACGATGTGCTTATCTGGAGTGATGGATCTCGGGAAGATCATCTGAAAAAAGTTGAAAAGATGTTGAAGCGACTAGAAAACGCAGAGCTATAGCTAGATTTAAAGAAGTGTGACTTTGCAGTCAAGGAGGTGAAGTATCTTGGATTTATTGTCACAGCAGGAAAAGTAATTTCTGTCGATCCTAAAAAAATCGAAGCCATAAAAAAATGGGAGCTTCCTCAAACCCAAACAGGATTGCGTAGCTTTCTAGGCTTCGCCAGTTTCTACCGAGATTTCATCGTTGAATTTGCTAGCTTGAGTACCCCTCTTCAACTATACACCCGAAAAGAATTCCCAGGAAGAAGAAAACTCCAGTCGGATCAAAAGGCCCGCCAGGGATTTGTAAAACTGAAAAGTTATTTTATATCAGCACCCATACTTGCACTATTTGACCCGAACGTAAAACAGTGCTGGAAACGGATTGTTCTGGATGGGCAATGGGTGCCTGCCTCTCTCAATGGGATTCTGAAGGCAAGTTGCGGCCAGTCGGATACTTTTCTAAAAAACTTTCGCCAGCTGAATGCAACTATGACATTCATGACAAAGAATTACTTGTAGAAGTTTAGAGTTGCACTTGGGATTATCTTAGAGCTTATTAGACTCGATGAGATCAAAGATGAATATAAAAGGCACAATAAGGCTGTAGAAAGTTACCGTGAGAGTTGTTCATTACTCTCACGCCAACTACTAAAGCGCTTTATATATACATGAAAATTCTAACTAAAAGCAATTGGTGATTGTGAGTCAATACGGACTAGCGTATGACCAACCATAATGGTCTTAGCGCAGAATGTCAAACGGAGCAGCCTCGGCTCTACAAGTTTGCATTCCTTGCAGATCTTTTCCAATATGTAGAATTTATTTCAACATTACTGGCCATTGTGCGAGCCGCAGAGTTTTGGAGATCAGAATTAATGTCGCTGAGATACCAAATTGAAATACTCACTGATCACAAAAACCTGCAGTATTTTACGAGCAAGAGGAAGTTATCAGAAAGACAGGTAAGGTGGAAGTCTCTGCTCGATGATCTCCCTGGAATAAAATTGAGCTATCGACCAGGAAAAGACGCCGCAAGACCTGACGCACTATCGAGATTAGAACAAGATACTCCAAGAGATCCTA
Organism: Podosphaera xanthii; assembly: GCA_028751805.1. Classification (NCBI taxonomy): domain Eukaryota; kingdom Fungi; phylum Ascomycota; class Leotiomycetes; order Helotiales; family Erysiphaceae; genus Podosphaera; species Podosphaera xanthii. The sequence continues at coordinate 3,388,208 of JAPWIX010000001.1, read as the reverse complement.
ATGACTCTCAACTGCTTCATCGCCAAATGAAACTCATATAAGACGATTGGGTAGCCACTAATCAAACCGCATTCAATAATTTAGGTCTTACAACTATCAATTCTAATGCATCATTCGAAGATCCAGACCTAGCGCACCTTTGGGATGAGGGTGTTCAAGCAGATGGGGAATTCCGTGACATTAGAAAGGCCTTAGTGCAGGAGGAAAGATGCTTTCCACCTTCAATCGCATCTAAAATTTCTATTTCCGAGTGTTCAATTGACAGTGATGGCTTCGCTAGATGGAGAGATTGTCTGATAATCCCTAGATATGAACCATTGCAAACAGCTCTATTCCATAGAGCTCATGATTCCCCGACAACAGGACATCCCGGACGCGATGCCACATTGAGTGTCTTAAATCGCGATTTTTACTGGCCGCGAATGAGCAATACGGTACGTCAATTTGTGTGCAACTGTGACACCTGTGGCCGAACGCACATCTGGAGAGATAAAAGACGTGGATTCCTGAAACCGTTACCTGTCCCAGAACGTTTCCATCAAGAACTATCCATCGATTTTATGACGGATTTACCCGCCACTAAAAACCAGCCACGTTACTTCATGGTAATAACAGATAGATTAAGTAAAGAAATTATTCTGGAGGCAATGGATACAATGACTGCTGAATCATGTGCTAACCGATTTGTACAATGTTTTTATCGATTTCACGGCTTTCCACGGGCCATAACTTCGGATCGAGGCAGTAATTGGGTTGGAGACTTCTGGCGACGACTCTGCGAGCGAACAGGCATACAACAACGGCTCTCAACAGCCTTCTACCCACAAACTGACGGTGCAACGCAAAGAGCTAATCAAGAAGTGCAAGCCTATCTCCGTGCGTACGTAACTTACGCCCAAACGGATTGGTCAGAATTACTTCCCGCAGCTCAACTAGCACTAAACAACAGAGATTCATCACTTGGTTATAGCCCCTTTTTCCTGAATCATGGATACTTTATTCCAGCTTTTCCTCTAGTTTGCGATAGAAACCTCGCCGGTGAAAGCTCTTCAAAATCCCGAGAAGCGGACGCTTTCGTTCAGAAACTTGAGGAACGCCAAGCCTTAGCCCAAGCTTCAATGACTTGGCGCCAGCAAGTTATGGAAGACATCGCTAACACAAGTCGGCAACAATCCGAAGTTTTTAAAGTAGGAGACTGCGTGTGGCTTAATTTGAAAAATGTCGCAACGCCATGACCTTCAAAGAAACTAGCTTGGCTACACAACAAATATAAAGTTGTTAAACTTTTTTTTTTATTTTTAAATCATTTTGTATTCAGCCTAATAGCTATCACAATAGTTGTTAAACTTATTTCGCCTCACGTTATCGAGCTTGACGTTCCCATAGGTATTCACCCTCACTTCCACGTTGATATGCTTAGAAGAGCTGCAGATGATCCTTTACCTTCACAAAAACAAGACAACTACCAGCCAGCGCCCGTTGATACCATAGTTCCGCGGGAAGACCAGGAATTCGAATTTGAACGCATACTTAGAGCGAAGAATAGGCGCCGAGGTCGAGAAGTACAGCGGGTAGTGCTCGTTAAATGGAAAGGTCAGACAGAACCAACCTGGGAACTGCGTTCCGAGTTTCAAAATACAGTCGCCCTGGATATATTTGAGCAATTATACGGAACTAACAATAATGTGGGCGAAGAAAATATAGGAATGTATACAGGAGTACGGAAACGCCCTTAAACGGGGGGTGATGATACGGGATTGATCCTTTGTTGTGCAGTGACTGCGCCAGCGCTACTGTCACATGTGTGGTTGTGTGGTAGTTGCGTAGCAACACAGTTGTTTTTATTTATGCTAGTAATTAGCGGAAGGAGCGGGCCTATGTATTTATATACAGAGTATGCCCATCTTTATTTTTACCATAGTTTTCAATAATCAACTGATTTTATACTGGACTTGCTCTGAGGTTTACCTTCACCTATTGATCCCGCGATATTGAGTGACTCCAAACATAAATTTAGATAGTTTGCAAAACAGATTATTATCTTTTAATAATTGAAGTGCTGTAATTTTTTTTGCATGCAGTTCTTGTTGAGATTGGGCGTAGGTAAAGAAATCATCTACATAAGAGAAGATACTGTCTGTGACGTCCCGGAATATTTGATCAATAAATGATTGCCAAGTCGGGGGTGCGTTGGCAAGGCCAAAAAGCATGACGAGCCATTCGAAACAACCATCAGGTTTTCGAAAGGCTGTCTTTCATTCGAGTCCAGGAGCAATACGAATCATTTGGTGTTCGGTCTCGCCTATATTTATCTATTGTTCCAGGCTGTTGCCACAGGTGATTTTGGTATAAGACATATTATTAGAACTTGAGTCATGCTCCAGGTAAATTTAGCATTATCATGTACTACAATAGCTTGGAGATGACACTTGAGGCGCAGTTGCATTGAATAATGGTAATTTGGTCAAGCACATTATTTTTGGAGATAGATCAATATCCATAAGATGGTGGGGACGAGACGGAAAAAGGGGACAGCGTTTTATTTTTGATATTGTTTTTTGGGACCAAACCTAACTTAACCCTTTTTATCCTGTTTGTTATCTTATACTACGAAATAGACAATCATCTCTATTTGATATATACTACAATTATTATATGTATAAATCAAATCTATCTTTAAACGTCTAATATTTGGCCAACAGAAACACGCATTACTTGGTCACGGAGGAAAAGTCATCCAAACGAGTTTCCGGGGCGTACCCAGCTCCCGTTATGGTGGTGATGGATTAGACTAAGTTGGCCCTTTTTACTAAGATGAATTCTCACTGTTTACAGATATTCTGGCATTATACTGTCTCCCGAGGAAAGAGCACCACTACCTGAGAGCTGGTGGTGTCGGTATAAGGAGGATATCTGGACTATGGGATATTAGGGAGATACAGATGGGGATACGCACCTCGTGTGGCTCTGGTGTCTAGGCCTCGCCTGGCTGGAGTTGCTGGTTTTTTGAGACTTTTTCCCGCGTACCGGTTTCCATGGCTGCTCTTTTTCAATTTTTTTTGAGCAGAAGGTTCTGTAGAAAAGGTGGTTGAATTCTACGGGTAATTACTGAGCTAAATGGCTACCCGTCATGGGTCAATGTATCAATGATCTTAGGTTCGAGGTAAAAGGGGATAGGAGCACTGTAAAAGGTGTGGCCTGGGTCAGAGAGGAGCCCTAGTGTTATAATAGTCTTGGACTCTACATAGCACGAATAAACAAAACTACTACTAATATGAGAAGAAATTGCTAGGGTATGAAAGCTAGGACGCTAAGACTTCCCCTCACGAAAAACCGAAGTACAGGGTTTTAAGGGCATCTTTTACTCAGTGACCAACGTGGAAAAGTAGGGATTTATCCCAATTTTTTACGGGAAATATACATATTAGTTACAGGATGCTCCCAATAAATTATATTACATAACCGTCAAGCTAAAGTGTTGTTGTAATTTCATCCCACTCGTGTCTACTTGCTCTGCTTGACACCTCATTACTTGCTCCATCTTGTCGAATTCTAGTTTTCCTTCTATAAATTGTCTCCTTCATCTGATAACGTCTGCAAAGCAATTTCCTAAAATTTCCTATGATATAACAGTACAGAAAAACAACACCAAGACCAATATTTACAAATACATCACAGTTTCACATGTGAGTCTTGCGGAAGTTGCACTTTTCTTTGTTGGTTCATGTCGCCACAGAATGAACTCCCAAAATATCTCTTCACGCTCGCAAACAATCAAGTAAACTAAATCGAGATCAGAAGCTTCAGGTGAGTTTAGAATATTGGAATTATCCTATTTACGAGTATGAGCTACTTGAAATAAGGTTTTGACTCTTCATAAAGCTGCAAAAACCAATAAGGAGATCTCTTATATGCTTGGAGTTACTATTCATCAAATAAATATACGATTCATATGGGATGTGTTGAGCCAGGAAAAAGCACTGGTCGAAAACCAAGAATAAATCCCGGATAGCAAGACGAGCTAGAAATATTTATTTGAAGCTCAAAAGAGACTCGACAGATGACGTACCTGGAGCTAGCAGTTAATTTTCCACAACAGAATGTTAGCGAAAATGCGATTCGAAATGCTCTCAAGAGAAGAGCCTACAGCAGGCGCATTGCCAGAATTAAGCCTTCTCTCTCTGACAAACATAGAAGACTAAGGCTTCAGTGGGCTGAATGACACCAGTCCTTAAGTCTAAATGACTGGTGTCGGATAATCTGGAGTGACGAGACGTGGATAAACGATGGTCCAGTCAACAAAGTGCATGTTACTAGGATGGTCAGTTTTTGTTTCATTAAAGAGAGATGCGAAACGCTAAAGATTTTTACATGAGCACGAAGAGCACTAAAGTATATGCATTATCGATCGCCCTACGAAAAATAATTCTTGGATGTTATGGGGATACTTTGCCTGCAACCAAGCAGGTCCCTTTGTGTTCTGGCAAAGAAGCTGGAAGAAAATAACCGGGGAAAGTTATCGTCAAAGTATTCTACCAGAGGTTGTTAGATTTTTGAGGTCAAGATTTGCAAGAACGGGTGTTGTTATGCAGTTTATGCAAGACAACGCTCCTGTTCACATTGCAGCTGTCGTGGAGGAGTACCTTGGTGAACATGGCATAGTACCTATGGTCTGGCCGCTTTACTCCGCTGATTTGAATCCAATCGAAAATGTATTGAGATTGATGAAGTCATATATACAGGATCGATATGGAGACTCCGATCTGGGACGGCAGCGTGGGAGGGCTGAAATTCAATCCCTTGTGGAAGAAGCCTGGTAGGAATGCACAAAGCCTGAAATTCTCGCAAATATTATCAGTGACATGCAAGATAGGCGCTTGGCAGTTATTCGAGCGCAAGTCGGATCTTTAGACCATTAGCTGTGATATCTACAGTTATTTTTATAGGAACTTTGAATAGAAATGAAAAATAATATTCTCAAAATTAATTTGAATTTAGAATGATTTTTGGTGAAATTTGCATGGGTGTAAATGTTTTACGGAAAAATCTCATGAGCTGATACGTCCAATCAGTATTTCCCCTTGCAAAACATCCTAGTACTCTCAACGTACATCATGGCCGAATTCATCAGAGCTGCAGGAACCCTGCACATGATTATTATAGAAAACTGCTCCTTATGTACAAAGATCTACAGTTTAACTCCTGCAAAACGACGTGGGTATAAATAAATACCATGCGAGGCTGTATTGAAAGGTTACCAGTGAGATTCATAACCCAAGACAATCGAGAAACAATCAATTTGACGCTAAGGTGTGTCTTATTTATTTATTTATTTACATTAAGGTCCTAAGCTAGAGCCCCATGTCTGTTTAGGGTGCAGGACCGGTGGAGCCGGCAAGGATCATGCCCGGAAGCGTGCCCTACTCGTTCGCATCAACTAATAATGCTGCTCACCATGACAGATAAAACAACGCAAGACCCCATTTATAATATGAACCTAACCCCCAAACTCCGATCAAATGAAAACCAATTCGTGGGCTGAACCTGTATTTCTCACACAAGTTTACAGCCCTGCCAGACGTTAATTTCTGGCAACTAGACGATTATTATCCTCGCGTCCAGCAGAGGATGAGTGTGCAGGCAGACTCCCGAAACAGCCTGTTTCCCTGGCGAATTCTGTAAACTTCTCAACACACTGAGGCCCCAGGAGTTGATTTATGTATTCATTCAATGTGACCCCCTTCCTAAGCTTCCGTACCTGGGCGGCATTTTTTCGACAGCGAAAGAAGTGGGTGGGCGAATTCTCAAGCCCGCAATCGCATTCTAAATTCGTGTCTTCATGGTGAAAGCGACGGTGATACGCCGCAAAATCTCCGTGGCCTGTTCTTGCCGCTAGGAGTCCGTGTAGTAGTCGACGAGAAAGGTGAAGTTCTGGTGGCTTACGACGACGTATTTGGAGATCTAACTCTTTACACCAAGCTGGTGATACTTTTGACCACCACTCGTCTATTAGATCCTGTCGACGCTGGTACACAAGTCGACGAAGATATGCTAAAGTAATATATTCCGGTGTGCTTTGTGGCGCTGGTAGTTCTTGTAGTACAGCTCGGGCTTGCTCATCTGCCTCATCATTCCCGGTAATCTTTGAGTGGCCTGGAACCCATCTCACTACTGCGTTAACTTTTCCGGCGACGTGATGAAAAATGCGTGTTTTCTGGAGGCAAGAAGTTGACTTTCCTGTCTGTAATGCCTGAACAGCTGCCTGATTGTCCAGTAAAACAAATATCTTCTCCCCAAATCGCCTTGCTAGGATTGCAGCCTTATGTGCTGCAGTGGCGCCTACGATTTCTGCATCGTATACTTCGCCACCATGTAAAGCACCTTTTCCCTTTTCGAACGTGACGCCCCCTCGCTGGAGGACAAATCCCCAGGAAGAACGGCTGTGACCAATAGATGACCTGTCTGAGTAAGCACAAATATCAGTAGGAGAGACCGAGCACACCCACTTCGAATGGGCTTCCACCCCTTCCGGGTTAGTGTCAAGGGTTTGGCTAGAGACATTCATCACGTGAACACTTGACATCAGCACTGGTTGCCAGTCAGTGGGAATTAGGGGCAATTCTAGAAGGTTCTTTGCAATTCCACGGCGTTCTGGGATTGTTCGGGAGTTGAGGCAATCTAAGAGTATCCAAGGGATTCTCCATGCTTCCATGGCCTTCTACAAACTTCTGTGTATGGTTTAGTTGGAATAGTCGAAATATGTATTTACAGGAGCCTCCTCTCACATCTGGATGGAACAGATCTGAGTCTTGTATTTATCACTTATTGTTTACTCCTAGAAGTTTCCACAGCGTCTTGAATATTATCTTGTCTTTATCTAGCCCACGTCTTGTTCTTGTTCTTGCTCAGCTGTCATCCCTGTCCCAGGTTTAGATCTTGACACTTAGTCCCAAGCTTTGTATGATATACTGGTGGGGGAAGTGGTTCGGCAAGCTCGGCCGGAGGGAGCTGTCGATATGCACGTTGTACCTGTGACATTAGAGAGCCAAGATATTTCGTTACCCTTGCCTTTCTTTTGTGCTTAAGGGTGCCCACGTTCGGAGTGGGTGCCGGTTATCCAAGGAATTAAGACGAGCGGCGAGTCGTAAGCAAATGCCTTCGAGAATAATCCGAGCCGAAGGCATGCCTGCTTCTCTATGAAGAACTACGTTGGGCGTTGTTCTCCATACTGGTAGTGCAGATCTAATAGCTAGGTGCACTGCTTTATCGATCAGATTACAGAAATGCGAGGTCGCCGGCGTCACAATCCCCCGAGTAGTCTCCCGTGTTAACCCGGGCCACCATACTTCTGCGCCAAAAGTTGCTACTGGAACTATGCATGCATTAACCACGGTCACCAAAGGACCTGGAGCGGCTCCACGTTTGACTGAATTCAGGCGACGCATATGCTGAGCCGCCTTGAGGGCTTTGCTACATCATGTAGTCACATGATGCTTAAAAGATAGCTTTTGGTCTAGATGCACCCCGAGCCATCTGATGTGCTCGGTCGGTTCTACCAAATTTCTGTTTATTCGGATCCCTACAGATTCCTCTTGAGCGCGTCCTGGAAATTGTATGACTTCTGACTTTGCCACTTCGAAAAATACAGCATTTCTCTGAGCCCAATCTAGTAAAGAATCTACTTCTTGCTGGGCTTTTTCTACAGACTCCTAAATTGTACGCCCAATACCCATTATTCCAACATCGTCGGCATAGCTGAATCGGGCTTTCGTATTTCCGCTGCGCATAGGTTCTGCCATGTATAAAAGAAATAAGAGCGGAGATATTGGAGATCCTTGAGGTACTCCACAGAAGAGCTCCTTAGGACTTGTTATACCGTCTAAGTGGCGCACTTGAACTAAGCGACCAGTCAAGAACGAAGAAGTCCATCTCAAAATGTGTGCAGGCCATCCTTGTGATTGCATCCGGCGTAAAATCGATTGTGTAGGACCGCATCAAATGCTCCCTGGACGCCCAGGGTGACAAATGTTGAAGCCCACTTCTGAGTACGAGCTTCCTCGATATCATACACGACGCAAGAGACTAAGTCATTGGCAGACCGTTTTGGCAATGCCCCGAATTGTTGTTCGCCCACTATATCACACACAATCGCCAGGTGTGACATCCTTTTTGCTAGTAGCCTCTCCAAGCCTTTCCCAAGACAGGAGAGAAGTGATATCGGTCTCCATCCCTTTGGTAAGGAAGGATCCCGTCCAGGCTTTTGAAGAAACACGACTTCTGCGAGTTTAAAGCATGAAGGGTGGTAACCAAATCTGACGCATGCGCGGAATAGCTGTGTGACATGAGTCCCAATGTCTTTCCAGCAGGCTGTTAGTAGTTCCACTGAAATTTCATCAGCACCTGGGCTAGTATTACCACTACCAATAGTGCAGGTCCGTACTTCGAGATCTGATAGATCTTCCGTCAAAAGTATGTGAGTCACACTTGAAAGCGAGCAGGGGGCGAGGTCGTCTGAAGCCTGACATCGAGCCAGGAGGGTGTCGCGTAGAATTTCTGCACGTTCGGCTTGATCCGAAACAAATCTTCCTTCGTGCCTGAGAGGTGGGGGTATCTTCATTTGTCTAGGAGCAGCCCATCGCATGAGTCCAAAGACGTCAGAGGAAGATTTCATGGCTTCTACCTTTCGTTTCCAATGCTCTCTCTTTGCAGCAACGACTGTAGCCCGAAAAGATTTTGCATACTGGTTGCGTTCTGCAATCGAGGCAGCAGATCGATATTGTAGGTGGGCTTCTTTACAGCCTGGAGTCCACCAGGGTGCGGCTCTACCATACGCCTTATTCCGCCGTTTTCTAACTACCTTCAGCGCATCTTTTAATGCTCTGCGAATACCTTGTGCAAAGTTCTCTATCTGTTCAACGGAGTCTAAAGAGGGCAGCGGTGGAAGCCACTCCGAGACTACTTTTGCAAACTGAGGTAGATTCTCTTTGGACACGCGCAGAGGTCCCCTTTTGGCTGTTCTTAGTTGGTTCTTACTGAATATTGATCCACAGATAGGTAGGTGGTCACTAGTCATACATTCCTCCCTGTCAACCCACGCGCTAGGTTCAGCAATATTTGTCCACGCTAAGTCCAAAGTATTCCCAGCACGATGAGTGGGTTCTCCAACTATCAGGCATGTCAAATTGTGGTCTTCGGCCCATTTTTCAATTTCTTCACCCTGTCCATAAGTGCGTGCGGCGCAAGGTTGCCAGGCCCAGTGTACCGAGTTAAAATCACCAATAGCGACTGATTTCGGATCAGGGGTCCAGTTTAACAATGGTTCAACAGCTGAAGGATCGTGTGGCGCTTTGTACACATTTAGAAATGTTATTCCGTTTACTACAACCCAACAATAGTCTCCTGTCGGGATAGATGAGGGAAACTTTTGGACTGCGACTACTTCCTTGGTATTCTTCCGGGTGTAGGTAATGGCGCGGGGTCGGACATCTGTATTATTAAACGGGATATGGCAATCAAAATAGGGATGGGATTTTGACCAACCCGACCACCATGGTTCTTGTATCAACAAGATATCGAGTTGCAACTCACATGCGCGAGCTAGCGCGATATCATGCGTCGTGCCCCCTCTTCCCACATTGACTGACATAAATGTTAGCAAAGAAGGAATGGAGTGGCGGCCCCGTGAGGAGCCTTTCATAAACGCATTTCGTCACCTGCCTCTTCCTCGGCAGATGACGCTTGAATATCCTCTGTCGTGGAAGTATTACTAGAGTCCTGGCTACTAGTGGAGGCAGCAGCAGCTTCCGCAGCAGCTGCCGCTTTTGACACAGCTACTTTGACACGAACTAGCAACTGATATTCGCGGTCCCCTACCTGACGGTAAATTTTGAGCTGTTCCTTAGTGGGTGCTCCAGCGCGATTAAGGCGGGCCAAACACTTTACACTATCTGATCGGTGTGGACCCCCACAGTTTCTGCATCTAGTTGGGGCTCTGCACTCGTCCTCAGCATGCATAGTAGAGCCACAATTCCCACAGGAGGGTGCCCGCGAGCAGGTTTTGTAGGAATGGTGACCGTTGCAACGCTTACAAAAGTCAATTGCACGTTGTTTCTTAAATTTAGCTGCCATCCCCGATTCATCGAAGACCCTAAAGCCAGGGCGAGGTGCCTTTGAAAAGAAGGCCATCCAAGTTCTATGGGGTGCACCAAATCTCTGATAACCGAATAGCTTCACTGTGACAGGGCGCACCGTAGTTGTTGAAATTAAGTGCAACTAGCAGTTTAGAGACAGGGCTGTGCACTCAAAGCGATATGCACAGATACACTAGTCTCCCAACAGTTAAGACTCTAAATTGTAGAATACGCTAGTCCGTTTACGACCAAATCACTAGAACTCTTAGCGCTAGATTATTATAGATTATATAGTTAGCACTCTGTGTCTAAGTGGGAGAAATTAACAACTCCACACTTCAGATTTATAGACTCTTATTTGTGCCACTCTGTTCCCTCTCTTATTTGTGATAAGTTAAAATTCTTATATTATTTGTGACTATCTCAACCAGGTATAACTGTTTGTAGCAGCTGGTAAGCTGGTTTGTGCCTGTAGCCTATGTTGTGCATAGGCGTGCACAGACTTTACATAGATAGTGAATTGTGCACGGCCTGGTCCTGCAGGGTGTTTCAATTATACTGAAACTTGCTAATACAAGCGGACCAACTTCTATTCGGAGACTTGCTATTACGTGGCGGTTTCACAATACAGGGATGTTGTGTGGCACGAGAAGACCTTCTGTTTCATGGGAATATTACGATACATGAATAGTGTCAAGGTGGGGCGAGTAGTTCAGCTCGAGGGAAATGTATATATCTACATGTACTTGTAAATTGCGAGTTAGTTATCTGGATCATAGAATTAATTATTAACTACCTCTACACATTTAGCTGCGCAGGCGCTCTTGTCTAGACTGTGACACTGTTGTGCCTAGGAACATAGTGGACATGGCAAGGCTGCATAAGCAGCTGATGAGGTGACACCACCAAGGCTAGGATGAAGTGTTGGGACTAGTTAGGCGAGGTGTGGGTCCCACGAGACTTGATATTTGCATTGTTTGCTCTGTTGGCGCACGGATGATTTTAGAAGTATAACTAGGCTTAGATTCGCCACCTTTGTTAGATATCATCCTCATCATCTTTCAATTCAATCTTACATACCTGCCATATGCACAATTGCCTGTTCTACTCAAGCATCTGAATCCTTTTAGTAACTCTGCGCAAGTGTACGTACCCCATCATATACCTAGTAAAACAATAACAACCTGGTGCTATCCACAAGTCCCCACCCTTTTAACAGAAGTGACTCATTCAATCTCGTCCATTAGTATAGTTTTCGTTACCTCTAAGCGAGTCACTTCCAGGCGATCATCAAGTCTGGAAATGGTTGTAGGAACAGTAGGTATGAGAAACTGAACCCAATTTGAGGCAGCTTCAAGTTTGGCATTAGACAAGAAAAGGCTATTTTCTGCTTTGAGTAGTTTGTCCCTCGCGCTGGAACTTAAGGGGCTCAAGGCGAATCCCGAATTGACGGGTTTAATCTTTCCAATTATGGAAGGTGATATTGACAATCTTTTCACTACCAATTCACAAAGACCAGCGGGTGATTGTTTACGCCACTCGTGCTCTCGAGGGAGCCGAACAAAAAGTCGAGGATCCTGAGAGGCAGCTGCATTCGTCCCGTCAGCATGCTTCGCTGCCACTGTCTTTTTAAAGTTATTAAGAGGTATCACTAATGATTGACTGTTTTGTAAGTCTATTCTTGCTTTCTTGAGACTTTTGCGGGCCACGGTTGCCCATGTGCTGCCGTTCAATTGCGGTTTTTGTGGCAATGTGTGCTGTCTCAGAGTTGCTTGCACTGAATTATTGGCACGGGGTGAAATAAATGGAACAACTGGGGTTGCTGCCGCTACAGGTGTGTTTGATTCCCTAGTTTTAGAAGTTTTCGTATCTTTAGCTGGTCGCGAATGTAATGGGACTGGAGGATTTTGCGGAGCGTCAGAAGCAACAAAGAGGGATATTGCCTGATGGAGATATGTCCTCAGAGCAGTGGCCTCGCCCTTCTGATATTCGTCTTTAAAACTGCTAATGGTACTATCAATGTTGCTGATTACACTTGTACAAATCATCACTCGAGTTTGCCAGGCGCGTTCACGTAGCTGCCTTGCCGCAATTATCTCCGAGATCTCGCAAGGGAGGAAGGAGTTGGTGTTTTCGGAGCCATGGTCAGTAGTTTCTGGAACGGCATCTGTTGTTCAGCTGGGAATTTATAAAGGTCACGTGAGGTAGTTTAGAGCTTGGGTACCTCGCTAGTTTAGTCTTTGTGTAGATAGTCAGGAAACCTCCCAGAGGGGAGAGGATCCTCTTTTGAACCTGCGATTTCGTAACCTTTTACCTGGTGAGCTACGCAGGGAACAAAAACCCTGTGATTATCGTATCAAGGGTTCGTAAGGGCTCGAAGCTAGAAAGAGGATTTCTTTCGTCAATCAGAAGAGATTTCTTTCAAATATAGGAAGTAAACAAATATCAACCCTTTTCGTGTCAAGTTCGCGACAGCAAAAATATATTAGCAGATATTTGTCTGAGGGAGACTCCAAAAGTGCCTCCATAATCAGTTATTTGGCTCCGGATTAACGCGTGAAATTAATCATCCTGGAATATAGACTTAATTCATCGGAGGGACTGTTTCCCAGAATACGCACCTGGCTTCCACAGGAAATAGAGAATAATAGCCACCCTTGGCGCTCACCTAGCCAGTCAGAATCCTCTAGCACTACTCGCCACTTATCGCCATCATCAGATAGCTCTGAGGAAGTTTTTCTCAACATGACGACTCCAAGCCTCCCAAAATTTTCCACTGAGCACCAGTTTAATGGGAGCGTATCGGCCGCAAGATGGTTAGACAATATCTCCTTCCAATTCGAGGTGGCAGGCTATACTAAGCCTCCTCCTGCACTAATGTTGCGTGTAATCAACATGCTGTGTACTGGTGAGGCCGCTGAGTGGATTGATTCAACGCCGAGAGTTCGGGAGGAAATTGCCGACCGGTTGAATGCTACAGATAGTAGTGTTGCATATGTGAAGAGCGCGTTGGAAGAACGATTTCCCGGGTCAGTATCAGACCACACAGAACTTTCAGTACAGTCAGAAGTTGAAAATCTTCGTCAAGGCTCAGATGAACCATTGGCTGCTTACTACTCGAGAACTGCGAAGCTTCTAAATCGAATCCGTGTTCGCGACAAGCCAAGGTCCGAGCCCACAGGAACTCCTCTAACAGAATCAGAAGAATTTACCTTAACAACAATAATTACAGCCCATACTCGAGGTCTTTACGACGAGGGTCTGCGAAAAGAAGTAGTTGCCAAAAGTGGAGCCATCTCAAGCGCTTTTTGGAGATGCCAGGAAATTGTTTTAGAGACTCAACGTACAATACTTCTGATGAAGCAATACGACGAGCAGGCAGCACAGAGCCAGGAACTTGAGAAGTTAAGGGACCTCGTTTTGACAGACTATGGCCAACCCGCCTCAGTTATCCTCGCGGCCAAGGCTGAATCTCGTTGGTCGAATTACACGCAAGGACAAGGGAACTTTGACAGGAGTTCTCCATCTGGATACGGAACCCGCACAGCAGCAGCTGCTCTTCCAGGCCCAAATCATGTCCCATCACGATATCAAGCCCGCCCACAATCCAGCTTACTTCCTCAGGATCATAATTACCAGTTATATCATCAACTTCCTCCGCAACAACCTACCTATCAAACCCAACATCAACAAACGAGAGGTGGAGGGAATATTAGAGGACGTAGAGGTTTTCAGAATATTGGCAATTGGAGAGAGACCAATGGCCCTAAGCAGGAAAATAATCCCCATCCGCCGAGGTCATCATCAACCAACGCCTATGTTAATATGTTAGCCAACTATGATAAATCAGTCAGACTATGTGTTGGCTGTGGTGAGCCCGGTCATGTAAAGCCGCAATGCAAGAACCCGCCATTACAGCTATGGGAACAGGCTTATCTAAAGCAGATGGTCTTTGGAGGACCAGGAGTGAGCGCACACTTGCTCATCTTGGAATCTGAAGGAGCGTACCATGGAGAAATAGGAAGAAATAAGAGCCAGGAAACGGGGTATGCTTTGGAGGAGAGATCTGCTTCCTCATCTGCGCTTTCAAATCCTGTATGGGCTCCCTCACTAGAAGAATATTGCACCCAAAGCCTAGTGGAGCCTTTATCATTAACTAGAAAAGAAGGAAAGGAAACTCGCCAGTCAGAGAATAAAGATAACGACGAATTAGATGCTGAGGAAAGTGTTTCAATAGAAGCCTTCATGGCAGGACCAGCTAGAAAGAGGCAACGAGGAGAAGACGGGAAAATTGAGATTAATGACATCCTAAATAGTGAATCTAGCAGCAAACCGAGGAAGTCAAAAAAGAAGCCAGCTTCAAAACCCGAGAAAAACGTGTCGAGAGCATTGAAAACTTTGAGGGAAATCGTCGGGAGAGAAGGATTAGGGCCTCTTAACTATAGGGAGCTTGCGGAGAAGATTGAAGTTCCTCTTAATATCCTGGAATTTTTCCAAGCCTCACCAGATGCAGCAAAAGAATTTCGAAGGATGTCTCAAAGGGTAAATGTGAGAACGAAGAAAAAACCAGAACAGAAAAAAAAAATAAAGTGACGGTCGATAGTGGAAATTTAAAAGTAGAAAAAAATAGAGAACTATGGAAGCCTTTGCCAAAGCAGGTCGACTTCAATTTGGATCCCAGGAGTCTTTTCCCCAGAGTAAATCCTGAGGACAAAGCGTTCTATTTTTGTGCCGTGCTGAGAGGTCGGTATGATGAGAACTCTCAGTGGAAAAGAGTCTCTCTCTCAAAGGGAATATCTCAGACTGATCAAGGTTCCGAGCTCAACATTATCTCTCAAGGACTGGTCAATGCTATGGCCTTTCCTAGATTCACTCTATCTGGGGGGAAAGATAATTCTGGGCTCTACGTTTCTACAGCTGATGGCGGGGCGACGGAGCTCAAGGAATTCACCTGCTTCGATATTGGAGTATCAGGGATCTGGCGGAGAGTATATGCATTCATTCGTCCACAGAATAAGAAGGGATCAAGTGAGCTCCACCTGCTACTTGGATTGCCTTGGTTATACGAAGTGAACGCTTGGATTTCTGTAAGAGATTCCTCAATTTTGATAGAGGACGAAAAGACCGACGGCAGACAGGTCTCATTAAATTCTCCGGAATTTGTTCCATCATCACCCCATAACCTTGTGCTTCAACCAAAAGCTCCAGTTGCATATAAAGGTGAAAGAGGCAAGAACACCTTGACGGCAGAAACCGAGCATTCCCAGGCCGATGATGAATCTTCAGAGACATCGGAGGACAAAGACTATCTTGCTAGTGAAACCGAAGACTCTGAAAGTGATTCTTTAAAATAAATCGTCACCTCCACGACGTTAAAGTGGCGAAACACTCAGTTCCGAAGCGATCTCCGTCAAGATCTAAAATGGTTCAAAGTAGCGAGGATGATTCTGATATAGTTTTTTCATCATATTCGTTAAATGCAGGTGGCATAGTCAATCAGAAGTTCGCAGGAACATTTGACGCTCGTTAGGACCTAAAAAATAGACCGACCTCCATTGTAAAATCGCGGGGCAAGCGACGGCAGAAATCGTCAATTAGAGCAAGTATAATGGGGCTGGAGCATAATCAGGCGACACATCCATCAATACATGATGTCATTCCGAAAGGAGAAGATGCAGTGGAACAGTTCCCAACCAATAGAAGGCCAGAAAGAAGAGCGATTGAAGAGGTAGATGAGGAGACACTGGAAGCTTGGTTTGCGAGCACAGGCGCAAGCCTCGGAAAAGGCATCCCCAATACATTGGCGAGAATACGTGTGCTAAAGTTGTTGTACACATATCGTGACTTGAACGCCACAGAATTGGAGCACATTGAGCCCACGGATCTGTTCCAACATAAAGTTCGCCTAAATGCAGGGGTAGAGCCGTGGAGAAGATCTCACCAGAGGAGATAGCCGGTCGGTCAAGAATATTGGCTTCAAAAAACAGTTCGAGAGGGCTTGGAGTGTTGCATGTACGAAAGAACAGTTCTTGCGAATAGAGAACTTTCATCCTGGAATGCACAACCCGTCCTTATTCTCAAAGACAAGACAAACACCGACCCGTGGGCCGAAATGAGAGTTACGTTTAACTATCGGAATATTGAAGAAGATCTACCAGGATGCTTCCTGGAATTGATGAGTAAAACTCATGACTATCTCTCTCAACCACAACACAATCCTTTCTGCGTGTTTGATGTGAAAAATGGTTACTGGTGTATACCTATTTACAAGCCGCACCGCCATTATTTCGCGTTCTCAATCTCTGGAATCGGTCAGTGCCAACCAACTAGAATGCCGCAAGGAACTAGAAGCGCGGGGTTTTCTTTTACTGAAATGATGTACATTGCGTTGGGTAGCATACCGCCCCTAA
This sequence comes from Podosphaera xanthii, assembly GCA_028751805.1. Taxonomy (NCBI): domain Eukaryota; kingdom Fungi; phylum Ascomycota; class Leotiomycetes; order Helotiales; family Erysiphaceae; genus Podosphaera; species Podosphaera xanthii. The sequence continues at coordinate 3,371,668 of JAPWIX010000001.1, read as the reverse complement.
ATTCGGTCAATATCGAAAACCCGGATGGGTCTGGCCTGTGGGGAAACTATGATGGATCGGAACCATCACTAATCAGTGCGGAAACTCCAGGCGGCTTACCGAGGGCGACATTTTATATAGACGACATTTTTTCAGGAGCCACTGACTTTGAAGATATGTTCAACTTTCTGGAGCATCACCTGTTCCCAAGACTTGCCTGGGCTAAGCTAAAACTCAGTTTCAAGAAAATTAAGCTGTTCGTTCATGAAGTGCTTGCCTTGGGAATAGTCCACAAAGCAGGGGGCCAGCTTCACATCAAAGAGGATAGAGCACGGTTGATAAGAGACTGGCGTGTGCCTAGATCAGTGGGAGAGTTATCCTCTTTCTTAGGAGCCATTGGGATTACTCGCCGATGGGTCAAAAACTTCGCGGAGATTGCTCGTCCATTGTCTTGCCTAACGGGGAAGACGGAATGGGTGTGGGGTCTCGCCGAGCAAGTCTCTTTTGAGCTTTTAAGGGAAAAATGTAGCACAACCATTGAAATGTTTGGCTATGAATTTGATCAGCCAGTAAACTTATACTCGGATGCTAGTAAGTTCGCAGGAGGATGTTGTATTACGCAGAGACGAGGAGATAAAGGAATTGAAGTTCCCATCTTACATGACAGTTTTACCTTTTCGCCCACGCAGAGGAATTACGGCACGCAAAAACGAGAACTTTGCGCAATTGTAGAATTTTGACGCGAGTTTGAATACAGTGACCATCAAAACTGTTCGAATGTTTTGTAACTTTCGCTTGTAAGCTTCATAAAATTTTATCTGCTTGACCAATTCACAAAATTTTTACATTAATAAAAAATTCCAATTCTGTGGTTTCTTTTGATATAAATTAGATGATGTGAATCGAAAATTTGGTAGAGTAATCGCGATTGAAAGGGCGTTGGCCATTCGAGCAGTTTTGCAGGGGGGATGTGGGGAAAGTATAACTAGGCATCAGGAGCACTGTAGGTCTTCATGAAAGGTTGAGTTTGTAATCATTTACAGCACATAATCACTTTCTACTGTTACTCGAATCTTTTTTTTTCATGAGGCCTCTATCTCAATCAAAAATTGATGTCATTCTTTACCACCTTGATCATGGACTTTTCATCCGTTCAACAGCTCGAGAATGCAATGTCTCAGTTTCTACCGTTTCATGTATTCGCAAGAGACACCGTCCAGATCTTCAGGTGAACTTAGGAGGGCGACCTTGTTTGCTCAGCGAGCATGACACTCGTCATGCCGTCCGTACCATAACATTCGGTAAGGCCGATACCGCTGCCGAAGTTGCCCAAAACATCAGGGACATGAAAAATTGCTCTATCTCTGTTGATACAGTCCGACGGACCCTCAAAAAAGCAGGGTTAAAAGCTGTTGTGAAAAAGAAAAAGCCAAAACTAACAGCAAAGCAAAAGAAGGACCGTCTTGACTTTGCTATGGCCCATAAGTACTGGACTACAGATGATTGGAAGCGTGTAGTTTGGTCAGACGAGACGAAGATAAATCGCTTGCAGTCAGATGGAAGATCTTGGACCTGGAAAAGGCGAGGACGAGGGTTGATAGAGAGAGAGGTAGAGGAGACCCTCAAATTTGGTGGCGGTCATATTATGATCTGGGGCTGTATGCTGTGGGAGGGGACGGGAAACATGTGTAAGATCGATGGGTTGATGGACCAGCATCTATAAACTGAGATATTGGAGGAGGATCTCCTACAAACGCTGGTGGAATACGCTAAAACCCCCGAATCCGTTATCTTCATGCAGGACAATGATCCAAAGCATACCTCGAAGAAGGCCAGACAATTCCTCAGAGATCATTCTCTCACCGTTCTCCCTTGGCCAGCAAACTCCCCTGATCTTAATCCCATCGAGCATCTCTGGAATTACATCAAGAAAAGACTCAAGGATTACCCCCAACCGCCAAATGGGATCCTGGAGCTTTGGGACAGAGTTCAGGATGAATGGGCAAAGATTCCTGCAGAGGAATGTCAGAAGCTGATAGAGAGTCTTCCTAGGCGCATAGATGCAGTGATTAAGGCGAAAGGTGGGCATGTAAAGTACTAAATTACCAGTTCAAAAATTTCCCCATACCCCCCCTGCAAAACTGTTCGAATGACCAACGCCCTTTCAATCGCGATTACTCCACCAAATTTTCGATTCACATCATCTAATTTATATCAAGATAAACCACAGAATTGGAATTTTTTATTAATGTAAAAATTTTGTGAATTGGTCAAGCAGATAAAATTTTATGAGGCCTACAAGCGAAAGTTACAAAACATTCGAACAGTTTTGCTGGTCACTGTATATGCTCCGAAGTCTGTCATTTACAAGTATCATATGGACTGATCACCAGCCTATTGCAAGGTTCCTTGAGTCAATACACCATGAGGGAATATACGCAAGATGGTGCTCTGAGCTGAGATCTCTAAATATTGAAATAAAGTATATTCAAGGGGTGCGAAATGTCGTCGCGGATGCCCTCTCTAGAACACTGTTTGAAGAGACTTACGATGGGATTCCTAGCTTAGAAGAGTTAGGAAGTGTTGTAATTAGTGGGTCCATAACTGCATCAGTAACAGGGGGTAGCCTAGTCATTGCTTAGTACCCCTAAAGTCGCTTAAAGTCACTTAGAGTTTAACAGTTGTAGTCTCCTATATTCTAGCACTTTCTAGCAACATCCACAATGCCTACGCTGTATTGTAGACCCTCTATCAGTTTCTCTTATATTCTATGGCTATCATGGAAGCACTGATTTCAACAAGGGTGGATTTTCGTGTATATATTAGGGCCCTCCCAAGCGGATGTAAAAGTAGATGAATTAGAATAATCAATTTACCTTACAGCCTTAGATCATCATATTCTTGTCTGCTGAAAGCCTTCTCTACAAGGTATTCTTCACAAGGTGGCGTCTCTCCCTATCCATCTACATAGCTTACAATAGGAAGAATGGACGAAACAGGGCAGCCGAAGTGGATCTGGAAAGACGGAAAAGACGGGTACCAGGAATTGCTGAGTAAGATTGCTGAGCCGATTCGGACGTCCGAACTTGACAAATTGATGTGTTGCTCTGGTTCGGTCAACTACATGCAGTTAGGAATCAGACTCACTAAGCCGGACCAAGTATTTCTGGATTTGTGTGCCATCGGAAAGGGAGATTCATATCCTGCTTACGCTGAGGGGTTTTTCATCGAAGAGTCTGAGAGTTCTAACGCTTCAGAATACAGTGGCTCGGAATGGTTTGAGGATATTTACCTCTTTATTAGAAGAAACATTCTACCCGCCAACTTAAGTACACTTGAAGTCGCCGCTTTCAAGAGGAAATGCTCTAGGTTCCAAATAGGTTCTGGAAATGAGCCTACTCTATTTTACAAATTGAAAGGAGTCCTCAAAAGATGCATCCCGGAAGTGGAAGTAGCCATGGTGCTTCATAGGGCTCATGATTTGGGGGGACATTTCCTCTCAAATATCCTATTGAAGAAATTAAAGAATGTTTATTGGCCTGGAATGGCTAGAGACGCTGTGAACTATTGTCTGGGGTGCCTTCAGTGCGCGAAGTTCGGATTCGCAACACGGTCCCAAACACTTTCTCACGTAACGATAGCCACTCCAATAGACTGCCTAGACATCGATTTCATCGGCCCTTTTCCCCCATCTCTAACTGACGGGCTCAAATATACTCACATTCTTTTAGTAATCGACTACTTCAGCAGATATGTCTGGGCATTTGCTTGTACGGGTGATACTGGTAGAGAGGTTATAAGATGCCTCCCCTCGATTTTTAGAAGGTTCGGTGTCCCTGTAGGATTTTATTCGGACCCTGGGGCACATTTTGGAAAGGCTACGAAGGAATACGTAGTAGGCGCGGGGGCAGTATGGGTCACCTCACCAGTTGCCGCGAAAAAAGCAACTGGAATGATCGAGAAGGCGGTCCAAATCATTCAACAAGTCCTCGGGAAAACCCTTCATGATCCTAAGGGACTGTGGGCACCTCTCGTGGAGAGAGCAGAATTGGAAGTAAACCGCCGCTCCATCACTCACTTGGGATTTTCACCCTGTGAGATGTTCTTGGGATTTCAGCCAGCTCTTGAATTAGAGACTGAATACCCATCCTATCATCGAGACCCTCTACGAGTCGCTTTAAAATCGGATGAATGTTTTGGGGACAGAGCCGAAATGGAGAGCATAGCGAATTTCATTGCGGTCAGAGAACAGTGTCAGACGATAGCGCGTACAAAATCGGATGAGGCCAAATTGCGAAGAAAGGAACGCCATGATTTAGGAATCCGACAGAAGAATTTTGAGCCTAACCAACTAGTTATGTTGTACGACAAGGCTAGCGCAGGGAAGAAGCTTCACCCAAGATGGAGGGGTCCATTAGTAATTGTGGGTCCGGGTGGTCAACGTGGGAAATCTTACCAGATCCGCCAGATAGATGGGTCGATAATTCCTAGGACCTATTACGGAGACCATTTAAAGCTGTTTAAGCCTAGAGAAGGATATTTGCGAACAGGTATGGAAGAGGCCTTTCCTACTTTCCAAAGAATCCGCCATGGAAGGCCATATCGCAAGAGGACAATAACTTCGAGATTAGATGTTGGAAACTGAGACCGGACGCTGATGCATGTGACATGAGATTTGGCGAAATTGTTCCGCGGGTCGCGGTTTACGTTCCCCCCCTCTTGTTCAGCTGGGAATTTATAAAGGTCACGTGAGGTAGTTTAGAGCTTGGGTACCTCGCTAGTTTAGTCTTTGTGTAGATAGTCAGGAAACCTCCCAGAGGGGAGAGGATCCTCTTTTGAACCTGCGATTTCGTAACCTTTTACCTTCCGTGGATACGCGTTTCGATGTAGGAATAGGCTGGAGGATGTGCCTGTTACACACTGCAGAATTGGTTGCAGCCGAGGATGACGGTAGCGATGGTGGCGCGAAAGGGGGGGGAAGAGGGAATGAAGGGATCCGGGGGAGTAGGGGTAGTAGGAAGGCTTCTTTCCGTCGTAGAAGCTGAGTTTTCCATAACGTCTTCCATGCTAAGGTGTGCCTTAAATTACCCCATCTGTCTAAATATTATCAAAATATCCCTACCTATAAGATTTGGATATAAAGTTTATGGTTGAGCCGGAGTATTTATCCAGCCTGCGTTCACTTAGTGCTGTGCGCCTGTACACGCGTGACCGTCCGCAAATTGTCCGCTATCCGTTTTGCCGTTGAGTAGGGTGGCGGTTACTGGTTAGGCAGGGCGTATGCCAATCGGCGTGGCGGCCGCGACTCGCAGCATCAGGGCACAGGACTCTAGCCTGCACCGGCTGACTGTATAACGTTAATTCAGCATCTCTGGGTAATGTTCCAAGAATAAAAATCACCAAGGTGCTAAAGTGACATGGGAGTGCAGCTTTCTCAGACTAGATCTCGCACACGCAAGCTCAGCTACAGCTGAATACTGATTAGCAAAGGCGGACTAACGGGGTAGTAGTGCTTGTGCTTTTGTTAGCAGTGCGTAGAGTACTGCAGGGGTTGAGCTTGTTGCAAATGGTTATTAATTCTGTTTGTCGTTTGAAGATAATGCGAGAGAGCGACGTACAAAATTAGTAACACCGTGCACCGAGCTCTACCCTTACGGTATTATAGTCGAGATTGGCACACGGTACGCCTTTTTTTTTTATTTCATTCTTGTGTATGCAGCCTTTAGGCTATGACACGAATGACACTAGTACGTTACATGGAGCAGTGACTCAACTTGATGTGAGGGGCACCCACGCCCAAACATCATTTGAAGACATAACTCGAAGTCAGGCGCCTTACAGCCCTTTCAACCCTCAACCGTTTATGTCTGTCGCAGGCACGCATTTCAGCCACCCACGACTATCCAGCGTGCCTTCGTTAGCGTCACTTATATGACCACGCGAGAAATATGGAAAAGGTCTTGCCGGATTCGAACCAGCTTTCTCCTGTCTCAAGTGGGGTATGTGCCTTGGTTACTCAGACTCTACTTGGGAGAACGGCCCGGACGGTGTACCATACCACCATCCGACCCTCGTTACGCTTTGATTAATCTGGAAATTGAGTGTCGATACACATAAGGTGTTGGCCTCAAACCTGGTTCCTGGAATCGACAATGTCATTAGTTAAGATCAAGAGAGATACCAATGACGACAAGAAATAAATCCATGATTATGGATTTCTTAGTATTCAGCACATGTATCGTTAAAAATATGACCTTTAGCGATAATAAAACTGAGACTAAGTGTTTAAATCGGGATAAGCACAACGGCTATTTCGAGGAACACAGATGTACATGTATAGAATGGATAACCATGGACCTTAAGGTTACTGTTTGTATTTGTACAAAGATAAGTCGACTAAGCTGTTGTGAATTGATAGTAGTAGTAGGAGCAGTTTGTATATTTCGTTTAGAGTAACAAGTGCAAAGCATTTGCCCTCACATTCCCTGACGGTGACTGCGAATTTGATGGTACAAACTAGTATACATTTCCGATGACTAAGCATGCTAGGTTTTTGCTTGACTCATTCTGTTTCCCAACAATATCGTGTCGATACCTGCACACTCCAAGTATGAAGTGTAGCAAGAGTGTTATCTCCATTAAACCAAATCTAGATGCCCCGCTGCTTGTGCACTCTCTATGTTACGGGTTAAAGCGGACGGTCACTGCACGAAAGCAATACCACAAATTAAGTTAATATTAAATCTATGAAGAGACAATCTAATAACTCGAGTAATACCGGTATTTATAAGTACTCTCTCTAACTACTAGAATGTTGCCTCTATTCCTCATGCTGATTGATCTTACTTAGATAGAATTATCCAGAATACTCTTCTAGAAACTTCTCATGAGTTCTAGCAGCCATAGCATGGTATCCCTGTAAATCACTAATTATGCTTGCCAATCCATAACACAGGGTAAAGAAGTTATGCAGCATAAACGCGCCGCGCTGTGCATGGTGACACGGATGGGCCGAGGAAATAAGCCCAGCCACACTCCACCGGGCTTAGCCCGTAACACTCTAACCAGATTGTCGTAAGCACTCAAACATCTTTCCACAAAAGTTATCTGTTATAACAAATGTCTGTCAAAGTTATGCCACGAACCCAGGTTGAACATTGGGTGTATATTTGAATTTTTCCTGTGACGTCAAATGAGACCAACCTGAGAAAATAATGACAATCGTAACATCTTTTATTCATCGTCGCTAGCCATGGAATGAAAGTAACGCTCAAATTCTCCAACACATCAACGCCTAATGTACACGTACATGTATGTCGACTAGCGGTGCAAGTAAATTTATTGATAGACTGTAAAGTCGTGCCCTAATCTTTTCAGAGCTAAAGCTTTATATCATCTAAGATAATTGGCTGAAATTTAAGCTGTTTTATGAAGGTGCGTATTTAGCCGTTGTGTGTCTCGCGCAAAACTTTTGAATTGGTAAATCTTTCCAATGAGCTAGGTTACGTAATCGAAGCTTCCACAACTTATTTTGACAGTCACAAGTTCATGAACCATATACCTTTGTAGTGTAAGAGGAAACAGCTTGACGGGTTCTGATCTTTTGGTTATCTTTACTACGTCAGTATGTAGATGCTAAGAGTGAAGAGTAGGTAGAGGATTATTAGCCGTGACAAAGCAAGAGGTGCTCAGGTTACGCAAGTTAATGATCAATTTCTGTTCGGTAGAAAAATGCTATCCTGAAAGCATTAGAGTAACAGGATAGGTTCGCTTATCCTTTGATTGAAATTTAGTGAACTGAATAGGTATTTTTACAAACCATAATCACAACATGGGTCTTGATAAGCAGGAGTAAAAGGAAGAAACATTGTGAAGCGGGGTAGATCAGCAGTAATTATTTTTGCGATGAAGATGCTTCTTATTAATTCTATCACCGGAGGAGCTTTACACGACTCATCTATGCACGCAAGAAGCTTCCAAAATGCGGGCAAATATCTGTTCTATCAAAGAAGCCAACTTTCGTAATGTTGCGAAAAGGAACGCCAGCAGAACGGAAAGATCGACTTCCAACTTTCTAATTCTTCTCACAAACTTCTCCATTTTTAGAACGGCTCACAAGGTCGATTAGAAACACTTCCGATGTACAATGGAAGGCCCAGATTCATCGTACCTTTTGAAATTTGATTAGCACAAGTTTTCACAGAAGAATAGAGAGCTTACTCTTGCTTTGAAATCCACATTTGTTGGAAAGTGGAAAGGGAGGCTAAGATAGAACCTCCTATCCAGACCGAATACTTCCTCTCGGGAGGGGCGATGATCTTGACTTTCATAGAAGATGGGGCGAGAGCAGTAATTTCTTTCTGCATCCGGTCGGAAATTCCTGGATACATTGTAGTTCCACCAGACTATCTACGTTAGAATTTATATTCAAAGCATGAAAATTACCCTTACCATAACAATGTTTCCATAGAGATCTTTACGAACATCGATATCACACTTGATGATTGAGTTGAATGTTGTGACGTGAATACCACCACTTTCGAGACCAAGAACAGATGGTTGGAAGAGTGCTTCAGGGGCACGGAATCTCTCATTTCCAATGGTAATTACTTGACCGTCGGGCAGCTCGTAAGATTTTTCTAATGTCGAAGACTGACTTGCAGTCTGTATTTCCTGTTCAAAGTCGAGGGCAACATAACAGAGTTTTTCTTTTATGTCTCGAACTATTTCCCGTTCAGCAGTAGTTGAGAAAGTGTAGCCGCGCTCAGCCAAAATTTTCATAAGATAATCAGTTAAGTCACGACCAGCCATGTCAACACGAGCTATTGCGTGTGGGAGTGAGAATCCTTCATAAATGGGAACGACGTGAGTAACACCATCACCAGAGTCAAGAACAATACCAGTGGTACGACCTGAAGCGTATAGTGAAAGAACAGCTTGGATAGAGACGTAAAAAGCGGGCGCGTTAAATGTCTCAAAAACGATTTGTGTCATCTTCTCTCTGTTAGACTTGGGATTGATAGGAGCTTCGGTCAAAAGAACAGGATGTTCCTCTGGCGCAACACGGAGCTCGTTGTAAAAAGTATGATGCCATATTTTCTCCATGTCATCCCAGTTTGTAACAACACCATGTTCAATAGGATATCTTAGAGTAAGAATACCTCTTTTAGACTGTGCCTCATCACCAACATAGGAGTCTTTTTGGCCCATGCCAATCATGATACTAAGGACTGATCAGCAATTTACTTCATACTTTAATTTGTGCTAGCACTTGGAGAATTTCTCACCCATGGTGACGAGGACGACCAACAATCGAAGCTATTCGCGATATCAGTCACATATACTGTAGAGCTGAAAGGGGTATAGGCGAAACTGGAGCCTATTTCAGGAGAGGAAGAGCTTACGGAACACAGCTCTTGGTGCATCGTCGCCGGCAAAACCAGCCTTGCACATTCCCGATCTAAAAGCTCGTCAGCTTCCGTACTTCAAGTTTACTTTTGTTTGTCCATTTGGGTGTAGCCATAGCCCAAAATGAGGTTTGTTGAAGCCAAGAGCTAGCTATCTATTTGCTTAATCGTTTATTCAAGGATTACGAAGGGCTTACCCATTGTCGATAACGAGGGCGGCGACTTCCTCTGTATAGGGCAAATAGCGTTAGCAATAATCTAGGTTAATACGTAGACTTCTAAATGTCAAAAGATTCGACTTACCTTCCATAGTGGTTTTATGTGATTGAAGGTTAATTTACAATTTGCAGTTTGAGAGACGATTTGAGTTAGCTTGGAGATAGCTGGGTAAAGAAGAATGGATTGAGGGAGGCACGATAAAGATTCGTGTTCGCTTAGAAAATCGTGAGGTTCCCAAGGTTGGGATTTGCAATATTTGAGTAAATGGAAAAAGGGGATTTGAAGTTGTGTGGTGCGAGGGGGAGAAAATCTCAACGACGCACTGCTGAGCACTGTTTCTATAAATGGTAATCAGGCGAATACCAGTACATGGTCCGTCTTGCATAGCGCTTTGATTCCACCGGATTGAAAATACAACTTTCTGTTAACCAGTTATCTGAACTACAAATCTGCAGAAACATAACCCACGCAAGAGTTAATCTGGGCATGTTCTCTACCTTCCTGATACGTTTTAGCCAGGCATTGCTTATTACAGGTCCAAATTTCGATAAATTATATCTAGTGTGTGGCCATGAGCTTTAAGAAGTACAGAATTCGTGATTTGATAAATTATCACTTAGAATTATTCTGACGGTCAAATCAGATTAAATTCTCATCTTTATAACCAAAAGATTACGTCAATAAGACTCAATAAACACTTGCGGTCTCCAAGTCTCTTCACAATGTGTTCATAAAGGTCAAAAACTCTACCTAGATTAAAGATCCAGCGGAGTCCAGGTCTCTAAATTTGGTTGCTCCTAAAGCTAGACTCTGTAACAGCTTAAGAAGTTCCAATGGTGACCGTGGACCCCGTTGTCTTTCATCTACAATACCCCAAACAACGCGACCAGAATATACCAGGTTAGATTTAAATATACAATATCCTGTGAACCTCAGACTCAAAACATTTTAAACTCAAGCCATCAGCAGTCATAAACTTCTCGGAGTTCCTTTCACTAAGTGTCTAATGTAATGGGAGAGACGCAACATATTTTGTACATCTGTTGAGATCTCCTGGTAATATCACTCACAAACTGTATGAACATGTAACTCAGCTTTACAACAACAGCTTCTTAAGCATGAGGTTCACCGTAGCACCCAAGTTGGTCGAATAAATCGCAAAGGTTTGCTAGATTCGATCACCACAAAACAACTATCAAAATTGACCATTCTAGCTCCGTAAATTACACTTGATATTCATGTCATTCATTTAAAAGCTTCTAACTTTTGAAATATAAACCAAAGATTACACATATAGCAAAGGTCTCGGCATTTCCAACTAGATGATGAAATATGGAGCATCTTTTTAGGACTCGATGCAACATCCACTGGCTCGCAACACAGCAACATACCTCAGAGGAATAATTTTAATTGACTTTTGAAATGATTCTACTTTAAACTACTGCTAAAATTCTCCAAAGTTTTCCAAGAGCTCACGCATATCCCTGGGCAGCTCAGGATACTCGTTATGTCAGCGTTCGGCTGAAATTAGGAAATACTCAATGTGGCTCAAGTGAAGCTATTAAGATTAACATTTGGTGTAATTAACCTGATTCGACACCCTTAAAGGCCCTCACAGGTAAATCTAACTTTTTATTTACACAGGAGGAAAACTTTCGGTGAAAGCCCTACAAACCTACCTGGTAAGATTCTACTGATTTTTGAAGTTAACCTTAAGGAAGTGCGATGTACTATTCTGTACAGTACGGATATACTCACGTCAAACTCCTATCACTCGCCTCATTCTTTTCTCCTCTCGCTCTTTCACCTCTCTTTCCACTTCTCCAACCAATCGAGGCTGCTCTGACTGTCCCTGGTCTAAGATCCACCGCGTTATTCTTCCTATGTCTTCCAGGTTGTTCATCATTTCTTCGAATGATCGACTCTTGGAATTTCTCCATAACTCCGCTCTTCTTTTGGCCTATTGGGGGTAGGTCATGATCGCATGTTTGACCTTTGGCGAATGATATCCGCACGGGTAGTTTGGGCTATCAACCCCAGGGACTTCTCTTCGGTGCAGATAAGATTTGAGCCCGATGTGCTCACTTCTTATCTGGATGGCAATGCTGCTCTGGGCCCTCTTCAGGTTTTTGCGGATATGAAAGTGACTTCCCCTAAAGCTCAATTTTTCCCTGCCTGACTTGTCTGTGTAAATCTTCACTGCATTCGAGACCTCGGGGGATGGCATATATGCTTTTAAAAACAAACCAGGTCTTTGTCATCTCAAAAGAATACTTCGGATTTTTATCCTACTTGCAGTGGAGACCTTTTCCGGCGGGCGAGTTGAGCTGCCCAACAATTTTGTCAAAAATTGGCACTAAAGAAAGTCTTTCAGCACGTCAAAAGGATATTCTCTACTCACGCCGGATATATTTACATGTTGTTCATCCCTTCAAGAACCTTCCGAGTCAAGCAATCCAAGAGAGCTGAGGTGGTCTTCCAAAAGTCTAGGACATACGATACGCGCTGCCCTCTCAAGCCAATTTGGCCAGAGTGCTGCAGATCCTTGATTCTACCTTAAAAAAGCGCTACATGTACAAACAGCACTTAAATTAACAAGCATACTGAATACGTTACTGTTGTGAAATGCTGGGTAAGAGCTTAGTATATGGGCCGGATGGTGGTGTGGTACACCGTCCGGGCTGTTCTCCCAAGTAGAGTCCGGGCACATGCCCCACTTGAGACAGGAGAAAGCTGGTTCGAATCCGGCAAGACCCTATCCACATTTCTCGCATGGTCATGTATATGACGCTAACGAAGGCACGCTGGATAGTTGTGGGTGGCTGGGATGCGTTCCTGCGACAGACATAAACGGTTGAGGGTTGAAAGGGCTGTAAGGCGCCTGACTTCGAGTTACAGTAGCTTACAAAAGTGGTCGAATAAATCACCAAATCTAATTCATTTGACCATAACTTTACAACATGATCTTGAAATTAAAGTATTTTAGTGTTATATGAAAATTTAATTACTTTACTTTCGCGGAGACAATTTTGAAGCAAAAAAATAGAGAATTGATTATTCTATTGAGGTCTTGGCGTTCTCAATTACTCGACCAGTTTTGGAAGCATCATTTTAATACTTCGTATGACCCCCTTTCGACTTTATTACAGCTGCAACACGCGACGGCATACTCTCAACTAGAGTCTGACATAATATTGGATCTAAGTTCTGCCAAATTTCCCTAAGTCTTTCCCACAATTCATGTATACCTTTCGGTGGATCTGGATACTCACCAAGTCGACACGTGAGCCGACCCCAAAAAAGCTCAATCGGGTTCATATCCGGCCATTGAGAGGGCCAATTCATTGTCTTGAGATTTTTAGAAGCTATCCAGCTTTTTGTGTTCTTGGATGTGTGCTTTTGGTCGTTATCTTGCTGGAAGATTAGCTCAGTTGCAGGTACCGAGTCGGGCTCTCTGGCAATTCTATCCATTGTAGGTACTAGAAAATTATCCAAGATTTCCATATACTGTTTAGAATACATTCGTCCAAATATACGGCCCATTCCACCTATCCCATATCATGACATACACCCCCATATCATTAGATTGCCCCCACCAAACTTCAGGGTCTCTTCGATCGCTTCTGGTTGCAAATTCTTTGGGCCTTTAACCCAAGAAGATTTAATCCCATCGCTATTTAGCCTGTTTATTTTGGTTTTGTCTGACCAAATCACCCTTTTCCAGTCTCCTTTCGTCCAATTTTCGTGGCATAAAGCCCAGTTCAAGCGAGTTCTCTGATGAGCTTTTGACAGCTTTGGTTTCTTCTTCTTTTTTATCGCCTTCAGACCTTGCTCTCTTGAAGCCCGCCGGACAGTCTGAGCGGAAACTTTATCTTCTCTTTCTGAATTTACTAGTTTGGACGCTCCTACTGCCGTCTTAGCGCTCCCATTTACCATTAAACGGGCGATTTCTCGCTTGTCTCTAGCTGATAGTTTTTGTGGCCGTCCATTCTTTAATTTCGGTGCTTCCGTCACTATCATCTTTCGGTATTTTACAATAGTGGCATGACTGAGTCCTAATATTGCTGAAATTTCATTAGTTGATTTCCCTTCATAGACTAATTTTGCAATGGATGTTATTTGGTCGGAAGATATCTTTTTCATATTTTTTAAAGAAAAGATTACTATGATAAAAATCCCAAATAATCTCGTTCAGAGTAGAAGTATTTTCAAAATATAAGTATGAATCAATTGATTAAATAATTTTGATACTGGAGGCTGAATGATTCCTATAAATACAATTAATCTGACTTTTATGTTTCCTTTTTACATGATGTTTGGAGTTCTATTACGCCTTAGTTCAAACTCTATCTTTTCCAATCGATTGAATTCCATTGAGATTCAAATTACGCTACGGATGTACTTATCACATCACCGATCGATTCGATTATATTTCAAATAACGCTACTTCTGTAGCTTTTACCTAATTGACAGGTTGTATCTTCACCATTCATCTATATAGTAGCTCAGAAATCGGTTGATTCATTTTCCATGGTTGTTTAAAGGTACAGATAATAAGAAATTATAGAATGCAAGAGAAAATATCTTGTGGATTGGATGGCTAGTTGGGAAAAGATCTTTGAGTTCTTATATCAAAATGATGCTTCCAAAACTGGTCGAGTCATTGAGAACGCCAAGACCTCAATAGAATAATCAATTCTCTTTTTTTTTGCTTCAAAATTGTCTCAGCGATAGTAAAGTAATTAAATTTTCATATAATACTATAATATTTTGATTTCAAGATCATGTCGTAAAGTTATGGTCAAATGTATTAGATTTGGTGATTTATTCGACCACTTTTGTAAGCTACTGTATGTCATCAAATGATATTCAGGCGTGAGTGTCCCTCATATCAAGTTGAGCCATCGCTCCATGTACCGTACCAGTGCCATTCGTGTCATCGTCCAAAGGCTGCCTACACAAGAATGAAGAAAAAAAAAAAAAAAATAGCTCACTCTGAATTATCTGTAAAAAGTATTTATACACAGATTTGCAATAAATATATAAAGTGACAGAAATATATATATTGTCATTCATCAGCACCCTGCTGGTGAAGCTGCTTTTTATTAGATCTAGCGTTGGTAATGACGATCTTACCGTCCAACTTGACACATTAGACCAATAATTTGATCGTGGGGGATAGGAGTGGGGCCCAAAAACCTCTAGCAAGGTGGAAACAGAGTTGACTACCTAATCTGGTGAAAATGTATGAGGACTTGTTATCAGAATGAAAAGGCCTGAGTTCGATGCTACAAACCGAGCGAGATTTAGCGATGGCTTGGGGTTTATCAGAGATTCCTGATCTCTCAAGAAGGTGCACTACCTTCTACTAAAGTTCGGGGGACGAAGACGGCGTTTCTACCTGTACGTGGTGTCCCCTACGAAACTGGAGTTTATCTTCAGAGCCAACAGAAACACGCATTACTTGGTCACGGAGGAAAAGTCATCCAAACGAGTTTCCGGGGCGTACCCAGCTCCCGTTATGGTGGTGATGGATTAGACTAAGTTGGCCCTTTTTACCAAGATGAATTCTCACCGTTTACAGATATTCTGGCATTATACTGTCTCCCGAGGAAAGAGCACCACTACCTGAGCGCTGGTGGTGTCGGTATAAGGAGGATATCTGGACTATGGGATATTAGGGAGATACAGATGGGGATACGCACCTCGTGTGGCTCTGGTGTCTAGGCCTCGCCTGGCTGGAGTTGCAGGTTTTTTGAGACTTTTTCCCGCGTACCGGTTTCCATGGCTGCTCTTTTTCAATTTTTTTTGAGCAGAAGGTTCCGTAGAAAAGATGGTTGAATTCTACGGGTAATTACTGAGCTAAATGGCTACCCGTCATGGGTCAATGTATCAATAATCTTAGGTTCGAGGTAAAAGGGGATAGGAGCACTGTAAAAGGCGTGGCCTGGGTCAGAGAGGAGCCCTAGTGTTATAATAGTCTTGGACTCTACATAGCACGAATAAACAAAACTACTACTACTACTTCTACTAAAGTTCGTCCTCTCAGTATTATTACTGGGATCTTAGCTAGGGCGCGGCAATTTTACGATCTCTTTTGGATTCGTAATGACTAATCGACTTATCACGTAACACAGCGTACATTTACTCTGCCAGATTGCATTTTTTATAATTTAATACATATCCTGTAGATGTATTTTCTCTTTTAGATAAACCTCAAGCGACTCACTGAACAAGCTCGCTTCTTTGTATGTATGCACGTGTAGTAAGGCGCAAGGCAGAAAAAACTATACAGTCGTCCCTCTCTAACTCGATAGTGGGTCCCGGTATAAGTGTTGAAAATATTCATTGTAACTTGGACCTTTATATTTGCAACACTTACCCTTACAGGTAATTTTGCGTGCAGGGGTAAGTGTTGCAAATATAAAACTCCAAGTTACAATGAATATTTTCAACACTTATACCGGGACCCACTATCGAGTTAGAGAGGGACGACTGTATAGTTTTTTCTGCCTTGCGCCTTACTACACGTGCATACATACAAAGAAGCGAGCTTATTCAGTGAGTCGCTTGAGGTTTATCTAAAAGAGAAAATACATCTACAGGATATGTATTAAATTATAAAAAATGCAATCTGGCAGAGTAAATGTACGCTGTGTTACGTGATAAGTCGATTAGTCATTACGAATCCAAAAGAGATCGTAAAATTGCCGCGCCCTAGCTAAGATCCCAGTAATAATACTGAGAGGACGAACTTTAGTAGAAGTAGTAGTAGTAGTTTTGTTTATTCGTGCTATGTAGAGTCCAAGACTATTATAACACTAGGGCTCCTCTCTGACCCAGGCCACGCCTTTTACAGTGCTCCTATCCCCTTTTACCTCGAACCTAAGATTATTGATACATTGACCCATGACGGGTAGCCATTTAGCTCAGTAATTACCCGTAGAATTCAACCATCTTTTCTACGGAACCTTCTGCTCAAAAAAAATTGAAAAAGAGCAGCCATGGAAACCGGTACGCGGGAAAAAGTCTCAAAAAACCTGCAACTCCAGCCAGGCGAGGCCTAGACACCAGAGCCACACGAGGTGCGTATCCCCATCTGTATCTCCCTAATATCCCATAGTCCAGATATCCTCCTTATACCGACACCACCAGCGCTCAGGTAGTGGTGCTCTTTCCTCGGGAGACAGTATAATGCCAGAATATCTGTAAACGGTGAGAATTCATCTTGGTAAAAAGGGCCAACTTAGTCTAATCCATCACCACCATAACGGGAGCTGGGTACGCCCCGGAAACTCGTTTGGATGACTTTTCCTCCGTGACCAAGTAATGCGTGTTTCTGTTGGCTCTGAAGATAAACTCCAGTTTCGTAGGGGACACCACGTACAGGTAGAAACGCCGTCTTCGTCCCCCCCGCAGACACTGTAAATACCAGTATAAATCAGTTCTTTTTAACCCGCCCTGTGCTCAAGACTGCCGGCGCTCTTTCAGCTGGCAAAGTACATTCGTAGAACGTTAACACCTCTATCGATCGGTTTTTTGTTCCAGAGTTTTCTGGTCGAAGAGTTACATCTGGATTAACTTTTGGGGAGGACAGTTGGTGATTGAGAAGCCACGGGATCAAAGACCCGGGACAGATGGTCGCAAGTTGGAATTGACTCGGCGGAACCTCATGGGGCGTGAGTGGGGAAGGGACATCTACCTGGTTGGAATCTTTCGAGAGACTGACGCGTCGGGTAGCCATAGATAGGCTGAGCTAACCGGTACATGATCCCTGGGGTTGTGTGCTGTGCGCTGGCACGACATAATAAGCAATTAAAAAAAATGTATATCATATATACATGGTACAATCTGCTGTATCTCTTGTCTCTCAATAACAGTATGCATTATAGTTTTAAACGATTATATATGCACTCTGGCGCCCATCAAAAGCTCTCGCACGAAAACCAAAATATCATCCAGAGACAGGCGCCCGACGTCACCCCCAAACACTACGTGCGGATACTCTCGACTATAGCCAACAGCCTTGCATAGACATCGACACGCTTGACTACGACGACATGTCGGGTGACGACCATTTTACCGAACCGGCCCGCGCTGGCTCAATCAAAGAAGCTCCTTCTAAGAGTTTTAATTCCATGGCAGCTCGGGCTAAGGAAGCAGAAACTCTATTTGGTCAAATCTCAGCACTGTTAGATAAATGAAATCCCGCAGCCCAGCTCAATCTCCCTGCTCATCAAGCAAAATCCCTTACCAACTTCTGTAAAGATCTAGCAAAAATAGCTACCCTGCATTTTGATGCTTACCTCTACAACAAGCCTGTTGGCCTTCATACTCCCATACTTCAACCTAGTCCGCCTACTCGAGGAGCCGCGCCCATCATTTGCGCCAACACTGCCGCGAGTGCCTACACCAACATCGCATTTCATTGGCTTGCTACAAACGCCCCGGCACCGGCCAATAATAAATCGCAACCAAAGCCTTCTCGGCAAGATGACCGCTTGTTTGTACGCATCCTGGCAGGCGACAAACTCCGGGAACACTCTGCATATGCGATCCAGACCCACCTCAAATCCCGGCTTTGAGTCAATGGTAAATTACTTGGAACTTTGCAGCCTACTAAGACTGGCTTCGCTCTCTGCCCTATGGGTGGGGAATCAGCGACGCTCAAAAAGAAGATCACTGCAGACAGTTTATTCGAAGGTGCCCCTGTAGAGAATGCCAGCCCATTGACATCGTATAGAATCAAACACGTCCCACACACATATAGTGCGATTAAACGTGTAGGTGAAGAATGGAAGTACTGCCTCCAGCCGGTAACTGAAGCCGCACTGCATGACACCATGTTAGTCGCAGCTGGGCAGCTCCGGTAGCCATTACGGCGTCGCGCAAGAACGAGAAAATTCCGGCGTTTTCCTCCACAACCTAGATCGCTCGCTTCCCCGAAGCGCACAACCGCCTTCCGCACAGCCTATTTCTCTTCGACTGCCGAACATAGTCAAAAACACTACCCCGATACCACTCTACAGTGCAGTGCCCTCGTTGCTGGTTATGGCACAACTCTTGCACCTGTGCCTCCGACCTGAGATGCGGCCTTTGCGGATCTTCTAAAAACTCTGAGAAGGAACATGGTAACCAATGCGCAGCGAACCGCAACCACACCTGCCCTAGCCGTTGCATACACTGCCACGGACCTCACCCCGCTGACGATCCTAAATGCGACCTTCGGCCAAAGCCTTCAACTATACTAATTTCGAAGGGGTAAGTAAGCGCGATCTGTCGGATCAACGCAGACGCTTGCCTATGAAAATAAGCGGAAGCTCGCTGCGTCAAGCCTACGGCTAACCCCACTCCCTCGCAAAACAGGGTCGTAACCCCTGCTGAAACTAGCCAATCCTAGTCGGTATCAGTTAACTCCATTAACCCCTACGAAATTCTCCCCGTAGAGGATCAGAGCAATAGCGAGGCGCAATTTTAATGACTTCTTTGTCCCGCCGCAAACAAATCACCTCTCCACTAAAAATCACACCTGTTAATGCTGGCCGCGAAGCTCAAGCGCACGAGATAGCTCTCAACAAAGCCAACCTAGCCTCTGTTGATTTTGTCTTAATCCAATAACTTTGCATTTATAGCGACCGCGCCAGGCATATTACAAATCGCCACCCCTCTTTGGAGACATTCTCGCCAACTGATGACTGGACGTCCTCGCGACCCCGATGTCAAGGTGTGGACTTTAGCTCAGACCACGTGATATTGCTTATTTTAGTATGGGCTTCACACATCGTAGATATGTATCGATGCTCTGTAGGATACCTTCTCTCCCTGTGGACAATCCATTCCACCTGATCTGACATCGTCGATCAATCTCACATTCCCATTCCCGTGATACTCGAGTGATGTCCCATGTGCTTAAGAGGGCATGGCTCCGTTCAGAATAATATTACTCGGCACTCTCCAGTGATCTGCTCTTTCTCCGACTTCTTTCGCCCCTTATTAAATCGCTGTACATTATCAACGTCTTTAACGCACCCATAGGCTCCACCAGCGACAGTGCCCTTGATTCTCTCTATTTCCTCTCCCTCTAAGTGGATGGGAATATAGGATCTTCGACAAACAAAGATGGAGGTCAATAATCAATAGACATATTCTAATTGAAAATCTTACTACATCCATCTGCCCTCTTATACACATGTATATACATATATATCTATCTATCCTCCATGCCTCGGCGCTCTTTGTTTACTTAGTGCTGTGTATACAGTAGTCCCTCTCTAACTCGATAGTGGGTCCCGGTATAAGTGTTGAAAATAATCATTGTAACTTGAACTTTTATATTTGCAACACTTACCCTTATAGGTCATTTTCCGTGCAGGGGTAAGTATTGCTAATGTAAATGGTTGGATTTCAATGAATATTTTCAACACTTATACCGGGACCCACTATCGAGTTAGAGAGGGACAACTGTATTATGATTGTTGGAATTAAGTACTACAGTAATACTTTTCTAACACGATAGTGGGTCCCGGCATAAGTGTTGAAAATATTCATTGAAATTCATCCATTTATATTTGCAATACTTACCCCTGCACGCAAAATGACCTGTAAGGGTAAGTGTTGCAAATATAAAAGTCCAAGTTACAATGAATATTTTCAACACTTATGCCGGGACGCACTATCGTGTTAGAGAAGTTTTACTGTACTAGCAATTAAGAGATAGGGTTGTGCACTCAAAGTGACATGCACAGATACACTAGTCTCCCAACAGTTAAGACACTAAATTTTAGAATACGCTGGTCCGTATACGACAAAATTACTAGAGCTCTTAGCGCTAGATTATTATAGATTACATAGTTAGCACTCTGTGTCCAAGTGGGAGTAATTAACAATTCCACGCTTCAGGTTTACAGACCCTTATTTGTGCCACTCTGTTCCCCCTCTTATTTGTGATAAGTTAAAATTTCTATATTATTTGTGATTATCTCAACTAGGTCGTTATGCCTGGTGCTATCCACAAGCCCCCATCCTTTCAACAATTATGAGCACTCTTGATGTGCTTGTGTCAATAAACTGATTTTTATCCTTGTCGCACTAGCGAAAATAAAGATCTGCGTTCCACCCTACGATAACGTGAATGAGAGTTGGCTCTAAGCGTATAGCCCCCCCCCTAAACCTCTAGAACTCAGGCCTACGCCCTGTAACATTACCTCCCTCGTCCCTTAGGTTCCTTCGGAATCAGTGTTACCTCCAGAAAACTCGAGTATTTCCATTGTTTCAGTGTCTAGGACATGCTCAATAGGCTCCCAAGTTGAAGATTAATATCCTATTCATTTTACAAACGCTTTCGTCTTAAAGCCACGCCCCTGTTGTCGCTTGCGCAGTCTCTGAATAGATTCAACTACCCATTCCTCGTCGCTTGCTTCATCAGCTATGATTGCTGGAGGTTGATGATCTGGCTGAATCTGCGACGGGAGAGAATTCGTTGCAGCTGGCTTTGTAGTAATTTGGAAGGGATTAGCAACAGTTTGTTAAGACTGATTAGGCACTTATCACGATCTTGCAGATTTTGGAATGTAAGAGGCTGTTAATCGTAAGCTGTGGAGTTCTTTATTACTCCAGCTTAGAAAACAGATTGCTATATATATAATATCTAAAGAAACAGAAATCTAGTGATTTGTGTTAATACGGTTTAGCGTATTTACCAGCCTCACAACTTTATGGAAAGATTAGTACGTGCAGATCTACGTGAGTGCAAACGACTATCACATCCAAAGTTGGACGTTACTTGTTTCATGATAGCAATCATTTCAACAGGCTTTAGCAAGTATGCATGGAACACATCTGGCACTGCTCTTGGGACATCCAATCGATATGCATGTGCAAAGGTTCAATGAATCTGGATGTACTCAAGAGCCAATATCTATATATTGGGGACATCAGATAGAGAAAAAGAACAATCAGATCAATTTCTATCCATTCGACTTATCATTGCAACAGAATTATAATTTACATGATATCTTTTCTTTATATTCAAGATTATATAGTTATGAGCCCGGTCTAGCTTGTACTGCTATTGATTATCATTATCATTCTACAAGTTTACCTTCAACTTGTCTCAATCTTTCAATTATTTTTCTATTCAACATCAACACCTTGACATAACAATTCTTGGTTTTAAAATATTGTCAATTTACCATGTACCAAACGACAACTGCAAACCCATCTAGTGGGGTTATAATTCTACAGGGTAGCGAAAACTATTTGGAATGGATATATACCATAGAGATGGCATCGAGAAAGGTATGGAAGTATATTAATCCTGCCCGAACTTCACAAGAGATAGCCGCTACACCAATAGGATCTACGCCTCGAATGCCACTTCCATCCGATGTTAGGGATGGCGTTCAGAGAATTTCACAGTTAACGGCTGGCCCGGAGATGGAAGAATATAAGATGATGATGTTATCATGGAGAGAAGCTAAAGCAGATTTTGGCGAGATTGAGAAAGAATTAAATATGATTCAAGGAAAAGTTTTAGGATCGATATCAGAAAAACTTTTACCCCAGTTAAAAGGAAAAAGCACGGTTGCTGATATTTTATTATATCTGAATCAGAGATATCGGCCTTCGGATCAAGCTCGGAGACAACAGGTGATCATGCAATGGAATAAATTGAAGGAGAGACCTTCGGATAGAGGTACCTACGCTTGGTTAGATCAGTGGGAACTGGTTTACGCGGATGCCAAAGAACTTAATTTACCCCATGTTATTTCGCCACAAGCTCAGTTGGATTTTTTACATGCAATACGTCAAATTGATTTAGCATGGGCAACTACAAAACTGGTGATCATTGATGAAGCCATAAGTGATGGGGGGGCTGTGCCGGATCTACATAAACTGATTGAAAAGTTTAGACATAACTTGAAATTGGCAGAGATACTTACTCCCGCATCAGCCACGGCAACTGGAGGAAGCAACACTTCAAGTGTATTTTCAGCAATCCATCAAGAGGAGGAGCCTTCTTCAGGGGCACATAAAAACAGGACACCTGATGGGAAAAGAACTTGCCTCTGTGGAGCACAACACGACTTTGAAGCCTGTTTCTATATTAATTTTAAAAACCGACCAGCTCCAGATGGATGGGTGTACAAGAAAGAAATATTCGATAAAATCAACAAGACTCTGTCTCTGCCATATAGACAGAATATTCGGAAACTTGTCGAAAAGAAATTTGGATATACTAAGAATTCGACACCATCTGAGGCGTTGTCCAAAAATTCAGGCTGTTCTTCCCAGGATACTAGTCGACGGAATAATTCAACGTTGGGAACTTTTATAGCTTTACACTCCAAGGAACACCAAGAAGTAACTGCTTCGTTCATGGTGGACTCAAGGTCTTATCACCTAAAAGACTTCTGGGTGCTTGATGGAGGAACAGACATACATGTCTGCAATGATGAGAGTAAACATGAGTTTACTAGGACATCAGAGGAAACTAATGGACATACAATCATCGCAGGAAAAACAGAGTATCCAATTGAAGCATGGGGTTCAACAAAGATAAAAGTAATTACAGATGATGGCTATGCGTCTATAATATTGAAAAGAACTGCATTAGTACCAGGATTTATGACTAACCTGGTCTCATTGCCACTCATAACAGAAGGAGGGGTTCATTGGTCTTCGAGGTCTCCGTTAAGACTTGAAAGAGCAGATGGCAGTGGATTCTGCAAGTTATTCAAAAGCGGAAAACATATTATTTTTAACTCAAATTTAACTCCAGTGAAGGAATGCGTCAAATCTGTCTTGTCGGCTAACGAAGGGTCGATTTCTTCAAAAACAGGAAAAACAAAGAGAGCATTCACAAAGTCATTTCTTCATAGGGCTCTTGGCCACCCATCTCGGGAGGTCATCGATCATATTAGTGAGGCTGCAAGAGATGGAGATATTGAAGTCTTGGGTGATAAAGCTCCTAGAACAAAAGACTGTCAAACATGTGCACTAACCAAATCACATGAAATTATTTCTAGGTCTTCAGACAAAGAACATCCAGCATCGAAACCATTCGAGAGAGTGACTGTGGACTTAATACCGATGAGGAGAGGGTATAATTCACACTCTCAAATTATTCATTTTCAATGCCCATATACTCAATTCAATATGATATTTACCATGGTCAATAAATCAGATTCATTAACTAATACAAAAAGGGTGATAGAACTCATAAAATCTATGGGTTTTAGAATTAGATTTCTTCATTTGGACGGAGAAACATCACTTCAGAAAGAGCTGGATAACTTAGCACTCCACGAAGGGATTAAAGTTGAACGAACAGCACCTTACACCCCAGCTCAGAACGGACATGCTGAAATAAGCGGACGATGGATGGTTGTAAAAGCAAGAGCCTTTGCTATTGAAGCAAACTTACCCCAGAGTCTATGGCCTCAACTTATAGTGACAGTTGGGTATATAATGAACAGGACTCCAAGCAAGAAGTTAGGATGGAAAACACCTTTCGAAAGTGTTTATGGGTACAAACCAATCTTCTCTCATTTAGATATTTTGGGAAGTAAAGTTTACGCACTTAAACACAACATTCCAAAGCTTGATAAATTAACTGCACGAGCTCATATAGGATACTTGGTTGGATGGGAATCAACCAATATTTATAAGGTTTGGATTCCCAGTCTGGATAAAGTGATTAACACTAGAGATGTACTCATAGATTCGGGTAATCTTTATGATCCGCATGAACTAGATGCTATTGCTATCAAAGAACCTGGAATCGAGGAAACTGTCCAGGCACTAGAATGGAATTTGGAATCGGCAGAAAATAATCGTTATTTAAATTTAAATGCTGACGACTTAACATCATTTGATATACCAATAGATTTGGACAAGGAACAGATAATTTCAGATGACGAGGTATATAAAGCAGGAGAAGCGAAAAATTCAACAAGTAAAAGTACCAAAAGAAAAACTGGAATATGTAAGGATATTAACCCAGAAAATATCATATCAGGAACAAGAAGGACACGTCATGGAGGGCAGTTTGTTGAACTGACCCAAAATTCATTACACCAGTACTTTCTTTCATTCAACACTGCTAAAATGGAAACTGGAATCCGACATCACCGAGATAATCTTCCACCTCAACCTAAAGGATGGAATCAAATGTTAAGACATAGGTTTGCGGCGGAGTTTCAAGCTGCAGCTGAAAAGGAATACTGCACTTTAGAGTCGAAAGGTACCTGGGAACACATTGATGATATTAAGGATACTAACTTAATACCCTTAATTTGGATATTTGACTATAAATTCGACGTAGATGGATATCTAGTCAAGTTTAAGGCTCGACTTTGCGCCAGAGGAGATCTTCAATATACAGAAGATGATACTTATGCAGCAACATTAGCGAGTCAGAGTTTTAGAGCAATGATGGCTGTTACGGCGGCATATGACTTGGAAACAAGACAATTTGATGCAGTTAACGCATTTGTTAATGCACCCATAAGAGATACGATATATTGTCCAACACCCAGAGGATTTGAGCGAGAGCGAAACGGCATTAAGCAGATACTAAGTCTCAAGAAAGCTTTATATGGCTTTAAATTTTCGGCACTGTATTGGTATGATGAGTTGATTCAATTCCTAATGGAGCAGGGCTTATTTCAAGTGCCTGGAGTAAACTGCATGGTAACTAACGACTGGTTGACCCTAATATTTTATGTTGACGATATAATGGGTATATATCATAATAAAGACCAGTGGAGGATGGACATATTTGAGAAGGAACTAATGAAAGCTTTCGAAATTAGAGTTTTAGGTCCTGCAACTCACTTTCTGGGCATTCGAATTGTCAGGGATAGGACAACAAGGCGTTTATGGATTTCACAAGATGCATATATTAATTCATTTCAAAATACTTTTAATCTAGCTAAGGTGGTTAATCCGCCAAAGACACCATTGCCTAGTACACCTCTTTGGATTTACGACGGTACAGCAACAGCGGCACAAATCAAAGGTTATCAGCAAAAGATTGGAAAAATTAACTTCGCAGCAGTGACGACTAGGGCTGATGTTGCAAGAGCTGTATCCTTACTAGCAAGATATCTGAATAATCCAGGTCCTAATCACTTACTAGCTGCAGATCATTTATTGCAATATCTTGTGGGTACATCAACATTAGCTATATGTTATGATGGTAGATTTAAAGATCGAGATTCTGGAGCTACAAAGAGGGCATTCATGTCTTTTAGTGACGCCTCATTTGCGGATGATACTGAAACAAGACATAGTTCTTGTGGATTTGCCTTGGTTTTATTTGGGGGCATAGTTCACTATAAGTCAACAAAACAGCGAACCGTCACCACTTCGAGCACGGAGTCAGAACTACTCGCCGTATCCATGATGGTGAAAGAATATTTGTGGTGGATTAGATTATTTGAGTTTATCCAACTAGACCTCAACCAAGACGCTATTATTTCCTTGGATAACCAACAAACTATACGGCTAATTAGGTCCGAATCACCAAGATTAGTAACAAAACTTAAGCATATTGATATACACCAAATGTGGCTACGTCAAGAGGTTCAGGCTGGAAAGATCAAAGTTGAATGGATCTCAACCAATGAAATGGTAGCCGATGGCTTCACTAAAGAGTTAGGACCACAAAAACACTCTGCTTTTCTTAACCAACTAGGTATGATGGATATCAAGGACCGATTGATTGACGAAGATAAAAGCTAGATCACGAAGTACAGGGTCAGTTCTATCCGTATTTTTGTGTTATAATATATCGAACTTTCCCTGAGGGGGTGTGTATGACTAGCTACCTGACTAGTAGTCGTCAAAGAGTTACATGACTAGATACAAAATTTATCGGAACACTAGTCAAGATGTCACAGTTGATGTCTCAAGACGGTACGGGATTATATTTTGTCATCGTTATTGGTTTTGATATTAGTGTTCTTGATTCTAGTTGATGTTTCTGCTGGTTTTGGTATTTCTTGGTGTTTAAAGCTACTGAGTACGGCAAGATTTTTTATGTCTCAGGTTTATATTTTCTGTCATGAATGCTTGGTGTTTCAGTCTATTTACGATTTCTACTTGGTCAACTACGAGCGATATAATGTATATATATTGGGGACATCAGATAGAGAAAAAGAACAATCAGATCAATTTCTATCCATTCGACTTATCATTGCAACAGAATTATAATTTACATGATATCTTTTCTTTATATTCAAGATTATATAATATCTAAAATATCGAAATAACATTTCTTGGCCACCATTCTGCTTAGGCAACTCGACCTTTTGTGTTCCCTGAGTGCGCCTACTGAAACTACGTTTACACGTTGACATGAATCTCGTATCTTCGCCACCGTCGACATCTACGGCCTCTTGCACAGACCATTCCTGGTGCGCATTGATTCGCTCCTTGCCAATCATCCTCGGGATCCCTAACCTACATGTATCTCCGTTGGGGCGGTCCTAGCATCCATCCCCCTCCTGGACGTAGCCCGTCACAGCACGACTGCTCACAACTTCAGTGACTGTGTACTTTCCATGTATCCAATCAAATTTTTTGCGTGGCCGGTCTTTTTAAAAGTTGTGCAAATAAAATCTTACTTTATTGACTTTGAATTGAGGAGCTGGCTCTCTCAACCGTGTTGCTGTACTTTCTTGAGCTTGATGCGTTGAAGCCATAGCAGCTTCTGCGATCTGCTGTGCTTCTCTCGCATTAGAAACTAGGTGATTTGATTTTTGTACCAAATCCGAGAAATAAAAGCTTCACTTGTGTTTTCTTGAATCTCAATTAGATCAACTTCATAGCCATGTATCAGGAAAAACGGACTAAACCCTTTAGTGGTGTGACAGATCAAACAGACAATGCAACGGGCATTTAAGTTTTTATTTATTTACGTTAAAGTCCTTGGCTAGAGCCCCTTGTCCGTTTATAATGCAGGACCGATGGAGCCGGCAGGGATCACACTCAAAAGCATACACAACTCGTTCGCACCAACTAATCTGTTATCTGTTAAGTGTTATGTTTCTCGTGCCGGGCTTGGCCCTTCACCTAGGAGGCGTAGAACGGGCAGTCGAGCTCTATTTAGACTCATTGCTACCTACATGACCGAATCTAAGTGATCCGGGAAAACCAAAAAGAAAAATTTTGAAACTCCGGTGTCCTACACCGCGTTCCCCTCTGCCTGGTCTAAATTCCGATGAGTCAGAGCCCTCCTTCAGCGGGAAGGGACTTCACGCTGTTCGTCCTGTTATCTGTCTTTTATAGCACTCTGTCTCGGTTAGGTAACGTAAAAACAGCTGCCATCCATTATTTCCCACCATCTCTCTGACAGTGAGGCGTGTCTCCTGTGTGTTAGTTCTCCACCGTTGGGAAGCGCGTCGGCATTCAGCAAAGTGCTACGGACGCTTTTACCGCCCACACTCGTATGTGATTGAGGCGTCTTCATGTCTGAACCATCTATGATAGTCTGCAAAGTCTCCATGGCCGGTCCGCGCTGCAATTAGTCGGTGGTATGCCCACCGAGGGAGGGCTAGTTCGGGAGGTCTTTTTCGACGTATCTGTAGGTCTAGTTTCTCATAACGCTTAGGTTGGTTCGCTCGCCACCAGCTATCAACTAGCTCTTGCGCGCGAATATTAATGTAGCG
Organism: Podosphaera xanthii; assembly: GCA_028751805.1. NCBI lineage: Eukaryota > Fungi > Ascomycota > Leotiomycetes > Helotiales > Erysiphaceae > Podosphaera > Podosphaera xanthii. The sequence continues at coordinate 3,343,389 of JAPWIX010000001.1, read as the reverse complement.
CCCGAGAGCTGCAAGGGTGAGTATCGAGGAACTTTCTCTATTGTTTGACGTAGCCGATGTTGCTCGTTCTGGGGGAATTTCAGCCAAAGCTGCTTTTGCCAGCTTGTCTGCTTTTTCGTTTCCTTCGATGCCGCTATGTCCCGGGATCCAACGAACCTCCACAAGTGGGTGTTCTTTGCTAATTTGTTTAAATCTCCTTACTGACGCATTTGAAGACCTAGACAGGCCCTTTACAAGAGCTTTGGATGCCTCTTGATTGTCTAGTAGCACCTTGATGGGCGCGTTACTTTCAATTGTTAGTGTTGCCTCCAGTGCTTTGAGGGCTCCAACAATTCCTGCATCGTAGACCTCCCCTCCAAGAAGAGCTCCCTTCCCGGAGGTTACTAGATTTCCATTCCTGTAGATGGCAAAGCCAAATGCCGATCTACCTGGCCCATTAGATGACCCATCTGAGAAGGCACACATTGTTCCAGGTGGTAGGGCTTTGAGCCATCTTTCCACCCGATCAGCCTCTGTTGCCTTGTCGTTCGCTATGATATTTGTACTTGTAACGACCTTTGAGCGATACGGCGAGCCCGGTTCCTCAGTTGTCGGGATCGTAAGAATGCTTGTTTGTAGGCGAGTATGGTGATGTTCGGGTACTTCGATTGGGCGTCCTTTTTGTCCCGTGCGTATACCTAAGCGCCTTGTCATATCCATTGGAGTCTCTTTTGATCTGAACACTAAAGGTTGCCAACTGTCAAGTCTACGTATCCTAGCTGCTGCGCGCAGTTGTCTCTGCTGAAGTAATATTTTGGCAGGTGGGATTCCAGCCTCCTGGTGGAGAACCATGTTAGGCGTTGTACGCCAGACTGGTAATACCGCTCGAATGGCCTTTAGAATAGTTCTGTCAAGTAGATTTGTGTGCCATCCTACACCCGTGCTAGCTCGCTTATTTCTATTCGCGTTTACCCGAGTAAGGCCAGGCCACCAGGCTTCTAATCCGTAAGTTGCTGTATTAACCACGCAGGCTTGTACCGCCCGGATCAGTGGACCTGGTGCTGCACCGCGCTGCATTCTGTTAATCTGTTGCAGGAACTGCCCTAGCTTCAGCGCCTTCCCGCACCACTGTTGTACGTGATGTCTAAACGAGAGCTGCGAGTCTATCCACACTCCAAGCCATCGCACATGCGGGGATGGTTCTATTCTCTGGCCCTTGACATTGATGAATAAGTCAGAAGTATTTATTCTCTTCCTTGGGCCTCCGCATATGACTAGTAACTCGGATTTAGTTGGGTCGAAGTCGATCTTGTGTTCTGCCGCCAGTTCTACTAGTTTCTCGACTTCCTCCTGAGCCGCTGCTATCGCCTCAATCGGGTCCTTGCCTATCCAGACAATTGCAATATCGTCGACGTAGCCAAACCTGCTATTTGGGCTGCCTTTCTGAATAAGAATTGAAATGTAGAGTAAGAAGAGTAGAGGTGAGAGGGGCGAGCCCTGGGGTACACCGCACTCCATTATCTTGTCATCTGTCACTCCATCCTTGTGTCTTATTCTTACTCTTCGTTGTCTCAGGAAAGATTCAATCCAGCGGCAAAGGGAGTGCGGCCACCCCTGTTCTCGCATCCGGAAGAGTAAACGATTGTGTAATACTCCATCAAATGCACCTTGGACATCCAGCGTTACCATGGCTGTTACCTTGTTGCACCTCCTAGCGGCCTCTGCATCGTGTACTACACAGGAGACTAAGTCTATGACTCAGCGCCCAGGGAGCGCGCCGAATAGTTGTTGTGGCACAACTTGGTGTTCAATTGCCAACTGAGCCATCTTTTTGGCTACGAGTCGTTCTAAGCCTTTGGCTAAACTCGAAAGAAATGAGATCGGTCGCCATCCTTTGGTGGTAGATAGATCCCTGCCTGGTTTTGGGAGCATTACTACTTCCGCCACCTAGAAGGGCACGGGAACATAGGCCAGTCTTAGACACGCCTGGAATAGTTCCCTGACAAGGGGACCAATCGTTTTCCAGCACGCGCTTATTAAGCGTACAGTGATCTTATCGCTGCCCGGAGCTGTAACTTTGACTGCAATAGTCGCCGCTGTTACCTCCTCGAGAGTTAACGTTGAGTCCCAGGGAATAGTTTCTAGCTGTCCGTTATCCCAAGTTTGGCTGTAATTGTTAGCATTAAACCTCGCGAGTAAAGAGTCGCGTAGGGCAATTGCTCTTTCCAGGGGATCTGAAAGCCAGCAATTAGGGGAAACTTGGAGAGGCGGCGGCTCTTTTGTTGGTCGAGGTTTTGCCCATCGCATCAGTTTGAATACCTGGGCCTGGGACTCCGCAGTTTCGATCTGATTGGTCCAGTACTCACGTTTCGCCGCCTTTACTGCTTTTCTAAATGCCTTTCTGGCATCTGCTGATAAATCAGCAGAGTTTCTAGACTCTTTATATTCTCGCCATTTTTCTCTGCAATTGTCGTTCCACCAGGGGGCTGTCCTTCCACTATCTACCGCGGGGGCCCGTCCGGTAACTTTTATGGCATTGTGTAGTATATCTAGGAGTCTCGCCGTGCATCTCTCAATGTCTACAACTGTATTTAACGGCCCACGCCTCGCCTATCGTTCAACACAATGTGCGAAATTGTCTAGATTTGAGTCGCTAACGCGGACTTGTCTCAGAATTCCAGTTAGATCCGATATTCCAGGTGTGCAAACAGTCCCTTCGATTGTGGAGTAGTCAGATGTGCAATGATAAATTGGTGTAACTGAAGCGAATGCAGATGCATTGCTCCAAGTGAGGTCGAGCACATTTCCATCACGGTGAGTTGGTTCCCCGATGGTAGTAATTATCTCCAACCCATGAGCTGAGGCCCACTCAAGGATTTGATCGCCATTTCTATACTGTCGCTGAGCGTGTGGTTGCCAATGCCGGGACACGGCATTAAAGTCACCCCCAACGATTGTGGCACCCTGTGGTTGCCATCGCAGAAGAGGCTCCAGAGAGCAACTTGGGCCTGGCGCCCGGTACACGTTGACGAAAGTAAGGCCAGAAGTCTGCAAGAAACAGTAGTCAGCCGTTCTTTCAGTTGAAGGGAACATCTGAGTAGCGCGTAGCCCTTTTCGAGTGTATGTGATGGCCCTTGGTCGAACTCCTACTCCTCCAAAAGGTATGTGTGAGTTGTATCCTGGGTGGCTTTTGGTGATAGTGGTTCCGTTTCTGCACATTGTCCATGGTTCCTGAATCATCACAATATCCGCTCCTGCTTCCCATGCCTGTTGCATTGCTATATCCATATTGGGACCTCCTTTTGCAACATTAACTTGGTGGAACATGAGTATACCTGGCGTCCCCCGCGCTTCACTTCTGATTTGGTCGCCGTTCATAATTCTTCCATCGTAGCCTCCGGGGTACTGACAACTTCTACTTCTGCTTCAGCAACCTTGTTCCTTTTCCTTCTCTCCGCGAGCGTCACTTGGAAGTCACGGTTTCCCCGCTCACGAATCACCTGCAGCTCTGCAGGTGTGCGTGAGACAATGATGTTATTTTGACACCTAGGGCGGGCCATACAGTTTTTGTCCGTCGATTCATGTAGCCCTCCGCAGTTCGAGCACCTCGGGATTTCGACTTTGCACCCTTCTGTCTCATGAGGTCCTTTGCATCTTCCGCACTGTGGGGCTTTGCCGCAAAAGCGCGTCGTGTGGAAGCCCCAGCATCGTTGGCACTGTTCAATCGGGCGTTGGCGTGTGAAAACTTTGGGCGGACCGCTCCCGTCGAAGAGACGGAATTGGAGGTTGGTTGGCTTTTGTTTGAAATGGATAATCCAGTTCGTGGTGAATTGTCCAAGTCTGATCTTCATCGGGCGCAGTTGAACAGGTGCCGCTCCAGCAACTGCCGTACATTCTCTGGCCACCATTTCATCGGTGACCAGCATGTTCCCATCTAGCGTTCTGATATGTATTGGCACACCCGGAACCAAGACCGAGATCCATTCCGAGGCTGGTTCGATGATTACCTTTTCCTGATGAAAGGATGATGCCACTTGAAGGATTGATTCCCTGAGAGCATCTGATACACACTCAAATGCCATACCTGAGCGAGCCTGGTACATTTCTGCAATAGCTGAAGCTGCAACTCCAGCTCGCTCAGTGATGATCTTCTTTAAAGTTGAAGGCGAGAGTTTGCGCCACTCGTGGTCCTAGTTCAAACGAAGGAAGAGTCGCTTATCTTCCTTTGGGGAACTTCTTGGAGGAGATTTTAGCTGCTTTTGGGTCGGTGGAGCTGCCGGCGGGTCGTGAAGCCGGGCGGCTTTTCTAGCTACAGTAACCCATGATGGCTGGGTGACCTGTGGCTTTTTCGGGAGACCATGAGTAGGTTTCTCGGCCGTCATTGACACCCTGGGAGCAGCTGCAGTTACCGCGCTCTTCTTGGGGTATTGATTCTTACAGGGGTATTAATTAATTTGAGCTGTGCCAATTGCGAACTCGGTCACAATTGGAGCAAGTCTTTTGATCAAAGGAGCCACAACGGCCTCATCTTCGGTTCCGGTCTTGGTCTTAGCCCAGTCTTTGCTTTCTGTCACGTTCGGATTTTTCTATTGCTGTGGCAATCCCAATCAGACTTGGATGTAGCCCGTCATTCGGAGTGGCAGGCGTCAGCAATGGAGGTGCCCTGGCGTGAGCCATTGCACCAGTTGTTTGATTTTAGTTACAGGATTTTAATTGTAATAAATGATTGTGCGTTTGACGGTTGAATAATAGACGTGCGCAACTGTATTATGTAGAAGCTGTGGAAGTGATTATATTATACCAATGTTTACACCAACTAATAATGCTGCTCACGATGACAATATGTAACAACGCAAAACCCCCCTTTAGAAAGTGAGCCGACGCCCAAAACTCCGTCCAAAAGAAAAACAAAAATTTAGGCTGAACTCGCATTGCTCATACAAGTTTACAGTCATGCTAAACGTTAACTCCTGGTCACTAAGTGAGTAGAGTCGTCCTTCTGTAACTTGATAGTGGGTCCGGGTATAAGTGTTGAAAATATTCATTGAAATTCAACCATTTAGATTTGCAGTACTTACCCCTGCACGCAAAATGACCTGTAAGGGTAAGTGTTGTAAATATAAAAGTCCAAGTTACAATGATTATTTTCAACAATCATACTGGGTCCCACTATCGAGTTAGAGAGGGGCGACTGTATAACCAATTATAACAACTAAGTGATTAACACGACTGATTACCCTTTGTAGATAATTGGTGGCTGGTCAATGTGTGAATAATCATGATCATGGATAGCAAGGGTTTGGACCTTTATGCATATCCATAATAATGATCATCTTCATTACCAAATAACACCAATGTCAACAGGTAGGAGAGACCAAGCTCACCCACTTCTAATAGGCTTCCACCCCTTCCAGCTTAGTACCAAGATTTTTTTGATAAGCTATTGGAGGAAGCGGTTTGGCAAGCTCGGCTGGAGGGAGCTGTCGATATGCACGTTGTAACCGCGACATTATAGAGCTAGGATATTCCGTTACCCTTGCCTTTCTTTTGTATTTAGGGGTGCCCACTGTGAGGGTAAGAGCCCTTGTTGGAAATCGGGCCCTGACCCTTGTATAATTATGCCACTGTCCGTGCAGTGTTAGCTTGTGTACATGTACTCTCGTTGATGGGTGCTGAATGTCAAACCCACTTTTTGACCAGGGTCTCGCCATACAAATTTCTATAAAAAATATTTATCTAGGCCCACTATGGAAGGGATACTCGAAAATTTGTGTGTATTACGTGTACTCGAAATCGCGAATGTCAAAAGGGAGGGACCTTGGAGCTTTCATGAGACTAAGCTTAATCTGGTAAATTTTATAGCAGATTACGCGCTAAATACGACTAAAGTTAAAGCTAGTGACTAGCCGTAAAAATAAGTCTTCAATATCTCGTAGCTCCCCCACCAGCTACAATCACTGCCTGACATCGCGCTGGCATACTTCTGATGAGATACTGCAAAGAGTTATGACTTGTAGAATCCCATGCTTCCAGTATGATAATGCGAAGCTCAGTCGAAGACCGCTCCCGCCCATCCTCGAGTTCGGGATATTGATTTTTAATATAATCCTTCATCTCGCTCCACACAGCCTCAATAGGGTTGAGGTCTGGGGAGTAAGGAGGCCGGTTTATGGGCTCAATATTTTTAACCCTTAAACTTTCCCAAATGAAGGCCACTTTATGTGGCGGTGCATTATCTTGCATGAATTGCAATTCAGGATTCACCTCCATGTAGTCAGCCACATGGGGAACAATGTGTTCGCAATAACTCGGCCCTGTTATTGAACTCCAATTTTTTTCCCAGAATAAGCAGGTCCCTTTCTGAGTTCTGTGAAAACTCCCCTGGAACATCCAGGCTGTGCTCTTTCTAGTCTTCTCGACGAGGCAGGTGTATTCAAGCTCGTCACCAGGCTGTATATTATTAGCCATCTAAATCCTAGCTGATGACACGCGCTACAAACCTTTCTCGTTATCTAGGCATCTCGATGTCTACCATCTGTTACCCATGTCTCGTCGCTCCAAAGGATCTGACTCCAATCGTCAATGGTCCAGTGACGATGATTTAGAGCCCACTCTAACCTTTTTATCATGTTGACCTCGGATGTAGGTGGCTTTGCTCGAGACAAACTCCTGGAGTAACCTCTATCTTTGAGCGCGCTTCTGATCGCATAAACCCCAGTGCCCCAGCAACTAATCTCCATGGCAAGCTCTATATACGTCATCTGGCGATTCCTTCGAGAGAGTCGCACAAAAGTTTCTAGCTCATCAGCTTGGGCCTGATCCAGTTTTCGTTTTCCACCCGGATTTCTTTTGGGAGAGGTAGTGCCTCTATTGATGATGTGAATAACTTGTTTGTAGCTCAAGTCAGGGATAGATGCAATTTCGCCTCATTCGTGGCCAGCATTGTGTAAAGTAATTACCTGGAGTTATTTAGCTGAGATCTTTCCAAATCCAGTAAAGAATGACCTGAAGGCACTTATCTGCTGAAGCTCTTCTCGAATAGCTACGCCTCGCAGGAGATGTTTCCTCGCTGTTCATCTATCGCTACAATTGGTACGATATATAGCGTTAGGGTCAATTAAAGCATGCCTCACTTTCAACAACGATTCATTGTAAGACGCTCGGATTTTTGATTAGTGTAAAACTAGACGTTGGCGATATATTCTTGTTGGGTGACTGGATGAGGAGCAGGCGTTATGTCAGATGAATGGATAATTACTGTAAATTAGCCCGTAGATATTACTAGGGGTAGACCCTGTATAAAGCCCAATAGACAGGGAATACCCTTTTGACATTCCGGACCTATGTATGAGAGTACATGTACTAGTTAAATCGGACGCTTAGGAAACAGGGATGCAGCCATTAAACCAATGAACATTGACTAGAGCGTTGCTGACGGTTATCAAAATACATATACCAAGCAAAATGATGATAGGCTTGAGTGAAGATGTTGTAACAGCGTTTAGGCATTGAGGATAATTCTTATAGCTTTGATCGACCTCCAAAGTCTGTACATTTGGTCGTGATGATCTTGGTTTGGTTAGACTCTAGAAGAATATGGAATTGGAAGAAAAGTATATAGGGCTACTTGATTGATTGGCAACGTCTAAAGGTGTGCAATGAACCCACCACGTTGACTAAATTATACTATAACTCTGCAACAACTTTGAATTTAAAAATTTAGGTTCTCTAAGCAGACTTATGCTTGCATAATATTATTCCAGTCCTTAAGCAAAAGTACGATCTACGTGCACAGATATTTGGCCAATTACAGTACTCAAGGGTACGAGTAGGGGGAAAGGACGAGATGCTATAATACTATGACGGCCACCTAGATGTAGAAACTAAGTTGATTCATTCTTGTATTTGTTCTCACGTTCCTGAATATTCACGTGACATTTGTGCAAAACCCTCTCTAAGTTTTATATGGTAGCATTATTTTGGTTGCTCAACGGTAAAATTCGACGATAAAAGGCTCATCTGGAGTTTAGGTATATTGTGGAAGGATTTGTTGTGACGATCGTTAGAAGGGTTTGGTAGTACTGTGCAAAATGTCGTTATTTGGATTGTCAAAAGCAGATTGGGAAATTATCGCCCAGAATCTTGGCTTAGATCAAACTGGTAACAGCGGTGACCAGTTGTGGAGAGAGAATGTTGTACGTTCAGGACATATACCTGGAAATTATGGTGAAGATTCCGATTCAGGGCCGAATAGACGTCAGGCGGATAACGCGAAGTCCAAATTGAAAGGTAAGGGTATCAACAGAAACCCTGAAAGAAAAACCATGGATGAACCTGTGTCGTCTGAGAAGAATCTTGAGCAAGCAACATCTTCGAAGCGAGCGGAAAGAAGATATGATACTCATCACCAACCGAACGAAAACTATGACTCAAGAAGCGGATGGGACAGACCTACTGTGAGGAGTTCAGGATTCGCGAGCAGAACATTGTTAGATTGGGCGCTCTTCGATTGGAAACTGCCTCAGTCAGCTTTCCTGAGCGGTATTGGTAACTGGTCCATGTATTGGGAAACATTATTACTCCAATTGGAGTGTATTGGTTACGAGCTGGGAATGAAACTGACACCTTTGGATGAGCTAAAGTTTGCAGCTGTAGTTCAGCAAACAACAACTGTGGAAGTAGGAAGTCTTGTAATAGGAATGAAGCGAGGCACGGATATGATGAAACTTTTCAATCGGACCTATTGCCAAGCCGGCGGAATTCAGCAAGAACATGTTTGGGGAACACTGTTAGAAATGCATGATAAATTACTTGCATTGTCTTAGAAGTTCCCGACGAGACCAACAATATGAACCCGGGTGTTTCATATCATGGTATCGGATTACATGACTAAGAACAACAATGACATTGTGTTTCAGAATAGATGCGACTCCCGGAGTTAGTAAGTTGTAACAGATGTATCAGGGTATGCTTGGATTACTTAGTTGTAAGAAAGTGTGGTACTTGGAATTACTCTGTATATAGTCATTGTGCTTCCGTTATATTCTGTATGATTTTATCGTGATACTTTTAGATATACAAAAAGATATTATTACAACAGATTACGAGACCAATGCTCTAACCAACTGAGCCTGTTGTTTTATTTTTTCGAATTATTTTAAAGAAATTTTGAAGTCGACATCTTGAGTCCCCATACTCGGATTTATACTCAAGCAAGCCACCTTACTACTTGGGTCTCCAAGCTCGTATTCAAGTCGACATACGGTTCTTTTTATATATACAACTCGAATTACTACTCAAGCAAGCCACCTTACTACTTGGATTATTTTGTCTTTTACGATTAAGAAACTCTTATTTTCAATCATCATTATGTCGACATATGAGATTTTAAGATCCCTGAAACACGCTCCGAAGTTGAGTGGAAACACGTTTTCGAGATGGAGCGCTGTTTTCATTCAAGTACTGAAAAATCACAGAAGGGATAACTATATTTTTCAAGATATGTTAATAACAACAGAAAACAAGTCCGAATCTTCTGGATTAAAAGTATCTTTTGATCAAAATGCTATCGAGCAAGATGGTAATATAAAAGCAGCACTTCTCCAATTGGTCCCTGAAGAAGCCTATTATCTTATTGATGATAAGGCAACCTCGAAAGAAATGTGGGACTCATTGAATGAGTATTTCAAACCCCAACGAATAGTATCGAACAACAAACTCCTCAAAGAATTCTGGAGTTTTTCTATGGAAGAAGGCACTGACATCGATAAATTCACCCAAGAACTTATCAAGCTACAGTCAAGAATTTCTTCGGTCGATAAATCCTATCGGCCCAGTGACGCAATAATGAAGAGTCGTTTACTCAATCATTTCGACAGCTACAAGGACGGATACTATAGTGGTGCCGTGACAGTGCTCAGGAATGATCAGTCAGCTTCATTTTCCCAAACCATTGATTCTTTGAGAACTACTCAATCGAGTTATAAGCGCAGCCATCACGATCAGCATATTGTTGCCCTCATCACTGGAGAGAAAGGCCAAGAGTCTCATTCAAGCTCTAAGAAGAAATGTGCTCACTGCAATCGAACTGGCCACATTCGAGAATCTTGTTTCTACTGGATCGAAACGCCAGATGGTATGAAATGGGCTGCCAAGAATCCAGAAAAGGCTGCAAAAGTCAGAAAGATGAAGGGACAAATGGAACAAAGGAGAAGAAAAGGGAAAAACAGAGAGAATGGGAAAATTGACCACACAAGAAATTCCTTCAAACATGACGATCAGAAGGGAATTTTTTCTGATGGTGCGTGGGTAGTGGAGGAGCACGTGCTCTCCTCAGTTACCACTGAAAAGACGAACGACATAGTACTCGACACTGGTGCGACGCATCATATCTTTCATGACAAGTCCCTATTTACGTCAATTTCACCTATCGACATCTCAGTTCAAACAGCAGCTGGACAACTTTTATCTGTTTCTGGAGTTGGTTCTGTGAACTTTGAAATTTCTAACTTCGACGACTCCACGGTTGTAAAGACGATAAGCATAGAAGATGTGTGGTATATCCCAGAGTGCACCAAAAATCTTGTCTCAGGACAACAACTTCTGGCAAAGGGGTTCAAATTCCACTCGAATAGTAGGGGCCTCGGAATCTACTCTAGTGATCACACACTGCTCGCGACTGCTGCCATCAGAGACAAGCTCCTTTGCTTTAACATCTCCTCGTTCGACAAAAGATCAATTTGCTCGGATATCCCCTCGAGAGTTCTCCTTTCTCAAGTCAATGTAGAAAGGACGACCAAACTAATACATAATTGTTTTGCTCATGTCGGACCACATTTGATCAAGAATCTCAATGTTCCTCGACTCAAACTCAAAGACATGAGTTCAAGGAACGTCGCCAACTTTAAATTGAGTACGGATTTCATAAATGAATGTGAAGTTTGTAACTCTTGCAAACAAGTCGAGAAGATAAATCGAAACCCTAGGGTAAAATCCTTGACTAAGCTTGAATTAATTCACTCCGACACTTGGGGGAAAAGTCGAAAAGCAGGGATTTATGGAAGCCTTTACTTTGTCTCATTTACTGATGATGCGTCTTGTGAGTGCGAAATTTATCTTTTGAGAAGTACAAAGGAAGTACCAATTAGGTTCAAGTCCTATAAAGAGAAAAAGGAGCTGCAGTCAAATTACAAGATCAAAGCCATGCGTTTTGATGGAGGAGCTGAGTACAAGACCATCGAATTTGGTGGTATAACTCAACAAATTAGCGCCCCATACAGCCAACATCAAAACGGGGTTGCCGAGCGATTAAATAGATCCCTAATAACAATGGCTAGATGTATGCTCATGCATGCTAGACTTCCACTTCGGTTTTGGGATGCTGCCGTACTTACAGCATCGTACATTCGGAATAGATTGCCCCTAATTCCTGAAAAACGTACGCCTTTTGAGGTCATGCATGACTCTCTACCAATCACCTCTCACTTGAGAGTATGGGGATGTTTGTGCTATGCATTGATTGACACAACTGATCCTCAGAGATACAAGCTGTCGCCAACTTCGTTAAAGGGCATCTTCGTGGGATATTGCGAGTCTTCTTCTCAATATCGTGTGTATATCCCATCGAAAACCGGCCGCGAAAAGGTTATAATCTCCGCTAACGTGTGTTTTCATGAAGACAAGTTTTGGGATTGGGGGAAACCAGCTTCAGAACAATATGTCGAGCCCGAAGATACTATGCTAGAGAATGATAATACTTGGGAATCTGACAGTGATGACGATTTGGAAGCTCATCCTCAGGGAGATACGCAATCAGTAGCTTCCTCAGTTTCCGAATTCCACTCATCACCGCAAGCCTCGACCGCCATAGAGCAGGGTGATTATAATGAGACGATTGGAGATACTTCAATTCCAGAACCTACCTCACATTCATTGTCGGAGGAACACGATATCTCTCAGCCTCATCCGCAATCAAATGAGGATTATGATATTGAAACTTCAGAAATACCGGCTCTCCGGAGGAGCAATCGGGTGCGTAAACAAATTGAGTCCAGATCCGCGTGGCAGCCTAGGCCGCGAGCCCTGCATATAGGGGGCGATATTCCTATTCCTCGATCTTATAGAGAGGCCATCGATGGGCCCAACAATTCAAATTGGCAAATTGCAATTGATGAGGAACTTAATTCTCTGAGAAAAAAGAACGTCTTTACGCCTGTAACCCATGTCCCTCAAAATAGGAAACCTATCGGCTCACGCTAGGTCTTCACTGTTAAATCTGACGGAAGATTTAAGGCACGATTAGTCGCACAAGGTTTCAGTCAGGTCCATGGTGTTGACTATTTTGACACCTACTCACCAACCCTGAGGATGGATTCTCTAAGGACTTTGTTGGCAGTCGCAACTTTCCATGATTGGGAGATAGACCAGGTAGACGTTAAAACAGCATATCTCGAAGGAGATCTAGACGAGGTAATCTTCATGAGGTCACCGGAAGGTATGAAAATGTCTAAATACGTTCGGATAAATAAGTCATTATACGGCTTGAAACAATCCGGCAAGGCGTGGTATGAGAAGCTTGACGGGAAACTAACCAGTATTGGTTTCAGAAGGTCCGATTGCGATGGATGTATATATATACATGCATCAAGGGCGATAGTTATTGGTGTTTATGTGGATGATTTAGTGGTATGCGGTAGTCATACTCAGAATGTTGAAAAGTTGAAAAGACAACTTGCTCTATATTTTCCGATCAAGGATTTAGGCCCGATCGGCACAATTATCGGCTGGAAAATTTTTCGGGATAGATCCAGAAGGATACTCAAAATTTCATAGGCTCCATATATCCGCGATAAGGTCAACTCATTTGGACTAACAGATGCCAAAACGTATACATCTCCTATGAACGGTTATAGTGGTGTTTTGCCCATTCAGGAAGGAGAACTGCCAGCCGACGAGTCTGCCTATCCAAGCGCTATCGGCAGTCTTGGGTGTGCGGCAAATAGTACAAGGCCCGACATATCATTCGCCACCTACCAATTAGCCAGTTTTAATGCCTCACCAGTAGTTCGACATTGGAATTCTGTGTGTAGGGTGTTTCGTTACTTGAAAGGAACAGGGGATTACGCTATTACTTACAATTTTGGTCCCCCCACTGACAAAATCACGGAGGATAAAATGGCTGTGATTTACTCTGACTCTGATTACGCATCGGATATCTCCACCCGTCTCTCCGTGAGCGGGTACATATTGATGCTTGGAGGAGGCCCTGTTTGTTGGCAGTCAAAGAAACAGAAGTCAGTTGCCACTTCCACAACAGAGGCTGAGTATGTTGCTCTGTTTGAAGCTTCGAAACAAGCAATTTGGGTTAATAGATTTCTACAAGAACTCCACGTCGCAACTCAGCTAGTTGGTGATAAAGGTATGCTTGTTTATTCAGATAATCAGAGTGCGCTGGCTCTTGCAAAAGGAACGAATTCGACAAAGGCCAAGCACATCGATGTTGCATATCATTTTTCGAGAAACTGTGTTAGTGATGGGATCATAAGGGTCGAATACATACCTACAGAAGATATGTTAGCTGACATACTTACAAAGCCGTTAAGTCAGTCCCGGACAAGAGCACTGTGCCAGAAGATATTTCGATCTGAATCTTCTAAGGTTGTTGATCTCATCGGTCAGGAGGAGTGTTAGAAATGCATGATAAATTACTTGCATTGTCTTAGAAGTTCCCGACGAGACCAACGATATGAACCCGGGTGTTTCATATCATGGTATCGGATTACATGACTAAGAACAACAATGACATTGTGTTTCAGAATAGATGCGACTCCCGGAGTTAGTAAGTTGTAACAGATGTATCAGGGTATGCTTGGATTACTTAGTTGTAAGAAAGTGTGGTACTTGGAATTACTCTGTATATAGTCATTGTGCTTCCGTTATATTCTGTATGATTTTATCGTGATACTTTTAGATATACAAAAAGATATTATTACAACAAACACTACTTGCACTCAAGTATTCAGGAGGTTGTCCCGTGGAGTACGTCACTAAATTCAAGACGGTAGTTAGGGACTGCATTTCAACAGGTGGAACCTTGTCAGATAAACAAGTGATGACTATTTTCAAACAGTCAACGAAGGAAAAAGCTGGAAGGTGGAACGCTATGGTATCAACGATAGCACGCTTCCAAACCTGGTCGGCGGAGACTCTCATTCAAGACTTTATCTCGCACCATCACGAAAGAATAGCTCAGAATCAAAAAGGCGAAAACCCGAAGTCGGCAGAATCACCAAAGAAGTTTGCCAACAACGCCCAAAGTAACGGGAATATGAGTGACGGTAGTACGCCCGAAGCAAAAGGAAAAGGAAACGACAGTCCTAAGAAGATATTTCCTTTTCGCTGCTACAACTGCAATGAAAAGGGGCACACAGCCAAGAGATGTCCTAAGAAACAACAAAATCAATCACATAACAGTCAAGTTGTCACACAGGACCGAAAATCAGTTGACATAGGCCCACCAGCGGCAATTGCGGATGAATACTGCCAGATTCCTGAAGACGAATTTGCAGCGACCAATTATACAGCACAGGTAGATCCAAGAATCTACGAAAATATGGTAGCCTTCTACGAAAATGAGATGGCACGTTGCCGTGGCAAAGCATCATCTGAACGAGACTTACCTGTTTCCGAGGCCCCGGGGGCCTCGATTCAATTCACCCAACAGATACTTAGTGCTTCTGGAGAGAATAGTGTCGCAAATCGTTGGCTATTCAACACCGGCGCCGATGTCGACGCGACTAATCGTTGTCAAAATTTTAAGCCCGGAACAGTCGTAGAACTTAAGCCTAAGCAATTCCCGATTCAGACTGGTGGTGGGATTGTTTGTGCGGAGTGTGTTGGCGAAGTTTGGTGTCACTCACTGGACCTGGTGGTGCAAAAACCTCAATGAGGCTAAAATATGTAGTATACTTGAAAATTTTCCTGTTGAATATCGTTAGCGGAGAACGATTTTATTGTAGTGGTGGATATCTAGAAAGAAATAGGATCATAAGCCCTAACGGAGAAGTTTTGTCCTATATCAACGCGGAGCGACGAGGATTTTTCCTGTGGTTGTATAATCAACCTGAACCATTAAAGTTCACAAATTGCAAGAAGGCAGTGAATGTCACTTCCATGAGTAATGAAGAAGTGAGCTTGACCGAGGATATCGAAGAACAGAGTTTTCAGCAAGCCTATCAAGCATGTTGGGGATCTGGCGTCTTCAAAATGTCGGATGATGTGATGAAACGCCTAATTTTATGGCATCGACGCTTATGTCACCCAAGCGCTGAGAGATTGAAATGGACAATCAAGAACACCGTCGGCATTGACTTGCATCCATCGCAAGTTGAGTCACTACCGTGTGAAGCATGTGACATGGGAGAGTCCCTCAAATATACGACTGTTGACAGGAAACCCAGGATGAAAAATGTCGGTGAAGGCTGGCATTGTGACGTGTGGACCCTTAACCCGGTTACGATGGAAGGATATGGATATTTCTGTCTAACGACTGAAGATGTGTCTAGGTACCGAATATTTCGCGCCTTAAAGAAGAAAAGCAATGCTGCCGACGAGTTAAGATAAATTTTGTCCAAGGCAAACTCCGAATTGAGACAGAGATACGGGATTCGGGTAAAAAGATTGACCATAGATGGGGGTCGTGACTGGGGGTTAAACACTCTCCAGGATTTTGCCGCAAAAGAGGAAATCGACGTTATAATCTCGGCACCAAATAATCAATACCAAAACGGCGTATCAGAAAGAGGAATTCGTTTTGTACAAGACTCAGCAAGGTGTTGCAGCATCCAAATGAAAGTTCCATTGGTATTCTGGAATTACATGTTAGAAATGGTGTGTTATACCTTAAACTGCACGTCTCAGAGCTCTGTAGAAGATAAAAAGACGCCTTGGGAAGTATACTGGTCGCAGATGGACCCAGATTGAGCAAGAACCGAAGTTGACCATTTGTGGATCCCTGGAACCTTGTGTATCACACATGTCGACGCAACTCACCGCATAACAAGCGAGAAATTGGATGCCAAAGGTACGAGAAGTATATTCTTTGGTTATAGAGGAAGAAAGAATAAACTTGTTTGGTTGCTCAATGGCGGAAGGTTCCTTGTGTCGCCTTAAGTGACAGCAAATGAAAGTGTTAATCCCGGCCTTGGTTGCGCTGCAGACCCGAGAGAAATTGTCCGTTCGCTCCCAAACCACGTTCAAAATAGGTTGAAAGCTAGGAAACAAGACTATGCAAGAAATGAGGACTATAACGTCCCTCAAGATGATGAGCCGCAGTCATTATTGCCAAGAGGGCGCGGTCGTTCCAAGCGTTCAATCCAGCGACCGTACGAAAGCCAGCAGATGATAATATTCAATGCCCCGCTTACAGTGGACAACGAAATGGCAATATTGCTGCGTGAGACTGACGACCAAAGAAGTTCTGAAAGCGAAAATGAAGTACCTCAGATGTAGAAAACGCATCTGTTCAACATGACACGAAAAGCCATTGACCAACAGCTGTTTGGCCTGCAAAGCAATGGAGATGAAGTCTTTCGTATAATCGCCACTTGTCCCGGAGCGTCATTGTACCTAATTGGGTCATCGACGAACGAGCCAACGTTCTCTGAAGCAATGAAAGGAAATGAGAAGGAGTGGATGGTAGCTATGAATCAGGAAATTGAGGGTTGCCTGTCCCGAGGAACATTCAAGTTTGTAGCTCGAGCATTGGCCAAGCATAGAGGGCGCCTAGTTACCTCTAAATGGGTGCCAAAGAAAAAATATAAATCCAACATGGAACTCGACAAGTTCAAAGCCAGAGTAGTGGCTAAAGGTTTCACTCAGACAAAAGGTATTGACTTTAACGAGACGACATCTACCACGGCGAGATCGGCTAGTTGGAGATGTCTAATGGCTCTAGCCGCACTAAAGAGTTGGCACATTCTCCAAGCGGATTTTATCTCTGCATACCTAGCAGGTGACCTAAAGGAAACAATTTTCATGGAGCAGTTTCCATACCTTAAAGAATACTTTGAGACACATCCAAAAGCCGCCAAGGACCTTGGCTATACTGAAACCAGTGTTATTGAGCTTAAAAGGCCATTGTACGGCCTCAAGCAATCAGGAGCTTGTTGGCAGGATAAAGTTAGATGTATTATGATGAAAAGGGTTACAAACCTCTGGTTTCCGACAATGCAATCTACATGAACAAAGAGAAAGGAATTACTGTGGCATCATACGTTGATGATTTCCTATTTATTGGTCTGAACGTGGATGAACTCAAGTCCTTATCAGAATCACTAAATAGCGAGGTTTCCCTAAACGATTTAGGTGACGCACATTGGTTTCTGGGTGTAATAGTACGAAGATCATCCCTGACAGGATGCGTAAGGCTGGACCAAGAACAGTACATTGAACGGTCATTCCAGGAACTTGAGATTTCCCGAAAATTTGTCGAAACTCCTATGTCTCCCGGTAGCAGGGTAGACATGAGAAGATATACTGATAAGGCAACGTCGAAAGAACTGTACAATTTCCAAAAGTTAGTAGGCAAGTGCAACTTCTCTTCTTGCATGATTTGTTGCAACACAGCTCAGGCAACGACCCAGATAGCGAGGTTCATGTGCAACCCGACACCCCAACATCTACAACACATGATGAGAGTCCCTCATTATCTTTCTGGGTGTGCAGATAGAGGCCTATTTTACGACAAAAATTATCGGCACTTAAATGAATTTGGAGAGCTGGGATTGTTTTGTGCTGTGGATTCGAGTTTTGCCGACGATCACGACACAGCAAAGTCAACGACAGGCTATGTGATTTTCATGGCTGGAGGCCCCGTTATATGGAGGTCCAAATTGCAGAGTACGGTCTCAACATTGACTTGCGAGGCCGAGTATGTTGCCATGTTCGAGGCCGCAAAGGATTGCGCATGGATACGAAGTTTTTTGACTGAGTTAGGTGAAATGTCCGCTGGTCCCATACCAATTCTCGAAGATAACACAGGTGCCATTAAGTGGGCTGCGAACAATGGCATGTCATCAGGAAGACGTCACATCCGTGTCCAATATCACTATATTAAACAGGAAGTTCGCGATGGTAACGTCTATGTCCGACAAATCAAATCCGAGGACAATCCTGCTGATGGATTAACTAAACCCCTTAGGGCCAATCTGTTCCAACGCTTTACTAAGCAGCTGGGATTAATGGACGGATTTTTGCATAAAGACTGAGAGGGCGTGTAAGCAGACTTATGCTTGCATAATATTATTCCAGTCCTTAAGCGAAAGTACGATCTACGTGCACAGATATTTGGCCAATTACAGTACTCAAGGGTACGAGTAGGGGGAAAGGACGAGATGCTATAATACTATGACAGCCACCTAGATGTAGAAACTAAGTTGATTCATTCTTGTATTTGGTCTCACGTTCCTGACGATTCACGTGACATTTGTGCAAAACCCTCTCTAAGTTTTATAGGTTTAAATAAAATCTAAGCCATTTCTTGAATAAGTTCAACTTTGTTTTGTAAAAATAATGAGTAACTGTAAGGTTCGCGCTGGTCTTGGCACTTAATGTCTATTACGCTTTTTTTGACGCGTCATTCTAATACTTGGTATGTCCCCCCTTTGCCTT
This sequence comes from Podosphaera xanthii, assembly GCA_028751805.1. Lineage (NCBI taxonomy): Eukaryota > Fungi > Ascomycota > Leotiomycetes > Helotiales > Erysiphaceae > Podosphaera > Podosphaera xanthii. The sequence goes on along the minus strand of JAPWIX010000001.1, from coordinate 3,324,741 downwards.
CTTTACGGCCAGAACCCTTGACAGCATACTCTCAATCAATTTACGACATGAATCTTCAGATATAATTTGCCAGACGTTGTCTACTCTTTTCATCAATTCGTGCATACTTTTCGGCGTTTCCGGGTACACTCCAAGTCGGCGTTTTACCAGACACCATAGGTGCTCAATTGGGTTCAGGTCGGGCAATTGAGAGGGCCATTTTATGGTATTTATACCTGTGGTAGCTAGCCAATTCTTTGTGGCCCTAGAAGTATGCTTAGGATCGTTGTCTTGTTGAAAAATAACGTTGTTTCTGGCATTGGAAAAGAGCTTGCTTGCTATTTCGTCGACTATTGGGACCAAACACGTATTCAAAATGCCTATTAGCTGTTCCGAGTTCATCCTTCCAACCACACGACTCATTCCACCGCCGCCAAACCAAGACATACAACCCTATGTCATTATGCAACCGCCCCCAAACTTCAGTGTCTCTTCGACCACTTCTGCCGAATAGCTACTTGGATTCCTGCACCAGGCATATTTGATTCCGTCGCTATTGAGTCTATTTATCTTCGTCTCATCTGACCAAATAACTCTTTTCCAATCTTCAATAGTACAACTTTCATGTTCTAAAGCCCAATGCAACCGAGCTCTCTTGTGCGCCTTTGACAGCATCGGCTTCTTCACCCTCTTAATAGCCCGGAGACCCTGTTCCCTCAGTGCCAGCCTTACGGTACCAGGAGAAACTTTGTCTTCTCGTTCAAGATTGATAGTCTACGTCGCTTCTACCGCAGTTTTGGTCCCGCCATCAGCCACCAAACGAGCCAGGGCTCGCTTGTCTCGACACGTTAACTTCCGTTGTCGTCCCTGCACAGTTTTTGATGTATCATGAGATGTCTTTTTCCGATACCTGGCTACCGTATACTTATGACAGCCCACAATTTTTGCTATTCCTAGTTCTTTTTTACCTTCATTGAGTAATGCAGTAATGGATGATATCTGGTGCTGTGAAAGTTTTCTCATTGTAAAAAAAACAGAGAATATTGGAATCAAAAAAATCTATGAATGACACAAAAGCATGTCGAATACTTACATAGATCAAAAAATTATAGTTTACAGCATAGTTGTCTGTTAACGCAGGTTCTACCACGTGGTGAAATGATACGTCAAAAAGTGCGTAATAGACATTAAGTGCAAGACCAGCGTGAACCATACAGTCACTCATTATTTTTACAAAACAAAGTTGGACTTATTCAAGAAATGGCTTAGGTTTTATTTGAATCTAGAATTTTTAAATTTGAGGAAGTTGTTGCAGAGTTATAGTAAGATTTAGTTAACGTGGTGGTTTCATTGCGCACTTTTAGACGCTATTGTGTGTTAAACTTCACGCACTTTTTAATTTATTATATTGAACCTGTTAAACGGAATGCCACCTAGGAATAGAATGGTTCACTAGAGTGACAGTAAACGTAAGAAAGGCGTGGAAGTATGTGTGCAGATAGATTTAATATTAGCTCATATTAAATAAGCCTAATCACTAGATACTAGATACATGAAGAATTATAGACCTCCTCACGTAGGCCCTACTACGTGTACGCGTAATTACCTGACAGTAGATTCGCTTGCGTTTGAACTTTTAACATCCCCCCTCAAACCGATCAAATCTACTCTTCCTTTTCTACAAGCCCTAGTAGTCTTTTAAATCACTCAAATGCTACTCTAGCAAGGGGCTTTGTCATTCCATCGGCAATCATTTCAACTGTCGGAATATACGTAATCTGGAGCATTCTCTTCTCAGCCAGGTATCTAATGAAGTTGTAGCTGACGTCGATATCCTCGGATTGTGCATAAAGATGAGGATTTTCAACTAATGCCAGAGCTCGCTGATTATCTCCATAAATTTGGACAGTCCTCTTCTTCTTGCAAATAAGCTGTGGAAGCCCTAAGTCTCGGAATACCTGTGCTGTCCATAGGCCTTGCTTAGCGTACATCAATTTGGGATATGTACTCTGATTCAGTGCTGGACGTGGACACGGAGCTCTGTTTGTTTGAGGCCCATGAGTATGGCCCGCCATAAAAAATTCCGACTCCCCCTGAGATGCTCTTGCGATCATACTTATCACTTGCACAATTTCCGTCTGTGTATATTCCAAATTCATGTTCGTGTGATCTGCCTGGGCCGTATTGCAACCTTTGATTGATTTTTAACCTTAAATACCGCATGAGACTCTTGATTGCGTGACCGTGGTGAATAGCAGGATTGGACATGTGTTGAGCTAACTGTCACAGGGCTGAAGCCTGACCCTAGTTAGGCTAATGCCTAACCACATAAAAATTAATTAGCTGAGCTAATTATGCATAATACTTATTGTTAATTTTATTAATCATGGGCTGAGAGCGGAACCTAGCAACTTCATCTTATCCAGGAATATAAACAAAACAAATTGACAACCTCAACCGAGTCATACAACATCCTGGAAGAAGATTCAATTATGCTTGCAATTAGGTACTCCTTGAACAACTAATATAAGCTCCATTATGATTTAATATAATGTAATGATGGCAATGGAAATAGAAGGAGATGAGGGAAGAAGTCATAAGTTTGGACAGGGAGATTTTATTTCATTCGATTTGGTCATCAAGAGAAACAAGATTCTCGAAATGTAGATAAATAAGAGAGAAACCTCTTAGATTACTTTCCTCTTCACTTCAAGATTTTCTTGTATACAGCTCTGAGTATAGTTTGAATAAAACCCTACTTTAAGACCCTCACATTATCTTGAAGTCTAATGTGAGGGTCTTAAAGCAGGGTTTTATTCAAACTATACTCAGAGCTGTATACAAGAAAATCTTGAAGTGAAGAGGAAAGTAATCTAAGAAGTTTCTCTCTCATTTATCTACATTTCTAGAATCTTGTTTCTCTTGATGACCAAATCGAATGAAATAAAATCTCCCTGTCCAAACTTATGACTTCTTCCCTCATCTCCTTCTATTTCCATTGCCATCATTACATTATATTAAATCATAATGGAGCTTATGTTATGGGCTATGCCCTGCATTGATTAATGGCTAGGTCAGGGACTAGCCGGTCACGGTCGGTAAGGGACGCAGATCGCAATGACATTCATACCTTTCAGGACGCGCGCTCATAAATAGGGGCACGCGTTTATGTAACTGTATATTAGCCTCACTTCCCTAGTTAGTAGACAGTTATAGGAGAAATAAACGGTATTTCGTGACATATGTTCGTCATGCTTTATTCCGATTGCTTATAGTCCATCACATATTTCTCCTATCACTCATATTGGATATACCCTCCGTGAAGTGTAGCCCGGAGGATTCTTTATCAGCATAAATCTATATATTTCTCCCGAGTCGCGTGGAGCTGACTTACGACTATTTCTGGGGCTAATTGGCATAGCCTATGAGATATAGTGCACCTGGATCTCCATCTTCTAGTGATAACGACTCAACTCATCTCTCGTTCAAAAGTTTTTCGTCTCCACACAATAAATCCTTCTCACTCAATATTTCAGATGATATCCCGATGAACGAAGAAAACCCAGTCACGACTAGTGAACAGCTGCTCGCAGCACTATCAAAAAAAAAGAGGCAAAGTGGCCCGAGTGGGATGGGAAGAGTGAAAGCCTTCGGCCATTTTTATTTGAGCTGAAAGTTAAGATCGAGGAGGATCGACATCTCCTTGGCTCAAATAGGGCAGTATGTCTAGGAATGCTGGGTACTCTCCCAAAGGAGAGGAAATCTAGGGTGGATAGCTGGTTTGAGAGTGGGGGCTCTACTGGCAGTTACGACTGGAAAGAGTTTCTCGACCACTTCAAGGACATATTTGAGGATAAGCAATCTTTGCTTACTGCTGGCAAGGAACTTTCAAGGATGAAGCAGGGAGCTCGACAATCTTTCAGTGAATTTGTTCTCAAATACGAGTTAAAACTCGCTCAGTGTGGAGGCAACAATTGGGATCCTCTGATGAAAATTGTCCATCTTAACAATGGGCTAAATGAAGAATTGGAAAAGGCCTTGATTGGTATTGATATGCCACCTCTAGACAATTACTTTCTCTGGCGTGATAAAGTCAGGGAAGTCGCCGAAAGGTTGGAGTACCATAAATTCCGGACCCAGCCTAAAACTAACCAGATTTTCTCACCTTAGACCTCTCTAAACCCCTCAACTAAAGATGCAGAAGGGGATATACAGATGACTAGAATCAATGCGCTGCTGAATCTGCTCAGCAACGGCTCTAATCCAAACATTAACGCGGTCCTAACAGGCTTAGGAAAATTACAGGGTAATCAGGGTAGTAAGGACAATAGACCACGGGCCCCATGGCGCGCGCAACAAGATTTTTTAAAGCTTGTGCATGATGGTGTTTGTGCCAGATGTGCCAGATGTGCCAAGCCGGGTCATCTAACCAAACAATGTCCTACTTTCCGTTCCGCAGCTCGTCCCGTTGCTGGTGTGAATGCTGCTGCCGTTTTTGGGTTGTGCGACATTGAGACGGGAAAAGAGGACCCCTAACCGAAGTCGCGGAAAGGGGGAATAAGTCGAGATTATCTGAGAATTGTAGACTAAAAAGCAATTATGAAGTTATGAACAGTCAACCGTTCCTAATAGATTGTTTAATTAATGATTCTGTGTTTGCCAAAGCTTTGGTTGATACAGGTTGCCTTTGCTATTCTGTCTTTGATGCTAATCTTGTGCGCGAAAATAAATTCCCAACCATAAAAATTACCCCAATCCCATTACATCTAGCCAACGGGAATGTTACTGAGATGATTACTCACACAACACAAGTAGCTTTAAATATTCAGGGCCTTATGATAACAGTGCGTGGTTATGTGGTACCTACATTAGCTTACCCTATAATTTTGGGAAAGCCTTGGCTGGAAGATAATAATGTTGTTTATTTGGCCAGAGAAAAGTATCTTCGAATTGGTAGTAGAAGGCGAGGTACAATAATTCGACAGGAGGATCTAGCAGTACCACGGAATACAATTGGAATGTTGGGAGCGGCATCGGTTGCTGATATTTCAAAAGCTTTGCAAAATAAGCCACCCACCCCACGTAAGATAGTTGAAAGTTCCTTACCAAAACAAATTCGACACTATGCCGACCTATTTCTGGACGACGATGTCTCTACAGACAACTCTCTCCCACCCCATCGACTTGGGGTTGACACAAGAGTGATCTTGCAAAAAGACAATTCACAACCTTTACCGGTGCTACCTGAAACCCTGGAAGAAAACGCTGAAGGAGAATATTTCGTGGATCGGATCTTAAGGGCAGAACTCTTTCGTCATGGCCGAGGTTGGAAAAGACGAGTTTTAGTTAAATGGAAAGATCGTGCTGAGCCAAACTGGGAAGACCGCTCTACGATGGAAGAGACTGTCGCGCTTGACAAATTTGAGACTCTTTACGGTACAGGCGATGGCGTTGGTGAGGAAGAAGGAGCTAGACAAGGTCCTTCCACAAGAAGAAAAAGGAGAGAAAGATGATACATGTACACCCTAAGGTGGAAGGACTCCGTAAAGAAGGGGGCAAATGTTATGGGCTATGCCCTGCATTGATTAATGGCTAGGTCAGGGACTAGCCGGTCACGGTCGGTAAGGGACGCAGATCGCAATGACATTCATATCTTTCAGGACGCGCGCTCATAAATAGGGGCACGCGTTTATGTAACTGTATATTAACCTCACTTCCCTAGTTAGTAGACAGTTATAGGAGAAATAAACGGTATTTCGTGACATATGTTCGTCGTGCTTTATTCCGATCGCTTATAGTCCATCACAGCTTATATTAGTTGTTCAAGGAGTACCTAATTGCGAGCATAATTGAATCTTCTTCCAGGATGTTGTATGACTCGGTTGAGGTTGTCAATTTGTTTTGTTTATATTCCTGGATAAGATGAAGTTGCTAGGTTCCGCTCTCGGCCCATTATTAATAAAATTAACAATAAGTATTATGCATAATTAGCTCGGCTAATTAATTTTTATGTGGTTAGGCATTAGCCTAGCTAGGGTCAGGCTTCAGCCCTGTGACACTAACCTTCCAAGAACAAAAGCAATGTCTGGTCTCGTTAGAATCATGGCGTACATCAGTTTCCCTACTAAGTGTTGATATTCGGAAGCATTGATACGTTCATCGATATCGGAGGTTGGCCGAAAATTCTCGTAATCAGCTGCCGGGATTTTCTTTGCTTGATGTTTTCCTTTGGGGAAGCCAAGCATGTCTTAGGTAGTATTAAGATATTGTTCTTAGTCCAATTAATGGTTTTTTTTTCTCTGTCTCGTGTTATTCTCACTCCAAGGACCTTACTTATCTCCCCCAGAGACTTGGCATTAAACCTAGCAGATAGGATACTGCTAAACCAATTAATATCTTTACGTTCTTTGGCTGCAGAGGCAATATCATCAACGTAAACAAGCAGCCAGATTTTCTTCTCATTATGCACAAAAAGACATGGATCGGCCGAGCCTTGATTGAATCCATTGTTAAGAAGGAATTTCTTGGGCAATAAACTCCAGTCACGGCCTGCCTGCTTAAGACCGTAAAGGCTTCGAAGAGCACGGAGAACTTTGCCTTTCTTAACCGAAACTCCTCCAGGTGGTGATAAGAAAATTTCTTCTTTGAGGGTAGCATCTGTAAACGCATTTTTTATATCGAAGTGGAAGCATTCAAGATTTTCTTTTGCAACCATAGCTAAAAAGAGGCGAAGAGTGTCTATTCGAACGGTAGGGGCAAAAGTCTCCGTGTAATCTATGCCATGTTCTTGATTAAAGCCCCTTGCTACTAGTCGAGCTTTAAATTGCTCAGTAGAACCGTCCAGATTGGTCTTTATGGTGAAAACTCAGTTGGTTGAGACAAGGTTTGACCTCTTGGTAAATCAATTTCTTCCCATGTACCGTTTTCAGCTAAAGACTCTATTTTCAATTGTATAGCTTTGGACCATTCAACACTATAATTCTTGTCATTTGTTGCCTCTTTGTATGTTCGTGGTATACGAATCCCGATTATCTCTTTTATTAGAAAGGCGGATTCCAGATATTTTTGATCATTTCCATGAAGGGCTGTGTAAAGTGCCATGATAATTTCTTCTTGAACGATAGAGTCCTATATTAAGCCTGATGGCTCGAAAAGAATGTCATGGATAAAGTCTGCATCATCATGTATTATAAGTCCGAGCATTGCTTTCAAAAGTTTTGACGCGCGTTCCTCGGCGGCGCGAGCTTTGTCTCGCTTCCTTTTCTGACTTCGAGTGTTAATAAACCTTTTTTTGGAATAGAAACAGCTCGAGAGTTTCTTTCATAGTCTTCATCCTCATCAGTTTGGTGTGATGTGAGTTGATTTTCTGTGTAAATTGATTCTCCAGGTTCATCTTCATTAATGTCCATATCAGTTCTCTCGAGTTGCATTTTTTTGTCCGAAAGGACGTCTATCATGTCTTCATGAGATTCAATTTGTGAGTTTACAATTTTATTTTTAGTATTATGGGGATTATGGTTCTTTCTAACTCCAAGATCTTTCTCGTTATCATTAATGATTTTAGAATCTGGGGTAAGTTCTTCTGTATTTAAGACCTCTTTTTTCTGTTGACGAGGACGTAATTTCTCCTTATACTTTTGGATCATCATTGCATCAGATTTCTGGGATTCAAGCTGATTGATGTTCGAGATGCCTAATACTCGGTCTTCAACTGTGTTAGCAACTCTGACTTTGTTTACGATATCTGATACTGGATTCCGGTTAAAATTTTCTCCAGGGTTTAATAGACAAGCTCCGTTGTCTTTGGTAGATATCTTTAACCTTGATTCTTGATCCTGGTTGCTCTTTTGATTGATAGAAGTGACTGGAGATAATAAACTTACTTTGTTCGGACGACCTCTACGTCTACAATCAGGAATTTGATTGAGGGTCCCTTGAGTTCCACTGGGGTTACTTCGAAGGCGAAGCTCAACAGTTCCTCCTTTAACCTTCTCGTCGACATACAAGACATTAACTCTCTGGGTACAGCCCAGATCAGGTGGGTAAAATTTTAATTGTTTATCTGTTGGGTCGGTGTATCCCATAAATACCCCTCTCTTCCTCTGAGCATGAGTTTGTCATGTCGGCTATCTCTTGGGAGTGTCTTTGGATCAACATGCGTATATACTTTACTCCTCCGTACTCGAATATAATCGATCATTGGCATTTCTCCAGAAAAAGCCCATTCAGGATATTTGATCATTCCATTTTCAATAGGGCCGATTGGTGTGCGGTTACGCAAGTAGGCATCGGCTTCTACAGCTTCATCCCAAAATTCAATTGGTAATTTAGAGTCTTCCAGCAAGGCTCTCATTAAGTTTTCAGCAGTTTAAATGCACCGCTCTACTGCCCCGTTCTGATTTGACGAAGCTATAACCGTAAATTCCGCTTGAATACCAGACGCTCTTTCTCATTCTTTGATAATCTTTTTAAGTTCAGGCGCGTTATCTGATCTAACAGCTTTCAGCTTTTTTCCAGATTGTAGTTTGACCTTATTTCGCCAACTCTGCAAGCACGATGGAAACTCATCTTTCGCTTCGAGGTGAACTGACCAAACCTTTCAAGTATAGCTATCTACGATTTGCAAAAAATATTTGTTGCCACAGAGTGATTTTGGGAAGGGACCTGCGACATCATAGTGAATTAGAGCAAGGGGTTCTGACTTATGTTTTGCTAGGTTTTTCGATGTTCGATTCCTCATCTTAGCCAAATTACATTTTTGACACAATCTCTTAGAAGGTTTTGGGATTTTAATGGTCTTGCCTAGCTTAGTCACTTTGTGAAGTTTTCGTAGGATTTCCGGCCCGCAATGCGCAAATCGGCGATGCATTATCCAATAGTAGTGGCGCTCTGCTTTCGTTGTCGGATCTTCTTTGTCAGAGCTATCAGGGTCAGGATCGCGATTTGATTCAGTTAAGTGAACCTTTTCTTTGCCTGCATACGTAAGAAGAGCCTTTTCTCTTAGTTCTTTCGCAACATGTTTTACCACGAAAAGGCCATCCTTTTGTTCAGCAATAATCATAGGTTTTTTATTACGAACAATTTGTATATTCTTGTCATTAAATATACCATGCATACCAGTTTTGCAAAGTTTTCTTGCAGGTAAAAGATTTACACCAAGTTTTGTTACAAAGTATACATTCCTTTAAAAAGTAGATGATCCATCTTTACATCCGACCTTAGCCAGCCCTTCATAGTCCGAAAATAATTTTCCACCTCCAACTTTGATGACTACACGATCAATTTGTTTTTACGGCCCCCTAAATAGGTGGCGTTTGTCAGTCATCGATGAAGTTGCTCCAGTGTCAAGAACCCAGTCGTCAGGGGAGCTCTTATAAGTTCTTTGCTGAGTTGGACAGCTTCTTGATATCTGTCATCAGAATCAAGCTCTGATTCAGAGTTTGAGGGTTCATCAGCTTCGAAGTCGCTTTCACCATGGGCAACATGACCGTGCTGTCTTTTTGAAGACCTTGGATGGTGTCAGAGTCCGTCCAACCACAAATTAATCCTTGATGATGTACCTTTGACTTGTTGTATTTGGATATCATAGCGTTTCGGATTGTAATTATCGGATGGAGGTGTGTCTTCTTGAGTTGAATACCGTGGCGTTTGGGATCATAAGGGTTGATGTGTCCCCTTGAGTGAATTTCCTTTACTATGCACTTTCCTTTCAATTGTTTGAGATTTCCTTGAGATGTATATAATAGTGCTCTAGGCCACTCACTAGACGCTCACGCTTTGTCTTCGGTCAATCAATTACCATTTGGTTCAATACCTTGTTCACTCATCTTCGTGCCCGCTAGCTTCCACTAGCACCCGCACTACCCGTGATCATCCCATCACCCCATCACCCCTGCATCCCCGCGTCCCCGCGTCCCCACAGACTACGCCATTGATCAACTCTATAGACACAAACCATGAACCACGTTTCCAGCGATTATCTTCACCCTACAAGCAATTGTGCTGGACACAATTGTGACAGATGGTCTTTTGACTGAGCCTTGTCGGAAGGATGTTTACTTGAAGGAGTCTTAGGGTTGCTACCTTTAATTAAGCGTCTTTCATCTGCTTCTCACAGCTTTCTCGCATAAATCCTGGCTCGTTTGAGGTAGGGGCAATCTCGGTGGATGTGATCTTCTGATGCACATTCATAACGCTCCAAATGTAGGTCATTCATCGATACATCTAATCCCTTACGTGGTTGAGATCGTCGAAACTTTGCTGCGGCGTGTGCTTCTTCTCTATTTTCCTCTTCTATGGATGTAAGGATTTGAATCTTGTCGTCTATTGAAAGGTCAGCCCTTGCGCGAAAACCATCAATCACTACAGAATGTTTTTGAGGTAGTTTTAGAAGAAGGATGAGGACGAGTATAATATCCGGGTAAGATTTGGATAATGACGTGTCCGCTGCAATTAACTTCCGTCTGTAACCTTTTAAGCGCTCCCAGGAAGCGTCTATTCCAACAATTTCGTCGAACTCAAAATTCTGGATTTTTGTCAAGTAGAGTGTCAGCGCTGATTCACTATTTTTCATGTATCTTGATCTAAGGTGATCCCAGACAGCTTTTGCGGTGCCGTGCTCGTCGATTAGTGCCTGATCGTCATCAGTTAAGCATTCAGTCATGCAAGAGATGACCTTGGCTTCGTCTTGGTCATATTTGCTAGCTTTTTTGATGTTCCATCGCCCTATTTGGGTCGAAGAGCTTTCCGAGGCTGGGATCCATGCAAACTCCGTCCTGGAAATTTCAACGGTGTAGAAAGCTCCTTTGGCAATTAGCTTCCATTTGACTTATCGAAACCATTGCTCATGGTTTTCACGCGTCATGATTGGCGTTCTTAGCTGGTGGCTTAAACCGTCGTCACTTATGTTAGTAGAATTAGTAGAATTTGAAAGTCGGTTTTGAAGAGATACTTTGCCTCTTCTTCATTAGGAAACGAGGATTTTTTAGATGATAGTGCTCCTCCTAGCTTTGGAGATTAAGGATTTAGGGTGTTGACGGTGGTCCTTTTGCTGCACCGGAGTCGACAATTGAATCTTTTGCCAGTGCAACCGGCTCTTATAACCTGTTGAACGGAATACCACCTCGGAATAGAATAATCCACTAGAGTGACAGTAAACGTAAGAAAGGCGTGGAAGTATGTGGCCAGATAGATTCAATATTAGCTCATACTAAATAAGCCTAATCACTAAATACTAGATACATGAAGAATTATAGACCTCCTCGCTTAGGCCCTACTACGTGTACGCGTAATTACCTGACATTAGATTCGCTTGCGTTTGAACTTTTAACAGAACCTCTACTTTGAGTTATTCGAGGACGGGCCTCTCACACCCACACTTGGATACAGGCTAGCTCTGGTTCGAAGTGGGTGCCGGTTATCCAAGGAATTAAGCCGAGCGGCAAGTCGCAAGCGGATGCCTTCGAGAAAAATCTGAGCTGGAGGTATGCCTGCTTCTCTATGAAGAACTACATTTGGTGTTGTTCTCCATACATGTAGTGCAGATCTAATGACTAGATGCACAACTTTGTCGATCAGATTACAATAATGCGAGGCCGCAGGCGTAACAGTCCCCCAAGTCGTCTCCCGTATTAAGCCAGGCCACCATACTTCTGCGCCAAAAGTTGCTACTGGAACTATGTATGTGTTAACCATGGTCACCAAAGGACCTGGAGCGGCTCCACGTTTAACTGAATTGAGGCGACGCATCTGTTTAGCCGCCTTGAGATCTTTGATATACCATGTAGACACATGATGCTTAAACGACGGCTTTTGAACTAGGTGCACCCCAAGCCATCTAATGTGCTCGGCCGGTTCTACCAGATTTCCATTTATTCGGATTCCCACAGATTCCTCTTGAGCGCGTCCCGGAAATTGTATAAGCTCTGACTTTGTCGCCTCGAACAAGACAGTATTTCTGTCAGGGAAATGCATTGTTTATGCTGAATATAGATTTATATTTAATCTAAAGAAAGAAGATATCATACAGTAAAAGTTCTACTATGTGCACATGCAAGGCTACAATCATTTCTGCTGAGTCATCACTCAGCCTTATACTGTTTGAGTGATGGCAAGCGCAGCTCAAGCACAGTTCACAACTGTCACAATTTCTATGTGCCTAATCTAGCAAGGAGTCCACTTCTTGCTGAGCTTTTACTGCTGACTCCTGAATTGTACGCCCAATACCCAATATTCCGACGTCGTCGGCATAGCTGAAACGGGCTTTCATATTTCCGCTGTGTATAGGTTCTGCCATGTGCAAAAGGAATAGAAGCGGAGATATCGGAGATCCTTGGGGTTCTCCACAGAATATCTCTTTAGGGCTTGTTACCCCGTCTAAATAGAGCACTTGTACCAAGCGACTACTCAAGAACAAAGAAGTCCAGCGCAAAATATGTTCAGGCCATCCTTGAGATTGCATCCGCCGCAACAGTCGATTGTGAAAGGCCGCATCGAAAGCTTCCTGGACATCCAAGATGACAAATGTCGAAGCCCACTTCTGAGTACGAGCTTACTCGATATCATGCACGACGCAAGAGACTAAGTCATTCGCAGACCGTTTTGACAATGCCTCGAATTGTTGTTTGTCTACTACATCCCACAAAATTGCCAGGTGTGACATCCTTTTTGCTAGTAATCTCTCCAGACCTTTCCCAAGATAGGAGAGAAGTGATATCAGCCTCAATCCCTTTGGTGAAGAGGTATCCCGTCCAGGTTGTCACAGGCCTGAGGACTGACTTTCATTAGACTGAGGCCTATTTACAAATAATTCCTCATCAGCTTTCCTTGCTTATAAATTTAATCACGAGATTCCAGGGTCCCTAATTATAACACGTATATTGTGGGTCGGGCTGCTTGACTCATCTTAATACGCACACTATAAATAGCAAGCTTGGACCATGACCTTAACGAACTTAATTAAGGGACAAACGTGAATCATATGTGAGACCGTCAATTGACGTTTATGGACGAAACTTATATGCAGCGAGATTATTCTCTAATTGATAACTGATCGAGTATAACGGCGCGGGTAAATGTGCATTAAGTTGAATTTCCTGGAGGCTTGTCAAGAAGGAAAAGGCTCTCTGGACAAGAGTCAGGAGAATAATTTTGAAGAAGGATATATTGGGAATTCGCCTCAGAAACAGCTCTTCACTTCAAGATCTTCTTTTGTATCTAGCTCTAGATATTCTGCGAATAGCACTTATTTTTCGACCCTTACACAGGTTTTTGAATAAACACGACTTCTGCGAGTTTGAAAAATGAAGGGTGGTATCAAAATCTCACGTACGGACAAAACAGCTATGTAATATGAGTCCCGATGTCGTTCTAGCAGGCCGCTAGTAGTTCCACTGAGTTTTGATCGGCACCTGGACTAGTATTACCACTACCAATAGTGCAGGTCTGTACTTCGAGTTTCGTCAGGTCTTCTGTCCAAGAAGTGCGAGCCACACTTGAAAGCGAGCAGGGAGCGAGGTCGTCTGATGCCTGACATCTAGCCAGGAGGGTGTGGCGTAGAATTTCGACACGTTCGGCTTGATCCGAAACAAATCTTCCTTTGTGCATGAGAGATGAGGGTATCTTCGCTTGTCTAAGAGTAGCCCATTGCATGAGTCCAAAGACGTCAGAAGAAGATTCCATGTCCCCAACCTTTCGCTTCCAATGCTCTCTCATTGCAGCAGCGACCGTAACCCGAAAACTATTGCGCACTGATTGCGTTCTGTAATCGAGGTAACGGATTGATATTATGAATGGGCTTCTTTACAGTCAGCAGCCTACCAGGGTGCAGCTCTACCAGATGTCTTGTTCCGCCGTTTTCCAAATGCCTCCAGCGCATCTTTTGTTGCTCTGCAAATATCTTGTGCAAAATTTTCTGTCTGATCCACAGAGTCTAAGGCGAGGAGCGGTGAGGGTCACTCTAAGATTGCTTTTTCAAACTGCGGAGTATTCTCTTTCGACACGCACAGAGGACCCTTATTGGTTAATTTCGGTTGGTTATGACTGTAGATTGATCCACAGATAGGATAGTAGTCGCTAGTCATACATTCCTCCTTTTCAACCCACACGCTAGAATTGTCAATATTTTTCCACGCTAAGTCTAAAGTATTCCCAGCACAATGAGTAGGTTCTCTGACTATTCGACATGTCAAATTGTGGTCTTCGGCCCATTTTTCAATTTCTTTGCCTTGATCATGTGTGTCTGCAGCGCAGGATTGCTAGGCCCAGTGTACAGAGTAAAAATCAACAACAGCGTGTCACGGGCTGCGCCCTGGTTATGCTGTGGCTAGTGATTGTGTTGTGGCTATTGGTTGGTGGGGTAACACAAGGGACCGCGTCACGGATTTTGTTTATAAAGCGCACTTCCTTAATAACTCTTGAATTCCTGTAGATAAATATACGTAATTTGTGGCATCGTATTCCGCGACAGCGAGACCGCACTGCCCCTTCACATAGCGACAGATTTCGGATAAGGAGTCCAGTTCAACAGAGATAAAACTGATGAAGAACCGTGTGGCGCTTTGTAAACATTTAGAAACGTTATTTTGTTTACCAGAACCCAACAATAGTCTCCTGTTGGGGTTGATGAAGGAAACTTTTGGGCTACGATTACTTCCTTAGTAATCTTTCGGGTGTAATTAACAGCGCAAGGTTGAACATCAGTACCACCAAACGGGATTTGACCATCAAAATAAGGATGTGACTTTGTCTTACCAGACCACCACGGCTCTTTTATTAGTAAGACATCGAGCTGCAGCCCACATGCGCGAGCTAGCGCAATGTTGTGAGTCGTGGCCCTTCTTCCCACATTGATTGACATAAATTTTTTGTAAGGATGGGAGAGAGTGGCGGCTCCGTGAAGAGCCTTTCATAAACGCATTTCATCACCTGCCTATTCCACGGCGGGTGACGCTTCAATATCTCCTGACGTACATGTAATAATAGGATCCTTGTTACTGGTAGAAGCAGTTGCAGCTTCTACAGCAGCTGCCGCTTTTGACTCGGCTGCTTTGACACGAACTAGCAACTGATATTCGCAATCCCCTACCTGGCGGCAAATTTTGAGCTGCTCCTTAGTGGGATTTCCAGCACAATTGGGGCGGGCCAATCACTTTACGCTATCCGAACGGTGCGGACCGGCACAGTTTCTGCATCCAGTCAGGGCTTTGCACTCGTCCTGAATATGCATAGTGGAACCACAATTCCCAAAGGAGGGTGCCCTCGAGCAGGTTTTGTGTGAGTGGTGACCATTGTAGTGCTTACAAAAGTCAATTGCACGTTGTTTCTTGGAAGTTGATGACATTCCCTATTCATCAAATACCCTAAAGCCATGGCGAGGTGCCTTTGAAAAGAAGACCATCCAAGTTCTGTGGGGTACACCAAATCTCTGGTATCTGACACGCTTCAGCGAGGCAGAGCGCACCGACGAAACTCGTTCAATCTCGTCCAGTAGCAAAGTTTTTGTCACTTTTATTCGGATCACTTCTAAGCGATCATTGAGACTTGAAATTGCTGAAGGGACAGTAGGTATGAGAAGCGGTACCTAGTTTGAGGCAGATTCAAGTTTGGCGCCTGACAAGAAAAGACTATTTTCTGCTTTCAGGAGCTCATCCCCCACACTGGGACTTGAGGGGCTCGAGGCAAATCCAGAATTCACAGGTTTAATCTTTCCAATTAATGATAGTAATACTAAAAGTTTTTTTACTATCACCTCGCGAAGACCAGCAGGCGGAAGTTGTCGCCTCTCATTGTTGCGGTTCGACCGTACTTTGGCTTAGCCGATTTGCTTAAGCGAGGTAATGACTTCTATATGATGTCATTGTGAACTGCTAAGTGAGTGTCATACAAAATTCTACAACAACGTAGTGAATAACTGCGAAACAACATAGGGAAAACGCGACTGTGACGCTGGGGAGAACATAAGATAACATAGCGAGAGATATGATAGATGGTAATTGAAAGCTTAAGGAAGAAAGGAATCAAGATGGCAGATACGGCAAGCAGTGTAAGTGTAACTAGTATCTGTATTCTCGTTCCTCTTCATGCAGTTTAATAAATCGAATTTCATGCTAACCAACCTGGTTCCCTTCACACTCATGCTCTCGAGGGAGTCAGACAAAGAGTCGAGGATCCTGGGAGGCATCCGCATTCTTCCTGCCAGCTTGCTTCGCTGCCCCTGGCTTTTTTTCCATGACTCGGAGTTGTCATTGATTGACTGGTTTGTGCGTCTATTTTTGCTTTCTTCTGACCATTACGCAGCACTGTTGCCCATGTGCTGTCATTAAATTGTGGTTTTTCCGGCAGTTTGTGATGTCTCAGAGGTGTCGCATTCATTGAGGTTTAGGCACGGGGTTTAGCAAATGGAATAACTGGAGTTGCCACCGGAACAGGTTTGTTTGGCCCTTTAGTTTTTGAAGTACTCGAGCCTTTAGCTGGTCGAGAATGTGTTGGGATTGGAGGACTCTGTAGAGCGTCGGGAGCAACAAAAAGAGATATTGCCTATAGTAGATAAGTTCTCAGAGCATTGGCCTCGCCTTTCATATTTTCGTCTTGGAAACTGGTAATGGTGCTATCTATGTTACCGATTACACTTGTACACATCATCACCCGAGTTTGCCAGGCACGTTCACGTAACTGCCTTGCCGCAATTATTTCAGAGATCTCGCGAGGGAGGAGAGATTCGGTATGTTCAGAGCCGTAGTCTGTGGATTCTGAAGCGGCATCCGTGGGTGCGCGTTTCGATGGAGGAACAGGTTGGAGGATGTGTCTGTTGCTTGCTGCAAAATTGGTTGCAGCCGAGGATGACGGAAGCGATAATGAGGTGAGATGGGGGGAAGGGGGGAGTAGGAAGGCTTCTGTCCATCGTAGAAGCTGAGATTTTCATAACGTCGTGTCTTGTAATTATTAATGGCCTGTTATTGTTTATTTGTCGAAAGAGTCGGCGCACTTTCATATGTGAGAAAACGAGGAGGACACTATGAATCTTCAGCTTTGCAATTTTTATTCTTTATGCATATCTATTAATTAGTGGCTTTATCCATTACCTCCTATGTCGGGTCGCAATACAAACCCTCCCCCATTTAAGATACACTCCCCCCCCTTGAAATTTTGTTACAACAGTTTTTTGATGCTGAATCCGTCGAGCGGTGAACGCAAATTGAATTACTAACTAAATTGAGTACGATATCCGCGTCGCTTCAGCAGCAGACATACTCTGATACTACGGTATTAATCGTGTATAGGCGCTAAAATTCGACTTTTACAGGGTATATAGGCTTTTACTAACTTGAATTAGCATGACGATAAGTAGATCTCCCCACCTAAACTTTAAATTTGTATGGCAAAAATTTCACAACGAAATATTCGTTGGTTTTGCTTTTTTGGTCCATTATAGCCCTCTATTCACTTTTTCTATAATATATTTCTATAATCTATAATATATTGCTTTATCTATGGAGACCTGATAAAAAGGTTGCAAAGATGATTGGTCGGGAGGGCCAAGGGTGATGTCATTCCATCTGACCGCCCGAAAACGGCAGAACACGGACGGAAATGGGGCGCGCTGGTTGGTGGATGTAGTTGAAAAGTTTCACGTGCGCCTGACTAAGGCATTTGGGCTAAATGTGGATCCGATGGTAAAAGGGTGCCACGCTGATTGGGTGGTGGTGTAGGTCGCTACAAGAGGGAAGTAATGGAACCAATTTTCGAAGACGAGGAGGCTTGATTGGTCGCCAATAGCGCGAATGCGACCGTACGCTACTTGAAAATTTTCGACACTGCCTGAGATCCAACATCTATTTCCAGTTGTCGATTTTTAAACATATTGCCTTGAACATAAGAATTAGACTGTCATCACAGAAAATTAATTGACAATAGGTATGTCTTCAATTTGCGCTACCAAAGTTGTCACTAACGTGTTTTGAAAGAAAATCTCGGGGCACATTTTCTGGAACAGCATCTATTCCGTCGGATATTGCTAAAGAAGTTTAAGAATTTGTTCGTTGTGGGAAAGAATTCATCGAACCTCAGGTATGTTGGTAAATCTTCTTCGAGACCTGTTACTGACATACTATCAGAACATACATAAGACGTGTTCTCTAAGAATGGATTCCACTGATTCATATTGCTCCGTGTGTAGGAGGATGCGACCTGTCGCGGATTTTTCAATAAATCATTTTGGGCGTTATTACAGAAAATGTAATCAGCATCGGGTACGTCTACAATTCGTGTTTAGTGATCTTTTATTAACGTGTATTGGGAGAAGACCCAGGCTCGGCAGACTCGCAATGCAGAAGTTGCCGGTCTTACGGGCGATACACGACCTGCTCGGCGTCCGCGACGAACTAAGGCTCAAATGGAAGCTGCCCGGGCTGCTGCTGCTGCTGCCGAACGTCCTCCCGTCATCGAATCGCCTCGATCACCTGTTGCCGATGTGACACCCTCGACAACAATTCCTCCTCCATCACCCCCGCCAATCATCGATCCCTTTCCACAACAACCTGCCGATGAATCTCCTGCGCAGATTGCTCTGCTTCCTCATTTGCCTCCGTCGCCGGAACCTGCGCCTCACGTACCAGCGGTCCGAGCTCCCGCCGCTTTCAAATCCGTTTTTCGAGCTACGGATTCACACGATGTTGGTCGGATGGAAATCGTGTGTCGAAACTGCCAGGCTCTCCACTTTGCCCAAGAAAAGGTTGCAGGTGGTGAGTTTGTGCTATGTTGCAAGAAAGGGGATGTAGCTCTCCCGCTCTTACGGAATCCGCCACAGGCCCTGCTGGAGCTTTACACCGGACAGAATCCACGTGCGATCAGCTTCCGAAAGAAGATTCGCAGCTACAACTCTGCGTTGGCTTTTACATCTGTTAACACGGGAAAAGATGATCGGGTGGATTTGCGGCGTGGGCTCACCACATTCACGGCTCATGGAGAGCTATACCATTTGCAGGGACCATTGGTTCCGGGCGCGCAGCAAACTCCGGCATTCGCACAGCTATTCTTCTACGACCCTGAATATGCGGCTGAACTACGTCGAGGGCGTGATCCAGAACTCGACTCGACCATTCTTCGTGATCTACACGCCATGATGATGGAGGTAAATCCGCTCATTCGGATCTACAAGACAGCTCGCGAGCGCCTGCAGACACAAGAAGGCAACTTTCGCATGGTCATTAGTCCACAAATGACCTTAGTCGTTCAAACCGGAGCCGATCGTCGTCGTGAAAATCTTCCACTCACGGGCGAGGTGGCTGCTATCATCCCAGACGAATATGACAAGGCCAGCTTTCGAGATGTGATTCTAGCGGTCCGCGAACCGGGTCAGGACGGACGGCAATTGCACCGAGTACCCGTGACAAATCCTGCGTACATGCCATTACACTATGTCCTACTTTTTCCGTTCGGTGAGCCGGGCTGGCATTGGAAACTTTCGCTGTTGAATGCTCATAACAACCGGCAGCAGTTACGTCTTGGCCAACAGCCATTCTACCGGTTCAGGCTCCATCAACGGGTCGGTGAAGTATCCCTTCTGTTTCTTGCTGGTCGCTTATTCCAGCAATACGTCGTCGACTCCTACGTCGCATGTGAAACTACTCGGCTTGACTGGTTACGGCTTAATCAGACAACTATTCGTGCGGCTGTGTATAACGGGCTTGCGGACGCTTTGATTCGGGAAGATCAAGCTGACGTGAACGGACGAGATGTTGGCCGGCGCTGCGTTCTCCCTTCCTCTTTTGTTGGCGGTGATCGGTTCATGCAGCAATTGTTTCAAGACTCAATGGCGATTGTGCGCTTTTTCGGACGCCCAACCCTCTTCATCACCTTCACAGCTAACCCCAATTGGCCGGAAATTAGGTTGGAGTTGAGGGAGGGTCAGCATGCGACCGATCGACCTGATATAATTGCTCGCGTCTTTCACCTGAAGGTGAAGCAGCTCTTGCAGGATGTTCGCAAAGGTATTTTTGGTGAATACCAGGGGCATGTTTACACGATTGAGTACCAGAAGCGTGGTTTACCTCATTTACATCTTTTGCTCTTCTTGAAAGATGCGAGGAGCTATCTAACCGCTGCCAAAGTCAACGAGATCGTCAGTGCAGAAATTCCGGCTGAGAGTACGAATCCGTCGGATAAATTGCGAGACTTAGTTCTCACTCACATGCTCCATGGGCCCTGTGGAATTGAGTATCCAAATAACCCGTGCATGGCCCGGAAGAACCCAAGCAGCCCCTTGAAATGTCAAAAGCGATTTCCAAAGGGATTTACTAACGAGACAACCATCACCGAAGATGGTTATCCAATTTACATGCGTCGTGATACAGGTACGTTTCGTGATTTTATCTTCAATCATATCGAATTCAGACTAACCGCTCACCAAGGTACGTCCAATGTGCAGAAAAATGGTCGACAGGTCATCATGGATAACCGCTGGGTGTTGCCGTACAATCCGTATTTGCTCAACAAATACCAATCGCATATCAATGTCGAGGTTTGCGGATCAGTACACGCCGTAAAGTACATTCACAAGTACGTTTACAAAGGCGCTGATCGGACAACTTTAGCGATTGCAAATACGGAAGACGAAATCACTCGGTACCTCCAAGCTCGGTACGTGAGCCCTCCGGAAGCAATCTGGCGATTGTTTGAATTTCGGACCCATCAAGAATTCCCGCCTGTTCAACACCTTCAGGTGCATCTCCAGGGGCAGCAAACTGTGTACTTCCCCGACACTCTGACAATTGAGCAACTCGCTGCAAAGATGGAATCCACCCGAACCACGCTGATGGGATACTTCAAGTTCAACACGGATCATCCAATGGCCGGAGACTGGCTCTACTCGGAGATGCCGGCACACTGTGTTTGGAACAAGAAGTTAAGGGAATGGACCATCCGGAAGCGTGGGGAAAACAGAATTGGACGAATGTATCACTGCAGTCCAGTTGCAGGTGAGAGATTTTACTTGCGACTTCTACTTACCGTCCGCAACGTCAAGTCCTTTGCGGAGCTCTACAACTTTGAGGGTTCTACTTACGAATCGTACCACGCCACATGTATTGCTCGCGGATTATCCCAGAATGATCAAGAGTGGTACGAGTGTTTTGACGAAGCAGTATTGTTCACCACCGGTAATGGTCTTCGGACGCTTTTCTTGACCGGACTTCGTCAAAGAGAAATTGCGGATCCGTTGGCTATTTGGGAAAGATATAAGCACTACCTCTGTGACGACCTGGCTCACAAGCTCCGTGGAATTTCTGGATATCCGCTAGACTTACCTGATCCTCAGTATGACTATGGACTTTTTTTGCTTGCAGCTGGACTTGCGGATCAGCAGCAGACTCTTACCGATCACGAACTGCCAATGAACGTTTGGGATTGGAGTCGCAGCCATGTCGAGTGGGCTGCCACAGTGCAGAGGGAAGATCTGTGTGCTCGCGCGGAAGCTATGCGAGTTCAAATGAATGTCGACCAGCAAGCAGCCTTCACGGAGATCACAACGGCGATCTCTACGGAACCACGGACGGCGCACTACTACCTGCAAGGTCAGGGGGGATCTGGGAAGACGTTTGTGTACCAAACGATATGCTACTATTATCGTGGGCTTGGGAAGACTGTACTCTGCGTGGCGTCGACAGGAATTGCGGCCCTACTACTACCTGAGGGGAGGACCTCGCACTCCCAGTTCAAGATACCGATCGAATTGAACGAGGGGTCTGTAAGCGGCATTGAGAAACAAAGCATGCTGGCTGCGCAACTCCGTAAAGTAGATTTGATCATCTGGGATGAGGTGCCCATGCAGCACAAGTACTGCTTCGAGGTGGTCCACAGGCTGTTGGTAGATTTGCGGGGTTCCTCTCATAATGATTTGTTTGGGGGCGTCCCAGCTATTCTTGGCGGTGACTTTGCACAGATCCTTCCTGTTGTGTCAAACGGTTCTAGGGATGACATCACTGCGGCATGCTTGCAGAAGTCGTTTGTTTGGGAGCGGTTGAGACGGCTCAACCTCCGGGTAAATATGAGGGTCCGGGAGGGAGTTCATGGCGCGGAATTTGTGGATTGGGTTGGGAACATCCCGTACTCCGAATCACAACGTCACGAAGTTGAGATTCCGAGTTACGTACATCAACCAATCGATGTTTCCAGCCTAATTAATCGTATTTATCCGCAAGATATGATGACGCGAGCAGGGACGGATCCGACTGTGTTTTGTGGTCGATGTTTACTGTCGACTCTAAACGCGACAGTTACGGAATTGAACGGGATGATTCTGGGACGACTTCCAGGGCAATTACGGGTGTATCAGTCAACAGATACTCATATAACGGACGCCGACGTCGCCGAATCAGGTCTAGACGAGTTTCCCGCGGAAGTTTTGCGCAATATTGACCTCCCATCGCTACCGCCGTCTCAGTTGGCTCTTAAGATTGGTGCACCTATCATGGTCTTACGGAACCTTGCACCAGCTGAAGGGCTGTGTAATGGCACCCGCATGGTTGTGACCAATCTCAGGAGGCACTGTATCGAGGCACGAATTCTTGGTGGTGACAGGGACGGTCAAAAATGCGTTCTCCCACGTATCGAGTTAATTTCCGATGACCATAGTTTGGGAATAAAGCTAAAGCGGAAGCAATTTCCGGTCCGGTTGTGCTTTGCGATGACCATCAACAAATCACAGGGTCAGTCGTTCCACACCGTAGGGCTGGATTTGCGGACGCCGGTTTTTACCCACGGTCAACTCTACGTTGGTGTTTCTCGAACTTCACGCGTCGAAGGCCTGAGTGTTCTGCTACCTACCGAGAACAGAGGCCGTACCCAAAACGTCGTCTACCCGGAAGTCTTGACTGATATCCGATAGTATAAGAGCCGTCAATTCCGTATCCAGTGAGTTAACCAACATTCAGTGCGTAACATATTAAGACCTATTACTAACGTGATTTGAGAAGGTCACGCAACTCGCCCACCGAACTCCTTCCCGAAGTTCCACGCCCAGACTGATTTAGGTTGTCTTGATGAAATACAACCGGCATCAGGTACGTCTGTAAATGTGCCTTTGGGATTCTATCTAACATGCTTAAGACGGAGGTCCAGGCCCACTTTCCCCGAAGAAAAACCGCCCTGAAGATACTCCTCTACATGTATGATTCATATTTTCTCTTGAAATAATATTTAATCTACATAAGGTATGTTGATAATTCATGGACTGATAACTAATACTAACGAGTTATAGAGACTATCTCTCGGATCTGCACCACATCATACACTAAATAGTATAGTTGATAATCCCGCCGCGACAGTGCATAGTGTTTTGTTTTCTTTCCGTATCCATGGTTTGTGTGGTTGAATCCCCGCAGAATTCAGAGGTCGTAGGACGCTTTTAAAGAAAGATCTATAATATATCAGATACGCTAACTACCTTATACTCAAATGACAAACAATTTCCTTGCGTTGTTCATTGGATAGTACTCATGCTCACACTGATTAATTGCTAAACTTCTTCAAGTGTTTTAGCCCAACTTGAATTCCAAACGTGTGTCCCGTAGGAAACTAACACCTGTAAACCTATTGCAACCTGAAATTATCTCCATAGACTCTAAATCCACAGCCTACATCCCATCTGAAATATATTACCAGCCATAGTTCAAGTCCCACTTCCGAAGCGACGCGAGGAACCCTGCCCCGGAGCGAAGCGCAGGGCCGCAGGGCCAGGACCTAGTAATTCATTAATACATTTCATAAATAAATTATACTTCTATCTAGCTAATAATTTACATATCCGCCTTCAGCTTCGTAAACGGCTCTGATTCTTCGGGGCATCGAATCTATCAGTTTCTCCAAGTCATCCCCATTAAACCCCAGATCCCACGCCTCGTTCACTATTTGACGAAGATGCCCTTGACTCCGCTGCCCCCCTTGATCCAACGCTGGATAAAGACGCTCCATGTACGCTTTCATATAACTCCACAAAGTTTCTATCGGATTTAAATCAGGAGAATATGGCGGCCACTCCATTAGAGAAATATTCCTCCTTTCAAACTCACGCATAGTTTGCCTCGACTTGTGAGGAAGGGCGTTGTCCTGCATCACATCTAGTCCTGGTTCCCGAAAGACCGCACTCTCTATGAGAGGCACTATCCTCTCGCAGTAACTGGCCGCAGTGATATGGCCCCACTCCTTCTCCCAAATCAGGCAAGGCCCCTTCTGTCGTCCAAAGAAAGATCCCCAGAACATCCACCCAACTCTCCTCCGCGTCTTGGCTAGGACACAGGTATCTTCGTACTCTTCCCCAATCTTTGACTTAAACTTAGCTCAAGGGAACTCTAAATCTTAGGAGCCTTTAAGGGACTACTGACCTTTCTTGTGACCCAACGATCACTTTGCCGACCATTCATAGCCCAAGTCTCGTCGGACCAGAGGACTCTCATCCAATGTTCCTTCCGCCAGTGGAGATGTATTCTAGCAAACTCATATCTCTTCAGTTTGTTGACTGAAGAGATAGGAGGTTTTAATCGTGCAATCCTGCGTGCATATCCCCTCTTTGCCAGTTCACGTCGGATCACATTCTCGCTCACACCAAAGTGCCGAAATATAAAATGTGCAAGTTGGAAAAATGACATCCGACGATTTTCCGATGATAAACAGACGAAAAATTCTATTTCATCGACCTGGGAACTACTTAGAATAGGTGGCCTACCACTGGAGTACTGAGGCTCGGTATTTTCAACGCTCATGGTGTATTGTACCTGTCGCCATGTAATCCCAAGGCGTTGAGAGATTTTGTCGTAACTGTGTCCCTCACTGGCCAAGGTTCTAACCTGCACATGTTACTCTCTTAACCTTATCAATTTGTAGATTTCAGACTTACTTGAATACGTTGAGTTTGTGTTAGGCGTTTTGCATAAGTAGGAGATGCTGATGATGGAGAAGGTTGTTGAGGTGAATCCATCTTTGCGGCAATCTAGTACAGTAAATTAAAATCTTCTAAAGTAGTTGACTTAAGGTTCAGATGCACTCACATGAAGTAAAAATTAGATAGATGAATGAAATAAAAGTATGCCGTTGAGCAAAATAATAGTAAATAGCTGACAATGATTTAAACGAAACGACCTCAGGTGTGCGCGAGTGAAGAAAGGTGCAGGCATGAAGGTGGGCGTTGGACTTCATATACAGATGCATATCTCTTATGCCTTAGGCCATAAGATTTTAAAATTTGAAGCTAACAGGGATACTGTGGATCTATCGTGAGGTAACCTGGAATATCACCACTTTATCTCCACTTTATCCCCGCTTTAACCCCTGTACCCTATAAGAAGCGGATCAACGAACAATACCCTATCATGAGAGTAATCACGCCCAGTAAATTCGTGTGCAACTTGTAGTAAACAATCGCATACAACAAAACTAGCGAAGCAAATCTAGCTACTTTCAATTCTTAAAACACATGTAACTTACAGGCTGTTTGCAAGAAGAGTCAGGAAACAAAAAAATATAAAAAACTCACAAAACACATGTACTTCAGGCCATCTACTTATTCCACAGTCTCTCAATTTCAAAGGTTCTATCTTGTAATCCTTCATTACTAATCCATCTTCTAACTGTTTCCATGTACGTTGTTATCAATTTGAGCGCAATCGACGTCCAGCTCTAAAACTAACAATGGCAGAATTACTTCATCAAAATTTAATCTACCCGGATCTTACGTTTCTATTAAAAAACTGTATGAGGCGGTCCAAAATTACGCTAGGTCTGCTGGACACGCCAACACTACCAGCATCTCAGAATAGAGAAAAGGGCGAAGAAAGAAACTCCCAGCCTGTTAGAAAAGTATAATGTTTCACAACGAAGCGGACGAGATATGCAGGAAACGATGTAGATTGACGCAAAATACCAACTATCCCTTCAGATTTAAGGCCAGAGAGGAACCCGAGTCTTATGATAGTCTTAGACTCAAGATAGCACGATTAAACACAGCTACAAACATATTAGGGCGCATGATAGGCAGCTGGTCGAGCCTGTCTCAACACAAGACCATGCCAAAAATTTTACCATATTGCACTACTTGTGTAGAGCTCGGATACGGTAGAACAAGATGTCAAGGATTAGGGCAACTGGCCATATTCGTATTAAATGGCCTGGTAATTAGGTATATTCCTTACATTAAATTGAAACAATGCTACGGAGCGATTTTTTTTTGTGTAATTGAATCAAACTTTGACCAGGAAATAGATGTAAATGATACTAAATACCCAAACAGTTCATATGTATAGTAGATTTACCAAGTTGAAAGAGTATCTGACTTAACTTTATCCCAAGTGAAATATAGTCCGTACATCGTCCAAAAATCCTAAGGTAATAAATAGGCTGTAAAATTTTTAGATATTGCTTAACAAAGATGTACAAAAATAATTAAGCACACATGTAGTTGTACGTACGTTCAGTAATTGTTTACAGTTAATAATTAGACAGTTTTTTCGTAAATGTTATGGGGCTAACCGATAAATCCATATTTCCAGGCAGAATAGGTTTTTCAAGGGGGGGGTTGTACAGGGTCGCGGGGTTAATACTTTGCCCGCATAAAGTGGCAGAGCTCACTTTATGCGGGCAAAGTATTACCCCCGCGACCCTTTATCACGACTCATTACTAAAAGGTCATGTGTTTCCAAAAAAAGCACAGCTCAGCCGGCGACATTATCTTCAGCACAAGTTGATGAATTGGAGCAATGTTTTTCCTCTATAGGAAAGCTTGAAGGATGACATACCTTGAAGCTTAATGTAACTTCCCCGAGTGGAACATTGATGAACGGGGGGACGAAGACGCCGTTTCTACCTGTACGTGGTGTCCCCTACGAACCTGGAGTTTATCTTCAGAGCCAACAGAAACACGCATTACTTGGTCACAGAGGAAAAGTCATCCAAACGAGTTTCCGGGGCGTACCCAGCTCCCGTTATGGTGGTGATGGATCAGACTAAGTTGGCCCTTTTTACCAAGATGAATTCTCACTGTTTACAGATATTCTGGCATTATACTATCTCCCGAGGAAAGAGCACCGCTACCTGAGCGCTGGTGGTGTCGGTATAAGGAGGATATCTGGACTATGGGATATTAGGGAGATACAGATGGGGATACGCACTTCGTGTGGCTCTGGTGTCTAGGCCTCGCCTGGCTGGAGTTGCAGGTTTTTTGAGACTTTTTCCCGCGTACCGGTTTCCATGGCTGCTCTTTTTCAATTTTTTTTGAGCAGAAGGTTCCGTAGAAAAGGTGGTTGAATTCTACGGGTAATTACTGAGCTAAATGGCTACCCGTCATGGGTCAATGTATCAATGATCTTAGGTTCGAGGTAAAAGGGGATAGGAGCACTGTAAAAGGTGTGGCCTGGGTCAGAGAGGAACCCTAGTGTTATAATAGTCTTGGACCCTACATAGCACGAATAAACAAAACTACTACTAACATTGATGAACGAACCGTACGGAATGCGCTTCAGCAGAGAGGTTATGCACGTCGCCTTTTACGAGAAAACCCGCCTCTACCAGAAAGGAAAAGGAAAATATGAAAATCTCCGGCTGAGGCCCACCGAAATTGGACACCAGATGACTGGACGCAGATTTTGGAATGACGAGACCTGTATAAATGATGACGGGACAAAATCCAAACACGTTACTAGAAAGGTTTGGTTTAAAAATGATTTTTCAACCAATTGATTGTGTCCTAACGAGCATCGAAGATAGGGGAGGATTTTGAAGATGACTGTGTGAGTGATAAGTACCACAAGAGCAACTCTTGGATGTTTTGGGGCGGCTTCGCGAGTCGCAAAAAGGGTTCCAGTGTTTTCTGGGGAAAAAGACTAGCAGAAGATAACTACCGAGAGTTACTCCGAGAAAATTCTTTCTCATTTTGTGCAGTGGTTAGGACGGAGCAAGGAGCATACTGGTAATCGAATTGGCTTCATGCATGACAACACCCCATGCCGTAAAGTGGCCTTAACCACTAGGTTTCTTCTAGCTCGTGGGGTTGAGCCTATAGTCTAGCCTGCGTTTTCTCCGGATTTGAATCCGATCGAGGTGGCTTGGAGTCTCAAAAAAATCTTTTTTCAAACTAATTATCCTGAGTTTGAACGGGGTCCCAAGTGACCTAGAAACGAGGCGCGAGAAATAGTGTAGGAGGCCTGGGACGCCATCACTTCCGATCAGCGTTATGGGCTATCGGCTGGCATGCCGGCAAGATTCTAGCCGTCATTGATGCCGATGGAGGGCCAACCAAATATTAGTAGACCTAAATAAATAAACTGTTTCTCTTAACAAGTCCCATATCAGTAAATGAGAAATAATTATAATCGCTTAAATAACTTCACGATGCGTTTAATATTGATGAGAAAATGTAGTAAAGCTCTCGAGAAACCTTTTGAATTTTGAATTTGATTTCAATTAACCCGTTCAGTTACCCAATGGGCCCACGAAGGTGTCTAACTTTTATATTTACATAGGAGGAAACCTCGCGGTAAAAACCCTTACTCTGCAGTCTTTTGTCCATCGTGTGTTCAGTTTACCTTCAAGAAGTGCCTTTCACTGTATAACCAGTGTGTAATCCGTCTCACCCCTTCCCTGCTCTGTAAATCATTTCCCGCATCGTCACCTCAAATTGACTGAGAAGTCGAAACTGCTCTAGGTATCCTTCGTCTAGTATCCACTTCGTGATTCTTACCACATCTTCCGGGCTTTGAATCATGGCCTGAAAGAACTTATCTTCTGCTTTTTGCAGTAAATCCCTTCGTCCTCTCGCCCACTGCGGACACGTCATAACCATATACCTGACGTTCTGTAACGGATACCAACACTGGCACTTTGGGCTATTGTGACGACGTCGACAACGCCACCAATGACTAATGGCCAGGGTCCCATTGTAGGATTAGTAATTTAGCTCCATCGTAATTGCCATGATGACGTGCACAGACCCGGTCATAGCCAACCTGTATTTATTAGATTCTACTCGCAGATCCTAGAAGGTTGTACAGCTTCGTTATAATATGGTCGGAGGGTCGGATGGTGGTGCGGTACACCGTCCGGGCCGCTCTCCCAAGCAGAGTCTGGGTAGCCAAGGCAGATGCCCCACTTGAGACAGGAGAAAGTTGGTTCGAATCCGGCAAGACCCGCACACCACTTCTCTCGCGGTGATACTATATTCGTAGTATGACGAAAGCACGCTGGATAGTTGTGGGTGGCTGAAATATGTTCCTGCGGCACATGTAGACGGTTGAGGGTTGAAAGGGCTGTAAGGCGCCTGACTTCGAGTTATGTCTTCAAATGATATTCGGGCGTTAGTGCCCCTCATATCAAGTTGAGTCATCGCTCCATGTACCGTACCAGTGCCATTCGTGTCATAGCCTAAAGGCTGCATACACAAGAATGAATTAAAATATATATATATATATATATATATGTATATAGTCGGAATATACACTTTGCCATCTCTTCAATGCCCACCCTGCTCAAACTTAGCGGCTGCTTTATCTGCCATTCGGACCTGCCGTGATACTATCAACTCCAGGTACTTTTCTTCTGTACAGATAGGAATTGGGCCCGATGTGCTCGTTTCTTATCTGTATAGCTATGCTGCTCTGTGCCCTGTTAAGGTTTTGATGAATTTCGGATGGCGTCCCCATTAAGTCCATCCTGTTTCGTCCTGTCTGTTGGTTGACTGTGGTGTTTGAGGACTTCAATTCTCGTGATACTTTTTGTAGGAATATAGAATAATATTAGCCGAAAATAATTATAAACGGAGCTACAATAAGAATAACACTCAAGAATATAAATCAACATAAAATACAATAATCACTGTTGTACTATAAAGTATACATATACACAAATAATACATAAATTATGAATATACACAAATAACACAAATAACACAAATATAGAATATATACATAAATTCTACATTAATATAAATTATACATTACTTATCTTTATACACAAATTATACATATATATACAAATTATACAATTAAATAAATTGGGTATAAATAAATAAATTACTACCACAAGGGTTAACAAGACTAAGATCGGCAAACTTATAATGCAGATCAATAATATTAAAATTAATAGTACAAGAAGTACTAGCACTAGTCTGTGCATGGGTTCTAAATTAATACAGCACAGACCATCTCAACACCTATGTCAAAGAGTTTTCTCTCTTAGTCAAAATATCTTAGAACATTTTAGAGGGATTAGAAACTAAGTTATTTTGGGACTAGTTAATGGCTTCATGTATAAATAGAGGAAGTTTTCCCCTGACAAAAATAATACAATCGAAGAACAGCCCAAATATACATCATACACAATCTACAAAATTATTCAACCACAATATTTCTTGGTTAGAAAATTATACACTTTTAAACAAAAGTTATTTCTCCCAGTAAATGTATACGCTTCCACCATATCTAATTAAATCTTGAATCTGCAACTTGATTTTTTATACTTTTTTGGGCGGTTTGATTCCAAAAGATATAATTTTTTTATTATTGTTACTTAAGCGTCGTGCCCGCGCACATCAGCTTGAAACTACAGTCGTCCCTCTCTAAATCGATAGTGGGTCACGGTATAAGTGTTGAAAATAATCACTGTAACTTGGACTTTTATATTTGCAATACTTACCCCTGCACGAAAATGACCTGTAAGGGTAAGTGTTGCAAATATAAAAGTCCAAGTTACAATAAGTCTTTTCAACATTTATACCGAGACCCACTATTAGCTAAGAGGGGTTCTACTGTAACTCCTGCCGGTTAGCCCAGCCTTAAAAAGCTACCCGACGATTCAGTGTTTAAAAGACCCAGAAAGGAAACAGAGGGGTTAAGGGTGTTGATCATAGAGCATCTGAGCTTAGCCTTCTACTCTACTACCAGAGTAAGTTTTCACCAGTGGATCCAATTTGTGGGGCGAAATCGGATCCTTTAAGCCTAGTTAGGTAGCATCTTTTCTGAGATAAGGTTTTCAGAAATTCTGACAGGGATTATTTTTATGGTGTTTTTGCCCGACAGAGGTTTTCAACACTGGCACTAATTCACAGGCTTAACTCAAATTGGTATCATTTCTTGAATATAATCGATTTCAGATAAAAAAGTACATGCAAATTTACTTTACATAGCAGATTTAACATTTTACAGGCTCTCCTTAAGCAAGTATGACTGCCTCACATCTCGTGGGCATGCTTCTGATAAGCTTCTCAAGCTTATCCGGCTTAGTCGCGTCATTCCATGCTTCTTTCACTATTCCTCGAAGTTCATCGCAGGATCGCTGCCTTCCCCTTTCTAATCTCGGGTAATGGTACTGTATGTAATCTTTCATACTATCCCATACGTGCTAAATTGCATTCAGGTCGGGAGAATACGGAGGCCAGTCGATCGGAGTAATGGACCTCTCCCGGAACTTTTCGATTGTTCCCGCTGCGCTGTGTGAAGGAGCATTGTCCTGCACCACAGAAATCCATGGTCTCATGCTCACCATTCCATCAATCAGCGGTACAATTCTCTGAGAGTATGATTCTGAGGTAATAGACCCCATTTCTTCTCCCAGAAAAGGCAAGGACCTTCCTCTATCCCTGCAAAACTTCCCCAAAACATCCAGCCAAGACTCTTTCTCACATTTTCCACTACGCAGGTGGCGTTGACTTCCTCACCTATCTTGAACTGAGAGTTAGATCGGTATTTTTTATTAGTTGAGGTACAAAGATACCAACCTTTCGCGTTACTCATTATCTCTTATGTTGTCCGTCTGTGGCCCAGGTCTCATCAGTCCAAAGAATCGCCATCCAATCTTCAAAAGTCCAGTCTTTGTGGGCTTCGGCCCACTCCCGACGCTTCCTTTTAACCTCTTCAGAAAGGGGAGGCTTTTTTAGCGCTGGATGACGTCCGTAACCCCATTTTTTTTAGCTCGTCTTGAATAACCCTTTCACTCACTCCAAAATTCCGAAAGGGGCCATTGGCAAGTTCAAGCCATGACATTCGACGACCTTCAGAGGATGATGTTATGAAAGCCTCAACCCGGACAACGTCAGAAGAGGACAGTGTTGGGGGCCGACCTGCGGCTTTCTTGGGTTCAGTGTACGGAGTACAAAGGGTGTATCTGACCTGGTTTCGAGATGTGCCGAGTTGTTTTGCAATATTTGTCTGATTGATTCCCGAATCGTGGAGAGTTTTGATCTAATTGTGTTACCTCAGATATTTATTTACCATGAAAATTGAGCTTACCTGGAGACGCTGATTTCCGTTTAATCGTTTGGCGTTGTTTGTGTGAGCTGCTGGTTGTACATGGCTCATCTTTTAAAGAATAATTGGCCTATGAAATATGCTAAATGTTAAGAGTAACGATTTAATGATTCTCTCAGATGAAAATGCTGATGATGATGATGATTCTGTAGACAGTAACAGCTACGACATCTATTAAAGTAAGTATATGTGGGGAGGGGGAGAAAAAGATCAAAGCAGCAGCCCAATAAAAAGCCTGATCACTCAGGCCAACATTTTCAATTTCTTTTGGTGTGAAGACTAGTGGGGATAAGATTCATAAGCGAGGTTTTAGTGCATGCTGAAAACCTACCCTGGGGGTAGAGTAACTCTTGCGGAAGACCTTATTGTTTCTGGATATTTTAGTGCGTTAATCCCTGCCATAATCCCTGTCCAAGCCCAGTCTTGCCCCCGAATAACGAATGGGCATAAACTATTGCGTAGTACCAGAGAAGAAATATGCTCAGGCCAGGTGACCTTATGAGCCAATCAGGCAAATCGTAATGCGAAGTCTGGGTTTTCAGTTTTTTCTTGACGTAACTCGTCTACAGGATGAAACTGAAACATTTGCCGAGCCGTGTAATCCACATAATTTTAGATTTATCCTTTTGCTACAGAAAATTCTGGAAGAACTAGAATCCATAATTGATTTAGGAGCAAAAATATTGGTCGTTTGCTAATCACACATCGAATAAAATGAATCCCGCACTCAACAATCTACTTCAGTGGTCCGTCACCAATTCGACAGCAGACGCTGATCTTGCTATCCCATCAACTACAAATCACAAAATCGACCCCGAGGCCATCAATCAACTTTTTGGTGGCCCGTCAGATGCCGAACTCATGATCTCGTCCATGTCAGCAATACGATCCGATGATCCCAAAATAACACTAGAAGATAAGCTAGTAGCGTTTGATAATTTCGAGCAACTAGTTGAAAATATCGATAATGCCAACAATCTCGAAGCGACGGCGCTCTGGATCCCTTTGCTAGATTGTTTAAGCCATGAAGAGGAAGAGATCCGGAAGATGGCTGCCTGGTGTGTGGGCACAGCTGTTCAAAACAATTACAGATGTCAAAAGGCTCTACTTGAAAAAGGTGGACTAGAAAAATTAACTAGTCTTGCGGTAGGGAAGGAAGAAGGGGAACAAGTTCGAAGGAAGGCTATTTACGCACTTAGCTCGGCTTGTCGAAACTACCAACCCGCTATGGATGTACTCACAACATGTTTGTCGAAATTGGGCAAAAAATTCGGAATCGTTGATGCCTCCGATATGGACGCTTGTGACACGCTCATGCAAAAACTAAGACGCGAAGCTTCTGATGTGTCAATAATTTAAATAACTTATCACTTAAGTGTAGTAACTTAGTTATGCCGCACGGTATTGACAGACTTTCCTTGTGTTTATAATCTTTGTTGATAAAATTTACAATGACTTATTTGGTGTGGATTCATTTATTCGGATTTGAGACGAATATTATCGTAGAATGTTAACTAAGAGTCCAACTTCCCATAAAATGGAACACCAAGTGCGGAGAGAAGAAGTCTGGCTTGCCTGTCAGATGTGGCGCTCGTTTTTACCACCACATGAAACCCTGTAATCATTTTTGGTGGATACATCTGAAATTATTAGTAAAGTACATGTGGTGCTGGAAAAAATTCTCTTACGTCGTAGTTGACCTGTACTTCTGGAAAGAGAATAACACCCTCTCGATTGAAGCCCCACGCGAGATTTCCGCTGTTGTCGCCAGTTGTTGCTGAATGAGTCAGCGTGTCTATTCATGAAGACAGAAGGGAAGAATTTATACCGTACCTTTGATACCGGGCCAATCTTTTAATTTTGGGAAAACAAGATGAATGCATTTGTCGAGAAACTCGTATGCCATATTCCCATTCAAGGTGGAACTCACAGCGATGGGAGTCCCTTCTCGAAGTTTCCATGCGGAAACACTTTTCTTGGCTTTGTGTACTTGTGCTCTTACACCAGTCACAGCTTGCAACAACATTCCAGCGGCGTGTAAGTAAGATGAATCATCAACTGCTTGATTTACAAAGCTGTGAACGGTTATTTCTTGAACCTTTGGCACATTTTTCCAGTCAATATCTCTCTCAATCAACCTTAAAACTTCCCCAGGTCCTCGAGGGCCTCTTTTAGGTCTTCCCTTGTGATATGGCGAGCTATCATCCCATGTTCGAAGCCGGTCGGCTCGGGGTGGGATAGTAGCACCCGGTTGTTTGTGTGCATACATCATAGTCATAAGGTCGGAAGCAATCGTTGATTGATAGGTCTGGTCGAGTCTCGTGTATGAGAATGGCCCGGGTACAAATTCTCGGGATGCAAGATCATTTTTTGGTGGAGGTTGATGTGGATGTAGGGGTCCTCGATAATATCTTGGAGAGCGAAACTGATATCTATCGCTCCATGAGCTTATGGCCTGAAATTAAAGGTACCGGTCATACCGACTTGGAGGGAGCTCTCTTGATCGGCTCAGAGACCTCTTGATGGGATCATATTCCTGGATTTTGACATCTTCAGGTATAAATTCTGCGGAAAGCGATGATCGCGGCTCCAGGTCAGAAAATGGATCGTGGCGAACATCTATGTTCGGCGTAGAGGTAAAGCGTTGACTCGACGTAGAAATAGGTCTGACTCTTAAATGTAAGATTTTTAATGTTGATTTTCGTAACTCATTAGACACCATTGCGACGAAGTAACTGGTACGGATTGCGTTACATGCGCTGGATTTCAGTAAAAATCGCGATCTATTATAAGGTCCAAGCGCATCTAACAACAACCCCAAAGAGCATCGATTATCTCACCCAAGTGATGGCAATATCAAGATAGGTTGAGCCGTCGAATTAGTCTGTGTACACCAAATTCTCATCGTTATCGAGAAAATCACCGTGAAAAAACATATCTATTCCTTTGGTATATCCAGATGACTTATCTCTTCTCTCTGGGAAGCACACTGGTACTAAGTCGCAAGACTTGAAAGACGATTGAGTTAAATGTCGATATAAAGCAGCTCCCGGCTTATTCTTTCGCTGTTGATTACAAGCGAACCGATTTGTCACTTTAACCCACGTCAGCTACACCAGACAACAAGATATTCCAATCATGAATCGCTTTCTCAATCGCCGTGATAAAGATGGAAGTACGCACAGGAGGCAAAAGTCCCGAGATAAAAAGGTATAGTTTACTATCTATCCCCTGAAGGCCTCTTTAGCAAGAAGGTCTTATTCTGATACCGATTGGCTCTGATTTACTTTCCACATCACATACAAACCAAAACTACAATGTTCTCATATAGTGCTCCTTTGATCGCTGACGTTATATGCCACTTCCTAGATTCGACCTCTTTCTGGCGATTCTATCTGGGGGTTTTTCAAAACTAGTTCCCAAAAGAAGCAAGATCAAGAAAATACAAATGTAGTCAGTAATAAATGAGGATCTTAGTCTCAAGGCCGCAGTTAATAGGTCTTAGGTTGCCTCGATCAGACAAAAGTTCCTCGACGCGGGGCACCAAAGTCCAGCAGATGATCTTGTCAACTATGCTCTCACTTCAGACTATGCAAATGGGGATCCAGAAAGAGCCTATGATATTTTGATCCTTTTTCAAGAATCAGTAGATGGTCTAATACATCCTTGCGACCCAACTGTTAATTTGGTTGGAGCAATCAACCGAAATAATGTGACCTGCTATATAGACTCCGTTCTCTTCGCAATGCTTGGTGTAGTTAACAGTTATGATTTAATATTTTGCGGGGCGTTTGAGAATGATGCCCAGCGCCTCTTATCGAGAATAGTTCTCCTATACGCCAATATGCTGAGGGCTGGAAAACTCATTCATCCAGATCTAGTGGGTGTTCATATCTATCACTATGTCCAAAAAACCTGACGATCATGTAGACCAAAAATTTACAAGAAGCATTAGCCGCTTGTGGTTGGGATTGTGATCCCTCCGAACAGCAGGACGCTTCTGAGTTCTATGAATTTATCGCCCGCACTCTAAATGTTCCACTGCTCTCTATAGAGTCAAACATATTTCATCATGCTACACCCGATGAATGCCATGATCACAGGATTATAGAAGAACAAGTATTAAACGTTTCTATACCTGACGTTGATGATGGAAAAATATTGCCATTGGAACGTTGCTTGGAAGAGTTTTTAAATAATAAGGTTGAGATTACACGTAGCTTACCCCGGATAGAACCATGCTCTGCCTCTCGGTCTGAGATCGATGAAGATATGCTGTGTCGATTGGAAACCTCTCGGTCAACACCAAGTCATCCAATCTCTAGCTATCCTCCAAGCTCACCAAAGCTTGGGAAATTAGAGAGATCGAAAACAGTCGAAGAATGTTATCCAAAAAAAAAGCCACATAAAACAAACAAACCATCCTTTGGCTCTCAACCAAACCGAGAGGGTTCTGCCCGAAAAGATGTCCGTATCCTGGCCTGGCAATTTTTCAATATATTACGTCCGTAACTTTATTATTTCTTCCTTTATCCCCTTCCACCGTATCTAGTTATCAAGACTAATTTCTATTACAGCTTGGCACAGAAAAAATTCTGCTCCCACAAGAGTTGAAACACAAGCCGAGATAGAAAAAGCAGCACCTACTCTCGCTATATGCCTCAAGCGGTATGGTTTCAAAGATGGTCAGCCATATCGCAAGGATACACCAATCGATATACCTGAAGAAATGCTTCTACCATATCCCACTGATAGTGATATGATAGACAACCATTTTCAGGCACAAGAGTTTAAGCTTGTTTTGATAGCTGTAGTTTGCCATAGAGGAAAAAGTCTAAATGAGGGTCACTATACAACACTCGTCCGTCGATCGCCGCCCACTGTTGACGGCGACTCTAACTCATCACGAAGACTAAGCGATGCTAGTCAACCACCAAACTACTCTGAGGATCAATGGTTCAAATTCGATGACCTTGCAGACCCCCGAGTATTTCCGGTTAGCTTTCAAGAGGCTATTTTTGAGGAAATGCCCTACCTATTATTCTATCAGGTCCAACCTCGATTGTTGCCTTTATACAATGCCTCTGAGTGTACTAAGTCAGATCAGGAGCCCCCATCTTACGATTCCGGGCTTGCTTTAACAATTTCTGTCTCCCACCCTTCGGAAGAGAATGAATCTTCGAACACAAGCTATGTTGAGTGCATTAACTCCCAAACATCATTCCCAAGAGACGAAGAACAGCAGGATTTCTTTTCTCCCAAAAAAATATCTGACATACCCCCAAGTATCGTGAATGATAGCTTGGCCCAACCCCAGGTCACAGTGCTAAGCCTTGAAGCTTCCCCAGACATTATTACAAGTGGGGAGAGCACAAAAAATAGGTTTTCAAGAGCGGCAGCAAAATTTTCGAAAAATAATCTTCGACCGCCAAGCCAGTCGGGAGAGAAACGTATTGGCGTCACAATAAATCGACTTAATATAATGCGGAGCAAAGAGCTACTAATTAAGCTCGATCAGTCTAAGGAACGCCAAAATAGTGATGATGTATCTGAAGTACTTTTTGTCTTGCCTTCAGAAGATCTCGTTCTAAGTCCAGGAGATGAGAACGATAACCAGCCAAAAAAGAAGAAAAAAAAGCCACCCAAATTTCGAAGAGGCGAAACCGACGGTTTGGCGGAGAAAAGCGAGCCCAAAGAGCCAGACAGAGAATGTATAATTATGTGATCATAGGATGATTAAATCTTCCAAGGCACTTAAAATTTTGTACCACCTGAACATTTGGAACTACAAAACAGCGAAAAATGTGTTTTTTAAGGGGCGTTCCTTACGGGAATTTTCATGTCGGATATTATTTGGGTTGTGGAGGGTTATGGTACCATTCTCGTGCATGATTAAAAAACAAGATACCTTTGTGTAAAGGGAAGAATCACGATTATCACTTTGTCGTACTCTCTTTGGATCATGAAAACTACATTTGGGGCGATGAAAATATTTTTAACATGACTAAAGAACTGAGCGCAGCTAAGCTTAATTACTAATTTTGTCTTTAGGCCATTAGAAGTTTACCCAAGTTAAAGGCCCTGGTACTAGTGAGAACTATCAATCATATGTAACTCATAATGTTATCGCTGGTCAGACATTTACTGGAATAAAATCATTTGGGACTAAAAGACGATTGGACGAGGACTAGAACCGAGTTTAATGTGATTCGACGGTAAATTATATTCTAAAATACTTTAAAACTGGCTCATTCGCGATAGTTTTACTGAACAGCAGTAATTGCCGTGAACTTACTCAGGCATCGGCGTAGAGCCAGAATCTCAATCAACATAAGGGGCGTAAAGAAGATTCAATCTAATGACAATGGATGTTCTTCAGGCTCTGAGACTGAAATTTGAAAAGAAGCGCTAATGCTGGCGGTAGAAGTCGGCTCGCGGATATCCTTAGAATAATCAGGAATGTGTTCCGGTTTAAGACCAGAAATTTTAATAAATTTAGCTTCATTTTGGTAGGAAGCAGGAATTATCTAGTA
Source organism: Podosphaera xanthii (assembly GCA_028751805.1). NCBI lineage: Eukaryota > Fungi > Ascomycota > Leotiomycetes > Helotiales > Erysiphaceae > Podosphaera > Podosphaera xanthii. The sequence goes on along the minus strand of JAPWIX010000001.1, from coordinate 3,285,947 downwards.
AGATCAGTATGTTGTGACGATGGTGGTGTATTCTTGGTGTCAAACCTCTATTATTTGGTCACGAGGAAAATTTAAAGTAGGAATATGCATAGCATCGCATGCCATCAAATAGCCATAGAGAACACGAAGGACAGACTCATGGGCAATAATCAGTAAATCGTTCTCCTCGCGTTCAAGTTCGAGAATGATAGGCTCGAGGCGAACGGCGAGATCATGATAGCTCTTTTAAAAATTAGCATGAAGTTGTCCAAGATTAGAGAATATAACATACCTCAGCTCGCGGATATCGATGGTGATATGGATCAGTGTCATGTTTCACAGCCTCATCAGGATAGAGCTCACGAATAGAAGTTTCATTCAACTTTTCGCAAACACCAGGGTTGAGCTCACTCATTTGACAACGCTGTCGAACCCTGTACCCCAGTTCCTTGAAAGGGGTGGCTGTCTCAAAGGTGCGTTTTCTAGTTGAAGTCCAGACATCCAGAGGCCTTGTCACATCTGGCCCACCTTGAGAAACTATTGCAGCCCTTTCAGCTTCACGATGAGCAAGTAAAGTTTCGATCAATTTTTGGGAATACACAATCCCGTCTTCCCCCAAGGGAGCATCTGATTTGTAGGAATCTTCGTCGCTAGAGGTACCTGCCCGAGCGAAAAAAGTAACACGAGATTTAATATGAAGATTCATCAGATAGAAGACAATACGGTGTGAAAGATATCCGAAGCTAACGTTATTGTATTGAATACTTTCGCCAGCATTAATCATCTTGATAAAGTTAAGATCCTTTTCTTTCATGGTCTCAAAGTCGGGAATTTTTGTATCAATTCTCTTTAAATAAAGTTGAGCTGCCTCGTCCTCATTCATTCCTTTGAACTATTCCCAGTTAGTTTGATACACAAAGAAAAGATCTTAGAAATACATCAGGAGAGTTTATCTTGACATTGCGAGCGTTCTCTTCCAGAATTCTCTTATCTGTCACATAAGACTCGAGGAATAAGGTCTATGAAAATGTCAGCTTGATTCCTGACATATACTCGACAGGTATAAACCTGAACATCATGCTTGGCGAGTTCCCGAGCGAATAATTGTCTTCCTTCAGCATAAGCATTGACAGCATCATATATTGCAACTTGCCCATTCTCATTATTTAGCCATGCGTAAAGATCATCTCTACACTTCTTTACAATCTTTTCACGAAGCAAAAGAGATGAAGCAGAAGGGTTACTAAAAAAGTAGTCTTGTGGTACGTCTTTATCTTCGCCAATCGTCGCTCGTCGATAATCTCCAAGGTGAAAAACTCTAGTTTTAACTCCCAGCCTGCTATATTTGTATATTTGTACTAGAGGGTGAGGAAGATTTCTTACCATTGCAAGTACCTTGATAAAGAAACAGCTATGTGACTAGGTTTTATGATTCAGATCAAGGCAAAGTGTACATCGAGGGGTATGTCCTCACGTTTTGCCTCGGGCTGGTAGACCAACGAGAACAATAGCTATACGACCAGAATGGAATAGGCGCCCAGACATCGTACTATACAGCTGAGCTGGCGCCATCGAAGAGATCTTATCTTCACCAACATCGTGTACGCCGTCGAATAATGTAGATGATCGTCGACGATAGAGTGGCGAATTCGCTGCAATTTCAGAAGTGCTACTTATTATGTTAGATACGTAGAACTGTACTTCATTTAGGTCTTATTCAATTCAAATATCTCTGAATGGATTGTGGCTGACATAGCCGCCATCTTGTCTTGAGATTTCCGAACATGATACGCGTGATTGACATGACCATAAATGGAAGTGACTTTTAATACTAGTCCATAAACTAAAATGAGTGTGATCTAGAGCTTACAAAACCGTTTTCCTGAGTGTTTTCACCTGGACCGTCATTTTGAAATGCTGGTGGAAGTGCTGAGGGAAATTTTGATGGTTACGGGAATGTAACTCAGCTGAGCCAAAGGGTGTCCACGTTTTGAACAAGTGTTCCGTTGAGGTGGGGTTCAGAAGAAATTGTAGACTCACAGAAGTGTATCCATGATGCCAAATATCCTCAATGCCCCTCAGAGACACAACAAAAACTCTTACAGATTTCGAAGGCCAGCTTCAATTTCGGAAGTCAAGAAATAAAAACTGATGCGTGAGTGAAGAGAAATTCAGCATTACAGCTTCCAAATGCACAGCAAATCCTATTGACTTCACCAGGCTTCTTACACAAGATCTTCCTGATGTCTGTCACTCGTCTATTTAGCCAATACAGTCGTCCCTCTCAAACTCGATAGTGGGTCCCGGTATAAGTGTTGAAAATATTCATTGAAATTCAACCATTTACATTTGCAATACTTACCCCTGCTCGCAAAATGACCTGTAAGGGTAAGTGTTGCAAATGTAAAAGTCCAAGTTACAATGAGTAATTTCAACACTTATACCGGGACCCACTATCGAGTTAGAGAGGGACGCCTGTACTCTGCTGCCACGGCAAGCTTGCCCCGCTGGCATAACATGTGGGTCTTTTTCTTATTATCTTAACTCAATCCAGTTAGATACTCTTAAAAATAGAATGAGGGGATGTTTAACAGGGATTAATTTGTACCCCACGACTAGTAGAGTACAGGGGGACAAGGGTAAGTTAGCAAACCGAGTTATCGATAGGGGTTATACGACAGGGTTAGCTCTTGCCAAAATAAGTAGGCGGTAAAGCCACGGTGAAACTCTTTTTGCATGGTATCCCAGTCCTCTTACATAATCTTTTTGGCAAATCCCATCTTTGCAACTATAGGGGATCAAGGTTGAGTAAAGTCGCCTGTCATTTACAGGGTTTTTCTTGCCGATATTTACCCAAACGTAGTAATCTACCGTGATGATCACAATTAAGCGAGGCCGAATTTGGTACAGCTTCAAACTCCGTTCAAAAATAAGGTAAGAGAAATTGAGGTCGACAAAAGTGAAGTCGCCTGTCTCTCCCCACTTTGTTTCGCACTAAGCCTAAAAAATCGAATTCATACGTCATAATAAAACTTGCAATTCAGGTTTGCTGTTGATACAGATTTTTAAGCATAATATGAAATAGGACCCCCGTTTACATTCAATACTTCCTCACATCTCCTAGCCATACTCCCAATCAGTTGTGAGCTTTTCCTCTATTGTACTATGGTACCATGCCTCTGGCACAATGGATCGAATCTCCGCCCTGTTCAGCTGTCTCGTCCGCTCAAACTCCGGGTATCGTTCTTGTATGAAGTTTTTCATCACACTCCGTACATTCTGAGTCGGATTTAAGTCAGGAGAGTTAGCAGGCCAGGGCGTAAATTCAACTCCATTGGCATCGAGAAATTCCCTAGCCGGACGTCCTTTATGAACAGAGGCGTTATCGTGCATAAAGATATAATCATGGCCCGTCTCTTTTCTCTTTTCTCTAATCCAGTTACCTATCCTTGGGAGGATATATTCACTATATCCTTCGAAGGTTATACTTCCCCACTCCCGCCCCCAAAAGACACAAGGACCTTATTCGATTCCCGTGAAGCTTCCCCAGAGCATCCAAGAGTTGTTCTTCTTGTAACGATCGATAACACAAGTGTCATCAAAGTCTTGGCCCCTCTTTTGACGATATTAGAGTCCGAGATATTTTTGAAAATGAATAAGATTAGACTAACCTTTCTGGTAACCCATCCAGACATTGTTCAGCTATCGTTTATCCATGTCTTGTCACTCCAAAGAATTCGCGACCACTCTTGACGCCAATTCAGATGCTGTTCGCTCCACCGTATTCGGACCGTACGATAATTTTCAGAAAGCGGGGGAGAGCTACGTGGAATTCACCGCTCGTAACCTCGTTTTCTGAGCGCACTCTGAATAGCGTATTCACCGGCACTCCAACGACGAAAGTGGAGAGCCAGTTCAAGAAACGACATTTGCCTAGTTTCTCGCGAAGAACAAACAAATGCTTCCAGCTTATCAACTTGGGCTAAGCTTAAGAGCTGTGGACGTCCTGTCCAAGGTTGGGAAGAGGCACGACAAGATCTGACCGTATTCCGTACTTGAAGGATTGTGACTTCAAGTTAATCTGCCATTTCTCTAGTGGTAAGTCCAGCTCTGTGGAGTGTGAGTATTTAAATGTAGTTATTTTATGGGGAAAGTTTTCTTAAAGCTGAATTCCTGTAATCACCTGGAATCTTTGATCTCGGGTAAGATAGGGCGCACGTCTGCTAACAGGTGGAGTAACTTGAGCATTCATTCTGCTGAGGTTTTTGTCAGTAATGAGGTACATTTATCTGTTTTATTGGAAATTACATATTTGCATTGAGCGCATGAAACTTATTGTATTTTCTATCGCGCTAAAGATTTGGTAAAGTTTGTGTATTGAAGGAAGATATTGATACAATTGTCTGGTGAAAATTGATGTCAGCGTATTTGAACAGGTCCGGATCTGGTAGAGACGAGTTAAAAGGATACTTTGGAAAGAATGAAACTTGACACAGAAAATTATGTTATAGTACTGGGATACCCTGTTTAAAGGGCTTCACCGTGCCCTCACCGCCTGCTGTTTAAGGCTGACAAATTCCCTGCATGCTAGCCCCTGTCGATTAAGCGAAGACTTCACTTATCATTGACCCCCTGTATGTCCTCTGTGTTCGCTTCTCCCCGCTCCGCCCAAACCTGCTTTCCGACATCGTCATCATTGTTTCTGATCGTTAAGAATAACTCCAAATTCTTACTCGATCAGCGCACTTAAAACAAAAAAATCATTTACAATTTACTCATCTAAGTAAGTCTAATGTTCGTTTGCTTGCTTTATTTATTACTTACAAATATCATGACAGTCTGGATAATACAATCTCCCCAACAGTCTGCAGACGCGCGCCCTTCCTCTCACGAAATCAAAGAATACAGGTGAGTATAAGACTTCAGCAACGATATGGATAATCTAATAAATTAACGTGACTTAGATACTCGCACTTCACAGAGCAGGAATCTCGAACAGGGAAATAGCAGATCAGTTAAGAGTAACCATCACACAAGTTTAGGGATCAGTTCGATCTGGCCGCGTCTCCCCTCAACCGAGAACAGGACGGCCACTTTCCTTGAGCTCTGCTCAGATTGATTAACTGGAATTCTTTGTTTGTTCTTGTAGAGAAACACGACAGATGTCGTTTCTCGAACTGGTACTCCACTTTCGTCAGTGGGGCGTTAGGGAATTTGCAATCCGGAATGTGTTGCGCAAGAGAGGATACGAAAGACGTCTACCCAGGAGATGTTCCCCCCTCACCGAAAACTATCGCTCGGTACGCATTTCTTGGGCAGAGCAGCACCTAAGCTGGCGTCGAGAATGGTCCCAGGTTCTTTGGAGTGATGAAACTTGGATCAATGACGATCGAATAATGTCTGGTCATGTTACCAGGAAAGTGAGCATAGGCCAATCTATTGTCCAAGGTATGCAAATTTCTAACTACATTTAAAGAGAGGCCAGGAATTTGATGATACTTGTGTCCTAGACCGACACATGAAGAACAACTCTTGGATATTCCGGGGCAGTTTTGCGGGAGTTGAGCGGGGCCCATGCATCTTTCGGGAGAGGGATTGGGGAAATTTGTCCTCCGAAAAATACGCTTTACGTATTCTCCTGTTGGTAGTAGATAGGACCAGGGCGAGGTCCGAAGAGATTGGTCGCCAAGTCTACTTTAGGCACGACAATGCGGCTGTACACAGAGGACGTCCTGCCAGAGAATACCTCTACGCCAATGGAGTCGAATCTATTCATTGGCCTGCTAATTCCCCTGATTCAAACCCGATCGAGAATGTATGGAGTATGATGAAATACTATATACAGGAACGGTATCCAGAGTTTGAGCAGAAGAGGCAGCGGAACAGGGAGGAGGTTCGCTCTATTGTGCTAGAGGCATGGTACCATAGGACGACGGTGGAAAAGCTTTCTCGTCTAATGGAAAGCATGTCGAGAAGATGCGAGGAAGTCATCGGCGCAAACAGCGGTCCAATCCCATACTAGAAAAAAAGGTGATTCTATAGAAGATTACAATATGTAATCAAAACAGGACTGATGTATGAATGTGATTTTTCGGCTTAGTGCGAAGCTAAGTGGAGAATCACAGGGCAATTAACTTCTGTCGGACACGAATTCTCTCACGTTATTTTAGAGTTTTTCTGGAATATAGTTTGAAGCTTTACCTGATAAGGCCTCGCTTAGATAAGATTATCATTGAAAACTACCTAATATGGACAATGATAGGCAAAAAAAACCCTGTAAATGACCAGTTAGTTAACTTATCCTTGTCGCCCTGTACATGTCCTCTAGTAAAAGAATGTACTTTGTTCCTCGTCCCATATAAATTTGCAAGGGACGAGGGACGAAGTAGAGCCTGGAAGGGCAGTAGGGGTGGTCGGACACGGTTTTCTCACATGACCTTGAATTTGTTCCTCGCGTTAGTTATTCAAGCTTTACCCGATTTGGATAACTTATTATGAATTTGACTTAGTTTCATTATGATGTAAAGTGTTTTATTTGAATTTTTAAATAGTCTTAAGTATTGTCCATTTGAGTTCACGGCTATTACTCTTAAAAACAGTCATGTCATATGGCTTAATTATGTGCCGCATGCACCCCATATGATCCGGACGCCATATTTGTAATATATGGGTGAACAAATCACCAAAACATGCTAGAATGACATGGGCGGGGACGCAGCCCTTATGGAATCAAGCCTTGTGCGGGCTGATGACGCCGATTCCGCGAGTCGTAGGCTTTCGGTGTCTAAGATGACCCACGCAGATATTTACGTGTGTTAAACTCTTCTCTTACACGCGAATGTTGAATGTCAGGTACCTGTCGTGTACCTAAGGATGACTAATCAGATCTACCATCAGTGAGCCGCTACACCGTCTGACTTCTTACGCACTTCTAAACGGTAAAGAAACACCACGACGGCAGACATGTACCATCATGAGCAGTTGGGGTCGAAAATAATACTTGCAAAATTCATTCTACGATAATTCTACTAATTATTTTACTCGTTACAACGTGAAGCTCTATAATGTCTGCTCGACGGTAAAAAATTTATCCGGCTCGAAGTGTGAAACGCGACGTGAGTCCATGATTCAACTCGGAACAATCAATGTTCTCACTCTCCTGATTATTCTCGACGTACTTTGTTACTTCGACCGTGCGCCAGGGTAGTTCACTACCTACAATTTGACTTGCGCTTCGATAGTTAGCTACCCGTACCAGTACACAGGCAGCTTGGTAAGTTTGAGGATAATTGCTCTGAGAGGGCGGGATGAGGAGTATTGTTGTTCCGAAGAACAGGTCAGACGAAATATTCCCACATGAACCTCGATTGTCATTGTTTAGAGGCTGAATGCAGAATGATTTCAAAAATCAAACAAATCGAGAACTTAACAAAGCCTTTCGGAAATTGATCAAGGGTCCATGCAACATGAGACTGGTATTCTTGAAACCTATCACTTGTTCTCGCAATATATTTCGCCTGTTGCTGCGATTCATCTCCTACTGGAAGCATTGGATCACCTGAAATTACACCGGCTTCTGATGCTCTCATTAGGGTTTTGTGTTTCCTGGATTCGATCTTTCCTATGTTGTCACTATAGTACCTTGCACTACAGGAGTAGCTACCACATAATTATCCCATTTTGCAATGACTACCATTGAAATATGACGCGACTTGAATATTCTAAGGATTAGATCGTGAAGAACTGGAGTTTTGAGAGTTCCAGACCTTGTCGCGCATAGTATCAAGCATCTTCGTTACTTACTCTTGTCTTATTCTCGACTAGACGAGTTGTAAATTCCTTATTTGATGTAGCAGTTTATTACTTCATGCTGTCTTATTAAACTTCGATGTTGTCCTGATTCAAAGTGTATCGAATTTTTTTATTTTGTATTGTTTGATACTAAAACGATTCGTATCGTAATATTTGTCGACTTTATGTATATTACGATTAGTACTGTCCTAGACAGAGTGTTCGAGTTACAGACATTATTGCCTTTCGGCATGTCTACACTTCGTCAGTTAACCTCTGATACAGTAGCTTACAAAAGTGGTCGAATAAATCACCAAATCTAATACAATTGACCATAACTTTACAACATGATCTTGAAATCAAAATATTATAGTATCATATGAAAATTTAATTACTTTACTATCGCGGAGACAATTTTGAAGCAAAAAAAAAGAGAATTGATTATTCTATAGTGGTCTTGGCGTTCTCAATGACTCGACCAGTTTTGGAAGCATCATTTTAATACTTAGTATGACCCCCTTTGGCCTTTATTAAAGCTGCAACACGCGACGGCATACTCTCAACTAGAGTCTGACATAATATTGGATCTAAGTTCTGCCAAATTTCCCTAAGTCTTTCCCACAATTCATGTATACCTTTCGGTGGCTCTGGATACTCACCGAGTCGACACTTGAGCCGACCCCAAAGAAGCTCAATCAGGTTCATATCCGGCCATTGAGAGGGCAATTTCATTGTCTTGAGATTTTTAGAAGATATCCAACTTTTTGTGTTCTTGGATGTGTGCTTTTGGTCGTTATCTTGCTGGAAGATTAGCTCAGTTGCAGGTACCGAGTCGGGCTCTCTGGCAATTCTATCCATTGTAGGTACTAGAAAATTATCCAAGATTTCCATATACTGTTTAGAATACATTCGTCCAAATATAGGGCCCATTCCACCTATCCCATATCATGACATACACCCCCATATCATTAGATTGCCCCCACCAAACTTCAGGGTCTCTTCGATCGCTTCTGGTTGCAAATTCTTTGGGCCTTTAACCCAAGAAGATTTAATCCCATCGCTATTTAGCCTGTTTATTTTGGTTTCGTCTGACCAAATCACCCTTTTCCAGTCTTCTTTCGTCCAATTTTCGTGGCATAAAGCCCAGTTCAAGCGAGCTCTCTGATGAGCTTTTGACAGCTTTGATTTCTTCTTCTTTTTTGTCGCCTTCAGACCTTGCTCCCTTAAAGCCTGCCGCACAGTCCGAGCGGAAACTTTATCTTCTCTTACTGAATTTACTAGTTTGGACGCTCCTACTGCCGTCTTAGCGCTCCCATTTACCATTAAACGGGCGATTTCTCGCGTGTCTCTAGCTGATAGTTTTTGTGGCCGTCCATTCTTTAATTTCGGTGCTTCCGTCACTATCATCTTTCGGTATTTTACAACAGTGGCATGACTGAGTCCTAATATTGCTGAAATTTCATTCGCTGATTTCCCTTCATGGACTAATTTTGCAATGGATGTTATTTGGTCGGAAGATATCTTTTTCATATTTTTTAAAGAAAAGATTACTTTGATAAAAATCCCAAATAATATCGTTCAGGGTAGAAGTATTTTCAAAATATAAGTATGAATCAATTGATTAAATAATTTTGATACTGGAGGCTGAATGATTCCTATAAATACAATTAATCTGACTTTTATGTTTCCTTTTTACATGATGTTTGGAGTTCTATTACGCCTTAGTTCAAACTCTATCTTTTCCAATCGGTTGAATTCCATTGAGATTCAAATTACGCTACGGATGTACTTATCACCTCACCGATCGATTCGATTATATTTCAAATAACGCTACTTCTGTAGCTTTTACCTAATTGACAGGTTGTATCTTCACCATTCATCTATATAGTAGCTCAGAAATCGGTTGATTTATTTTCCATGGTTGTTTAAAAGGTACAGATAATAAGAAATTACAGAATGCAAGAGAAAATATCTTGTGGATTGGATGGCTAGTTGGGAAAAGATCTTTGAGTTCTTATATCAAAATGATGCTTCCAAAACTGGTCGAGTCATTGAGAACGCCAAGACCTCAATAGAATAATCAATTCTCTTTTTTTTTGCTTCAAAATTGTCTCAGCGATAGTAAAGTAATTAAATTTTCATATAATACTATAATATTTTGATTTCAAGATCATGTCGTAAAGTTATGGTCAATTGTATTAGATTTGGTGATTTATTCGACCACTTTTGTAAGCCGCTGTAAATGGTTGATTTTTATTTATTTATACTATTTAAGGTCCTAGGCATACGCCCTAATGTCCACTTACTTGATTTGGTTAGTGACAGTTAAAAAATGACATACCAGGATAGATAGTGAAATGGTTAAGTGAAGTATGGAAACTGTCAGAGGTTTATATGAGATAGTGGACTTAGAATAAATCCTGCTTATTCTTTTAATCTATGTAATGGACTACCTCTTATATACACAGAATTAGAGAGATTCTAGATGTTTCTCTGCGTGGTGTGAAGGTTCTCCAGTCATCTAGCTTACCACGAGAACATACTAGAATATGCTACATGTAGATCATACTTATATGTGATGATGCTCGGTGCATTATACATTATAAGTGGGTATGCTATTATTAAATAAAATAGTATAGCAGGGATCAGGGTACTAGGTGCAGTCATGTTCCTGCCTTAGTTACAACACACTTTGGGTCCAGGATCGGCGGAGCCGGTAAGGATCATGGCCTCAGACATGCCCTACTTGTTCACGCCCGCTATTTACATAAAATGTATGATCAAGAAACGTAACAACAACAACAACAAAAAAGAAAAAAATAAAAAAAGAACAACTAAAATTATAAAAATAAAATAAAAATGAAAAGGAAAAGGAAATATTAAAGAAAGTAACAAATAATAGGGTTATCTCAGCATTTCTCACACCAAGTTCTAACCCGCCATCCCATATGTTGGCCTTTTATCATATACCCTCCTCGCGTCCAGCTGAGGATAAGTGAGTCGGTTGGTCATTGAAGCAACCTGTAACCTATGCAAATTCGGAGAATTTCTTCAAGAAATTATGCCCTAAGAGCTGCTTTCTAAAGTTATCAATGGTCAAACCATTTCGAAGTTTGCGCACTTGATTTGCGTATCTTTGGCATGTTATAAAATGTGTCGGAGTAGTCTCCTGTCCACAGACGCATTCGAGTTCGGCGTCTACGTGTTTTAAGCAGCGGTGGTATGCCGAAAAGTCACCATGCCCAGTTCTGGCAGCTATCAATCTATGAAGCAGCCGCCGAGATAGTGTAAGTTCGGGTGGCTTTCTCCGTCGCATTTTCAAATCTAGGTCTTAGTACCTCGGAGGGCAAACGTCGGACCACCATTTTTCCACCAACTGTTGGCGATGCTGCTGCATAATTCGACGTAAATATGCTAAGCTAATGTAGTTTGGTTGAGTTTGTCTCTCAGGCAAATCTCTTAGAGCAGTACGCGCTTCCGCGTCTGCTTCTTCGTTCTCACTAATCTTAGAGTGGCCTGGCACCCATCTAAACTCTGCATTTACAGACTTCGCTGAACAGTGAAATAATCTTGTTAGCCGAATACTGGATGCTGATTTTCCAGTTGTTAAGGCCATTACTGCGGCCTGGTTATTGAGAAGAATATATATCTTCTCACTATTGTTTCTCGCGGACAAAGCTTCACGAAGCGCAATGGTCGCACCAAAGATCTCTGCATCGTAGACCTCACCACCATATAACACCCCATGACCCTTTCGAAAGGTTATTCCCCCACGTTGCAAGGCAAACCCCCAAGATGATCGACCAGGACCTTCTGATGATCCGTCTGAGTAAGCACATAAATCAGTAGGAGCAATTGTGCTCAACCATCGCTCGTGGTTTATTAATCCGTTTGTCTTTGATCCAAGTATTTGAGTGTAGACTGGTGCTGATAACGGCTTCGGAGATTCCGATTGAGGTAGTTGATGATAAGTACGCTGAACACGGGACATTTGTGTTTCAGGCTTCTTTGAAAATCTTGTTTTTCTTTTGAATTTCATGGTGCCTACATTAGGACACACACTCGCTCTTATTCTTAGAGGATGGCGGTCATTGAGTGAATTAAGACGAGCCGCAAGTCGTAGACGATACCCTTCTAAGAGTATGTGTGCTGGAGGAATGCCTCCTTCCCGATGTAGGACTACATTCGGAGTAGTTCTCCACACAGGTAGTGCAGCTCTTAGTGCCTTGATTATGACTTTGCTAATAAGCTCACAGTGAAATGACGTAGGGGGTCTAACGGCTCCCGATACAGAGGGACGAGACAAGCCTGGCCACCACACTTCTGCTCCATACGTTGCTACTGGGATCACACATGAATCTACAGCAGTTATTAGGGCTTTTGGGGCTGCTCCTCATTTAACAGAGTTTAGACGTCGCATATGCTGAGCTAGCTTGAGCGCTTTTTCACACCATGTTGATACATGATGTTTGAATGAGAGGCGAGGATCGAGATATACCCCTAACCAGCGAATATTATCAGCCGGCTCAATCCTATTCCCACCAACTAGAATTCCAACCGGTTCTTCTCTCTGGCGTCCAGGGAACTGAACTACCTCTGACTTTTCAGCATCGAATAGAACCGCATTTTGATGGGCCCAGGTCGTCAATTTGTCTACTTCATTTTGTGCTGCGACGGCTGAGTCTTTAATGGTACGCCCAACGCCTAAGATCCCAATGTCATCAGCATAACTGAAACGTGCCATGGTATTTCCGCTTCCCATTGGTTCCGCCATGTAAAGTAGAAACAACAACGGAGAGATAGGTGAACCCCGAGGAACCCCACATACAAGTTCCTTGGGACAAGTTACGCCTCCTTGAAATCGGACTTGTACTTTGCGGTTCTCGAGGAAAGATGATGTCCATCGAAGAATTGATTTGGGCCATCCCTGAGCTTGCATTCGCCAGATCAACCTATTATGCAGAACTGCATCAAAAGCCCCTTGGACATCAAGCGTAACAAGTGTCGAAGCCCAACCTTGTGTCTTTGCTTCCTCTATATCGTGCACCACGCAAGAGACGAGGTCAGTTGCTGAACGTTTTGGCAGTGCATCAAATTGTTGCCGACCGACAATATCCCATGTGATGGCTAGGTGGGACATTCTTTTAGCTATCAGTCTTTCCAAACCTTTTCCTAAACAAGACAGCAATGATATTGGCCGCCAGCCTTTTACCGACGATGGGTCACGCCCAGGTTTCGGAAGGAAAATTACCTCCGCTAGCTTAAAGCAAGCTGGGTGACAGCCGAGTCAAAGACAGGCCCGAAAGAGCTGTGTGACATGGGGCCCTATATCATTCCAACAAGATGTCAACAGTTCAACAGATATCCCATCCGCTCCCGGGCTAGTATTACCGCTGCTTATTGTACAGGTTCGTACCTCAACCTCTGTCACCTCTTCCGACCAAAGAATTTGCTCTTCTCCTGACAATACACAAGAAGGAAGGTCGTCAGATGCCGAAAACCGTGCTAGGAGGCAATCTCTTAAAATGAGTGCTCGTTCAGCTTGGTTAGAGATGAATTTCCCCTCATGCCTTAGAGGTGGAGTGATATTAGCGTCACGGGGAGCTCCCCATCGCATGAGTTTGAATGCGTCTCGAGTAGTTTTCATGTCTTCTACTTTTCTTTTCCAGTGCTCTCTTTTGGCCGAGGCAACTGTATTTCTAAATTTCCACGCTAGTGTGCAACGTTCGGATTCTTCTACTGCATCTTGGTACTCCAAATGTGCCAACTTACATTCCGGTGTCCACCATGGTGCGCTTTTTCCACTTTGTTTGTTTGGACGCTTTCCAACTGCTTTCAACGCATTCTCTAATGCCCAACAAATATCTTGAGCAAAATTTTCTGTCTCTTCTAGTGTGTTCTCTTCTAGTGTGTTTAATGATATGAGAGGCGGCAACCACTGTGCCACTACCCGGGAAAATTGTGGTAAATTTGCCTTCGAAACTCGGAGCTTTCCACTGGAGTCAGACCTAGTAGACATTGAGCTTTCAGGATTGGGTACATAACCGCAGATTGGAAGATGATCGCTGGTCATACATTCCTCTGTTGCAACCCAAGCCACTGCCTCCTTTACATTTGTCCACGCTAAATCTAGTGTGTTCCCGGCACGATGTGTCGGTTCACCAACAATAAGACAAGTGAGATTATGCATCTCGGCCCATTTTTCAATCTCCTCTCCTTGTCCGCAGAAGCGGTTGGCTCCAGGCTGCCAGGCCCAATACACCGAGTTGAAATCTCCAATTACTACTGATCTCGATGTGGGTACCCAATCTAGAAGTGGCTTTACTGCACTGGAGTCATGGGGTGCTTTGTATACATTCAGGAACATAATATTATTAACCTCTACCCAGCAGTAATCGCCAGTCGGGGTGGGTGGGTACTTTTGTGTTGAAGTAATTCTTTTGGGGTCTTTCCTAATAAAGGTAGCTGCCCGAGGCCGAGTATTTTCGCCTCTAAATGGTATATATAAATCGAAATATGGATGAGTCTTCGTACGGTCTGACCACCATGGTTCTTGTATCAACAAGACATCTATCCTTAGCTCACACGCACGAGATAATGCAATATCTTGTGTAGGTCCCCCCCTTCCCACGTTTATAGACATGAACTTGAGAACGTCCTGGAGGGGAAAGCAACTCATAGGGTTGCCCTTCATAAGCGGCTTGTGACAGCCCTCGAATCATTAACAGGGTTCGCTTGGGAATTTTCAGTAATTATGCTGTCTACTGTTACATGGCTGCTTGTTAGATCGATGTCAGTTCTGTCGATAGATGCAGCCTTTTCCTCCGCAGCTCTAGCTTGTTGAACTGCTTGATATTCTCTCTCACCCATTTGGCGGTAAGTTTTCATTTGCTCTTTGGAGGGAGCACCAGATCGCATGGGTCGGGCTAAACATCGGCGACTATCAGCACGATGTGGTCCGCCGCAATTTCTGCATTTAGTCGCAGCCATACAAGCGTCTACGCCATGATTAGTTGAACCACAGTTAGCACATGATGGTGCTCTTGAGCAATTTTTACTCGGGTGGTGTCCGTTACACCGCTTGCAGAACTCAGGTGGTTGCTGCTTTTTATATGGCCTCACGATTCCAGATTCATCAAATACTCTGAATCCTCCGCGTGGTGCTTTTGAGAAGTAAGCTAACCAAGTTCTGTGAGGAGCTTCTGGTTTAATTCCACCGTAAAGTTTCAAATGAGCCGGTCGCACTGAGCATACTCTCTCGATCTCGTCAGCTAGCATTGATTTGCTAACTTCGACTTGCCCTTGCTCTATATGGATAAAGGCTGGTACTGTTGGCACTAAAACTGAGACCCAGTTGATAGCAGGCTCAATCTTGCCGCCAGAAAAAAACAATCCGTTTCCTGCTTGTAACATTTCTTACCTGGCTTCTGGGCTGGAGGGGCTCAAGGCAAAACCTGAGTGTACGGGCTTAATTTTTCCTAAGAGTGAGGGCGAGATATGCAATTTTTTGACAATTACTTCACGGACGCCAGCAGGTGATAATTTCCGCCATTCGTGTTCTTGTGGAAGACGGAGAAAGAGTCTTTTGTCTGAGATAGGTTTCGTTGAAGAACTTGTATTTTCAGACTTTCCTTTATTAGTGGGACGATGGGATGTTTTCTTTATTGTTACCACTGGGACTATAGTACTTAGATCTACCCGAGCTTTTTTCTGGCCCTTGCGTGCTACTGTAGCCAAAGAGTTATCACCAGATTCGGGAATTTTTGGTGGTTCCACATTTTTATTTACTGCCCGGCTTGGGGCTTGACTGAGAATAATTCGGGGAGTTGCGATAGCCACCTTCTTTGTTGAATTTCTGTCTGTTTCCTTTCCTTTCGCATTTCCATTGTCTTTACTTGGCCTTGTGTGTATTGGAACCCGCGGTGGGGAAAGGGACGAGTCTGCGGATGCAAAATTGGATATAGCCAACCTTAGGTAAGCCTTAAAAGCCTCAGCTTCTTCTTTTTCTGTATCTTCTACAAGATTTGCCAAAGTACTGTCTATGTTACTAAGAACAGTGGTACATATCATTACACGAACATGCCAGGCACGTTCACGACGTTGTTGAGCCGCGCTTATCTCTGCTAGTTCCTTTGGGAGGAACGCGTTCTCAGTATTAGATTCGTTTCTACAGTTTTGAGTAGGTCTTTCAATAGTAGGTTGCTTTGATGGGGCAACAGGCTTGAGGATCTGTCTGCCGTCTGTTGTCTTTGCAGATGGTTCTAGGTTTAACAGAGGTGGTGGTGACGCGAAAGGGGATGGGGAATTGGGTATTGGAGGGATTAGGGGAATAGGGGGTGGTTGATTGCTCATGTCCGTCGACGGAGCCTGAGATTCTTGGGATATTTCCATAGAATCAGCCATAGTTGGTGGGAGATTCCTAATTGCGTGAAGAGTCGCCAGTACGTTGCTCTAAATGGTTGAACTTCAATGAATATTTTCAACACTTATAGCGGGACTGTTACGGGATAGATCCCTGGTTGATACACTGGCTGTGCCAGCGCGTTATTATGTGTACCGCACATTAATGTTGTTGTTTCAAGAGTTAAATCTGGTTTGTTTGGGGCGGTAACGGGAGATATAGTGACAAGTGAAACACGGTGCCGTTATCAGAAATAGCACTTACAAGACAGTTGTACATGTATATAGGCAGATGGAAAATCATCTTAGGAAGATTTTCTCTTCAGATTACAATAATTAACTGATTTTATATCTGAACTTGCTCTGTTGATTTATAACACCAATTGATCCGGCGACAGGGACCCACTATTGTGTTAGAAAGAGACGGCTGTACAAAAATTAGGCTAGCACCATGCTAAATCACAAGTAATCATAACTGACACTGCTCTGAGGTATCTGTCACATGACAGTGGGTATTCATGAAGATTTTCACACTATACGGGCTAGCTTCCTGGTGATATTTATAAATAAAATCTGGGTAATGGTGTTCCAAACATATAACTTGTCTAGAATTGCTGAGTTATCTGGATGAACTTGGCACAAATAGAGATTCTAAGTGACCTTAACATTTCTATTTATTTTTAATCTATTTTGGGGAAATTGCAGAAATTTACACACCTGTAAATTCTCACACAACATCCCCTAATCTGCCTATGATTTTTCGTATGTCATGTGACCGATTTGGGTTCTTCAACGCACTAGCTTAATTTCACGAGCACAGGCCTCAAGCCAGCTGGTGGCTAGGGGTACCATCGCAACAGTTAATGAGGACCTTGATGTGACTTCAGATCATCTTCCCCAACTTGCTAATGTATACTGTGGAGTGAATGGAGCAGCACCTACAAGGGGTCTCTGCTTTGCCACTATTGACAATGACATCTTCTTATCGCTTTTACGTGCCCAACTAGAAGGGATTCTGCCGCTAACTGAAAAATCTGTCGCTGAAATCGATGAGACAGCAGATCAGATCACTAAAATTTTGCACAGCTCATTTGCAGGATCTTGTTGAGGAAGATTACTGATCATCACATGATTCCATGTATTTATTCTTAATTAGTAACCTCAATACAATCTTCATGCTTTTATGCTATAAAAGGTTATGAGCCCTTTGCGTCTTCTGCTGCTAAAAAAAAAGAAAAAAAGCTTCCGCATTGAATTATAGCGACACTTATTCCTCTGTGCATCTCGTCTTCGCGTTAGTCTAATTGTTTCAATTAACTTACGCAGCAACTTTCGCACATAGTCACCATGTAATCACCAACTGTCAAGCGCTGACGTGAATCTGGTGTGACTTGGGTGTGGACGTGACTTGGGCGTGGACGTGACTTGGGCGTGGACGTGACCTGGGCGTGGACGCGACCTGGGCGTGGACGTGACTGATGGATTGATGTGATTAAGAACTACTGAGGATATTGACGACTAATTACTTGGGTGGAAGTGACTGAAGATACAAGACTCGAAACTATCTCACTAAAGTACAAGAAGCATGACAATAAATACAACTTCCAGGCCCCCTGCATGTCAAGCCCCTTGCAAATACATGGAAACAAATCGAATACCTTAGAACGCCAGAATGAGTCCAGACCATCCAGAGAAGAACTTTCCAGAACATGAAAAGAATAGAAATACAGAGGAAGATACGGAAGGCAGTGGAAGCTGCTGGAACCTTGGTGGCAGTTCAACAAGTCACATGACCTTCATATTAGCTAAAGCCCTTATGATCCCTGACATTATCCCCCCCGCTGACGAGCCGAGCTCCTGCGAGGCTTGTTGTTATTTTGTTTTGAGAAAGGTGGCGGGTCAGAAGGGCGTGGCTCCAACGGATTCAGCTCATGAAAATTTTTTACCAAATCCTTAAATCCTTCAGCTTGAGACGCCGGGATGCTCCAGTCATCCTCAGGACCATATCCCTTCCAACGAACAAGATAGCATAATTGACTATCCTTCCAATGTGACTCGATTATCTTTTCAATCTCATATTCAGGGTCATCACTATTGGCTACTAATGGTGGAGGTGGGCCTGAAACCTGACCGGGTAGAGGATCAGACGCCACAGGGGTGAGCAGAGACACATGAAAAACTGGATGAACCCTGGCCGACTTAGGTATCTCTAATTTAAATGCATATTTACCGATGGGTTCAATGATTTTGAATGGCCCCCCTTTTTTGAAATCAAGCTTTTTTGATGGTCGAAGTGTTTTGATATTTCTGTAGTTTAGCCAAACAAGATCTCCGGCTTTAAAGTTTCGGGCCGCGGTTCTATTCTTGTTGGCCTGTTCTTCGTATTCAGCGGAATGCAACTTTATATTTTCAACCACAAATTTTTCGACATTCTTAGCATTCTGTACTAAGTTTTCTGCATCTAAGCGCTCGAAGCGTAATGATGCTGGCACTGGGGAACCTGAAAGTGAGGGAGAAAGTTCATTTCCTGATCTAGGGTGCAGACCGTATACGGCCATGAATGGCGACACACCAGTTACTTTAGAATCATGGTTGTTGATGGCGAATTCAGCCGAGGGCAGATAGCGGGTCCAGTCATTCTGTGCGTAATTAACATAAGCTCTCAAGTATTGCTCGATTCGTGCATTCATTCTTTCAGTTTGCCCATCGGTTTGTGGATGATAAGCAGTTGAGAGGCGTTGATCTATCTCGAGAAGCCTACAAAGCCATTTCCAAAACTCGGCTGTAAACTGTGTACCGCGATCTGAGACAATTGAATCAGGAAGGCCATGAAGTCGAAAGCATTCCTTATAAAATAAATATGCCGTATTCCGTGTTGACAAATCATTGCAGGGAACAATATGTACCTGTTTTGTCATTCGATCAACTATCACAAGCATGGCATTGTACTCTTGATTATTCCAGTCTTTGCTCGCTGGTAAGTCCACAATAAAATCTAGAGCCACGTGACGCCATCTTTCCTTTGCCACAGGGAGCGGGCGGAGAAGGCCTTGAGTGCCTTCACGAGAGGGTTTTATTCTAGAGCAGGTGTGACAATTTCTTACGAATCTTTTCACTTGCGATAGCATTCCATGCCAAAAGAATGTTCTCGTAATTGTCGCGTAAGTTGCTGCAGCTCCTTGATGACCTGAAGCCGGCGAATCGTGAAATGACGTAATCAAATCAGTTGGTAAGGTTTTATCTTGATCGCACTGTGGTACTACTATAGCATCACGATAGTATAGCAGACCGTCCTTCCAAACACACTCTGAAAGAGTAAAATTTTTGACCCTAGGCGTTCCTTGATCTTGTAGAGCTTTAACTACAGATGCTATAGATTCGTCGGATAGGGCCACTCGACGGATACGCTCTACAAAGCACATTGTCTTCTTGGAATGATTAATAACCGCATTCTCTGTCTGGTCTGGCCCCACTACACTCTCATCATCCTCGATTAGTTCGTTGGTCATCAAATGAATGTCTCCCATTCCTGGTGAAAGATTTTCTGGTTTGAGGAGACGCTGTTCTAAGAACCCTTTTAGTTTCGGATCAGCGTCACCACCTGGTCGGGAAAGTGCATCAGCTGGACCGTTCTGGGCCCCCGGGCGGTAACAAATCTTGAAATTGAATCGCGACAAAAATTCGCTCCAGCGCGCTTGGCGACGGCTAAGTAGCCGTGACTTCATGAAATATTCTAAAGCCTTATGGTCGGTGACCACCTCGACTGAGTCCGGCGATCCTTCCAGCTCAGGACGCCATTCCTCAAATGCCTGGACAATTGCGAGAAGCTCTTTGTCATATATCTCGTAATTAGATTCGGCAGGACTCATCTTCCGAGAAAAGAAAGCGACAGGCTTCCAGTTACCGACGTCATCTGGCTGCAACAAAACTCCACCCGTAGCACGATCTGAAGCGTCTGTTTCAAGGCGGGCAGGCCTGTCCCAGTCAAAGTGCTTAAGAACAACATCCTCTCTAAATTTTGACTTAATAAGTTTGAATGCTTCATTCTGGGCCGGACCCCAAGAAAAAAAGCGTCTTTTTCATCAAATCCGTTATGGGCATAATTATAGATCCAAAATTGAAAATAAATCGGCGGTAAAAGTTA
The DNA here is from genome assembly GCA_028751805.1 of Podosphaera xanthii. Classification (NCBI taxonomy): domain Eukaryota; kingdom Fungi; phylum Ascomycota; class Leotiomycetes; order Helotiales; family Erysiphaceae; genus Podosphaera; species Podosphaera xanthii. Next base: position 3,265,633 of record JAPWIX010000001.1, on the reverse strand, counting down.
ATAAATCCGACAAATCTAAAAATTTCCTTGGTGGTTTCGGGAGGTTTCCAATTCTCAATTACCTCTAACTTAGAAGGGTCCATTTTAATACCCTCTGTAGTAATGACAAGTCCAAGAAACTTGACGTGCTTTACATGAAATTCACATTTCCTTATATCTATCTGTAACCCAGCTTCCATAAGACGAGCAAGTACCTTTTTCACATGGTTTTGATGGTCTTCAAAGGTTTCACTAAAGATAAGTATATCGTCAATATAAGCTGTACAGAATTCGTCCAGATAGCCTTTCAATGTATCATTAATGTAATTTTGGAAAGAACTAGGAGCATTAGCAAGCCCAAACGGCATTACTAAATATTCATATAGTCCAAACCGGGTCCGGAAGGCAGTCAGATATTCATCACCTTTGGCAATACGTAATCTGTTGAAGGCTGAAATAACATCTAACTTGGTAAAGAACTTGGCTTTCCCTAGAAGTGACAAAGTCTCTTGAATACGGGGTATAGGATACCGATTCTTGATTGTTATTTCATTCAAGGCCCTGTAATCCACACAAAATCTTAGGCCGCCTCCTGGTTTTTTTACAAATAAAACCGGTGAGGATGCTGGAGACGAACTAGGTCTAATGAATCCTTTTTCTAAATTTTCCCTGATATACTTTTTTAAAACCTCAAGTTCCTCTCTTGACATACTATATAATGGGCCCCATGGTGCCTCCGAACCTGATTTCAAGATTATACGATGATCACTTGTTCTGTGAGGAGGCAATTTATCAGCTTCGTCCTTGGAAAATACTGGCAGGTATTCGTGATAAATCTTTGGTAGCTTTTCCGATGGGTCAACCTTAGGCTTTTCCCTTAGAGCCTCCTCGATGTCCTCAATTGATATCGCCATGATAGTTTCTTTATTCTGCAGAACAGACTTGCTGAAATTCTCAGGGTCGCAGATCTCTGCTTGATTAATAGGGTCAAAATTTTTAGTAGAAGCCTCTCTTCGTAACCGGACATCATTTGGTGATAATGCGTGAACTACCCTTGACTGATTTAATATATGAATGACACAATTTCGGTCCTTGAACTGAATTGTCTCTTCGGCCCATCTGATATCAGGATTATGGTACTGAAGCCATGGTAGACCAAGAACAATATCAAAATACGCTAGAGTCGTCACGAACAACAAGATAATTTCTAAATGTCCACCTATGTTTAGTTCAACCTTTACCATATGTAGTATTTCACCAGATATGGACTCAGATCCGTCGAAAACTTTTAGGGTGCGAGGTCTCCTCAACGGGATTAGGGTTAAGTTATGGCTGCGCACAAACTTAGAATCTATAAATCCATATGCCGAAGCACCACTGTCAATGAGAGCGAGGGAAGATACTGGAGAAGAATTTTTATTACTAATTAAACAACTTATGACAAAGTGGCCTGTCTTCTCCCATGGCCTTCCCTTGACGGCTACGGATGATATAACTAAGTTTAAACTAGAGCTCCTTGGGCGACTTTTCAAGGAGATGAGGCTTTTCCCGACTCTGTCATAGATCCCTCATCAAGTAATTCAACAGAGCGTCCCACAAACGGAGGACGTGACGGCTTTTTTGGACAATTCCAAGATTTATGCCCAGCTTCTCCACAATAGTAACAAAGGCCAAGTACTCGACGACGGTTTCTTTCTTCCTGAGATACTGAACCATTTCTTTGTAAGCCTGAGGCGGATAAATCCATCGGGTCACCAGCATCGGGAGCCACCTGGTTTGGACGCGGCTGATTGGGACTAGGAAGCGCCCAAGGGAGGCTAGGTGGCTGTCTGTTACCGTTGCGAGATAAAAAACTTGACAAGGTGCGTTGTCTGTTATCGATGTCCTGCAGTCTAGAAACTGCTTCATCAAAATTGAGATCATCGATATCTCTTTCGTGAACGAGAGCTTTCTTAAGATCGATGCTCATATTGTAAAACACCAGGTCTCGTAGTTGGAAAGAGTCGACATCATATCCAGCAATGGTTGCGTCCCGGCGTATCTCAGCGATCCAACTAGAAAATGGGCGGTTAAGTTGGAAGTTAGCATGTAGTCTATTGGCAGCGTCACGTTTAACATTGGGATCGCTAAAGATAATTGTAAGCTGCTCCCACATCTTAGCCAGAGACGCGAAAGTTAAGACTCCATCCTTCAGCCATGGCTGTAAATGAACCTTACTATTGGGCCCCAACTGTGAATAAATGTATGCCATCTTAGATTGCTCAGATGGGTAACAGGTGGCGTTCACATTAAGCTTTAGCATCACAGATTCTTTCCAAGAGGCAAAATCTTTCTTGTTTCCAGAGAAGGGCTCAGAATCACGTATTTCTGAGGTTCGCAGCATAGGCTCTTGGCTTCTTGATCCTAGTATGTCTACGAGCTTACCCAGAAGTCCCTCTGCGTCACGCGAAGACCTCTTATTGGTATTCTGCAAATTCCGACTCTCAAGTTCCTGGATGCGACTGTTGGCTTTATCAAGTTGATCTTTCTGTGAGATAAAATCGACATGGCGTTCGGATAATCTTTGAATTAAATCGAGCATCAGGGCAGGCTTGGCATTCACACCCTTAACAAATTGAGAAGGATCCGTCATTCCATTAACTTCTCTCAGCAATTGATCTAATTGATTGACTTGATCTGGAGGGTCAATTGCCATCTCAGACAACGACATGATGGGTTTGTAGAGAGTTTCGAGTAATGTCAAGCGCTGACGTGAATCTGGTGTGACTTGGGTGTGGACGTGACTTGGGCGTGGACATGACTTGGGCGTGGACGTGACTTGGGCGTGGACGTGACTTGGGCGTGGACGTGACCTGGGCGTGGACGTGACCTGGGCGTGGACGTGACTGATGGATTGATGTGATTAAGAACTACTGAGGATATTGACGACTAATTACTTGGGTGGAAGTAACTGAAGATACAAGACTCGAAACTATCTCACTAAAGTACAAGAAGCATGACGATAAATACAACTTCCAGGCCCCCTGCATGTCAAGCCCCTTGCAAATACATGGAAACAAATTGAATACCTTAGAACGCCAGAATGAGTCCAGACCATCCAGAGAAGAACTTTCCAGAACATGAAAAGAATAGAAATACAGAGGAAGATACGGAAGGCAGTGGAAGCTGCTGGAACCTTGGTGGCAGTTCAACAAGTCACATGACCTTCATATTAGCTAAAGCCCTTATGATCCCTGACACCAACTTCCAGTAAGCCCTCTCTGCAGGCCAAGACAGAGTTAGATGATACACTTGGAAGCACCGGCATTGTTATAGCTGGTTTCGAATTTGCCTCCATTAAAGAACTCGACAATTCACTTAAAGAAGCCAACAAGAAGACAGAAATCTGGACCCTCTCAGCTCGCTTCGACAGCATTGAGAAAGTGACGCCAATCCCAAAATTATCGAGTTCAAACTGGTTTCTGTGGCTTAATTCCGTTATAAGGCTCATCTTTCTTACCCAATCGTCAGCTGCCTTCCTCGAAGAACCTCCTCACAACAAGGCTGTACGAGCGAGGTGAGGAGAAATCTGTTTTGTTTGGCTTCTGGATGAACACCAAAGTGGCTTGCCGGAAGGGGATAGGATGCTGCCTGATGGTGAGGCACGCGCTAAAAATTTGGATTACCAAATCTTTGATAAGAGGCCACGCTTGACGAAGGATAACGGTGGGGATCTCGTCATCACCTGGAGCAGTGTTGCCGGCCCGTAGGATTGCGTTGCGTATCTCTTTGGCCGAGGGAGTAGGAAAGGGAAGCGAGTTTGATGGGACAGCTGGAGAGTCCATTGGGATATCCCCAGCTGTCGAGGGGTTGGTGAGTAAATTTTGAAGAAGTACTTCCCTTTTTTCTGTAAGGCTGTGTGCTGGTGGGAGATCTGGAAATCGGGGGTCTTTGAGCGGCCTGGAGCGATAGGTTTCCAAGGTTTTGTGCCACTTGGTCAAATCGAATACTCCTTTAGGAGTGCGAATATTCTCCAGCTTAGCCACGAAAAAGTCATCTTTTGCCTTGTATACTGTATTCTCAAAGGCCTTACGGGCGTTACATCTTTCATGCTCAGTGGAACGTGAGCGCATGACCAGTTTAAATCGCCTTCTAGCGTCTCTGCATGCCTCGTTCCACCAGGGATTGCCATATCCAGAGCCCAGTGAGCGTTTTGCGGCCCCGCAGTATGCATCATGTATCTTCTGCACGAGAGACTCCGTTAAGTCATCTAGTACTGTCTTAGATGGGCATGGGGGCATGGAGTCTAGATTTTCCAGCGCGAGGGTCAAAAGTTTACTGAAAAGTTGTAAGTCCAGGGTGTCCGGCCGAAGTCGTTTGGGGGGTTCGGGAGGGTGGACCATCCAACTGTTGTCAAGAGCGATAAATGGTCCGACGTAGATGCCAGGTGGGTGGCAATTCCGCAGTTCGCATGATCAAGTAGCCGGCCTGAATCGAAGGATAGATCAAGAACGTTGCCGCGGTTGTGAGTCGCTTTGTCTGTTGGGGAAAGTAGTGTTAATGGAACTGAGTCTAGCCATTCTACAAACTGTTCGGCTCCGGGAGATAGTCCGCGACTAATGGATGGCTGCCATCGCGAGTATTGAAGATTAAAGTCTCCTTGGAGTATGAAGTCGCCTACAAGAGGGCTAGTTAAGCTTGAAATGAGAATATTAACTGCGCTTCCAGCGCCACTAGATCCAGGCGGTGCGTTATAAATGTTGACTACTGTGAGCGGCTGGCTACTGGACGGAGAAAGCTTAATGAACAGTAGATCGGGGGAGGCGCCAGCTCGAAGATGTTCAGAGCGTATGCCTACGCCCTTGCACACGTAGGAGATTACTCGGGGTCGGCAAACCGACCAGTCATCGACAGGGGAAAATGTCTCGAATGAAGGGTGACGTGCAGTTATACGCCGAGAGAGATCCCGGAAAACGTATGGTTCCTGTATCAGCACTACGTCGATCAGATCTGTATGGGCTTGAGCTAGGGCAATATCATATGCTATGCGGCCTCTTCCAGTATTTATAGAGGATTTTTAGCGGCTTTGGGCGTCTTCCGCGTTGAGATGTACTACGCATTATAACAGCATTTGGTCTTCGTTCAGTTCTCCCTCGTCAGTGAGAGCTTCAAAGATGTTATTGATTCGTGGACGCTTTGCCGCGCTACTGGAAGGAGATGAGCCAGACGTAACAGCCACTGATGTAGTGCCACTGCTTAAGGAGGCAGGCGCTCTCGTGAGGATTGAATTTACACTGCAGCTTGGTGATGCGTTAGTCTTTTCTGTAGATGGTTTCACGCACCCTGCTTCGGCCTGGACATGCAGTCGAGGTTCCGCATAGATTTTCTGGCTGGCACTTATTTGAGACTTGTTGACGGTAGAACCCGTACCTTTGGGCTTAAGAGGCAGTTCAGGTCGTCTGCGGCATGAGGGCCGTGACAATGAATGCAGCGCGGCGGGAAGGTATGCTTCCCATTAGCCGCGCACATATTGCCGTGGATCTCCTTTGTGTGATGGTTAGAGCCGCAGAGGCTGCATCGTTGCGTCGCCGAGCAAGCGCGGCTGTTATGCCAGTGCCAGTATTTAGAACATTGAACTGTGGAGGAACGTCGGGGAAGTAAGCGAACAGATGTTCTGCAGCCGAATAAGTAGAGGACGCGGGGCAGACGATTGTGTGTCTCAGGGAAGCGTGCAATCCAAGTAGTAGCGGCAGAGTTTGGGCTCTGAGCATTTTCTTGAGACGCTTGGATGGCTGCTGGCGCGGCACCTGCTGCAGCCTCAAGAGCGGCGGAGAGAGCTCCTACAGAGATTGGTTCGAGGCAGTACTGGAGCTTGTCGTTGATCTGACCGACAGTTCGGGGAACATCCTCGATCCTATATGATGTCCATGGGGAAGCTTTTTCTAGTGGGGCATTCCCAAAGAGACCTGTCTGGTTGATCTTTTCTGCGAGAGCATCCGTATTGCCCACGCTGGGGCAGAGAGCAAAACCGGAGTTAGTCGGAAGGACATTGTTGAGGAGATTGCCATGCTCTCCTAGTCTCGATTTGATGTGTGATTGGAGTGCGTAGCCCGAAGAGACGCGGAGGGAGCTGTTAGGTGGTAGGCGCAGGAAGAGTCTGTCATCCTTCCTCTCCTCCCTTTGCTTATTTTGAGGGATCTTCTCAGGGCCCTTGGGAGTTTTGTGCGTGTTTTGAACGCTTACTTTCTGAGTGTGCTTAGCGCGGGCTAGAACGCTTGCATAGCTATTTGAGGTTCTAAGATTATCAGAGTCTGGGGCAGAGGGCTTGGATTTTGATAGAGCTGCTCCTTGTGCATAGGGGTTAAAATGCTTAGATACCACGAGCGCGAGTTCTGAGACGCAGGCCTGGAGGGCGCGGACTTGCTTGGAGGGAAGATTTCCCTGGGAGATGCTGGCGCAGTGTTGATCAAGAAGGATTGCCAGAGAGTTGAACAGAGTTTTGCCCTCAACAGCGCGGTCTGCGGCGGCCTGAGCACTGTCGGTGAGCGACTGCTGGATGCACCCCATGGTTCTGGCGCTAGTCTGGTAGTCGTCGTATTCAAGATGATCGGTAAGGCATGAGGGATGGGGGGTGTCTAGGTCCCCGGCGGATGGATGGGCTACCTCCATAGCCTCCGCTGAACGATGCTCGCTGAAGGAGACTACCATGCGATGAGTTTTTCTTCCTGGGAGCAGTGAGAAGAAGAGTTTCTGTGCTGGATTTGTTTGCTGAATATATACCGCTGATGACTTTATTGCGCTAATTAGGTTATTATCTGTACGTGTATATTGCATAAAAACTAGAAGTTCATGAAAAGTCGCACTAGAGTACAATAGGGTCAAATTGGTCACATGACCAATGGAAAACCATAGGTACAGGTGGATAAGGGTAAGTTAACGAAGGTTAGGCAGTAAATTCTGTTTATTCCGATAATATAAACATATACTCTATTGCAGGGGGGGACGAAGACGGCGTTTCTACCTGTACGTGGTGTCCCCTACGAACCTGGAGTTTGTCTTCAGAGCCAACAGAAACACGCATTACTTGGTCACGGAGGAAAAGTGACCCAATTGAGTTTCCGGGGCGTACCCAGCTCCCGTTATGGTGGTAATGAATTAGACTAAGTTGGCCCTTTTTACCAAGATGAATTCTCACTTTTTACAGATATTCTGGCATTATACTGTCTCCCGAGGAAAGAGCACCGCTACTTGAGCGCTGGTGGTGTCGGTATAAGGAGGATATCTGGACTATGGGATATTAGGGAGATACAGATGGGGATACGCACCTCGTGTGGCTCTGGTGTCTAGGCCTCGCCTGGCTGGAGTTGCTGGTTTTTTGAGACTTTTTCCCGCGTACCAGTTTCCATGGCTGCTCTTTTTCAATTTTTTTTGAGCAGAAGGTTCCGTAGAAAAGATGGTTGAATTCTACGGGTAATTACTGAGCTAAATGGCTACCCGTCATGGGTCAATGTATCAATGATCTTAGGTTCGAGGTAAAAGGGGATAGGAGCACTGTAAAAGGTGTGGCCTGGGTCAGAGAGGAGCCCTAGTGTTATAATAGTCTGGGACTCTACATAGCACGAATAAACATAACTACTACTACTACTACTGTATAGTTCTCGCGCACATAGGGTTTTCGCGCACCCCACCAAAATCCCCCTACTCTAGTAAAATCTCCCTAACTATCCACACTCTTCTTCAAAATGAATGCCCGTAAGACAGCTATTAATTCTGCCATCAATGATCTCAATGCAGGGATTTTTTTGAGCCAACGCGCTGCTGCAAAGCAATATAAAATCTCTGAATCTACACTTCGAGGTCGAATGAAAGGCCGCACAAATTCTCAGCTCGGTCATCAATTCCAGCAAAAATTGACTAAAGAACAGGAGAAAATGTTAGTAGAGTGAATACTTGACCTTGATGCGCGCGGTTATCACCCCTCCTACCCTCGAGCTCGAAAAATGGCGAGTCAAATTATGTTGATGAACGGTGATCAAAATCCGGTTGGCAAGCTCTGGTTAACACACTTATCAAGAGGAATCCAAGTATAACCTCAGTTGTTGGGAGGAAAATTGAAGTGTCACGTGCAAATGTAGTCACACCAGAACAGATACGGGCTTTCCTAGAGCTGTTTGAGTCAACTAGAAGGCGGCTTGATGTGCAGACAGCGAATATTTGGAATATGGACGAGACGGGAGTCGCACTAGACGTTTGTACTAACACTAGAGTGATCGCAAGTAGCAAGAAAAAGAAGACCTACATCAAGTCCCCAGAAAATCGCGAATGGGTCTCAGTAATTGAGTGTGTATCAGCGGCAGGTCGAAAGCTACGATGTGGTGTGATTTTTAAGGGTCAAAGTCTACAAACATCTTGGTTTCCTTCGAAATCTGTACTGGACTGACTCTATACCACTTCAGAGAATGGCTGGACATCAAAAGCTATTGGAACGGAGTGGTTACGTCGCATCTTTACACCTGAAACAGCATCTCAGCTCAATCAACATCGTCTCCTTCTCCTTGACGGCCATGGCAGCCATGTTGATGTTGAATTTCTGTGGCTATGCAAACAGAATAAAATTGAGCTTCTATTCTTGCCTCCACATGCAACTCACATCTTGCAGCCTCTAGATTTATCGGTATTCTCTGTCGTAAAGTCAAGATACAGGAATCAGATCCGTGAGCTTGCCCGCCTCGACGACTCTGCGCCTGTCAAGAAGAAACGATTTATTTTATACTACCATAAAACTAGAGAAGAAGGGCTTTATGAGAAGGTAATTCAAGCCGGCTGGCGCGCCGCTGGTATCTATCCGTTCAATATAGATGGTGTGATAAAGTCTTCACAGATTTTATGCCGCCCTGTGACCCCTCCAGTGCAGTCTCAGGCCCAAGAGTCCCTGAATATCATTCATCGAACACCACAGAGAGCACAGGATGTATATTTGTCTTGGAGATCGCTGCAAAAATCTGAAAATTTATCGAGATCTACTCGGCTCGTACTACAAAAAGCAGGTAAGGCGATCTCAACGGCAAATGCTCAAGCAGCACGACAAGAGGAAGAATTATTTCAGCTCAGACATCAACTTCAGACCACTACCTCCACGAGGAAGCGTAAAAGAATACAAGTAGACCTAAATGAAAGGTTTGCCAACATAGATAGTATCAAGAGTGCGATAGACGAAACTGCTGCTGTAGAAGGTCGGCGCTCCTCATCTACTATAGAGCGAGCCTTAAAAATCACCCCGAGGGTAGAAGCGATTCCCAGCTTCAGTTCAATGTACAATGAATGGCAATTAGAGAAGAAGTTTTAGAAATAATATAGATTTTTCTACGTGGGGACATTTTGGTGGGGTGCGCGAGAACTATATAGCCGAGCTTATTTCACGAATGATATCCTTACATAACTGTATGCATAATAATGATCTCTTAGGTAGCGATACCGTGGATACGGAACCCTCAAATACAGTACAGTTGAACCTCTCAAACCTGATAGTGGATTCCGATATAAATGTTTAAAATACTTATCGAAATTTAACCATTTACATTTGCAATACTTACCCTCGTACGTCATGTTTCGTGCACGGGTAAGTATTGCAAATATAAACGATAAAATTACAATGAATCTTTTCAACATTTATATCGGGATCCACTATCAGTTTTGAGAGGTTCGACTGTACTTGTAACCGAACAAGCCCTAAGCCAGAACACAATAGCCCTTATTAAGCCTTTCAGACTCGAAGGTAACCCGTGACCTGATACATGATGACTGAGGCCATCAAGAAAAAAGATCTTATCAATTGATTGATTAAAACCAAATTATAATCTACCATTTCGAATTCTTACCCATCTCCGATTCAATCACTCAATAACATACACTATTCCCCTCTAATACAGGATCATCATTTCAGTTTCAAGCATGTCTCTCTTCTCCCCTGAAGGGGACTCGCCTCTGAGTTTTCTGTCCAAAACTAGTCTCTTTTCTTCACTGGCAGAAACATATACGTCTTTTTCCGAACGACGAGCGAAATTGGGTCTTTCGAATCCGGGGACTGTAGAGAATATCTCTCGAGAAGTACAGCGCGATGTGTTGCTCAACAATTACACATTCACCGGCTTAAGAGCAGACCTTACCAAAGCATTTAGCACATCCCCTCTATTCCAGATATCACACTCTTTCTCAATGGGGTCTCAAGGTCTTTCACCATACACATTAGCTGTTCTTTTTGGAACCAATAAGGTCTGTCTCTAACTACTCAAAGTATCTCGCTAAATTTTTTTTACGGCGCCGTCTACAAATCGAACTAACGTACAGAATCTAGGTCTTCATGCAAGCAAACGTAGATAGTGAAAGTCAAGTCTCTACTAGATTTAACTATCGATGGACGCAGGCTCTTGTCTCCAAGGCCCAGATTCAGCTTGCCCCTGGAAACTTAGCAATGGCTCAATTTGATAATGAATACACTGGCCAGGATTTTACGGCATCACTAAAGTCTCTCAACCCTTCCATGATTGACGGTGGCCTCACTGGTATATTTATTGGAAGTTATCTACAATCTTTAACGCCAAATTTCGCTCTCGGCTTGGAAGCAATGTGGCAACGTGCAGCTCTAAATCAAGGTCCAGATGCGGCTATTTCCTATTGTGCAAGATACAAGGGCAGTAGTTGGATTTTAAGTGGCCAGCTAGCTGCGGGTGGAATAATCAACACATCTTATTGGAGAAAATTGGCTGAGAAGGTGGAAGTAGGTGTTGATTGCAAACTTCAACCATTAGGATCGCCGTCTAATAGTTTAATGGCTGGGCCTCAAAAAGATGGACAAACAACCATAGGAGCCAAGTACGACTTTCGAATGTCTACATTCAGGGCTCAAATAGACTCCCATGGAAGACTAAGCTGTCTACTTGAGAAACGTGTGGCTCAACCAATAATGTTGACTTTTGCAGCTGATATGGATCATTTCAAGGTTTGTTGCCTTATTTTTTTCACTTGCGCTGAGACTAAACTTTCATAGAGACAAGCGAAAATTGGAATGGCAGTCTCATTTGAAGCTGGGGGGGAAGAGCTCCAAGAACAACAAGAAGCTAATGGTGAAGCACATCCAGCTCAGATCCCATTTTAGAGATCTTAAACAACGAATACGAATTGTTTCTTGTTCCATTGATCAATTACCAAGATCCTGACCCAGGTCAGAAAATAGGGTAAAGTTCGAAGGTCACAAAGGGAAGCATCCTCGCTTTCGGGTAAACCAGTACTTCTATAACCATGGATATGTGGTATAGCTATTTGGGTATAGTCTCAAAAAACCCAAGTGCAATATGGTTCCGATGGGATACGTCTCCTTCTAAGGGTGAAAGACAAAAGTTGATCCCTTTTCCATGGCAATTAAGCTTTGGAAGAAGGAGTCTTTCTCTACGTTTATTTATGGATAGTTTCAACAAAGATGGTCGCAAGGTCATAACCTAAAGTTTATTCTTGGCAAGCGGCTCAACGATTTGAGTATGGCTCAGCTAAGTCTTTCAGTATATGAACGGAAAAATGGATGATAGTCATCATTTCCAGCGCATGAGATTATTTGTATTATAATATTATAATTCTTAATCATGGCAACCGGGTGACGTCTAGAGCTATACAGATGAATTTGTACGAACGAGACATGAGGTTCCTTCTTCGAACAGTAATTTAAAGCCAACAATCACTTATCGATCGTTTATGCAGGGTTTGTGAGATATGGGTCAGTAGAAGCTAAGAAGGTCAGTCCATCAGAGATGTACTTTTGTCACCAGAGAGGCTCGGGCCGCAGGCTTGATATCTTCTGCTTTTATCAACATTCCCACACGGGATTTCAATGATATTGGAACTATTAGAAAGGCCCAGAGTAGAAAGCTAATATCTTGAGCAAACAAAATGAATCTTCCGACATATTTTTACAGTAACCGTTATAATCAGGCAAATTTGGGTCTAGGGGACCTCATGCATTCCTCAAAAAATTTGACTCCTGGAAGAAACATCATAAGAATCTGGCAAACTTCACAGGGATCATGAACATTACATGGATATACCACATCTCAGCTTGTTTATATGGTTAAAGGAGGAGACATGTGAGGCTAATTGGTAGCTCAAAAATTTCCTTCCATAGGTGGAGCTTCATGAGAGTAGGGCAAGTGAAACATGACTGATGTTATTATAGTAATATCAGAGTATCGATGATTCTGAAAAATTCTGATCATGGAAGGATGTACTAGTGCAGGAGGACGGTCCTTCTGCCCAGTACTTAGTACTAGGGTATCAATGTGAACCTAGATTTACTAGCATAGATACATATCATTTCGAGTTCATGTATGGCTCGTCCCTAGCCTACTAGTTGCGCGTCTTAGTCTCTATCATTTTCATGCCTATGCTAAACCTCTGGTACATTGTGTTGTATGTGTCTAATATATTGAATTTCTGTTTCCCTCCTTCCCCCAGCAGCTCACTCAATGCTGGCACCATACGTCGTCCCTTTATTGTTGCGCAGAGTGGGTAACATCCATCGTCAATAAGCTAGGTGTTCTGCTGATATATTTCTGCTTGATGGGCAGGAATTTGTAGAGAGTTCATGGCTCTGGTGATAATTCGAACCGCAGGTAACCATGGTAGGCGTGACCAGCCGGCTGACGGAGAGATAGCACTCTGAGTAGGGGAATTTCTAGCAGCTTTATGTGCCTCAAATGTATTCCCAGTTTAGCTTTTCTAGTTTGACAGGCTGATGCTTACCAGCTCGATGTATGTTAACCTGTGCGGTTGTAAACGGCAAGTTTAATCGAGAAAATCATTTTCAATTCAGGGGCTTCACACGGACGTTGTCTATCTAGGACGATTCCTTGACAAGTCGGTCCACTACTTTAGTAACTGGTATGGCTTAACGCTCGGCAGACCACTGGACTTGTAGTGTTGCTGTAAGCGGTCGAGCCAAGTTCTAGAATGATGGCATCGAACGTGCTGGCGAGAAGGTAGTTCTTCACTGTAGAGGATTTGCGGTCTCCAAGTTATCAAGTCGTCCATATATACTGGTAGTTGTGCGATTTGACTACCTCCTAGATGCTTTGAATGCTTCGGGAATAGCAATTTTCCAATTGGTATCAGCGTCGCACATCTCTACACAACTACGTATAGCTGCCCCGCTCAAGAACGTATATTTTGACGTGCCTAGAACGTAAGCTGTCGCCGGTACTTTTGGGGTAGGCGACGAAACGCCAAGTTAACTATGTGATGGAAGTGCAACATATCGTCGTAGGTACACAAGATATCTAGAGCTAGGTCAACCTAGCACTGTTAAGTCTCCTTTATTACTGGCTCTTTATGTTTGCAGAATGATCTTAAAGTAATTGTATCAGTTTAAGTCCCGGCACGAAGAGCAACAGAATCTCGTCTTTGAATAATCTAAAAAATTGATTTGCTGAGTCTGTTTACACGAATTAGGGATTTAGACGGCGGGGTTCCGTTCTTTACCCAAAGTGTTTCGACCAAGCTTCTCTTCTACCGGTTTACTTGACGTGGCTTATCATCAGACCGAGCGGCGAAGTTTGCGGGTTGAGTCCTCTAGCCGTTTCCCAGGCATTCTTCAACCTTGTGATAGATTGTTAGATGTACGTTAGCTACTCCTCCAAAATGAGCCTATCACGCTGCATTGTGTGCAGGGTAATGATTTGCGTGCAAAATTTGAGCGAGGCAAAATACGTAATGAGCCTAAAATTAGATTTTTGTAGTAAACAAGAAATACATGTGGCAAAAGCAATATTTGGTCGGACTGATAATAACCCGGCTGAGTGTGCAGAAGAGTGTGAATCAAGAATTATATCAGAGTTCACTACACCATTGTGTAACTATCAAATGAAATCTTCCTGTAAGAATATCAAATCAAATGGCATCCTTAGTTAGGGCGTTGATTTTCTAGACATATTTCAGTGGAGCTATCGATGACGAAATAAAATGATGTTACTCTAGATAAAACTAGTATCTCTGCTTCCCTACTCATTCAAACAATCACTAAGCCATGATAATAATACTCAGACAGAATGTCCCGCAATCGATATAGAGATTACAGCGAATCCTATGGTGGCGGGAACGGTTATGGAGATGGTGGCCTTAGACCGCCGCTCATCGACGAGACCGAAGACGATGACAGTTATGGCGCTGGGAATGAAGAGCTATATCGACCTCCACCAACTTCGACACCGCCAATTCCGACAAAAAGATCCCGCTCAAGGACGACTAATGACAACAATGCGGAAAAGCTGATCGGAGCAGTACTTGAACATCTTAAGACAGATTGGCCGGCAATGTTCCAGAGTGAATGCGTCCCCGTTCATATTGCGCTGCAACTTCTTGATACTAGCTCTGTTGGTAGAGCGCACGAATACCGCCAGTTCGAGCAGACTCACAATTACCTGAAAGAGTCACTCAAGGCTATTGTACATGAGTATCATCAAGGGTTCAATAGCTCTATTGGTACCTTCCATAAAATTCAAACAAGCTTACAAAATTCTCAGAAACGTGTCAGAAACCTTAAGGAATGTATGGCTCAATCAAAAGCCAGCATAACAACGACAGATCCGGAGTTAAGAAAGCTAGCTACTGCATCACAAAATTTAAACGAACTTATTCACACCTTAGCTGAGATTGAAGAAATACGCCTGATTCCTGATCAGCTAGAGGCGCGAATTTCGGAAAAGAGATTTATAACTGCTGTCGATGTAGTACAGATGGCGCTTCGACGCATACGTGCACCGGGATTAGATGAGATCGGAGCATTGAACGATCTTAAAAGTTATCTACTCAACCAAGAAGTCGCTTTGAGCGATATTCTAATAGAGGAATTACATGATCATTTGTACCTAAAGTCGCCATATTGCCAAGAGCGCTGGCAAACGCTCGTAAAACTTCAGACAGGGCTCCCTCAGGAAAAATTTGAAAATCATTCATCATTTCAGCCCTTTTATCGTTTACTAGATTCCATAGACTTTACAGAAGCTGTGACTGAAGATCCATCCAGGAATCCAGAGGCCGATACATTCTACTACATTGGGGTCCTCGTTGAGTCTTTGAATAAATTAGGACGCCTAGAGTTTGCGATAAATGCAATTAAACAGAGACTTCCCGTTGAATTATCTGGGATCGTCAGTGAGACAAACAGCGAAGTGGATCAGAGGCATCCAAATTCCCTACGAGGTAGTATGACAACTTCTTCTGGAAATCAGTCGTTTGGCAGCCGAGAAAATACAATTCGAGCCGATATCATTCATGATCTACTAGGGACACTTTATGCCAAATATGAATCTATTGCAGAAAGTCATCGCATATTTCATGAGTCTATAAAGGCCATTGGACGAAGAGAAGGACGAAATTCCTCGACGCTTCTCGGCGGATTCCGGGAACTTTGGAATCTATATCAGAATGAAATTCAGTCTTTGATGCGCAATTACGTGACCACTGACGCTGATGTTTACCAAATCAGCTCATCAAAATCCGGAATTTTGAAGCAAGACTTGAAGAATGAAAAAATTTTCCAATTCGAAGATTCGGATATCAAATCTTCGCAGATGATGACTGAATTTCAGGAATTGGAAGGTATAATTCGGACAGCTGTGCCAGGCTTGATATCCAATCGAAAGCAAGGATCTGACAATAAAAAGTTGCCCTCTAAACAAGATAAAATCTTGGGAAAACGAATCATGCGTCGAGGAATAAATAATTCTGGATACGAAGATAAGTCCAATGAGGTTGGATTTTCCAGATCTTTGATTGAACCAAGTGTCTTCAACATGAGCTTACTCTTACCTCCAACTCTTGAGTTCCTTCAAAAGCTCAAGATAATTGTGCCTCCTGGGTCAGATCTCGTTACCAGTACACTGACTTCCTTTCTGGATAACTTCCTTGTTAATGTTTTCCTCCCACAACTTGATGAAACGCTAGGGAAATTGTGCGACTCATTGTTCGAAGAGGTGGATGCTTTTCAGCAAGACCCTCAGTGGAACACTATATCTCGTCGTCCCATATTCAAGGGCACTGTAGCTTTTTTTAACTTAATTACCGAATTCTCTAGAATGCTTGATGCAATTCCGCATGACCAAGCTCTTACCCAACTTATTATAACACAAATGATGAGATATTATGATCATTGTTATGACTGGTTCAAGTCCTTGAATTCTAAAGAACAAGACTCTGAGGCCCCCACGCTTAAAATATCAGCACTTCTAGCGACGGAGCCAAACGAGATACAAAATACTTTAATGATATTATGGAATTCTGAAAAAGAAGACTCAAAACTTGTAGACCAAGAGTTTACTCAATTGATCAAAATTGTTAACAATAGCCCTCTTCAGTTTGATGACATCATATCAGATCGAGAAACTATATCATCTCTTTGCATTTTATATACGAGTATGAAGTGGCTAGCAATTAAGATAACAGCTCTTCGCCATATAACTCATAATAATAGCGACTCTTCTCGTACGATTATGAAAAAGCCACTTAGTCGGGAGTGGTCTCTACTAGGCGGCCTCGCAAGGGAGCAGAATGGTCAAACGCCAGTCTATCTCCCTATGACAAAGGAAACAGTAGTGTGAGAATCATTCTATAACATATAATTTTATTTACTGATTGAGAATAGCGGATTTGATTCTATCGTTTCTTCATATCATAAACTTGCCGAGAAAATTCTCATAACATTGCACATGGAATGTAGATGCCAAACAATATATGCTCTTAACATGGTTCTTTCACCAACGAACGCAGCCCCATATTTCCTCGAGCAAGCCGTGAATAATCCAGATCCTGGGATCATAACGCTCAATTTAGACCTCATCTCCTTTGATGAGACAATAGTCAGATTTCTTCGCGATAAAGAAATAGCTTTTATTCGAAGAGGTTTGGCATCGCTTATAGAGAATTTTCTCATTTCCAACGCTGGCAAAGTTGGAGCAATTAACGCTCATGGCTGTGGGAGAATGCTGCTCAACATTCTCGTATTACAGCAAAATTTGAAAGCGATAGAGCTAGAATTTAGCCTTGGTCGAGCTGCGAGATTCTTTGACTTATTCATTGAAGGACCTGATGCTATTGTGAGGTATGCAAAAGACCAAAGCGATAAAAGTGATGAGAGTAAAGAAAAGTTCAGTTACGAAGATTTGAAGACCCTGATTGAATTATGCTACAGTGAGCATATCTCTGGCCTTGACAGAGGTAACTCCACAATGGCCAGGCGAGACATGGCTGATCATCTATTACAATTGAGTGAATATATGTGGCAGAGCTAGGAAAATTTACATTTTTAGGGAAACAATGTTTCGGGTTTGAGGAGGGGGAAGGAATAATGTATTTATCTCCGATCTTACAACATAAGATGACGTCACAAAAAATACTCTAATCGAGGGCATCTTTTTGACTTGAGTCCCCTTCAATAGCAAATCTGACTGGCTATAGTCGTACACAATAGAGCACTGTGTATTTACCTTTGATCCCAATTTCTTAAGCTTACTTTCATCCTTCTAGATACGAATGGTATGCAGAAGCAAATAGATAGCTTGTGAAATTGGCAAGCTTGGGAACGGATTGGTTATTTTCTGTCCCAAGTGAGAAAATGGCGTCAAGGTTACTTGGTCTTTATTCAGAAGAATAACCCAGATGCTATACAGCTACACTGGGGAACCCCTCGTCATGAGCTACTAGAATGACCTCTACTTCGTCTAGTTTGAGCTTGGCGGTATCCATTCTGGCTTGATCTATCTCTAGACTCCGCTAGTCATCCACATATGGTATCTCATTTCGAGAGCAACTGTTCACTCACTATCGTCACATAAAAGTCACTGTCATGATGCGACCGCTCATCACTTACAACGACGCTGTTAATGTAGCATGGAAAAGAAATTTTAACCAAACCAGATTATCATGAGTAACGCTCGACGACGCTTTGACTTGGTATTTCAATTATACCACAGACCCTGAAGGGAAAACTAAAACGCCCATATCGGTCCTACTCATCCCGTCCAGAGCGTCGGAAGAAAGGCAACTCGAACGGAAAGGATTCCTGAAACTCGTTTCAGCCTCACACTGTTCGTCATTCCTGCTAGATTTTAGAATTTTTTTGTGCCCGGGAACATACGTATTTTATAAGATTAGTACCTCACTTTCAGTATTTTTGAATCTCCGAACAATTTTCAGGGTTAAAAGATAAGCAATGAGGTGCAGATAAAAAGAAAGCCGAAGGCGAGTGAAAAGAATCTATCTGGCCATAACTCTTGTCGAAAAGAGAGGTTTCTTACTCAACACGCTGTCAGGGTTAGGAACTCAATATGGTTGAACTGCTGAAACTTCGTGCCTGTGCTTTTCATTATTGTTACTCTTTACCTTTTAATCTCGCTTTATATTTTCTTTTCGTGCACAGTAGCTCACAAAACTATCCGAGTAAATCGCAATTTCTGATATGTTTTTTGTAAATTGACAACATGACTTTACAGAATGAAAACTTCAATTTTAAATTAATTATTTGTTATTTATTTATAAGTGACATGTTTATCTACGTGATATACATGAAGATTGAAGATTATCTATGGGGTTTGGCATGACCAACTCTTCGGCCAATTGGAGCATCATTTCAATCCTTATTGTGTGGTCGGATGGTGCAGTAGTACACTGTCCGGATCGTTCTCCCAAGTAGAGTTTGGGTAGCTTGGACACATGCCCCACTTGAGACAGGAGAAAGTTGGTTCGAATCCAGCAAGAACCTCACACCACAATTCTCGCGGTGAAACTGTATTCGTAGGATGACGAAAGCATACTCAGATAACCACGGGTTTTTCTCGCTTTTCCCTATAGTGGGTATTCACGAAGAGGATACATGCCCTGAGGTATTATTCTCGTAGTGGTATCTGCAAATGAAATCTGAGTATGAGTGTTCAAAGCGTAAAACCAAGTTTTTCTGCGAAATATACACATCTGCCGTAATCATTCATGTCAAAGTCCCAGGCTGCATACGCAAGAAGAATTTTTTATAAAAAAAGCTGACTGAATACTTAGTCATGCTAAGATCCATAAAAAATTTACAATCTTCATATCTTTCACAATAGAAAAACACGTAACTCAGTAATAAATAACATATTATAAATTTACAAGTGAAGTTTTCATTTTGAAAAGTCGTGTTATCAAGTTATTATCAACAATATCAGATTTTGCGGCCGGTATTGTGGGGTGCTCTATTTAAGGGGCTAATGTATGATACCCACGAGGCTGGCACCGCCAAGACCAACATAGTGCTACAGTTAAACCTCTATCACGTACAACCATTCGCAAGTTTAACATAGGGAGTGCACACGCAAGACGCTTTCGCATCTCAACGCCCAAAAACTTACGATTCCGACTTCAAATCTCAATCTCGTTACTCTAGTGGCGAGATCATGGCGCCGCCGGTCAAGCGTGCGCTTCCTCCGGACCCTCCTGACGTTAGGAATCGCGTCTCGAAAACGAAGTCAACTTTGAGCAAGCACGGCAGTAAAGCCGCTAGCTCTTCACTAAATTCCGCCGAGGCCCAACGAAAGGCTAAGGTGATTGAGAGGGCACTGGGTGCGATGCAGGGCCTTAAAGAAGACAACACGGCATCCGATGCCTCAATGGACGATCTAATGAGCGACGCAACAGACAGCGTATTCGGCGATACTCCGGCAGAACTGGTGACTGAAGAAGCCATCGAAGTAACCACAAATCCACAAGAGAATATTGTGCCGTCGAGGGAGACAACCTCGGATGGCCCACGTAGTTCGGCCCCCCTGATGAAATCGATCAAGGGCCTACTTGACTTGACAAATGAATACCTACAGGATATGGAAAAGAACCACCCAGGAATAGGGGCAGACTTTCTAGCTCTGCTGGCAGACGGTGCTTCTCGAGCAATGCGCAGACAGCGTGTATATTCACCTGTTTCAGATCTACCAAACGCCCTACGGAAAGCAGCCACGCTCTCTTGGGCCGAACGTGCGGCCTGCCACGACCCCAACCGGAAAGAGTTTTCGATCAAGAGACAAAATGTGAAATCTTCCCCACCCCAGGGGCGAAGCAAAGAAGATCGCCGGGTAATGATCCGACTTAGCCCCGACCACGAAGCCCGAAAGACTGGGCCTTTCGAATTCCGACAAGCAATTCAAAAACTGGTACCTGATAGCTCTCTAGTCACAGATGTATGGAGCGTCCCCTCGGGAGTTGCCATTTTAGCCCCGACCCCTGCTAAGGCGGCCACGATTCTGCAGGCGAAGACTGCAATAGAAGTGAGATTTGGTAATGCTACCGTAGAGCGACAGGAAACTTGAACAACATTTGTCATTGGTCCTATACAGAAGAGAATTCGGTGTCTTGATGGTTTTCTACACGAGGAACTTGCACCTGTCCGGGAGCTCGTTCCCATTAGATATATGAATTGGACAAGACGCTCACAGAACAACGAACCGTATGGTTATGTTAGAATTTGTGTTCCCGAGTCTAAAGCTGGCAGATTCCCTACAAGACTCCGTGTCTTCGGAGAGGCGGTTTCTATTCAAAAGATCAGGAAGCAAAACCATCTTCCGGTCTGCGATAAGTGCCACGGCTTCCACGCCACCAGAACGTGTGCTCGTCGTCTAAAATGTCAAACTTGCGGTACCGATGCGCATAATAGCCCTTGCGAGACCCCTCCAATGTGCCTTAACTGCCGGGGCCCTCATAGCTCCACTGATACCTCATGTCCCGCACGCCCTCGTCGCATGAATGGGGTCTTTGTTCGCCCGACTGGGGCCCAACTCATGCACATTCGAAATGCAGGCAGGAGAGAGTTTGCGAAAGCAAATAAACAGCAGCCGACCGACTCCTCTCCTCTCCCCCCTCCCGCTACTCCTTCTAGTGGCAACGCTGGAACCGAATTGCCTTTCCATACAAACCAAACATTGTCAGAAGACGCAGTCAGGGAAAAGAGAATACTCTACAGATCATGCCAGTCAATGTTGGGAGGTCATCACTGGCACACGACATAGCGCTCACTCTTGCACAAAAAAATCAAATGGAAATCCTACTCATTCAAGAACCATGGACGCATTCAGATCTCTCAACGCGTAGATCCAAGTCACATCGCGAATTCGAGGTTTTCTCTCCACTTTCAACCTGGAACACACGGCCAAGAGTTCTAACTTACGTACGAAGACAATCTGGTCTAAGACCTTTTCAAGCAGCAAGCGACCTATCCAGAGATCTTCTTCAAATAGTCATAACTAATGGGAATAATAGATGGTTTCCCATTTGGAATCTGTACAATGCCTCCGCTGGATCAGACGATGCCGGAAGAGGATTATCTTGTCTCCTTGGATGCATGGACGTACCCCTCTTTGTGGGTGGGGACTTCAATTTGCGACATCCCCTTTGGGATTCCTCTGTTACTTGTGCTCAACAGTCCTGCGCTGATTTTATCGAGTGGTACAAAAACAAAAACCTTAAACTTCTTAACCCCACCGCATCTCCCACACACATTCGAGGCGGAACTCTCGATCTAGCCTTAAGCACAGATACTAGCGCAAAGTGCGAGATTTGTCTTGACCTCCACACTTCATCTGATCACGAGACGCTTGTTACAACCTTGTGCTGGAAGTCTCATACCCTGGAGAATACAAAGCTTTGATATAGTGCCTTAGATAAAGCCCTTTTTCTTCAGCTCCTTGGTAGTGAACAAAACTCTCCTATCTACCCGCAAGACGATCTAGAGATGGAAGCTAGCTCCATTATCAGAATAATCCATACAGCGCTTTCTGGAGCTTGCCCGCGGGAAAAACAACGAAATTACGGCACTTCATGGTGGAATGAGGACTGTAAATATGTGGTACACTCTTATCGCAGAGCGCGCTTGGAGGGTAACGCTGCTTGGGAAAAAATTGAGCTCCAGAAGACAGTGCGGCGGGCAAAAAAAAAAATTGGAAATCAATTGTTGCGAACTCTAACACTCCGCCAGACGTGTACAAAATAGTATGATGGCACAATGCTGCCCCAAGATACCACTCTCCACCCCTACGGGCTGGAGAAGGCAGCGAGCGGGTACACGATCCCCAGGAAAAAGCGAAAATTTTCCACCAAACCCTCCTGTCTCGCCATCTTGATGTTGATGACGTGCCTTTGGAAACCCCGACAGTCCCCATACGAAGTATCGCCTGGCAGAAGATCTCTAACCAGGAAGCTTTCAACGCCACTTGCCGGGCTCCTTCTACGTCCCCCGGGGATGATGGAATAACCTCTACGTGCCTCCGGCTGGCCTGGCCAGTAATGGGCAATAGAATCACGAGTCTCTTTAATACCTGTGTCCAGATGGGGACCCACCCTCTGGCCTTTAAGAGAGCCACAGTAGTCATACTACCTAAATCTGGAAAGCGAGACAGATCAAGTCCAAAGTCATACAGGCCTATTTCCCTCCTTTCGTGCCTAGGAAAAGGTCTTGAGTAGCTCATCGCTCGGCGAGTTTCATACTGGGCACTAAAACTCCAAATAATAGCACGTGATCAATGTAGCGCAATAAGTCACAGGTCTGCCTCAGACCTAACCACCGCACCTTTATGCGACGTACGTCAAGCTTGGAAGGAAAAGAAGGTTGCAGGGATAGTCACTGTCGACGTGAAAGGCGCCTTTGATGGTGTTCTCCGGAATTGACTGATCCATAGGCTACGCTCTCAGGGCTGGCCAGAGTGTCTACTAATGTGGGTGTCTTCGTTCCTCTCTGACCGCTCCGTGTGCATTCATCTAGATCAGACAACAAAAGATCCCTTACCCGTTGTCTGCGGACTTCCACAAGGGTGTCCTGTCTCCCCAATTTTGTTTCTACTATATGTTGAGCCATTGCTTCGGCTGTCACGCGGAAGATTCGGCTATGCAGACGACACTGCCTTTTACACTTCAGCAAAAACTTTGTCAGCCTGCCATATAAGGCTCCAAAGGCAACTTGATAGTTCAAATACGTGGGCAAAAGAAAACAGTATTCAATTTGATAAGGAAAAAACAGAATTGATATACTTTCATAAGAAGAGGAAATTTGAAGAGCCCCCCCTTCTAGTGGAGGGTACGGAAATTAGAGCGAAAGATATACTTAAATGGCTAGGAATTCTTTTTGACAGAAAACTGAACTTTAAGGAACATATGCGATTCGCCTATCAACGGGCCCGGGTGGTGGCTGATCATGTTCGACGACTATGTAACACTACCCACGGTGCTTCCCCTGGGCTAGTACGTCAAGCGGTCCAAGGGTGTGCCTTTGCTAATCTCTATTACGGCGCTGAAACATGGTACGGACCTCAGACCTCGAAGTGGGCACTAAATCAGGTGCAACTTGCAATGAATCGTGCGGCAAGAGCAGTTCTCCCAGTCTATAAAACGTTCCCCATCCCAGCACTCCTACGGGAGACTGGATGGGGCCCAGCGACAGCCTGGCTGGATCGAATACATGATCGGCTCGCTGTACGAGTCGCCGCGGCTGATCTCAACCATCCCCTACATCACCAATGGAACTCCGACCACTTCTCCTGGATACGTCGCCGACAGGCAATAGAACAATCTATCGATACTGACGAGCCACCCTGGCTCTCACCAGATCGCGATTCTATCCGAAAACAGATCGGCGCATTAGGACGCCAGACCAGTCTGGAGGCCTATAAAAGCTGGATGCGGCACCGTAGCCCTCTCGACCTCACTGTATTTTCCGACAGTTCAATGAATGAGGATAGATACGCGAGAGCTGGGTACTGTGTGTATTGTGGCTCCCAAGAAATTTCTTGTGGGCGAATCCCACTTGGTCGCAAAGCCCAAACGTTTGATGCAGAAATTATAGGGGCAGTAATCAGTCTCAAGGCCGCCTGCTCTCACTGGATGGCACGTTTTGCGAAAAACGTAGCCGTGTGCCTTGATAATGAGGAAGCTGCAATTCGTTTTCACACAGGGCAGCCTTCACCCTCAAGCTCTGCCCGGATCATAGAATTCCAGGAGCTTCGCGAATCGCGGTTAGAAAGAGATAGAGCGTTGGACACTCAACCTGGTGGGGTAGAAGCGAGGAGGATCCCGGCTCATCAAGGAATCAGCGGAAATGAACGCGCAGACGCCCTGGCGAAGGAGGCTTGCGGTCTGCCACCGGAATATTCAGAAGCAACTATTGCTCGAGCGAAAACATTGCTGGAGGAGAGATATCAGGAAGAAGTAGCAAAGTACTGGGGCTTACACGCTCCTAGGCGATACCGGGCCTTAGAAATCAAGATAATCTCCCGTCTACCAGCGGAGCTATTCTTACTTCCGAGACTGCGTCTCGGAAGACTACTTGCGGCACGATCTGGACACGGCGATTTTGCGGAATATCACCGACGATTTAACCACTCCGAGGCCGAAATGTTTTGCTCCTGTGGACAAGAAAAGACACCAGAACACCCTTTTTCTTGTCAATTGCTCAGACGTAACAATAGCCGACCCAGCAACTCTACCAACCGGAGCTTGGCAGAGTGTGTGAAATGGGTACTTGGCACAACAGAAGGCGCTAAGGCTTTCCACAAGTGGATCATAGAAAAGAAACCATTCGATTGAATCTTGTCGTTCCAGCGTCAACTGAACGACGCTCACCATTATTTAAATTTTCTTTGTTTTACTTTTCTCCTAGGATCCATCTCAACTTTACATCAGGGCCTATCGAAGGGGACTGATGACGGAAGATACCTCACCTAGACTACAAATGATAGATCTAGCGGTTTAGGGCAATATCGCTGGGGTAAGTAGACAGGTGCAATAGCTCTAGAGCTTCTCGGGCCATTTGTGAAGATAATTTTGGGTCAGTGGACAAGTGACTTGCCTGGTAGCCTTAGGCCATGCAGGCACGCCAAATTCTCCTTGGGAGGATCGAGGCCGGGACAAGGCCAGTGAGCCTGCTTGGCGTTAATCGTGTATAAATAAATAAATAAATAAAACCTCTGTCACGCTATACAGTCTGATGGGACTTTTAGTATCGTGTTATAGAGGATATAGCGATATAGAAACATCACTTGAGCCCAGACTGGCCAACAATTACCTTTCTTCGCAATCCTTGAATTGGTTGATTATAACTGTTGGTACGACAGGTGTTACTAGGTTCAAGGCCTTAAAATCATTAAAGAAGTGATGTGATTCTATTTACCTCGCTATCTCGCCATGGCATCGATGCCTTAATTACAACAGAACCTAGCGTCCTTACTGAGGCATGTAATATGGTTAACTAATCCTTATATGATAACAAAACTAAACGCGTGTAACCCAGCGCCACACGCCTATGAACCGACAATTACTCACAATCAGCTCAACTCATCTAAGGTGTCGAAATGCAAGCCTTGCAAGTCTTGTTTTTATATTTACGCTGTAGCAAGTGTCAGAAGTAAGTAAATGATTATCCGTAGCTGGATTGGAAGCAATCTCACCTCCATAAACCGCGATTGACTCAAATCAAGACCTTCTAAGTTACTTGATTTGATTGTCGCCGAGTCTGTATGAGCTAAGACCTAGTAGTCTGTTGTCGCTTTTGATCTTCATTTCTCCCCTTAATAGCAACTTCATAACCATCCAGTTGCTTCAAAAAGGTGTTGTTACAGTCGTCAAGTTGCCCCACATGTGGCCTAAGCACCTTGGATCAGCAGCCTTGCCAAGAAACCACACTGGAAGCTTATCACTGCCATCAACATTACAGCAGAAGTTTACTGTTGTCCGAGCCTTCTCTTTCTTTGTACCTGAGGCCTGCTGTGTAGGAAGGCCTCTATTAGGTACCATCTTCCATTAGATGCCAGTCTCATCACAGTTATAGAAATCTTGAGGATATTGCCTTGCCAGTTCTTGTACCTGTACAAACTGCTCTGCGATAGTAGCTTTAGCAATACTTCTATCCTCATTAAGCTAAATCCATGATTTGATGTTATACCTCCTGTTAAAAACAGTAAGCCAGCAATTGCTAGATTGAGGCACCTTCGTGCATTGATAACATGCAAGACGTTGCCAAAAGTGAGCTGCCTACTGGATTAACAGCTAACCAGAGACTGGAATTTACCGCTTTCGCTCTTAATGCCATTGGAATAGCGCTTTGTCTAGCTCCAGCAATTTGAGTGGCTTCTCACGCTGATGTGTAGGGCGGAAAGACGGGTCTAATTCGTCTAGGTGGCTGTATCAGGCACTGAGGCTCTCGGATAACGTATGCTGGTTGATTTTACGGTGGAATTCGTCCTCAAACCACAATCTGAGCTGTTATTGACGATGTTAAGAGTGTGGTTGGACATGTCTGCGAAGGGCACGCCTCTGTAAGACTGAAATTCCATGCTGTTTTAGCATTTCTATATACCTGTATAACACGATAAACCTTCTCAAAAGAGATAATATCGAGAGGTCAGAGGTTGCCTGCAAAATTTATAAAATGGAGCTGATTTGATAGCGTTGCGGAGGATAGCGTTACAAAGGTTTTACTGTAGTTCCTGTTCTTTTATTTACGAGGCTACGATGACCCTAATTTTATTTTTTTTCAAAATTATTTAGCGTGTGCAGCTTAAGGCCATGACAAGAATGATTACGGAAGACATGTATATTTCGCAAAATGACTCAGTTTGACGTTTGGAAGACTCATACTCAGATTTCATTTGCAGATACCACTACGAGAATAATACCTCAGGGCATGTATCCTCTTCGTGAATACCCACCATAGGGAAAAGCGAGAAAAACCCATGGTTATCTGAGTATGCTTTCATCATCATACGAATACAGTTTCACCGCGAGAATTGTGGTGTGAGGGTCTTGCTGGATTCGAACCAACTTTCTCTTGTCTCAAGTGGGGCATGTGTCCAAGCTACCCAAACTCTACTTGGGAGAATGTTCCAGACGGTGTACCACTGCACCATCCGACCTGATGACCCTAATTGCGGGCCTAATATTGACATACTTGGAATTTATATAATTATAATTATTTTTGATTTAATTTGATTTCAATTAACCCGTTCAGGAAACCCAAGGGCCCATGCAGGTGCCTAACTATTATATATACACAGGAGGAAACCTCGCGGTAAAAACCCCCAAAAACTGCAATCTGGTATCTTTCTGGTTTTCAGTTTACCTTCAAGAAGTGCGTTACACTGTACGTCCAGTGTGTGATCCGTCTCACCCCTTCCCTGCTCTGCACATCATTTCCCGCATTGTCGCCTTGACTTGACTGACAAGTCGAAACTGTTCTAGGTATCCTTCGTCTAGTATCCACTTCGTGATTCTTGCCACATCTTTCGGGCTCTGAATCATGGCCTGATAGGACCTATCTTTTGCTTTTCGCAGGAAATCCCCTCGTCCCCTCGCCCACTGCGGACACGTCATGACCATATGCCTGACGTTGTGTTTTGGATACCCACACTGGCACTTTGGGCTATCGACTCCAGGTACTTTTCTTCTGTACAGATAAGAATTGAGCCCGATATGCTCGCTTCTTATCTGTATGGCGATACTACTTTGGGCCCTGCTAAGGTTCTGGTGGATTTGAACTGGTGCTTCCCTGTAGTTCATTGTGAATCTGCCTGTTTTTTTATCCATGGTAATATTCGCTGCTTTCCAAGTCTCTGTATTATTATTATTATTATTATTATTATTATTATTATTATTATTATTATTATTATTATTATTATTATTATTATTATTAATATTATTATTATTATTATTATTATTATTATTATTATTATTATTATTATTATTATTATTATTATTATTATTATTATTATTATTATTATTATTATTATTATTATTATTATTATTATTATTATTATTATTATTATTATTATTATTATTATTATTATTATTATTATTATTATTATTATTATTATTATTATTATTATTATTATTATTATTATTATTATTATTATTATTATTATTATTATTATTATTATTATTATTATTATTATTATTATTATTATTATTATTATTATTATTATTATTATTATTATTATTATTATTATTATTATTATTATTATTATTATTATTATTATTATTATTATTATTATTATTATTATTATTATTATTATTATTATTATTATTATTATTATTATTATTATTATTATTATTATTATTATTATTATTATTATTATTATTATTATTATTATTATTATTATTATTATTATTATTATTATTATTATTATTATTATTATTATTATTATTATTATTATTATTATTATTATTATTATTATTATTATTATTATTATTATTATTATTATTATTATTATTATTATTATTATTATTATTATTATTATTATTATTATTATTATTATTATTATTATTATTATTATTATTATTATTATTATTATTATTATTATTATTATTATTATTATTATTATTATTATTATTATTATTATTATTATTATTATTATTATTATTATTATTATTATTATTATTATTATTATTATTATTATTATTATTATTATTATTATTATTATTATTATTATTATTATTATTATTATTATTATTATTATTATTATTATTATTATTATTATTATTATTATTATTATTATTATTATTATTATTATTATTATTATTATTATTATTATTATTATTATTATTATTATTATTATTATTATTATTATTATTATTATTGTTTCTCGTGCCAGGCTTGGCCCTTCACCTAGGAGGCGTAGCACGGGTAGTCAAGCTCTATCTAGACTCATAGCTGCCTACATGACCGAATCTAAGTGATCCGGAAAAAAAAAAAAAAAAAAAAAAAAAAAAGGTTTGAAACTCCAATGTCCTACACCGCGTTCCCCTCTGCTCAATCTAAATTCCAATGAGTCAGAGCCCTCCTTCAGCGAGAAGAGCCCTCACGCTGTTCGTCCTGATATCTGTCTTTTATAGCAATCTGTCTCGTTCAGAAAACGCAGAAACAGCTGCAATCCATTATCTACCACCATCTCTTTGACAGTGGGGCGTGCTTCCCGCGTGTTAGTTCTCCAACGTTGGGAAGCCCTTCGACATTCGGCAGAGTGCCACGATCTCTTTTCCCGCCCACACTCGCATGTGATTGAGGCTGTTACAGGCTGTTACCATGCTTAGTTGTAACCGGAGTTTATCCGGTTCGGTTAAACCTCTAGCCCTCAAGTGCACCTTTCGGCGAGGCTAGCAAAACGTGTAAGGGAAGCCGCTTATGTAAACACTATACTAGTGACGCGAGATGCAGCATACGGTATATGTACTTAGTTGTAGAGATCACGCAGGCTTCTTCCTTCATACAGAATATAAATTCTCTTTGGACATACATTAGCGAACAGCTACCGTAGCATCTCCTCTGACAGAGGCGTCTTCATGTCTGAACCTTCTATGATAGTCTGCAAAGTCTCCATGGGCGGTCCGCGCTGCAATTAGTCGGTGGTACGCCCACCGAGGGAGGGCTAGTTCGGGAGGTCTTTTTCGACGCATCTGTAGGTCTAGTTTCTCATAACGCTTAGGTTGGTTCGCTCGCCACCAGCTATCAACTAGCTCTTGCGCGCAAATATTAATGTAGCGCCCGAGAACTGCAAGGGTGAGTATCGGGGAACTTTCTCTATTGTTTGACGTAGCCGATGTTGCTCGTTCTGGGGGAATTTCTGCCAAAGCTGCTTTTGCCAGCTCGTCTGCTTTTTCGTTTCCTTCTATGCCGCTATGCCCGGGGATCCAACAAACCTCCACAAATGGGTGTTCTTCGCTAATTTGTTTAAATCTCCTTACTGCTGCATTCGAAGATCTGGATAGACCATTTACAAGAGCTTTGGATGTCTCTTGATTGTCTAGTAGCACCTTAATTGGCGCGTTGCTTTCGATTGTTAGTGTTGCCTCCAACGCTTTGGGGGCTCCAACAATTTCTGCATCGTAGACCTCCCCGCCAAGAAGAGCCCCATTCCCAGTGGTTAATAGATTTCCATTCCTGTAGATGGCAAAGCCAAATGCCGATCTGCCTGGCCCATTAGATGACCTGTCTGAGAAGGCATACATTGTGTCAGGTGGCAGGGCTTTGAGCCATCTTTCCACCCGATCAGCCTCTGTTACCTTGTCATTCGCTATGATGCTTGAACTTGTAACGTTCTTTGAGCGATACGACGAACCCGGTTCTTCAGTTGTCGGTATCGTAAGCATAATTGATTGTAGGCGAGTATGGTAACGTTCGGATACCTCAATTGGACGTTCTTTTTGTCCCGTGTGTATACCTAAGCGCCTTGTCATATCCATTGGAGTCTCTTTTGATCTGAACACTAAAGGGTGCGAACTGTCAAGTCTACGTATCCTAGCTGCTGCGCGCAGTTGTCTCTGCTGAAGTAATATTTTGGCAGGGGGGATTCCAGCTTCCCGATGGAGAACCATGTTAGGCGTTGTACGCCAAACTGGTAATACCGCTCGGATAGCCTTTAGAATAGTTCTGTCAAGTGGATTTGTGTGCTATCCTACACCTGTGCTAACTCGCTTATTTCTATTCGCGTTTACCCGAGTAAGGCCAGGCCACCAGGCTTCTAATCCGTAAGTTGCTGTATTAACCACGCAGGCTTGTACCGCCCGGATCAGTGGACCTGGTGCTGCACCGCGCTGCATTCTGTTAATCTGTTGCAGGAACTGCCCTAGCTTCAGCGCCTTCCCGCACCACTGTTGTACGTGATGTCTAAACGAGATCTGCGAGTCTATCCACACTCCAAGTCATCGCACATGCGGGGATGGTTCTATTCTCTGGCACTTGACATTGATGAATAAGTCAGAAGTATTTATTCTCTTCCTTGGGCCTCCGCATATGACTAGTAACTCGGATTTAGTTGGGTCGAAGTCGATCTTGTGTTCTGCCACCAGTTCTACTTGTCTCTCGACTTCCTCCTGAGCCGCTGCTATTGCCTCGTTAGGGTTCTTGCCTATCCGGACAACTGCAATACCGTCGACGTAGCAAAACCTGCTGTTTGGGCTGCCTTTTTGTATAAGAGTCGAAATGTAGAGTAGGAAGAGGAGAGGAGAGGAGAGAGGGGCGAGCTCTGGGGGACACCGCACTCCATTATCTTGTCATCTGTCGCTCCATCCTTATGTCTTATTCTTACTCTTCGTTGCATCAGGAAAGATTCAATCCAGCGGCAAAGGGAGTGTGGCCATCCCTGTTCACGCATTCGGAAGAGTAAACAATTGTGTAATACTCCATCAAAAGCTCCTTGAACATCCAGCGTTACCATTGCTGTTACTTTATTACAACCCCTGGCGGCCTCTGCATCGTGTACTACGCAGGAAACTAAATCTACGGCTGAGCACCCAGGGAGCGCGCCAAATAGTTGTTGTGGCACAACTTGGTGTTCAATTGCCAACTGAGCCATCCTTTTGGCTACGAGTCGTTCTAGGCCTTTGGCTAAACTCGAAAGAAGTGAGATCGGTCGCCATCCTTTGGTGGTAGATAGATCCCTGCCTGGTTTTGGGAGCATTACTACTTCCGCCACCTTGAAGGGCACGGGAACATAGGCCAGTCTTAGACAAGCCTGGAATAGTTCCCTGACAAGGGGACCAATCGTTTTCCAGTACGCGCTTAGTAAGCGTACAGTGATCTTATCGCTGCCCGGAGCTGTAACTTTGACTGCAATAGTCGCTGCTGTTACCTCCTCGAGAGATAACGTTGAGTCCCATGGAATAGTTTCTGGCTGTCTGTTATCTCAAGTTTGGCTGTCGCTGTTGGCATTAAACCTCACGAGTAAAGAGTCGCGTAGGGCGATTGCTCTTTCCAGTGGATCTGAGAGCCAGCAGTCAGGGGACACTTGGAGAGGCGGCGACTCTTTTGTTGGTCGTGGTCTCGCCCATCGCATCGGTTTTAATACCTGGGCTTCAGTCTCAGCAGCTTCGATCTGATTAGTCCAGTACTCGCGTTTCGCCGCCTTCACTGCTTTTCTAAATGCCTTCCTAGCATCTGATGAGTTTTCTGCGACATTTCTAGACTCTTTATATTCTCGCCATTTTTCTCTGCAATTGTCGTTCCACCAGGGGGCTGTTCTTCCACTATCTACCGCGGGGGCCCGTCCGGTAACCTTAATAGCATCGTGTAACACATCCAGGAGTTTCGCCGTGCATCCCTCAATATCTACAACTGAGTTTAACGGCCCAAGCCTCGCCCATCGTTCAACACAATGTGCGAAATCGTCTAGATTTGAGTCGCTAACGCGGACTTGTCTCAGAATTCCGGTTAAATCTGATATTCCAGGTATGTAAACAGTCCCTTCGATTGTGGAGTGGTCAGATGTGCAGTGATAAAATGGTGTAACTGAAGCGATTGCAGATGCGTTGCTCCAAGTGAGGTCGAGCACATTTCCATCTCGATGAGTTGGTTCCCCGATGGTAGTAATTATCTCCATCCCATGAGCAGTTGCCCACTCAGGGATTTGATCGCCATTTCCATATTGTCGCTGAGCATGTGGTTGCCAATGCCGAGACACGGCATTAAAGTCACCCCCAATGACCGTGGGACCCTGTGGTCGCCAGCACAGAAGAGGCTCCAGAGAACCACTCGGGCCAGGCGGCCGGTAGACGTTGACGAAAGTAAGGCCAGATGTCTGCACGAAACAGTAGTCAGCCGTTCTTTCAGTTGAAGGGAATATCTGAGTAGCACGCAGCCCTTTTCGAGTGAATGTGATAGCCCTTGTTCGAACCCCTCCCCCAAAAGTTATGTGCGTATTGTATCCCGGGTGGCTTTTGGTGATAGTGGTTCCGTTTCTGCACATTGTCCATGGTTCCTGAATCATCACAATGTCCGCTCCTGCTTCCCATACCTGCTGTATTGTTATGTCCATATTGGGGCCTCCTTTTGCTACGTTTACTTGGTGGAACATGAGTATACCTGACATCCCCCGCGCTACACTTCCAATTTGGTCGCCGTTCATAAATCTTCTTTCGTAGCCTCCGGGGTGCTAACAGCTACTGCTTCTGCTTCAGCATCCTTGTTCCTTTTTCTTCTCTCTGCGAGCGTCACTTGGAAGTCACGGTTTCCCCACTCACGAATCACCCGCAGCTCTGCAGGTGTGCGTGAGACAATGATGTTATTTTGGCGTCTAAGGCGGGCCATACAGTTTTTATCCGTCGATTCATGAGGCCCTCCGCAGTTCGAGCACCTCGGGATCTCGACTTTGCACCCTTCTGTTTCATGAGGTCCTTTGCATCTTCCGCACTGTGGGGCTTTGCCGCAAAAACGCGTCGAGTTGAAGCCCCAGCATCGTTGGCACTGTTCAATCGGGCGTTGGCGTGTGAAAACTTTGGGCGGACCGCTCTCGTCGAAGAGCCGGAATTGGAGGTTGGTTGACTTTTGTTTGAAATGGATAATCCAGCTTGTGGTGAATTGTCCAAGTCTGGTCTTCATCGGACGCAGTTGAACAGGTGCCCCTCCAGCAACTGTCGTACACTCTCTGGTCACCATCTCATCGGTGACCAGCGTATTGCCATCCAGCGTTCTAATATGTATTGGCACACCCGGGACCAAGACCGAAATCCAGTCCGAGGCTGGTTCGATGATTGCCTTTTCCTCATGGAAGGATGATGCCACTTGTAGGATTGATTCCCTGAGAGTATCTGAGACACACTCAAATGCCATGCCTGAGCGAGACTGGTACATTTCTACAATAGCTGAAGCTGCAACTCCAGCTCGCTCAGTGATAATCTTCTTTATGGTTGAAGGGGAGAGTTTGCGCCACTCGTGATCCTTGTTCAAACGGAGGAAGAGTCGCTTATCTTTCTTTAGGGGACTTCTTGTAGGAGATTTTGTTTGCTTTTGGGTCGGTGGAGCTGCCGGCGGGTGGGGAAGCCGGGCTGCTTTTCTAGCAACAGTAACCCATGATTGCTGGGTGACCTGTGGCTTTTCCAGGAGGCCATGGGTAGGCTTCTCGGCAGCCATTGACACCCTAGGAGCAGCTGCAGTTACCACGCTCTTTTTGGGATACTGATTCTTACAGGGGTGTTAACTTGTTTGAGCTGTGCCATTTGCGAACGCGGTCATAATTGGAGCAAATCTTTCAATCAAGGGAGCTAGAACGGCCTCATCTTTGGTTACGGCCTTGGTCTTAGCCCAGGCGTCGAAAGTACCTAGCAGCTCTTGGGCCAAGCCCAGTCTTTGTGTTGGGACATGGGTCACGTGAATCACGCGCGTAGCGTGTTGTAGATAACTACTCGTTCTCTTTAGCCTGTAAAAAGTAGAAGCTTTACACACTGGAATACAATCACGGTAACAACTGTTATTACAAACCCGTTCAACTCAGCACTAGTGCTATAGCAGGTGAACAATAGTTGAAGTTTCGACCAACACTGATCAGTGGTCTCGTTACTTCGACCACAGATTAGTCAGGTAGATTCAATAGAAAAAAACGGAATCTGTCTAGAGGAATAGCTGCGCTTTGCGTACTCCTTTACACAATTACCGCGTCAAGAAGAATAAAGGAATTGCTAATAGTTTGAGCTTACTGAACTACTAATATCTGGCATCTTCAAGAGTAGTGAGGTTTCGCTCAACATCTAAATCCACTCTCAAACATTGTTAATAGTCAATTTCGACATTTAATTTCACAATGACACTTATCCCTACAGTAGTTCCTTCTTTCTCGTGGTACGTCAAAAAATATGGGAAAAATATCAACATCAGTAACCCAATAACTTTGACCGAGCCAGTTGTAAATGGATTTATCTCATGGTCTATTGAAGAATATAAGCGTCAAAAATTCAGGGATGATTCGCTCTGGGAAGCATTTGGTGAGGATTTTGAGGGGTGAACAAAGGAAATTTTTGAAAAAGCCAACAAGAACTGCATCAGAGAGCTTTGCGATTTGCTTCGCGAAAATGGGGTTTACGTTCGAAAAGGAAAACTTATTTCTATTGCTGGTGAACTCATACATGTTGTGAACGAATCCGAGCCGCACAAATGGACAGTTAATCATGTCAAGGAACAGATGCGAGAAAAGTTTAACTCCAGACATTCAAGCTTGGTTCATCTATCAACGTCTCCTCCCGACCGATCTACGCAAAGACAAAAGATTAATCCTCAGCAAGATATGGTGCCCAGCACTTTGAAACAAGAACCGACCGAAAAATATAGCGACACATATCGAAAATTTGAAGAAAAAGGCAAATCACAAGTACAACCGGCAGTGTCTTCCCAAGTTTTCACACCTGGAAATTTTGGACGCAAACCAGGAAACTTGGTAAAAATTTACGAACCTGATCAAAAATACAGTGGCGGCATGGATAGCTTTGATTTAAAACTTGCTATTTTTTATGATCTCTGCAGAAAATCGGGTGTTCCTCCTGATTGTGTTGATGACGCTTTTTCGACAATGTTGAAAGGGAAAGCTCGTGACTTCTATTGTGATAAAGTTATAGGTCGTGGCTATTCTTTAGACACGATGATAACTATGGTTAAAACCCATTTTGAGACAAACAAAAGAAGACAAGCAATGCTTTCTAAATGGAACACAATATCTCTTAAACATTCCATTCAAAAAAATGAAAATAAACTGTTAATTGATTGCTTTGAGTCAATGTTAGAAGAGCTACAGGAGGTGCAGCGGGGTCTCTCTACAGAATATCATACAGAAAATTGTCTAAGAGATCGATTAATTAACGCCTGTCAAGGCGTTAAAGCATGTGCTTTTGCTTGTTTCAAACCTGCGTCGAGCTTCGAAGCCTTATGCGACGATATCCGATCTTCTATTTCGAACTACAGCTCATTAATTGATGACGACGCAGAAAATCAATTATTTTTGACTAACCGAAAATATGACATTGACAAGCAAACCCGCAACCAACCAAAACTTATGACCAGCCATGAAAATAAGGGTTCTCAAAAGAAATGTTTTGTATGCCGTAAAATTGGCTGCTGGTCCACAAAGCATACTGAAGACGAGCGCAACCAGGCGATTCATAAATTCAAGCGTCACTTGGGTAACCACATGCAGCAAAATATTACGGAATTTGAAGGTCTCGAGGACAAAATTGATCTAGAAGCTGAAGATGAAGACATTAAATTTTGCCATATTCAAGGTTTTCTAATGGATATGAAATTTGATGATGAAACGAACAACTCTGAGGAACAAGATTTTTATCTAACCTCTTTTGGCCATATCAATGGAATTGACACTCTCACCCAGCTCAATAACTCTTCAACTCAACATTCCCTCACTAAACTTAGACCACAGGATGAGTACTCAAATAATTATGTGGCTAGCGCAAGATACACGAAAACTAAGTTTGAGGGAATAATGATCGACACGGGGGCTGCTCGCTGGTCTACAGCTGGGAAGAATCAATTTTTAGCATTGAAGACGATCCATCCAAATATTGAGCTTGACAAATCAACAGCTGGTCAGGCTACAGTTAAATTTGGGATTGGCTCTACATCATCAATCGGAACAATTAAGCTCCGTTCGCCAATCGGACTCATAAAATTCCATGTTGTCGTAGCTCAAACCCCCTTTTTGCTCTGTCTTCAAGATATGGATGAAATGAGAGTCAAATTTGACAATTTACAAAACGTCTTACTTCAGGGAGATAAAAGAGTGCCGGTAATCCGCAAATATGGGCACCCCTTTATTCTTTTAAATAACCTAGAAACGGCACTTATACATACATATACCAATCTACTGGAGCTTGACGAATGCCATCTAACCGAAACCGAACTACGTCAGCTTCATCGAAGGTTTGGCCACCCTTCTATCCGCCGATTTCAGCGTATACTCAAACGTTCGGGTCAAGACTTTGACATCCAAACTATTCAGCGCTTAACAAAGTACTGCCATTCATGTCAAGTCCATGGAAAATCTCCTGGGCGTTTCAAATTTGCTATTCGTGATGATAGTGATTTTAATCACGTGGTATGTGCTGATGTGATGTATATTAATGGGCAACCTCTACTCCATGTAGTGGATGAAGCAACACGCTTTGGATCTGCAAAGTGGTTAAAGAATATGACTGCTCAACATACTTGGGATGCTTTGCCCGCTTGCTGGATCGACGTCTACATTGGTCCTCCTGATATAATCCTCCATGATGCTGGATCAAATTTTGCATCGTCTGAGTTTCGCCAACACGCAGCCTTAATGTCCATCGACATCAAAGAAGTACCCGTCGAAGCCCATCAATTGGTTGGGATTGTAGAACGTTACCATGCTCCCTTGCGTCGGGCATATGCAATAATTTCTGAAGAGTTAAAAGAAGCAGGTATTTCCAAAGACATATTATTACAGATGGCGGTCAAGGCTGTAAATGACACAGCAGGACCTGATGGTATTGTACCAAAATTACTGGTCTTTGGTGCGTACCCTTGGATGAGCAATCTGGACCCCCCTGCTCCCTCAGTATCGCAGCGGGTAGCGGCTATTAAATCCGCAATGAAAGAGGTTCGGCGGCTCCACGCACTCCGTGATGTCAAAGATGCTCTTCGCACCCGAAATGGTCCCCGGACACTTAATTTGCTGCATCTACCTCTTAATTCTGACGTCCTAGTCTGGCGTGAAAACCAAAAGGCTTGGACCGGACTATATAAACTCATATCAATTGACTGTGAATCATGTACGGTGGATATATCAAGTGGGCCTGTCACATTCCGTACCACTGTTGTAAAACCTTTCTTCAGCAAATTAAGTCCAAAAAATACGAATAATAGCCTCAAAAATAATCTTGATAACGATGATGAATTTAATGACAACATTAACAACGACAAAGATAATGATAATGATAGTAATGAAAAGCAAAATACTGAAAATAATCGAAGGGAGCATCCGCAACGCCAACGTCAATTACCGGCTCGATTCCGTAATAACGGAGTAACTGTATACCTTCAACAAACCCCAGTTACTACAGCTTTTATTTCCAACAAGGAAGTACTTGACAAAGATCTATCTCGGAAATTAAGAGCCCAAAATATTATAAAGACTGGTGGTGAGCCATTTCAAGAATCGAGGAAGCTAAAAATCGATGGCTCAATAAAGAAAGGTGTATTTGAGTTTGTTCCATACGATCCGAATACCATGCAAGGTGTCAGAATCTTCAAATCAAGGTTTGTCGACGAAATAAAAGGCAAAGCAACTCCAAGTCCATTTGAAAAATCAAGGCTTGTTATTCAAGCGTATAACGACGAGGAAAAGAAATCAATTTTAACACAGTCACCTACGATATAACGCGTAAGTCAGCGTATAATTCTATCTCTTGCTGCATCTCTCCACAAAAGTTGTAAACTTTATCTTCGTGATGTTTCCCAGGCCTATGTTCAATCGAATACCACATTAAATTGGCAAATCATCGCGAGACCTCCGAAAGAGTTATCTACCTTACTTCCGGATAACACCGTAATGAGAATTAAAAAGCTCCTTTATGGAATACCGGAGGCGGGAACTCATTGGTTTTCCACATATTAAGGAAATCACCGCACTAATCTTTCCATGGTTCCCTCTACTTTCGACCCTTGCTTATTTCTAATTCTAAACCCTAAATTATTTGGACTTGTTGGATTACAGACAGATGATACTTTATTTGTCGGAAATGAAGCTTTCGCCACCTTGGAAGAAAATGAATTGCGAAAGGCTGGAATTCAAGCTAAACCCATTGAAATTCTATCATTCCAAAAGCCCCTCTTATTTAATGGAGGAAAAATTTTTGACCATGGAAACAGTATTTCTCTCACTCCAAAGAACCAAGGTGATAAGCTCAAATTAGTTAACGGAAGAAATCCTTTTAAACAGAGCTATATTGAACAACGAGCTCGTGGCGCATATATAGCCTCTGTCTGTCAACCGGAAGCCGCATTTGACCTTTCTGTCGCGGCCCAAAACGAAGATCCGACTGATTTGGACGCAAAAGCTCTGAGCAAAAGATTACAATGGCAAATCAATAACAAAGACCGAGGAATCCGCTTCGTCCCAATCCATCTAGAGTCACCAAAATTAATGGTTTTTGTTGATGGTTTATTTGCCAACAATAAAGATTTTAGTTCTCAAATCGGATACGTTATTGTAATGGCAAATGAGAAAAATCAAACAAAAGAAGATGGTAAAAATCCTAAAGCCTTTAAGATTAGAGGGAATATCATACACTGGAGCTCAATTAAGTGCAGACGAGTAACTCGAAGCGTACTAGCTTCTGAGCTCTACGCAATGGTAAATAGCATTGATATTACTATTGCCATCAATAATACACTTAACATGATTATGAACAAGCTCAGTTTTAAAAATATCCCCACAGTCATTTGTACAGATTCTTTTTCTTTGTACGAATGTATAGTCAAGTTGGGAACTACCCATGAAAAACGTTTAATGGTCGATATCATGGCTATCAGAGAATCATATGAACGAAGGGAACTATCCGAAATCAGATAGATCAATGAGGATGATAATCCCGCTGACGCGATGATGAAGACAAACCCTAACAGAGCTCTAGAAAACCTAATTGATACGAATGAACTAAGGATAAGGGTCAAAGGCTGGGTTGAGCGAGATGATGCTCATTGAATATTGTGTGTTTTTTTTCATTAATTAAAGAGTTCCCAGTGTTGGGACATGGGTCACGTGAATCACGCGCGTAGCGTGTTGTAGATAAATACTCGTTCTCTTTAGCCTGTAAAAAGTAGAAGCTATACACACTGGAATACAATCACGGTAACAACTGTCATTATAAACCCGTTAAACTCAGCACTAGTGCTATAGCAGGTGAACAATAGTCGACGTTTCGACCAACACTTTGCTTTCTGTCACGTTCAGATTGTTCAATTGCTGCGGCAATCCCAATAAGACTTGGGTGTAGCCCGTCATTTAGAGTGGCAGGCGTCGGTGATGGAGGGGGCCTTGGCGTGAGCCATTGCACCAGTTGTATGTTCTCAGATACGGGGCCTTGATTATCTGTGTTGTTGTTTGATGATGATGTAGGTACGGTGGGTATGAAGGTGTGCTATACTTGTTATGTTGCTTAATAGAAAATGATAATAATGATAATAGTAGTAAAAAATGCTGAGAAATTCAGATGACTTTTAAATAAAAATCGTGTACCTCTCATCGAGGACGATTGTCCTCAAAAAAACCCTGTCCTTTCCAGCCATTTACTGATGAAATTAGTGCTTCTAATTGTGATGGCTGAGGAAGATTGTGTAAGGTTGAATCCCCTAATTGCACACGCATTGACCTTAAGCCTAAAGTGTATTATGAGCATCAATACGCTAATCCTTATTAGTAAGATCACTCAATCACTGTTAGTTAGTTTTATTAGTAGATAGCACTCTGTTCGAAGTGGGAGAAAAAAACATCTCCAGACACTACGTTAACAGACTCTTACTTGTTCCAAGTTTACCCTACGATTGATAAGTG
Source organism: Podosphaera xanthii (assembly GCA_028751805.1). Classification (NCBI taxonomy): domain Eukaryota; kingdom Fungi; phylum Ascomycota; class Leotiomycetes; order Helotiales; family Erysiphaceae; genus Podosphaera; species Podosphaera xanthii. Next base: position 3,225,287 of record JAPWIX010000001.1, on the reverse strand, counting down.
ATCCTATCCAGTCTAACAACTGAACTTTAAATCTTCCATTTCAATATTTACTTAAGATGAATGCCCCTTCGGAAATATCGAAAAGATAAGGGATAAGTTGTTGGATAGGCCTAGAAGGTCGATCCCCACGACGTCGGAGAATGCAACAAAATAAAAAGTGAGTGGGCGTAATTGCGGACCCGCAGCGGCAGGTTGTTTTGGCTTCCTCGTGTTTGAAACGCGTATGGTAGGTAGAAAAATCTTCATGTCCTGTCCTGGCGGCAGTAATTTTGCTCAGTGCTTTTCTTTCTAAGTAAAGCTCCTTGGGGAAGCTTGGAGCCTCTTTAATTTCAAGGTTTTCGTATGACTTCGGAATATGATCCTTCTACCAACTATCCCTGGGTTGAGTCGCCTTCTTGGCGTGCCATTTTCTTAGAGCTGCGAGCGAGAACTTTGACTCCTCCAAGAAGGGCATCCTTGCTCCTCTCTTTGCCTCAAGATCTGCTAGTTCATTCCTCGAAATTCCCGAGTCGCTAGGGATCCATCTAACATTACCTGGCCTGTGTGTGTGAAAGCCTAGGATGGTTCTTTCATTTTTCTGCTATCTCTAGGAAACTAAGAAATGAGGACTGAGATGACGTGAATGATGGCTTTATCAGTAACTTCTTTGCAACCTCAATATTATCAACAAATATGCAAAGATTATTTGCAAAACGTGCTGTAGGAAGGAAAATGGCAGCTTGTATGCCTCTGAGGGCCGCATGGACCTCTGTATCATAAGCTTTTTGGTGAGTTCCCAGAGGGAAGGGCCCTAAACTGATTTGACGGTCAAGTTGGTAAACGACAAAACCTCTGCCTGATTTACCATCTGGAAGTTTTGGCCCATCTGTATAAGCCAAAATATCATTTTTTGGGAGATTATCGATAAAGTTACGAATATTATCTGCACTTGTCCAAGACGACCCAGTGATTGCCCTTATACTTAGGAGGAATTCTTGGACTGTTTCCTTATGCCCCCATGGTGCATTCAGTAAAGGGTCAATCTGCTCTGAAGGCGGGACACTCCTGCAAGAGCGAGCAGATCTAGTCTTTGGGTTAGATAGTGAGGAATATTGAGCGCGCAGAAACATGGGGTGTCGCGGATCTAACCTTTGTGTGCGTATAACTGTTCTTCTGCTTAATTGAGAGCAATCTCAGTAAGTGAAATCTCGGCTTCTCTGAGCAGAGCTGCAGTGGGGGTGGTGCGAAATACGGGCAGGATGGCCCTAGCAGCAGTTGTGTGTACCTTATCAAGCATCTTGAGGTGTGATGTGACATTGTTGCTGACAATTTATCTCCCTTTGTTTCTAGTTTTTCCTGGCCACCAGGTCTCAGCTCCAAAGAGGGCAATGGGTAGAACACACGTAACAACTGCCTGTCTTGAGAGATGTGGTGGAGCCCCTCGCTGCGTATTTCCCAGGCAGCGCAGGGCATGTGCAATTTTGAGAGCTTTAGCCGTTTGAATTTCCGTGTGCTTTTTAAAGGCGAGCCTCTTGTCGAAATGTACCTCAAACCATTTGAGATGCGGTCTTTGAAGGTTTTCAGAGATGGTAAAATTACTTGTAACAATCTGAGGGCTAACTCTCCCGTCCCTGTTTCTTTGAGAGAAATGCAGGAGCTCTGATCTTGCTGGGTCAAAAGATACCCCTTCAGCAGTGCCCCAAGCTAAAGCTAGATTTATAGACGAGCCAATGATTACAGCATTTTCTTCAAGTGACGGCGAAGTTTTGAGAATCGTAACGTAGTCCGCGTACCCAAAAGCATTTTCAAGACCATCTAGCTTAAAAAGAGGAGCGATATATAGCAAGAATAGAATTGTTGAAACAGGAGAGTCTTGTGGTAGTCCACAATCAATCTGTCTTGGCTCCCCGATTTCCCCATCTAGCCGGATACAAACTCTGCGTTCAGTGGCAAATGGGGAAACCCAATTACAAAGGTGTGCTGGCCATCCCTGCTCCTTTAGGCGTCTTACAAGTCGGCCAGGTAGGACGGTATCAAAAGCGCCTTTAATATTGAGCGTGGCTACTGAGGCTGTTTGATGTCTGGCTAAGGCGGCTTCGTTATCATGTGTGAGACACGTAGTCAGGTCCACGCTTGAGCGTTGTGGTAAAGCTCCGAATTGTTGTTGAGCGAGTATACAATACTGGATGGCTAGCCATGACATCCGTCTTGATATCAATATTTCTATTCCTTTGCCTAAAACTGAGAGGATTGCTATTGGCCTATACGAGCGAGGAGATGACATATCTACTTTATTAGGTTTTCCTATTATTGCTAGAATTGCAATATGAAAGCATTTTGGATGGTGGCCTAAATCAATAAATGCTTTGAAAAGTTCTAATACTAGGTTTTAAATTTGAGGCCAGGCAAGGCGTAGAACCGCAGTGGGTATCTCATCTTTCCCCGGAGTAGTATTATCAGCGCCTAGGATTGAGCTTGATACTTCTTCTGGAGTAAGCTTCGGAAAAGGGAGAGAATTTCTTGCTACTGATGGAGAAGATAGAGGCAAATCTTCCACCTCAGGTTGTTTTGTCAGGAGATTTCTCACAATCACTTCTATTTTTTCCGCGGTAGACTGTGCTGTAGCGAGTCTGGTGAGAGGGGGTCTCTTAGTGGAGGACTGCGGAAGGATCCCTGGCTTTATGCCATCTTGATATATCAAAGACTTTCTTCGGATTAGAAGCCTTTTCCACGAGATTCTGGAAGAAAGAAGACTTTACCTGTTTTTTTATCTTTCGGAAAGCCTTCTCATCTTCAAGGCACAGGTGACCGCTGCGAATTTTTTCTCGATAAGCTTTCCTAGCCTCTTTGCAGCAGCTGTTTCACCACGGCTGTCCCTTATTATGAGGTAGTGTCCTCTTTGCCGACCCAGAGTATGCACTGTGTAAGATTTGAGTTCGTTCTTCTGCTCTCTTATCTAGAATAGCAGGCGATGTGCGTGATAAATTTTCTAGCGTATTTAGTTGGGTAGAAAGTAAGGAAAAGAAAGAATGTTGATCTATAGTTGCAAAGCGAAGTCTGTTGGAAGGAACAGGATCTTGTCTACGACATGGTACATTAATAGACACAGGAAAATGGTCAGAACTAATGTCCAAATCTTGTTGGATTGAAGCGTAAGTGCCGAAAGCTAGTAATGGGTTAAAAGCGAAAGCTAGGTTGAGGACGTTCCCTCGACATTGAGTTGGAATATCAGTATCTGAGATGAATGTGAGGTTCCTAAATTTGAGCTAACGAGCCAGGTCTTCTGCCTGTCTTGATCAAGAGCCCTAATAAGACGGGTGCTAGTTGTGATGATGAATATTAAAGTCTCCAGCCAGAAGATTTTTTGAGGGAAAATGTGAATCTGGTAAAGAAAAAAGAAATGATAGTCCTGCACCTGGATTAGTACCTCCAGGGGGGCGTTGTAAATATTTAGGACCTGGATAGGAGAAATTCCTCTACAATTGATGGTAAGGAGTAAAACATCTTCTTCCCCTTGCTCTAAATTTCTTAAAGGGCGGTCTTGTGTGACTGAATAGTTGCTGTTTTTCCTTGTATAAGTTAATGCCCGAGGCTGTTTCGTCCAGTCATCTACCTGTGTGAAGCAGTCAAAAGAAGAATGCTTGCATGTAATTCTTCGAGCAAGATTTCTGTGAACATATGGCTCCTGTGCCAGCTGGACATCAATTTGAGATTTGAAGGCTAGTTTAAGAGCGATCTCGTGTGCGGTCGAGCTTTGTCCAAAATTAGTTGAAATTATTTTAATTGACGTAGATTTATTACTTATTAGTACTCCTCTGAGTCATCCTGTGGGCTATTTTGAGCAAGACTAGCTAAGGCTGCAAATTTGTTACCATTAGAGACCAGTGATTCAGAGAATAGTCTTCTCACTGAGAGTGGAGTTTTAGGAAATATATCCATTCGATCATCAGTTTGAGTAACTGAAACTGAATCCACATTTGCGGCAGTTAGAGCTCCCAGGATCATATCTATTTCCCCAGTGGGTTGAGTACCTCGAGCTGCGTCTGATTGTAAAACGTGTGGGGCTTTTGAAGCTGAACGTTCTTGTTCAGGTTGCTTTGCAATCGCTTGCGCCTTAATCGTATCGCAGTAGGCCAGATATAAGCGCAACCTGGCTGCCGCCACTGCCTGTCTTACATGGTAAATTTCAGACTACGAAGGCATTGAATGATCTTTCCTGGATCTAATTAGGCATTCGAGAGAGTCAGCAGGGTGCAGGCCGTGTCAGTTAGCACATTTAGCCGGACACTGGTGCTTGATTTCAGGGTTGCAAGAAACATGGCTAATTTCCAAGTGCTGAGTTGGGCCGCATAGCCTCTAGCGAGGAAGTCTAATGCAAGATCTTTCATTGTGCCAGCCAAAACATTTACTGCACTGAGGCGTTTTCATCCTACAGGGAAGATATTTAGCCCTGACTCGCACCCCAAAAAGTGGTAGGCTCCAGGAAAGTTTGCTTCCTTTAGGGTAAAGGACTATCCAGCTCTTCGTGTCGGCGAATTCAGATTCAAAAGCCCTTCGTGATTCAAGTACGTTGATTGGAGCAACATGAGTCAAATCTCTCAAGGCTTCGGCTACAACTGCAGCAGTGATTTCAATTAATTCAATTGATGTACCATTGTAACCTGCGTAAGTCCGAGGTACGCCCGAGAGTCTGTAAGCTATATGCAGCTCTGCTTTCTCAACCTTGCACAATCCTCTAGAGCAAAGATGATTCTCTATTTCACTCATACGAGCGATAAGAGCTTCTTGGGCAACTGTCGAGATAGGATAAAACGCAAATCCAGTCCTGTTAGTCTGTACCTCGCGGACTAGTTTTTCTCCGAGGAACAAATTAAGTTCAAACATAATTGCGTACTGTGACATGCTGAGTGTAGGATGACCAGCAGTGACTCGAACTAGAAGCCGATTGTCATTACTGATTTCCATTTTTTCGGCATTATTTTTGCGGTTAAGAGGTGTTGGCCGTGCAGGTGACGTGGGCTGTCTTTGAGCCACTGCTTTCACCGCAGCAGCAAACGTGTGTCGCTGTTGTACATGTTGAATAGGAGTAGCTGAGAGGGTTAGAACCCCTGGTACTAGCTCGGGCTGAGAGCCCTTGTTTTCAATAAATTATTTACAATATTGTTCAGGGAATGATCATCACAGTTATAATTAAGCATTTATTTGCTGTATTAGGCCGTGCACTTTCGCCTAAGTTAGCACATTAAGCTAGCGGATTCTGGCCATCGAAATTAAGTTACCGCGCAACTACATTGACGACTTCGGCCAATGTTGACTATCATTGAACAAATTAATAGATTTGCAATGGGCGTTGGGGATTATTAGAGCATCTTCTGAGTGCTCCTAAAGTTTGGTGTTTATGAATTTCGGTTAGTTTCTAGAACAACTCTGATGAGTATATAGTTCTTTCTTTTATGATGTAGATAATCTCATGCACTTCTTAGCTATTCTAATTCAACCTTCTTCTTTGAGTCATTCAAGATAGGCCTCTCACAGTAGCTGTAGGAGGCGGTTGCATGGACTGTTGAACAGGTAAAGTTGGATCTTATCTTGTTTGCGTGCTACCCGTAGACTTCTGTAATGTGTCATGTGGTTTGGGAGCCTCTTGCAAGCCTCTGGCGACGGTGTATGGTAGTGGAGGTCTGCGGGAGCCTCTAACGTGACGCTCGAAATGCCTTCGAGCCACAGTATTTATATTCGCCACGAATTCACAGAAAGGTTGTTGGAAGTGTTGATGGAGATTTGACCCATTCATAGCGTCGTCCAGAACACTGTCACAGTCTGAGCATGAGCACTTGGGTTACTTAATGGTCAGAGTGTTTTATAAGGTGTCTGATTGGGTGCATGCACTTGCCTAGGTAAGCTAGATGAATTACTACGGATAGTAGATTGATGTTTATAGAACTGGATGTCTTGATGAAGGTGTATATATATGATTGCGGAAAAGTGTGTCACTTTGAGGATGACATTCCCTTACTATTTACACAGTTGGCTAGCTGGACTAACCGAACAACCCTAGCCCTAAGACATCCCAAGCAAACAGAGCAAACAGAACAAACAGAGCAAACATAGTCCTCACGTGCGCCACTCCACCCTTGCTAGTCACGTAGCCACTGCCAGCCTGGTTCCATCATGCCTGACCTTGTCTAATCACAACACTCCCTCTGTCGGTCACGACTTCTGGTGTCAGCTTAGATTATTGAAATCGGAGATCTGGGCTTGGTGAGACTATCTGCAAGCTGCGAATCAGTTCTTATGTACTCCACCTTTATTTTTCCTTCACGATGCTGCTCTCTGCAGTAGAAATTCCTGAGAGCGATGTGCTTGGATTGCTTATGGTTGTCATGGCTCTTGATGAGCGAGATGGCTGATTGATTATCCACGAAAAGGCGAGTGCAGAGTGCTCCATCAATGAGATCTGAGACATCTAGCTCTTGTAGCAGCGATTTGATCTATTGAAGTTGGCGACATGTTTCTGTTGCTGCCAGATATTCTGCTTCAGTTGTTGAGAGGACAACCTCCCTCTGCAAATGTGATCTCCATGAGATTGGGCCAGATGCAAGTCTTATGAGTGTGCCAGACGTTGATCGACTGTTTGATGGGTCTGCGGCGAAGTCTGCATCAGAGTATGCTTCCAACACAGCCTTGCCTCTGGCTTTTGTGAAGTTTATGCCTTGGTCTGGATCCTTAGCGATGTAGCGCAATACACGACGCGCTGCTAGGGAGTGCTCCTTTGATGGGTTGACAAGAAATCTTGCTAGATGATTTACTGCAAATGCGATGTACGGCCTGGTGTTGTTAGCGAGGTATTGGAGCCCCCCAATGCAGGAGTTGTATTCTGTCTTTTCTCCCTGCGAGCATTGCTGGTTGTTTGATTCCATTAGGCGCTCCATTGGTGAGTTGGCTATCTTTCAGTCTGATAGACCATGACGATTGATCAAGGTGCGGGCATACTGTCCTTGAGATAGTTTGAGGGTACCATGTGGTGAGCTTTTGATTTCGATGCCAAGGAACAGATCTGTGTTGACTGTCTTTAGATTGTATTTCTTTTAAAGGGCATGCATCAACGATTCTATCTTGCTGAGGTTTGGCCCCATAACTTGGAAGTCGTCGACATGTAGCAGTACAAAGATGTCCTTGGAGCTGGTGGTGTAGAGGCACACGTCTGATATTGTGGGAAATAGACCTTGGGAAGCTAGTGTGGCCTTTGCATCGTCATACCAGAGAGCAGCCGCTTGCTTGAGCCCATAAAGCCCCTTGTGCAGCTCGAAGATGCAGCCTTCTCTTTCAAATCCCTTGGGCAGCTCCATGAAAAGCTCGATGTCGAGGTCGGGATTGAGAAATGCAGTCGGGACATCGCCTTGTCTTCTGTGCCAGCTGAGCTGGTGTGGGAGTACTAGCATAATTCTTCTGGTTTCTGGTCTTGGTGTGGGTGCAAAGGTTTCCTTATAATCAATTCCGTGGCGTTGGGTGAAGCCTTTTGCAGTGCACCTGGCCTTATACTTCTCAATGTCGCCGTTGGCAAGGTATTTCTTCTTGAATACCCACTTGCACTTCATTGGCTTGCGGTTTTGGGGAATTTGGGATAGTTTGATGATTTCTATGGCCCCTTTATTCTGTAGCGAGTCGAATTCTTCAGTTGCTGCTTTTCTCCATTGGGATGATTCTGGCCCTGTCATTGCCTCTTCCCATGTCTGAGGATCCGTGGAGGGAACAGCTGCCATACCGTGGTGTAGCTTGTTATAGTCAACTCTTTTGGTCATTCTGCCGCGCTGGGTGGTCATAGTGTCATGATCTGGTGAGTGTGGCCTTTTGGTTCCTGCTGTCTGGGGAATGGGGTCCCATCCTGTCATAATTTGGTCATACTGTTCATCTTCTGAGCTGTCGTCATTTTCTGATAACTCGTCAACAGCAATTATCTCCCTCTGATCTTCATATGGTCGTGAATAAGGGATAATTTGAAGATCTGAATCCTGCGATGTATGAGGAGACGTTGCATCAGATGTAGGATGATATTGAGTGACAGATGATCCTTCGTGCGGATTGAGTGGAGAGTTCATTGTGAGATTGGGCGAAGTTGGCGCCGGTGTGTCCTCCCTCTGATTGTTGAGATCTGATGGATCTTGGTTGAATAACTATGGAGTTGGAATGTCCGGAGTAGTGGGTGGATCATGTTGTGAGGTATGTTGTCCTTGTGTTCTTTGCGGAGATTCGGCTGACGTTTGTGTGTAGTGTGATTGTATTGGCTCCAAGAAGATGGAGCGATGATTGGCCCAGTAGTTTGAGGTTTGCTGACGATTCATAGAGTTGAGCTCATCACCAAAGACTACGTCTTCGTTGAATGTTGCGTGCGGTGTAAAACTTTCACGCCATTTCCATCCCTGCGCGGCAGTCCAATGTGGGTGGTAAATTAAAAAGTTCTTGTTAGTGTTTTTCTGGAACCCAATAAACCAGCCCATTTCTGCTCTTGGATCAAATTTTCCTGGTTTGGGGTTAATTAGTTTGTATGCGCGACAGCCGAATCGAGGGAGATTGCTAAAGTCAATTGTTTCTGGATGCGGCTGTCTTAGGCCTTGGAGAAAGTCTATGATGGGGACTGATTTAGTTCTGAGGCAATACAGTCGATTTGTGATAAAGCATGCGTGTTTGATTGCCCAGGGCCAGTAGCAGGCTGGCATGCGTGCGTCGATGAGCATAGACCTAGCCTTTCGAAGGACTACTTTGTTGGAAGACTCGGAGGCACCATTTTGCTCAGGTGTGTGAGGTGCTGACGTGTCTGTCCTGATGCCATGGTTGTCGCAATAATCTTTAAGATTGAAGAATTCTGAGCCGCCATCTCTGAAAATTGCGCGCACCCTCTTGTTGAATTGATGGAATTGTTCGTTGATCCATTTGAGTAGTTGGGTTGCAATTTGGTCCTTGGTTGATGTTGAGAATGCCCATCGCATGCGGGATTTTGCGTCTGTTATGATGATGGCATATTGGTGGCCATTGAGTGCTGTCGTCAGTTTGCATACCATGTCGACAAAAACTTCATCGAGGGGGTCAAAAGGAGTGAGTCGTGGTTTACGTGAAGCATATCGCTGCGCTTTGCTGAGGTGGCATGTTTCGCACGTTGTTAGTTCACTTGTGTCGATACCTTCCAATCCTTTGGAGCACTGGGCTGTTTTCGTCAAGATCTTTTGCCCAGTGTGGCCTAACCGTTGATGCCACCGTTGCGCGCTTGATGTCTTTGGTATTCTTGCTACGCCTGGCGCCATGATGGGGGCTTGGGGTTGATTTGTGAGATGCGACGGCAGCGGCTCAGTGTAGTAAACATCATTGCGTTGGACGAGACTCGCAATTGGGGTACATTGGTCGTCTCTTTTACGGGATAAGAGGGACATGTGCTGGTCGGCTGTGATTGATCCACGACATTGGAGTCTACCAGCTGAAATAATGATACATGATGAATTTGGTGAGTAGAGTGCATTCTCAAGTTTGAATTTGATATTACCAATTTTGCAGATTGCTATTCCTTGCATGGTTAGGGATGAGTTTCCAACAGCTTGATCGAACAGAAACGGTTTGGATTGTTTGGTCATGGACACAAATAAAGATTCACAAGGGACAAAATGGTGCGAGGCACCAGTATCGTAAATTGTCACGTATTCATTGCTATGTGCGGACTCACTTCTATTTCTTGCAGCTACAAATACGCCGACACCATCTTTGTCCATGTCTGCCCGAGCTCTTCCTCCCGTCTCTGCTACATAATTGCCCCGACCCCGCCGGTGAGCAAGTTCTCGATTCACCCGCCAACGCTCACCTTTTGGTCCTGTCGCAAGCTCAGGATGGAGCCTGAAACAATCTCTGTTTAGGTGATTGTGCCTACACTTGAGGCATTTTTCGTTGGGGTTCAAGATGATGTTGCTTGGGAGCTCCCGGGCCGCGAGTGCTATATTTGATTGGGCAGATCGCCCTCTGGACATTTCCCTAATGCTCGACATCAGAGACTCGATTGACGGGTATCGTCCGTTAGAGACGACCGCCCTGGTGGCTCTCCATGTCTCCAACCATGTGATATGTTTCGTTCCTTTTACGAACGTAACAGCAGCAAGTCCCTTTCCGATGTGGAATTCGGCGTCGTCGGTGGTGGAGAGGGTATCCGCTGCGTTGTTAACGTTCTGTAGTGCGGATTGAAATTGATCAATATATGCGTCGGCGGTGGTTGTCATCTTGATGTCGAGAAAGGTATCTAGAGAGAGTGTGTACAGGGCTGCAGCCGTTTCCTGGCGGGTATCGGCTATGGTATCATATAATTCCTTGGCAGTCATATTGTCGTACTGGTTTGGACACATGGTTGGCACTATGCGGTCTATGATAATATTTTTCGCCTCAATCTCGCCAAGTGTCCACTCTTCCAGGTCTGCTTGATGTTTGGACACAGCTTCTTTGCTCTGGGTTGCCGGTGTCGCTGGCTCCGGACATGGTCGAATGCCTCGATCGTTGTGGAATACGTGTCCGAGAACGTTACGACGACCAAGCTTGGCTTGAAGTGCGCTGCGCCATTTGGGGAACGAGACTCCAGATCCGAGAATCAATTTAACTTCAATCTGAGTCATTTTCTGGTTGGTTTCTATAAACTGATGGTTAGCATATACACTAGATTTGCGTGGGGGTGCGCCGGGCTCATAACCTGTTTTACGAGGTGTCTGATTGGGTGCATGCACTTGCCTAGGTAAGCTAGATGAATTACTACGGATAGTAGATTGATGTTTATAGAACTGAATGTCTTGATGAAGGTGTATATATATGATTGCGGAAAAGTGTGTCACTTTGAGGATGACATTCCCTTACTATTTACACAGTGGGCTAGCTGGACTAACCGAACAACCCTAGCCCTAAGACAACCCAAGCAAACAGAACAAACAGAGCAAACATAGTCCTCACGTGCGCCACTCCACCCTTGCTAGTCACGTGGCCACTGCCAGCATGGTTCCATCATGCCTGACCTTGTCTGATCACAACACAGAGGTTGTTAATTTTCTATCTATGAAGTGCTATAATACAACAGAAACCCTCAATATTTATCCTTTCCCCTAACTCCAGGAGTGCTCTAGAATATTCAAATTACCTGCAAAAAGACCTTACCAGAAGGTTCTCTTGAGCCGTACCATTCTCCTGCGTTCCTAGAGGTTCCAACAGTATGTTTCTAGAGCCTTCTAGCAGTCTAAGCGAGTGAGCTCGCTAAGCCTACGCTAGCTAGTGCAGGCTACAGGGATATACCGGCTAACTAGCTGTCACAGACACATGCAATATTCTGGAAGAGTAATATGGCCTCTTCATTCCTGGTGGTAGCTGCTGAGGTAGTTGACAAAAGTAAATCAGTCATCAAAACCTCTCCATCCTGCTGGACGAGAACTTGTATGTAAGGATAGGGAAGGGGAGGGGGAGGAGGTGGAGGTAGAGTAGAAGATATAGCTGGAATTTTGACATCACCAATAATTCGGGTAGGTCATATTTATTTATTAATTTGAATTTGAATTTGATTTCAATTAACCTGTTCAGGTAGCCAATGGGCCCATGCAGGTGTCTAACTTTTTTATTTACACAGGAGGAAACCTTTCGGTGAAAACCCCCTAAACCTACCTGGTAAGAATCTGCTGGTTTTTGAAGTTAACCTTCAGGAAGTGCAATAGACTGTTCTGTCCAGTACGAATATCCTCACGTCAAACTCCTACCGCTCGCCTTGTTCTTTTCTCCTTTCGCTCCTTCACCTCTCTTTCCACTTCCCCAGCCAATCGAAACTGCTCTAACCATCCCTTGTCTAAGATCCACTTTGTTATTCTTCCAATATCTTCCGGGTTGTTCATCATTTCTTTGAATGATCGGCTCTTGGACTTTCTCAACACCTCTGCTCTTCCTTTGGCCCATTGGGGGCAGGCCATGATCGCATGTTTGACGTTTTGCAAATGATATCCACATAGAAAGTTTGGACTGTCAACTCCAGGGACTTTTCTTTGATACAAATAAGAATTGAGCCCGATGTGCTCGCTTCTTATCTGCATGGCTATGCTGCTCTGGGCCTTCATCAGGTGTTTATAGATTGATATTGGAGTTCCAGAGTGGGTCATTCTTTCCTTTCCTGCTTTGGTATCGATATTAAATTTCGCTGCATTTCATTGTTTGGGGTCTGCTACTGCTCTGTTTCCGCGTGTGCTACATCTAGATTGTTTTGTCCAAGCTTCCCGCCACCTGTTAAACGCTGCGATCTTACCTGCATTTTTTTGCTCCCTTTGACTATCATTCCCACGGCATGCCAGTTCCCATTCTTCAAGGTCTTTAGTCCTTCAATCCTGTCCATCCTCTGCCTTTCTTAACCTACCTTTTCTAACCCGGCGAAGTATAGATTCGATGTGCTGTCGTACAGGCATCTCCTAAGAGAGTCCGACATGTTGAGTCCTTACCTGTTTTATGAAGTTTTCTATGGGTTGGATCGCTGCTTCGTGTTTGAGGAATCTGGCACTTGTAGATTTGTAGGCCCCTGTTATTGATTTAAGGCATTTGTATTGTATGCTCCTGAGGGGTTTAATTATTCTTTCGGGTATCTTTTGCTTGTTGTCTGATTGTGTCACGGGGCAAATATATGATGGGAGAAATAAATTTTGTTGTACCATAAGACAAAAACTACGGAAGGAGAAGTATTATAAATACAAGAGATGCCTGAGGCAATATATATTGAAATGGAAGATTTAAAGTTCAGTTGTTAGACTGGATAGGATCACTTATCAATCGTAGGGTAAACTTGGAACAAGTAAGAGTCTGTTAACGTAGTGTCTGGAGATGTTTTTTTCTCCCACTTCGAACAGAGTGCTATCTACTAATAAAACTAACTAACAGTGATTGAGTGATCTTACTAATAAGGATTAGCGTATTGATGCTCATAATACACTTTAGGCTTAAGGTCAATGCGTGTGCGATTAGGGGATTCAACCTTGCACAATCTTCCTCAGCCATCTCAATTAGAAGCACTAATTTCATCAATATACAGAGTCTGTGCCTAGGTTAGTACCGTGACAGTACCCCCTTTCTAAACTTCTGTTCGACCTCGAATAGAATATAATTCATAGTTTTTATTTTATTCCTTGATATAACTAAAAAAAAATTAACCCCCAATTTCTTTGTGTATTAGATCTTATTCTTTTGACAAAGCCTGCTGCTGCGGCGCGGTATGATAGATGCAGCTTCCAGTTGTGAGCTGTTTGATTTGATACGGCTTGGCGGTCCAGGCTTCTGCAGATATCTATTATGAAATTCAATTAGTACTTGATCCTGCCCTTTTAAGTCTGGAGCTGGCTGCCAAGATGGTTGTTGATGTTTTCATTTAACCAAGTAGTGAAGGCCATCTTCATCATGACAATCGAGGAGTTTTTCGAACTCCCATTTTTGAACTATCTCCTCTGTTCTATCTTCACACTCAAGTACACGTCCTTTAATGTTTCGTGACTCGGTCTTGTTTATTTCATCTTGTCCCGGCAACCCTTTTGATTCGTTTTGTCTACGTAGCAAATGGTTGTGGAATACAGGAAATATCCGAACGCCGTCTGGTAATTTCACACGGCAAGCTCTAGGACAGACTTCTAAAACTTCATATGGTCCATCCCATTTATTGTCAATCTTTTTCATTGGGCGATTTGTCTTCATATTTCTAGTGTCAATGTAAACCATATCATGAACTTTAAACTTCGGAGAGTCTTCTCTGTGTGAGCTCGCATTTTCCTAGTATCTTTGATTGGACTGTTTTGTAAGTACTCTTAGCTGGTTTAGGATCTTTTCAAATCGATTTCCGATAGTATTGGCCTTAAAATGTTGAGCTTTTTGAACCGGGGTTATATTTAGTGGACATGGGTCTGCTGGTTCGATTCCAAGACGTGGGTTGAAGCCATAGCTGGCAAAAAATGGAAAGATTCCAGTGGTTTCTGAAACTGCATTATTTGCAGCAAATTCAGCAAATGGAATCCAGTCTACCCAATCATCCTGATAGAAATTGGTAAACGCGCGGTGGTATTGTTCCACACCAGAGTTCACTCTTCCAGTCTGCCCATCAGTCTCAGGATGAAAAGCAGATAAGGGCTTTAATGTAATGCCCAGCCGGAAAGATAGTTGTCTCCAAAAGCTGGAGATAAATTATGTGCCTTGATCGGAGACATTATTATCAGGGCATCCATGCAGGCAATAAATTCTACTTACAAAGGCATTTGCTAGTTTGATGGCGGAGATAGTAGCTACGGGAATGAAGTGTCGCATTTTCGTGAGATGACAAATAACTATTAAGAGATGCTTACACTTAAAATTTTAACGCTCACAAACGGGTAACGGGGTGATATAGCAAACGGAAATGTCAGACCATGCGCGAAATGGAACAGGTAGGGGCCTTAAGAAACTCTGGGGTGAAGAGCGAGGAGATTTTGTTCAAACGCAGAGAGCCCAGGCACGGACATATTCCTTCACTTCATGCGACATGCGTGGCCACCAGTAAGTTCGGCTGAGTAGATCTAAGGTTTTGGTACGGCCTGGGTGACCTGCAGGTCCGGAAAAATGGGTTCTAAAGATAACTGTTTTAAATATGAAGTAAGATGTGTATGTATTTTAAGTAAGTGTAAATATACGTATGTCACTGTATGGTGTTAACATGTGTGATTATATACATTATGGATTGGTCTGTGCAGCATTATCATTATGCCCTTATCCTTATCCAATGACCGTTATGGTATGTTACTCTTAGAGAGTTGTTGTCATAAGCGGCATGTAGACAGCGTGGGGAGAGAGGTGGGTATCAGGCTAAAGGTTGCCATCCTACATGATACACGAGATAGATGCATCACCACTCGGCTAAAAGGCCAGACCAGAATCATAGATCACTATGACCTGGCAATCTACATATATATATTATACAGTAGAGGCTTTTCCTGACAGTTGTACAATCTGATAGATCCTAGCGAGTAATGTCCTTTCCATAGATCAAATCGGCACATTGATACCAATGATCAGTGATTAAGTCAATGCATAACTCATCACACATCTTGGACATAAGCAGTGATTACAATATTCCCTCTGTCGATGTGCTAGTTGAGATCTTATCCTTCAGTGGATTGTTATTTGTGACTTTATCTTTGTTAGTGGATCTGATAGCTGTTCGGTGGATGGAATGTAAGCAACTGCTATTAGACCGTTTTGGTGCTGTTCCCTGCAGTAGTGATTTCTTAGAGCTATATGTTTAGATCTTTTGTGATTATAGTGAATTTTAATTAAGGAAATGGCTGATTGGTTATCAACATATAGATTGGTGCATTTTGAACCTTCAATAAGGTTTGTAAGATCTAGCTCTTGGAATAGAGCTTTGGTCCATTGCAGCTGGTGACATGTCTCAGTGGCTGCGAGGTATTCGGCCTCAGTTGTTGAAAGGACTACTTCCTTCTGCAGGCGTGATTTCCAAAATATAGGCCCTGATGCGAGTCTGATCAGTGAGCCTGATGTGGACCGACTGGTCGTTGTGTCTGCTGCAAAGTCAGCGTCAGAATAGCTTCAAGGGTTGGTTTTCCATTGTTTTTTTTAAAGGTGATACCCTTATCTGGCTGTTTGGCCACATACCGGAGGATATGACGTGCTGCGTGTATCTGTTCTAGTGACGGATTTGCCGGGAAGCGTGCGAGATGGTTAACTGCAAACGTGATGTCTGGGCGGGTGTTGTTTGCTAGGTATTGCAGTCTTCTGATGATCGGGTTGTATTCTTTAAGTTCTTCTTTGGAGCACTTAGAGTTGTTAGGGCTTGTGAGTTTCTTTAGGGGTGAGTTTACGGGTTTGCATTTGTCCAAGCCGTGTCTCTGAAGAAGTAGGCGAGCGTACTGACCCTGTGTTAGTTCGAGAGTACTTGGGTCAGGTTGCGATATTTTTATTCCAAGGAACATATCAGTGCTGACTGGTTTAATTTTATATTATTTATGAAGTGAGTACATAAGTTCAGTTATCTTTTCGCGACTTGGTCCCATAACTTGAAAATTGTCTACGTGGAGAAGTACAAAAAGATCATTAGTTTTATTTGTATATAAGCAGACGTTTAATGTACTTGGATGGAGACCCAACGACGCTAGAGTAGTTTTGACATCGTCACACCATAGCGCAGCTGCTTGTTTAAGTCCGTATAGTCCTTTTTGAAGGAAAATGGCATGGCCATCTTTCTCAAAGCTACTTGGCATTTCCATGTAAAGTTCAATGTTTAAATTAGGGTTTAGGAATGCGGTGGGGCCGTCACCTTGGCATCTATGCCAACAAAAGTAGTGGGCTAGCGCTAGCATTATTCGACCTATTTCAGGTCGTGGGGTCGGGGCAAATGTTTCATGGTAGTCGAGACCAGGTCTCTGTGTGTAACCTTTAGCTGTGCAGCGAGCCTTATATTTATCAACGCTGCCGTCTGCGAGAAGTTTCTTCTTGAAAACCAATTTGCATTTCATTGGTTTTCGGCCTTTGGGTAGTGTATTGCGATTTATAATCTTGATTGTGTTAGTATCAAAGAGAGATTTCATTTCTTCTTGAGCAGCCTGCTTCCATTGCCGAGCTTCCGGGCTTGTCATCGCTTCTTCCAAGGTCTTTGGGTCGTAAGATATAATTGCTGACTTACCGTGGTGTAGGAGATAGTAGTCGACTTGTTTAACTTCTCGGCCCCGCTTGGTTTGCATGGTATCTCCCTCTGGCAATAGGGGCCGTTTGGTGTCGGTGTTTTGACGTTTCGGATTATTATTTTTATTTTCAAGAGTGTGTTGTTGTGTGGTTGATTGTGGATCATCTTCGATTTCACTGTCTATATCATAGTAGTCGGAATATGAGATCTCAACCTCGTGTCGTTTATTGGCAAGGCCCGTGTCTGGGGAGTGTGCCCTCTTTTGCCCTGCTACAGGAAGAATCAGATCCCATCCCGTCATGATATCATCATATTCGCATGCGGTATCGACATCGCGTCGTTTTACTACGGTGTCTGATTCTGGTGAACGGGCTCTTTTGTGACCTGCCACTTGAGGAATTGGATCTCATCCAGTTATGATGTTGTCATACTCTGATGTATCAGATGAATTGTCTGGTAGAGCATAGGTGCTCTCCGTTGGTGGTAGTGCTGAGCTGTTATTTGGGACGCTGATATCAGAATTAACTGTGGCAGGTGGAGTAGTTTGAAGAGATTCTGCTATTTCTGGTTCCGTCTCAGTATTTGCGAGTGATAGTGGACTCGGGCTTGTTTCCTGCCATTTTGATGGTGGGATCGGAGGAGTTTGAGTTAGTTGGTTAGTATGATCCACATTGTCGCTGCTAAGGTGCAGCGATTTATGGTATGTAACATCGTCAAGTATGGTTTCAATTGATGTGTCTAAGTTGGTTTCAGAGTTTGAGGTTGGGCTGTCATTAGATGGCCCTGTAGAAATACCATTTTGTATTGATGGTAGAGTGTATTTGGTACCGTCTCCAGCGTTATTTAGGTCGTATAACGGGGTGAGTGGAGATGTTGTGTATGATGAGTTGTTTGTCTAGTAGCTTGTTTTACGCTGTTTGTCAATCGAGTTCATTTCATCACCGTATGTAATGTCTTCATTGAATGAAGCGTGAGGTGTGAAACTAACAACCCATTTGTGGCCATGATTGAGTGTCTTGTGAGTGTGAAGAACGAGAAATTCTTGGACATGTTTGCTTGGAAGCCTAAAAACCCCCCTTTTTCCGCTCTTGGTTCAAATTTTCCAGGCTTTGGTGTAATTAATTTGTAGGCACAGCAGCCGAATCGAGGTAGATTTCTGAGGTCGATTTTTTCTAGATGAGGTTGTTGTAGTCCTTTTATGAAATCGATAATTGGTAAGTTTTTAGTGCATATGCAGTATAGTCTGTTGACGATGAAACAAGCATGATGAATAGTCCATGTCCAACAGCACGAAGGCATATTAGCGTAAATTAGCATCTATCTTGCTACTCTCAGAATGACCTTGTTGGCGGCTTCTGATGGTCTATTTTGTTCAGGGGTGTAGGGTGCTGATGTGTCAGTGCGTATGCCATGTTGTTCGCAAAATGTTTTAATCTTAAAATATTCAGATCCGCCATCTTTAAAAATTACCTTGACGCGTTTTTCGTATTGGTGGTGCATACATTGAATCGATTTTACAAGCGTAGATGCTATTTGTTCTTTGGTGGAAGTTGTGAGAACCCATCGCATTCGAGTTTTGGCGTCCGTGATAATGGTAGCATACTGCATTTTATCAAGGGATTGAATCAGTTTTCCAATTGTGTCAACAAATATTTTGTCCAGAGGCTTGTTTGGAGTGGGTCTTGGCTCCTTTGATACATATTGTTGGGCCCTGCTGAGATGGCATGTCTCACAAGTTTGGAGTTCGGTGGTGTCAATCTCTTCAAGGCCTATTGTGTGATCTTTAGTTCTTTTCAAAATTTGTTGCCCAATATGTCCAAGGCGTTTTTGCCATCGTTGTGTGCTGTTAGTTGATGGAATCCTAGCTACACCCAGTGCAGCAACAATGTTGCCTGTGTTAGTAAAGTTGGTGTGTAGTGGTTGCATGTAGTATACATCGTTCTCAAGGACTAAGCGTGCGATAGGTTCAGCCGGAGAACTGGAGGAGTGTTTGATTAGTAGTCCCTTTTCGAAATCTGGATATATGTTTCCAATTCTTTGTAGTCTGCTGGCAGAGATTATTCCTAATGCAGAGTTTGGTGAGTATAGTGAGTGATGTAGGATTAGTGTATGGTCTCCAAGATTTACATGTGCAGTACCTTGCACAGTGAGAGAGGAGATTCTTACAGCTTGATCAAATTGGAATAGTTTATGTCTTTGGTTAGAGTTTTGAACACGGATTTCACGGGAAAAAAATGGTGTGATGCACCTGTATCATAGATTATAGAAATTTTATATTGTAGCAGCTAGAACTGGTGGCAGCCATACCGTCGGGGTTTTTTCTACGACCCGACTGTTTGTTGTACAGAGAGTCCATGTACGCCTTGAAACTCTCTGCGTCCTTGTTGTAAGAGTCAAAAGATAAGTGCTATTTGCAGAATATCTAGAGCTAGATACAAAAGAAGATCTTGAAGTGAAGAGCTATTTCTGAGGCAAATTCCCAATATATCCTTCTTCAACATTATTCTCCTAACTCTTATCCAGAGAGCCATTTCCTTCTTGACAAGCCTCCAGGAAATTCAACTTCATGCACATTTACCCGCGCCATTATACTCGATCAGTTATCAGTTAGAGAATAATCTCGCTGCATATAAGTATCATCCATAAACCTCATTTGACGGTCCCGCAGATGCTTCACGTTTGTCCCTTAATTAATTTCGTTAAGGTCATGGTCCAAGCTTGCTATTTATAGTGTGCGCATTAAGATGAGTCAAGCAGCCCGACCCATATTATACGCATTATAATTAGTGACCCTGGTGTTGTTGTAACTAAGGCAGGAACATGACTGCACCTAGTACCCTGATCCCTGCTATACTATTTTTTTTAATAATATCATACCCACTTATAATGTATAATGCACCGAGTATCATCACATATAAGTATGATCTATGTTGGAAAGGATTACGAATACGTTGTGTATATTAATTATTCTCATTATAATATAATAGAGGGAAATAGCGATTTATTTAACATACTTCCAATCAAGAAGTAGACAAAGAAAAAAAATAATAACCCCCATGATGCCTTCAGTTATTCAAACTGGGACATGACAAATCCAACAAAACTGCGCAAACAAGAAATACAGTAATGAACCCTGTTTGAGAAAAAACCATGATCTTGTACAAACAAGTTCTATGAAGTTGGTCTTGACGGGAACTTACAGGAAAATGCAGGGAAATAATTATGCATTCCCAACACTCCTCCTGACCGACGAGATCAACAAATTCGGATCATTCTGACTGAAAAATTTTCCGGCACAGAATACTCGTCCTTGATGTGGTGAGCGGCTTGGTGAGTATGTCAGCTAGCATACTATCAGTAGGAATGTATTCCACCCTAATTGTTCCATTTAGAACACAATCTCTCGTAAAGTGGTATGCCACATTGATATGCTTGGCCTTTGATGAGTTCGTGCCTTTTGCAAGAGCCAAAGCACTTTGATTATCGGAGTATACCAGAATTACTTTACTACCCACAAGCTCATCCATGACATGAAGTTCCCTCAATAACCTCGTGACCCAAATTGCTTGCTTGCTTGCCTCAAACAAAGCGATATATTCGGCCTCTGTGGTCGAAGTAGCGACAGACTTCTGTTTCTTTGATTGCCAACATACTGGCCCATCACCCAGCATCAAAATATATCCACTCACTGAGCGTCGAGTCGCGACATTAGAAGCAAAATCGGAATCAGAAAATATCGTGGCCATTTTAGTACTAGTAACCGTGCCAGAGGAAGAACCAAAATTGTAAGTAATTCTATACTTTTCTAAACCCTTTAGATACCTGTAGATGCGACATACGGCGTTCCAATGACGAACAACAGGCGATGCATTGTGACTGGCGAGCTGATATGTTCCAAAAGATATGTCAGGTCTGGTACTGTTAGCTGCATAACCAAGACCGCCTATGGCGCTCAAGTATGCTGAGTCGTCAGCCAGAGATTCTTCATCCAAACCTGGTAGTATCCCACTGTAACCTTCAAGAGGAAATGCACAAGTCTTTGCATTTGTTAGTCCGAATGAATTTATCTTATCGCTAATGTAATGGACTTGAGTTATGCTGAGGGTTCTTGTGGATCTTTGTCGAGTAATTTTCCAGCCAATGATCATGTCAATCGGGCCCAGGTCCTTGATCGGGAAAAAGGATGAAAGTTTTTCCTTCAGCCATTTGAAATCTTCAATAATTTTTCCACAAATCACCAAGTCATCGACATATACACCTATAACCATTTGTTTGTCGAGGTGAATATATATATATAGTCGTCGCTTTTAGACTTATTAAAACCGAGTAAAATAAGTTTGGCGCCAAGCTTTTCGTACCATGCTTTGCCCGACTGCTTCAAACCATATAGAGACTTATTCAGCTTAACATATTTCGTGGTCCGCATTCCTTCAGGCGACTTCATGAATATAGCCTCGTTAAGATCGCCTTCAAGGTAGGCAGTCTTAACGTCAATTTGCTCAACCTCCCAGTCATTAAAGGCAGAAACGGCTAACAAGATTCTCAATGAATCCATACGCATAGTAGGGGAATACGTATTGAAGTAGTCAATTCCGTGAATCTGACTGAACCCCTGTGCGACTAATCTCGCCTTTAATCTACCATCAGATTTCACAGCGAATACCCAACGTGAGCCGTTTGGTTTTCTATCGTGGGGAACATGGGTAACTGGGGTAAATACCCCTTTCTCTTTCAGTGATCCAAGCTCGTCAAGAATTGCAGTCTCCCATTTCAATTTTTCTGGTCCATTAATAGCCTCTTTATACGTCTGCGGAATGGGGATGTTTCCTCCTACATAATTGGCACGTTGATTCGGCTGCCACGCCGATCTAGGCTCGATCAGCTTCCGTTGTCGATTACTCCTCCGAAGAACAGGCTCTTCTAAACTTGAATTAGGTCCATTCAAGGATTGAGAAACACTTGGATCGTCTGGTCCTGGCGTAGCAGGAAACGAAATATCATCGTCAGTATCATTATTGGTACCTGGTTCGGCTGGAAGTAATTCTGGAAATGATGCCGGTGGTGAAAGGGCTGGTGTAAAGCCCACCGATGAAGTCGATGTAGCTGGTAAGGAATTTGAATCCGCCTGGATAATTGAATACTCATCACTATCGGAACTTTCATCGGTATTAGAACCATTAGCCTCATCATCAAGTATGGAGGTATTCGATTCAAGAAATTGCTCGTGTGATGTTTTCGTCCAGTCCCAGAACTTATCTTCAAAAAATCGAACATTAGCCGAAAAGATCGTCTTGTCGCGACCACCTTTGGTCGGAATATAAACCCTATACTGTGTTGGAGATTCACAGTACCCAACAAAAATGCCCTTCAGCGACGTTGGAGAAAGCTTGTATCTCTGTGGATCTTCTGTCTGGATCAATACATTACACAAACAACCCCAAATCTTCAAATGAGATGTCTCTGGCTTAGTGCCACTCATGGCTTCAAAAGGAGTTCCTCCGTCGACAAGAATAGGCATCCTGTTTCGTATGTAAACCGCCGTAAGCACAGCTGCATCCCAGAAGCTAAGGGGAAGGTTAGCATGCATAAGCATACATCTTGCCATGGTAATTAAAGTCCTATTCAACCTTTCTGATACTCCGTTTTGATGTTGAGTATAAGGAGCGCCAATTTGTTGCTCAATACCCTTGAATTCGATAGTTTTATATTCTGAGCCCCCATCAAAACGCATCGCTTTTACTCGTAGACCGGACTGAAGCTCCTTCTTCTCCTTGTAATGCTCAAATTTCCCCGGAACCTCTTTTGTGCTCTTAAGGAGGTACACTTCACTCTCGCGAGATGCGTCATCAGTGAACGTTACAAAGTATAAAGCTTCAAAAATACCGGCCACACGACATTTCCCCCAAGTATCTGAATGTATCACCTCGAGTAGGCCTAAGGCTTTATTAGAAGAATGTTTATTGATCTTCTCCACTTGTTTGCATGAATTACAAACATCACACGTTCTCAATGCCACAGGATCAATTTTAAATTTTAGAGCCTCTTTTGTTCTCTTGATAGGTATTTTTAGACGAGAAACATCAAGCTTTTTGAGCAAATGAGGTCCAGCATGTGCGAAACGAAAATGAATTAGTTTCGTAGCATTCTCCAAACTTTCCGGAAACAAGAAATTTGAGGAGTCGGCTGAATCGACAGATGAACTACTATGAGGAGAGGTATTGAGACAGAGTAATCCGTCCTTGATGCGTGCAGTTGCGAGTAGCTTTTGATCACTTGTGTAGAGTCCGAGACCTCTGATATTCGAATGAATTTCAAAACCTTTTGCGAGGAATTGTGGCCCAGAAATAAGATTTTTAGTACACTCAGGGAGGTACCAGACATCATCAATCTTGATTATTTTGTATCGCTTATGATCCTCAAAATCATAGACGCGAAATTCCACGGAACCAACTCCGGAAACAGACAACCGCTGTCCTGCTGCCGTTTGGACAGACGTAGAGATAGGAGACATCGAGGTGAAAAAAGATTTGTCATAAAAAATATGATGAGTTGCACCAGTATCGAGCACCACATCAGTATGTTGGCGAGCAGCTGTGGAAGAGAGGGCGTATTGTTCAACCATCCACACACCATTAGTGGAAGAATCTTTAGAGGCATCATCTGATGAAATATCTTTTGGGTTAGTATTTTTGCCTTTCCTGCTCCCCTTATCTTTCTTCCTAAGCATCTCTTTCAACTTTCTAGACTTAGCGGCCTTTTCTGGCTTTTTAACGGCCCATCTCGACCCATCCGCTGTGTCTAGCCATTTAAAACAAGCCTCGCGAATATGACCGCTCCGGTGACAATAAGCACATGTCTTGTTCTTAGGAGTTTGAGGAGACTCCTTGAATTTACTGCCAGTAGCGAGGGAAATCATCTGATTTGGATGTTGGCGAGTATAGTTAGCCTGGGTATTTCGCAAGGAGTTAACAGTATAGGAGAAAGATGCCGATAGATCGTTCCTGGGTACAGTGACCGCGCCACTATAGTATCCGTCTCTATAATTGTCAAAATGGTTCAATAGTCGGCTTTTCATAATCAAATCATTAGGACGCTGGGATCTATCGACTGCTGCAATTTTAGACTGTCGCTTAATAAGTTCCTGGGTAAATTTATTGATATCAGTCCCTTCTTCCATGGAAAAACTCCAAAATTCTTCAAGAAGAGTATCAACGGAAGCTTGAAAATGAGGCCTGAAGTATTCCTGAAGCGAATCCCACATTTCTTTAGAGATATTTTTGTCTTCAATGAGATAATATGCTTCTTCAGGAACCAGCTGAAAAAATGCGGCCTTAATGTTGCCATCTTCATCAAGGGCTGAGGTATTCTTGTCGTCAGAGGACTTTACCTTTGTTGATTCAGATTTATTCTGGTTGTAGGATGAGAGTTCCGGTAATTTCTCAAGAATATATTTCTCCCTATGTAGATTCTTCAAGACTTGCAAGAATATTACACTCCATCTAACAAATGAGGACCTGTCCAATTTTGGGGAAAATTTAAGGGATCTCAGAATCTCGTATGTCGACATGATTGATTGTAAATTGAATGAGAATAATAAAATCCGAGCAGTAAGATGGCTAGCTCGGCAGTAAATCTAAAGCAGAAGGATCAAGAAGAGATGATAATGACTTTAGCAAAAAAAAACGGGAGAAACCGCTAAGGTAAAACAAGCAGTATGGTAGCTAACTTGAGTAAAATTCCGAGATATAAAGACTAAGAGCCAAAGATTTCAACTTGAGAAAAAATTTCAAAAAAATTGATCAAGCTCCGCTGGTTAGAGTCTCAGTCTCATAATCTGTTGGAAAGGATTACGAATACGTTGTGTATATTAATTATTCTCATTATAATCTAATAGAGGGAAATAGCGATTTATTTAACATACTTCCAATCAAGAAGTAGACAAAGTGTTGAAGTTAGGAAAAATATATTTCATTAAGCATATCAAATCTAAAGAAGTAATTTATTTATCAACAAGATACCAGTATATATATATATATACATATCTACAAGTGCCAATTCTCAACGTTCAGCTTCGCATCTATAACCCCCAAAGTCTCAACCTCCAACCGGATGAATATCAAAAGATTACCTGTAGGACTGTAGACGCGTGCTTAAAGAAATCTCGAAGGATTCTGGATGAATGCCGGAATGATCACTAATGGTAACAATAATATTTGTTAAATATTGTTATATAGGTAAAATAATCGGCTCAGTGATAATCCGATTGGTCCAAGCCTGGACGTTAGCAGGTGGAAGGACCGGGTAGTTAGCCGTAGTGAATGACGTCGCTTTTATGCCGAGCGGACGGTGCGGATATTGATCCGGGTAACTAAGTCGAGAGGCGTTCCAAGCGAGTGACCCGGGAGATGTTCTGATCTCGCCTAAATCCAACACAAAGAAAAAAAATAATAACCCCCATAATGCCTTCAGTTATTCAAACTGGGACATGACAAATCTGACAAAACTGCGCAAACAAGAAATACAGTAATGAACCCTGTTTAAGAAAAAACCATGATCTTGTACAAACAAGTTCTATGAAGTTGGTCTTGACGGGAACTTACAGGAAAATGCAGGGAAATAATTATGCATTCCCAACAATCTACATGTAGCATATTGTCACGTTGGTGGGTGGATATCGTGACTTTTAGATACCCGTGCTGTTGGGAATGTTATGGGAGATAGAGGATTAGAGAATAAAGAAAGTGACAAGGCAAAGTGAGAAGAAATGAATGTGGACTGAGGTAAGTGGTATCTAAGGTGGTTGATTTCTAAGGTGGTTGATTTCTAAGGTAGTGATAGGATGACAGAAAAGACAAAGCGTGAAGAGAGAAGAAGGGAAGGCTACAACTCCTTATGTACAGTAGAATCCAAATTCCTAGAACCATCATCCTGAAGATTTGCCATAAATTATTCAACCCAAGCAAGTTAAAAATAACGAAACGAAAATAGAATTTCTAAATAAAGCTTGTTGCAAAGATTACTATTAATGCGTCGGTCCTAAAATAGATCGGCATAACAGATCTTCAGGGTCCAGCAAGGAGATATTCAATTTGAAAGTACCGGGGCCTGACAAGTGTTGGAAATGAGGGTTTCATTAGTGATTTACTAATGGTCATGCGTACTAAAGGGAATACCTACCTTAGTGCACACATACTAATTAATGCACTTACTAAATGCGCTTAACCGTATTTATTGCTAATCACATAAGCCCTGTTAGTAAGTTTTACAAATTGGTAGTACAGTAAAACTTCTCTAACACGATAGTGGGTTCCGGCATAAGTGTTGAAAATATTCATTGTAACTTGCAATTTTATATTTGCAACATTTACCCCAGCAGTTCATTTTGGGTGCAGGGGTAAGTATTGCAAATATAAATGGATGAATTTCAATGAATATTTTCAACACTTATGCCGGGACCCACTATCGTGTTAGAGAAGTTTTACTGTATATATAGTCTGGTTAGATCCGGATTGTAAAAAAAACAACTCCACCGTGCGTTTCTGACAAAAATACTTCAGTTTTCTTATTCTCTCCAAGTGACACGTGATTAATCAATTGACATTGATTCTGTTAAGTGTATACAAAGATATGAAGGAATATATTGTAGTAGTTACAGTGTGTGTGCAGCAATAAACAGGACTGTGATAACGAGGCACTAGTGTAAGCGAAGCTTAGTCATAAATCCTGACATCCCCCCTGCCGAGAAGCTAGCATACATAAACACTAATGTAATCATAATAGTGAGCCAACAATAACACAGTAAACTTTAACCCGTCAAAAGTTTGCACTCTTCCAATAAACCTTCTATAATTTGAAGCTGTGGACTCATTGAGTGCCAATTCCAATATCGCTGTCATTCTTGAATATTTCGTATCGTCGTTTTCCAGGGTTGGTTGTGTGGTTTATTAGTCTGATACTATTGCGGTGACGAAGGAAATCCGGCTCGGCCAGCTGTTTAGCCAATATATCTGCAATCATGTCTCTTCCAGCCAAATGCTGTATTTGAAGTCGTCCTTTTGACATCATATCATTCCGTATGAAAAGATAGCGAAGGTCGATGTGTTTAGCCTTGTTGTGGAACTTGGAATCTTTTGCAAACTGAACAGCTGCATCATTATCACAATAGAGGATCGGTGTATAATCCTGATGACCAATGTCTTTCCAGGTCTTCTCCATATAGGCTATTTCTTTTGCACCTTCGTTCGCAGATGTGATCTCAGCTTCTAGCGTACTCTGAGCAGTAGACTTTTGACGTTGTGCTTGCCATGAGACAGGGCCTCCATTGTACATGACGAGATATCCCATAAATTATTTTCGGTCGTCTTCAGTTCCCCAGGTTGCGTCCGTGAAGACACTGTATTCAACGTTCAGACCATTTCCTTTGTATCTAATTCCTAGTTTACGCGTACCAATGATGTATCGCAGGAGATGTTTTGATAGACAAAGGAAACTTTTCTTTGGGTTAGCCATAAATCGAGCTAATTGTCCCACAGCGTAGCTAATATCAGGCCTTGTATTGTTTGCCAGATATATCATCGAGCCAACAACCTGTCTATATATTTTGGCTTCCTCAAATGTACAGTCCAGATCTTGGCTGATATCTTTCAGAACAGTTCCAGCAGGGATTGTTAGGTATGTCGGATTCAGGTTATTCATTCGGAGCTTTTCTAAGAGTTTAGTAACGTACATTTCTTGGTGGATAAGGATGCTTTGTTCAGATCTGTTTCTCTCAATCTGAAATACAACAAATATAGTGGCAGGGCTAAGATCTTTGCATTTCCACCTTCTGAGAATCTTTGCTTTTATATCGTCGACTTCTTCCTTTGGGCCTATTATCATCAAGTCATCAACAAACAGTAGCACATATACCCCCTTTTGTTGTTGACAGAAAAGATTTGAATCTGAAGATGATGAGGCAAGTTTCAAGTCTTCAAAGAAGCTTGTCACTGCAAGCAGCCATTCTCTTGGAGCTTGCTTAGGTCCATATAATGATTTATTTAGTTTGAGGTAGTATTCGTCCTCGTGACCTTTTATTGCTGGGAGTATAAGGTTGAATAATTTAGGGATTCTCATGAATATTTCTTGCTTTACAGTTAGATTCAGGAAAGCCGTATTGACGTCTACATGGTCTATTTCTAGATCCTCAGCGGCAGCTTTAGCTAGTAAAGTTCGAAGAGTTGAATGACGAACAACAGTTGCAAAAGTTTTGACATAATCACTCCCATAAGACTGCTCAAATCCTCTAGCAACAAGTCGAGATTTCCGCCGTGATACTGAACCATCTTGATTCCATTTGTATTTGCAGACCCATTTCGAGGAGATTAGCTTCTTTCTAAGAGGAATATTACTCTTACATAGTTTGAACGTATTTTTATCTTTGAGTGCTTGTAACTCTTCTCTTATCGAGTGCTCCCATTGTTCGGCATCATCACCCCTTATTGCGTCAGAGACGTCGATATTTTCAAACAAAGGTGTGCATGTGTCTACAACTGGGTTTTGAGATTCTTCTGCTTCAATTGATACAGCAGATAGAGATTGTGCCAGTTTGATTATCTCATGCCCATACACCGGTTTTGTGTTTTCTGCGTAGAACGCTTTGGGCTTCACTGTCCGACCGAACCTAGTAACAACTAGTGGTTTTTGATTATTACCTCCCAACCGTGTCAAGAAATCCTATTGGTGCGCGCGAGGTGTACAGATCGCCTCGATTGGAGGACTACATTTATTTTCTTCAAAAACTCCAGGTGAGGGCTTACTTTGGACATTCAAGTGATTTCTGTCATAGACAGTACTTTCAAAAACTTCAGGTCAGGGCTTACTAAACGCCTCGGTTGAAGGATTACATTGATGATTTTGCAAGTTTCTCTCCTTAAATGTGTTCTTAATCTCATTGAATTTTCGTTTATTTGATTGAGTTTTATAAGAGTTTGCAAGACTTGGAAGGCTATCATTGATTGTTTCAGATCTAGGATTGGACTTATTCAACTCTAGTCCTTTAAAGAGATATTCTGAAAACTTGCAGTCAGCGGACACAATCATCTTTAGAGACTTACGATGCATCAACTTGAATATACTGTTGCCTTGCATTCCAATGAATAGATAATCTTCTTCTCCTTGTATCTTTGGCTCAAGTTTGGATGGGCCATCTAATTTGTGGAGGCGTTTTGGGAAGGCCGCACATCCAAATATCTTAAGATTTTCCAAATGAACTTTTTCTGTTGTGTATGCCATGATTGGTGTAGATGATTTTGAGGTCAAGGAGCCTTCTGGTCCAAAGGGAAGAGCAGTGGTCGGTGTTCTATTTCGAATGTAGTTGGCATGTTCGACAGCTATGCACCAAAAAGTTTTCCACTAGATGTTTGCATGATAGACCATTGACCTAGAGATATTAAATATAGTTGCAATTGCTCTTTCAGCAACGCCATTTTGAGAGTGTTTGTAGGGAACGGATGGTTGAAATTGAATTTCCAGTTCTTTGAGCCATGTTTGCCATTGATTTCCTAACTCACCTGTTCCATTGTCTGCAGAAATAAAAGCCACATATTCGCCTGTCGTTTTCTGAACCTCAAGGATAATTTCTTTCAGGAGAGGAAGGATCGAGATTGTATCTTTATTCTTGAGGATTCGAAGCCAGCTGCATCTCGAAGCATCGTTTACTACAAGAAGGAAGTATTTGAAGCCTCGGTATGATTCAGGTAGTATTCCCGAAATATCAGCATGAAGTCGTTGTCCTGGTATGTGAGTTCGGTTATGAGTTTTCTTGTTGAATGACTCCTTCATTTTTCCTGCTAGACAAGGAACACATGCCTCGTCCCCTTTGTTAACTGGTTTCTTTTCTACTCTTATGATTCCATCACATCCTAATCTTTCAATTGCTTTATATCCCGCGTGTCCTAGGCGATAGTGCCAAAGATGGGCTTTAGATGCAAATTCAGGAGATGGTGCGTGAGAAGACGAATGATGTTCCAGATGTGATGTATTAGTGAGATTTTGTATTCCTGAGGTATTGTGGAAAGAAGATGTTTGAGAATTCGACCTTTCCAGGGCCATTTTTGCAGAGTCTTCTACTTGGTTTGATTGGGAGGATACCTGGAATAGGCCCTCAACTAAGTTCGCAGTGAATACTACTGAACCTCCTTTAGTAGCTATGGCTCGACTACCCTTTAATAGGTCATCGATGTCAATATTTCCGAGTTGGCGTACCAAAATAAGTTGAACACTGAATTTTGGCACTAGCCAGACGTTTTGCAGAATAAAGTTTCCAATTTTGCAGTTGCCGTAACCTGTAGATTTAACTACATTTCCATCTGCTGTCAAAACTAATTTCTCATGTTTCCATTTGGTGAAGCTATCAAAATCAGACATAATCCCACTGAAGTGTTGTGAAGCTCCGGAGTCGACTTTCCAAAAGGTTAATAATTTTGTGGATAAAAGTACTGTTTCTGTGGCAATATACGACATTACAGAATTGTTGTCACTTAAGGGAGCTGGGAACTAGGCGGTACCATTATATTCCTTAACTAAGTTTGCCGAGCTATTACTAGCATCTTTATTGGCCCTGACTTCTTCCCTGGCTTCTCGGGCAAAATGTTGGTATTTCCAGCATCCAGACTCTTCATGTCCCTTAGCTTGACAGAATTTGCATATTTTAGATCCATTATTGTGTCCATCTTCTCTAGACATCTTGTGGTGATTAGGATTAAAATTTCTGCCCATATATCCACCTCTTCTTCGAAATCTATCACCTCTGAAGTTAGGATTGTTGAGGCCACTTTGATGATTGTGATAGGGCTTTTGGCGCGAATCGTTGTTTCTTACTCTGTTCCCCCTGTTGTTTCCACGCTTGTTGTTCCCAGAGCCTTTCGTCTTAGCGAAGTTAGCTTGTACTTCTGCACTTGTGCTGACTACATTAGCTAGAACTAGAATTGTATCAGGGAGAGGAAGATCCATATTGAGACAATGAAGTTGTGCCTGTGCCCAATTTGGATCCTCTTGAGGAACCGACTCTAGAATCTTCTCAAGAATATCTTCAGACTGAAGCGGACGCAATGTTCCAGAGAGAGCAGCTTTAAAGTTTAGCAGGCGGGCGTAGAAAGTTTGTAAAGATTTGTTCTTGTGGTCAAACTTTTCGTTGTTAAAGGCTGTCCTTTGTGCGGATATCCAGACACGGTTGTTGTTCTGATTATGTTTGCATAGGGCATTCCAAAGGTCTTAAGGATCTCCGTCCCTGAGTGCCGCTTCAACCTCGTCGTCAACCAAAGCATCATCTATTGAAGTCGAAATAATCTTGATGGCGTTTTCTCTTTTCTTTTCGTAAGCTTCAAACTTTCTTTCCCATTTCTTATATAGAACTGCTTCGATGACGTCGGGCTCTTGTCCAACATCTTCCTCAGCTCCATTGATCAGACCCCAGCAGCCTGCAGTTGCGAGAGCCTTTTTAGCCTGAGCTTCGAACAAGGTGTAATTTTCGCCTGTTAAGACTGTTACATTTCCCCACTGGGTCTTGTTAATACCGTCATTGATATGGGCTTGAGAGGACATGACGGAGTGTGGATAGTAAATATAAACTAAATAAAGAGGTACTTGGGAAACGTCCGGGACTCAGAACCTGTTAAGTGTATACGAAGATATGAAGGAATATATTGTAGTAGTTACAGTGTGTGTGCAGCAATATACAGGACTGTGATAACGAGGCACTAGTGTAAGCGAAGCTTAGTCATAAATCCTGACAGATTCAAAATTCCCTACTCTTTTCAACAAGTTCTGACAAATGTATTACCTTCAACTACGGCCCACAATCTCAAAATATCTTACCTGATTAGAAAGTGACCCTTTATTCAGATTCAGATTACGCATCCGACGTAATAACTCGACGTTCGGTGAGTTGATTCATCCTCATGTTAGGAGGAAGTCCCGTTTGTTGGCAGTCGAGAAGACAAAAATCTGTGGCAACTTCCACGGCCGAAGCCAAATATGTCACAATCTATGAAGCATCAAAACAAGCTGTTTGGTTTAATAGGTTTGTCAAAGAACTCCGAGCATCTGAAAAACTTTTCGAGTGTGGGGGAATTAACACTTTGACCAACAATCAAAGTGCTATCGCGCTCGCTAAAGGCACCAACTCAACAAAAACAAAACATATTGACGTAGCTTATCACTACACAAGGGAGTGTATAGCTAGTGGAGATATCAGGCTTAACTGCATTCCAACCAGCGACATGTTAGCAGACATCCTCACTAAGCCATTGCCTTTTTCGAAATTGAATCCTATCAATAAAAGGATTTTTTGTCTCTAAACCGATAATCCAATTGGTCAGGAGGAGTGTTGGATTTAGGCGAGATTGGAACATCTCCCGGGTCACTTGCTTGAAACGCCTCCCGACTTAGTTACCCGGATCAATATCCGCACCGTCCGCTCGGCATAAAAGCGACGTCATTCACTACGGCTAACTACCCGGTCCTTCCACCTGCTAACGTCCAGGCTTGGACCAATCGGATTATCACTGAGCCGATTATTTTACCTATATAACAATATTTAACAAATATTATTGTTAACCATTATGTCAGGGATCATAAGGGCTTTAGCTAATATGAAGGTCATGTGACTTGTTGAACTGCCACCAAGGTTCCAGCAGCTTCCACTGCCTTCCGTATCTTCCTCTGTATTTCTATTCTTTTCATGTATTTGCAAGGGGCTTGACATGCAGGGGGCCTGGAAGTTGTATTTATTGTCATGCTTCTTGTACTTTAGTGATATAGTTTCGAGTAATGTCCAGCGCTGACGTGAATCTGGTGTGACTTGGGTGTGGACGTGACTTGGGCGTGGACGTGACTTGGGCGTGGACGTGACTTGGGCGTGGACGTGACTTGGGCGTGGACGTGACTTGGGCGTGGACGTGACTGATGGATTGATGTGATTAAGAACTACTGAGGATATGACGACTAATTACTTGGCTGGAAGTAACTGAAGATACAAGACTCGAAACTATATCACTAAAGTACAAGAAGCATGACAATAAATACAACTTCCAGGCCCCCTGCATGTCAAGCCCCTTGCAAATACATGAAAAGAATAGAAATACAGAGGAAGATACGGAAGGCAGTGGAAGCTGCTGGAACCTTGGTGGCAGTTCAACAAGTCACATGACCTTCATATTAGCTAAAGCCCTTATGATCCCTGACACATTAGTGATCATTCCGGCATTCATCCGGAATCCTTCAAGATTTCTTTAAGCACGCGTCTACAGTCCTACAGGTAACCTTTTGAATTTCATCCGGTTGGAGGTTGAGACTTTGGGGGTTATAGACGCGAAGCTGAATGCTGAGAATTGTCACTTGTAGATATGTATATATATATATATATATACTGGTATCTTGTTGATAAAATAAAAATTACTTCTTTAGATTTGATATGCTTAATGAAATATATTTTTCCTAAATTCAACAATATCCTTTGCACAGTATGAGTGGCCAAGTCTACTTCCCTCGGCCCAGTTGGCAATCAACAACACAGATAGCTCAAGCACAGGTTTGAGCCCTTTTTTTATAGAGCATGGTTATCATGTGGAACCAGTGCAACAGTATAATAAATTATGTAAAGAAGATCGTTCAGCACCAGCAAAACGGGCGGAAATTTTCGTCAACCGGATTCAGGAGGCACAAGAATACGCGGCGGCTGCAATGGCGGCAGCTCAGCAGCGAATGGAAGAGCAGGCAAATAGAGCTGGAAATCCTCCACCGATCTTCTGCGTTGGGGATAAAGTATGGCTGAACCTGAAGAATATTCACACGCCACAGCTAAAGAAGAAACTAGCATGGGTCAATGGTAAGTACAGTATTACCAAAATCATTTCGTCACATGTTGTCAAACTGGATGTACCCTCACAAATCTGGTCAAGATTTTATGTTCAAATGCTCAGAAAAGCTAGCAAAGATCCTCTTCCTTCTCAGTCAAAAGATGACAAGCAACCCCCTCGAGTAATCCCTGAGGTTTTGGACGAAAATGCTCAAAAACAAGCTCCAGAACATTTTGTCGAAAAAATTCTACAAGCAGAGCGAGTACAAAGAGGAAAAGGATCAGTTTGCCGGGTGTTAGTGAAGTGGAAAAATTTTATAGAACTAAATTGGGAAGACTGCAGTAACATGGAGGAGACAGAGGCCCTGGACAAATTCAAGGCCCGCTTTGGTTTAAGCAATGGAGTAGGAGAAGATTAAGACGCTAGGCAAGGTCCTGGAGTTACAACAGTCAAGAAAAAATCAAAAAAAAATGAAATAAAGACAATTCTAACAGGACTAAGAAGGGATAATGTCACGGGCTGCGCCCTGGTTATGCTGTGGCTAATGGCTGTGTTGTGGCTATTGGTTGGCTGGGTAAAACCAGGGACCACGGCGCGTCATGGGTTTTGTTTGTAAAGCGCACCCCCTTACTTTGTAACTCTTGAATTTCCGTAGATAAATATACATAGTTTGTGGCATCATATTCCGTGACAGCGAGACCGCTTTGGCCCTTCACAGTCAATAACAATAGCAATAACAATAGCAATAACAATAGCAATAACAATAGCAATAACAATAGCAATAACAATAGCAATAACAATAGCAATAACAATAGCAATAACAATAGCAATAACAATAGCAATAACAATAGCAATAACAATAGCAATAACAATAGCAATAACAATAGCAATAACAATAGCAATAACAATAGCAATAACAATAGCAATAACAATAGCAATAACAATAGCAATAACAATAGCAATAACAATAGCAATAACAATAGCAATAACAATAGCAATAACAATAGCAATAACAATAGCAATAACAATAGCAAAAACAATAGCAATAACAATAGCAATAACAATAGCAATAACAATAGCAACGATAACAGTTACGCAGGAAACAGTATTGATATCAACTAGGGCAATGAGTTCAAGAGTGGATACAAGGATATTGAGAGTTCAAGATAAGTTCTTCAATAAGTGGTAGATACAAGACTCAAATCTGGAGAGATCTGAGATGCAAGACAAACTACTTTATATACAGCTGGTTGTAAAGGTTCTCCCATAGCCCAAGCTAGATTAGAAATGTATAGAATTCCATAGAACCTATGGCAGCAATAGTAATGACTAATAATATAACGTGGAATATTATAGAACTCCCTAGAACTCTCTAGAACACCCTAGAACATCAAAGAGTGCCAAAGTGTTAAGACATATCTATCGTGATATACCCCAATATAGGGACAGGTTTATGACATTACCCCTCGCTTTAATGAGCCGAGCTCCTGCGAGGCTTCCGATTTCTCTTCAGCTTTTTAGTTCTAGGAGGCGCGTCTCCTGGCTTAGGCTCAGAAGGGTTCATTTCATGAAATGCCTTGACCAAATCAGTAAACCCTTCAGCTTGTGATGCTGGAATACTCCAATCATCTTCAGGATCATAAGCTTTCCATCTTATTAAATAGTGGAGTATTCCGTTATCCCAATGACAACCTATAACTTTCTCGACCTAATATTCTTGATCACAACCTTCTGTTTCAAGAAGTGGGGGAGGGCCAGAAATTTGGCCCAGTAGAGGATATGAGGCTGTAGGTGACAACAAGGACACGTGGAGGACTGGATGAATCTTGGCAGACTTTGGAAGATCAAGCCTAAAAGCATACTTTCCAACTGGCCCAATAACTTCAAAAGGACCACTTTTTTTAAAGTCTAATTTCTTTGATAGCCTTAGAGACTTAATATTTTCGCAATTTAGCCAAACAAATTCTCCAACTTTGAAGTTATAGGCGGCGATTCTCTTTTTTTTGGCTTGTTCCTCATGTTCCGCAGAATGTAATTGTATATTTTCTACAAGAAACTTATCAAATTTCTTTACATTTTGGATCAACTTTTCAGCATCCGACCTTTCAAAACGTATTGATGCTAGTACTGGCGGACTCGATAGCGGAGCTGAAAGTTCGCAGCCTGTTCTCGGATGTAATCCATAAACTGCTAAAAAAGGTGACACTCCTGTGACATGTGAATCATGATTATTTAAAGAAAATTCTGCAGACGGCAAGAGTCGAACCCAGTCATTTTGTGTGTAATTGACATAGGCACGAAGGTACTGTTCTATGCGAGAATTCATTCTTTCTGTCTGGCCGTCGAAAGTCAGTGATCTATCTCAAGAACTTTACAAATCCATTTCCAGAATTCCGCTGTAAACTGGGTCCCACGATCCGAAACAATAGAGTCTGGATGTTACAACGGGAGCAACTTGAGGGTTGGTGGCGTCGTCTTCGAGGGAATACAGCAAGAGCCAGCTTATTAAGAGATGTGAAATTGATATAGAGATAATAAGATTTGGCTAGAGGTATCAACGAACCAAGGAAACAAACAAACAAGAAATGAACAAACAAGGTGAACACAAATTGCGAAGCTGGAGAGTATCTACATGCAGAATCCAGCTTCTTAAGTATTGCCGGACTCCAGATTTACGATCTGTCCTTGTCCAGTAGAGAGACAGCGTGTTTCCAAAAATCTCAGCTTGAACCAAGACCCAACCAACTCCCTGATGCTTTGATTGTAAACCAAAACTGAAAACCCAATACATAACACATAACACATAACACGTTAAATGATTTTCGCTTTTCCTTCCTCAGGCCACATAATTATGAACCTTAACACTAGAAGACCATGAAGCCGGAAACACTCCTTATAAAAAAAGTACGCCGTGTTGCGAGAGGACATGTTGTTACAAGGTACTATATGGACCTGCTTAGTCATACGGTCCACTATAACCAGCATGAAGTTGTAATCTTGATTATTCCAATCAGGGCTAGGTGGTAAGTCGACAATAAAATCCAAAGCAACATGGCGCCATCGCTCTCTGGCCACGGGAAGGGGACGGCAAAGACCCTGAGTACCTTCCCGTGAAGGCTTACTTCTAGAACAAACATGGCAATTTCTTACATATTGTTTCACCTGCCAAAGTATTCCATGCCAAAAGAATGTCCTTGTGATCGACGCGTACGTAGCTGCAGCTCCTTGATGTCCTGAAGCTAGATTTTCATGGAAGGATCTAATAATCTCGGTTATTAACGTTGAGTCCTTGTCACACTGAGGTACGACAATGTTTCCGCGATAATACAATAATCCATCTTTCTAGACACACTCTGAGAGTGTAAAATTGCGCTCAATTGGTGCATTCTTGTTACAAAGTGCTAAAACTACTTTTGTCAAAGATTTGTCAGATAAAATGACTTGTCGAATACGATCCACAAAGGAAACAGATAATAATGCATGGATGGAAGAGTCGCTAATTTCCCCCTCTATTTTGTCTGATTCAGTATCATTCTCCAAAGTATTTGCGAACAGTTGAGTTTCCCCCATCCCAGGTGACAGATTACGTGGCTTCAGCAATTGCTGTTTTAAGAATCCCTTTAACGAGGGATCTGGGTCTCCAACAGGTCGGGAAAGTGTATCTGCGGGGCCGTTTTGCCAACCTGGCTGATAATAGATCTTAAAGTTAAATTGCGACAAAAACTGGCTCCAGCGTGCCTGGCGACGGCTAAGAAGGCGTGATTTCATAAAATACTCTAATGCTTTGTGATCGGTGACTACGTTAACAGGCTCAGATGAACCCTCTAACTCGGGCCGCGCACTCTTCAAAAGCTTGCACAATTGCTAATAGTTCTTTATCATAAATTTCGTAGTTTGCCTCCGCAGGGCTCACCTTTCTTGAGAAGAAAGCTACAGGCCTCCAGCTTCCTTCAGCGTCAGGCTGTAATAGGACGCCTCCTGTGCCACGATCTGACGCATCAGTTTCTAATCGAGCAAGCTTGTCCCAATCAAAGTACTGAAGTATGACGTCTTCCTTAAACTTCGACTTGATCAACCTGAAAGCTGCGTCTTGCTTGTGACCCCAGTGAAATGGAGTGTCTTTTTTAATCAAATCGGTTAGAAGCAGAACAATAGATCCGAATTTATTAATGAACCGGCGATAGAAGTTTATGAATCCAATAAACTTTGAGACTTCCTTTGCGTTCTGTGGTATTTTCCAATTTTCAATGGCTTCTAGCTTGATTAGATCCATCTTAATACCTCCGGTTGTGATTATTAACCCAAGAAGTTTCACTGATGCTACATGAAATTCACATTTTTTTATATCGATCTGTAACCCAGCTTTCATCAAGTGGGAAAGAACCTTTTTTATGTGTTCCTTATGTTTCTCCAGTGTATTGCTGAAAATCAGAATATAATCAATGTAAGCTGTACAAAATTCATCCAAATATTCTTTCAAGGTATCATTAATATAGTTTTGGAAAGAACTCGGTGCATTAGCGAGACCAAAGGGCATTACCAAGTATTCGTACAATCCAAAACGCGTCCGAAAAGCGGTTAGGTACTCATCACCTTTCGCAATGCGTATTCGATTAAATGCCAAAATGACGTCCAGCTTTGAGAAGTATTTGGCCTTCCCTAGAATAGAAAGCGTCTCATGGATTCTAGGTATAGGATATCGATTTTTGACTGTCACATCATTCAATGCTCTGTAGTCCACACAAAACCGAAGCCCACCACCAGGTTTCTTAACAAACAAGACTGGGGATGATGCGGGAGATGAGCTTGGTCTGATAAATCTATTTTCTAAATTTTCTTCGATGTACTTTCTCAGGACCTCAAGTTCACCTCTAGACATTCCATACAAGGGACCCCACGGAACTTCAGAGCCCGGTTTCAAGATAACTCAATGGTTGCTGGACCTATGTGGGGGCAATTTATCTGCTTCATCTTTTGAAAATACTGGTAAAAATTCGTGATAGATTTTTGGGAGTTTTTCTGCCGGATCTATCCTAGGCTTATCCCAAAGAACCTCTTCTATATCCTCAACGGAAACCTTCATTATTGTGCTTTCTTTATTATAATAAGATTCTTTAAAACTTTCAGAGTCACAGGTTCCAACATCAACAACGGGTCCCAGGAGCTCTGTAGTTTGGGCTGATTCTCGTCGACTTTTAACTACTTCCGGAGATATAGCATGGACCAATGCTGCAGATTTGGAAGTACCTAAGTGATCTTTGCAGAATGGACTGTTGAATTGCAACGTTTCTTCAGCCCACCGAATTTCCGGATTACGACATTGCAGCTATGGAAGGCCAAGCACAATGTCAAAGTATGCCAGAGTTGTGACAAACAACAATATTACCTCTGAATGGCCTTCAATGCTAAGAACAGTTTTAGCTATACTGACAATTTGACCATATGCGGATTCAGATCCGTCAAATACCTTCAGGGAACGAGGTCTTCGAAGAGGAATTATTTGTAATTTATTTTCATGCGCAAATTTAGCTTCAAGAAATCCATAAGCTGAAGCACCACTGTCGATTAGTGCAATGAAAGGAATAGGAGCCGATTTTTGATTACGAACGGAACAATTCACGACGAAGTGACTAGTTTTCTCCCATTGAACTCCATTTACAGCTATAGATGATAGGACTAAATTTAGAGACGAGCTCCTTGGCAACTTTTCGAGGAGCTCAAGCTTTTCCCGAGAGAGGCGCAGCTAAAACTTCCACACCTTCTTCAATCTCTGTGACCTCCGCTGAACGCCCAGTAATCAAAGATTGTCCTTTCCTAAGTAGCGTACAGTCCACTGCTCGATGAACACCCTTGCCGCAATAATAGCACAGACCAAGCTTTCGACAACGCTCCTTCTCTTCCTGGGACAATGACCCACGAGGTGTATAGCTCGAGGCTGATAAATCCATTGAATCTCCTCCCTCAGAGGTTGTGAGAGGTCTCGAAGGAGCTGGGCTTCCGAACCTTGGTAAAGAACTCCGAGCACAATAAGTGGTAGCTGACTCAGCGAATCGACGTAGGCGATTGTCGATATCTTGCAATCTAGCCACTGCTGTATCAAAATCCAGTGATTTGATTTCTTTCTCATGAACTAAAGCGCGCTGTAATTCTAGGTTGATGTTCAAGAAGACAATCTCTCGAAGTGCCTGAGTATTCTCATACTCAGCTATCACAGCATCTCGACGAATTTCCGCAATTCAAGTGGCAAACTGCTTGTTTTTCTGTTTGTTCCAATGGAGTCTGGTCACTGCGTCTCGCACTTGATTCGGGTCATCGAATAGGATGATTAACTGGTTCATCATGTCTGGGAGAGAAGAGAAACTAAGGACCCCATCTTTAATCCAGCTATGGAGATGTGCTTGACAGTCCTTGTCTAACATGGAGTAAACATATGCCATTTTCGACTGCTCCATGGGATAATGGTCGGCATTGGAAGTCAGTTTGAGAAGAACACCGTGTTTCTAGGTCGGGAACTTGGTCTTAACTCAGCGGAACACGGCGGTGTCTGGAACTAGAGCAGATCGACATGATTGCGCAGGGACCGTCGTTTGGGGTTGCCAATTTTCAATGGCCGCAGCTAGTCGATTAAGCACTTGGGTCTGAATATTACTTGCTGCATTTGATGTCAACACTTTCTTCTCTAATCTCTTTATCTTCTCTTGAGCAGTTATTAGGTCATTGGCTGTTGACAAAAGGATTTCATCTTTCTATACCAGACTTTCTTGTGTAGCCTGAGCTTGAGTCGCTACTGCACTGAGCTCTTGGTTTCTCTGTGCTAACGCCAGAATAGCGCCTAGTACTACTTCCGGGTCCCGCTGCACGCCTTGTAGGAACTGAGAAGTGTCAGAGACTCTAGTAAGATCATTCAAAACACCAAGTAAATTCCCTTGAAACTCAGACATTATGATCAAAACAAAGGAAAGAAAAAGAAAAATAAGAGATCTAAGTAATGTCAGGGCAAGATCAAGGTAAGTGGTAACGAGATGATAACAAAGACCATAGAGACAACAATACTGGCAGCGACGACAACAGCAGCAATAACAATGGCAGATTCAATAACAATAGCAATATGTTAAGACACACGAAGTGCGACAGGCAAGAACTCAATGAAAAAGGATATAATAAAGCTGAAGAGAGAAACTAATCCTACACAAAACAAATAATATAAATGAAATGTTAACCAAGCCATGATTGCGCTAACTCCTTTACGCCTTAGTGCCATATCTACACGGGTATCATGACCTAACCGTACTCCCAAGCCATGTCACGTGACAGTCCCACCTCCTCCGAAGTGATCATCCCAATTGCTGTTAACAAAATCTTGTTCGGGGTCGTCTATTCCTATCGCTACTTGCTAGAATGTTTCTCGAAGGTATTGGTTTTCCGGGGTTCCTGTTATGAAATGATCTAATTTCTACTTCATTATCGTTAAACTCGTCCTCAGACACCCATTCTTTTGTTCCGTCGCTCCAGAGGATTTCGTAATCAATTTTGCCATCTTTTGAGTATCTAGAGTTGGTGATGTCTTTGATTTTTATGAATGTTTCTTCGTCATCGACAAACCATTCCATTCCATAATCTTGTTGTCCGTTTTGTGGGGATGTTGCGATTTCAAGTTTTTCTACATGGAACAAATTATGTATCTTTCCGACGAGATTTTTGAGATCTATTTGATAAGTTTGATCCGTTATTTTTTTTAGTATTTTAAATGGTCCAATTTGTTTTTCGGAAAGTTTTTTACAGGATCTTTTAGTTCGTATATGATCAATTTTTAGCATAATCCAGTCTCCAGTATGGAATGTAACATCTTTATGTTTCTTATCGTAATGGTGTCCCATTGTTTCGTTGTTTGCTGTCATGATTTGTTTTAGTTTGATGAGGATGTTTTGAAGTTTATTGGAATGAGCGATGGCGGATTCGCAGGTAATGCCTTCTCCTGGTTCTTCGTTGGTTAGTTCAAAGTAGGGAAGATATCCTTGGTCAGCGAAAAAAGGAGCCATGCCTGTTGTTGCATGTTTGGAGTTGTTCCAGATAAATTCGAAGAGGTCCAGATACTCATCCCAGTCGTTTTGTTCAAAGTTGACATAAGCACGTAAATAAGACTTAATGGGTTAATTAATTCTTTCTGCTAGTCCATTGCCTTGTTGATGTGCCGTCGTCGTCGGTATTTGGCTGAAACCCATGGAGTGTCCTAGCTGTGTCCAGAATTTGTTCACGAATTGTCGGCCTCTATCTGTGACAAATAGCTTTGGGATGCCGTGTTGTCGAATCAGATTTTTTCTGATTAAGTTTGCTGTTTTTTCTGCGGTAAGGCCTGCAATTTTGCATGGAATAAAACGACCGCGCTTTGTTGCTGCGTCAATACATGTTAGAATTGCGGTATTTCCGTTTTTAGTCTTTGGGAGGTCAGTGATGAAGTCCATGCTGACTCTTGTCCACCTTCCTTCAGGTATTGGTAGAGGGTTGAGTTTTCCATAAGGTTTATGCGTTTTTGATTTGTTACGAGCACAATTTTGACAACCAGAAACGTAATCCCGTAAGTCTCGGGCCATGTTTGGCCAGTAATAATTCCTTTGTGCAAGCTCAATTGTTCTTGCGGTTCCCCAGTGCCCAGCTATTGGGCTGTCGTGACTTAGTTCTTTAGCCTTAATACGGAGAGATTCTGGGATGTACAGTCTGTTTAAGTTGTACCATAGGGCTTTGTCCTCTTGATGCCAATTGTCTGGGAGATCATTTTGTAGTCGTAATTGTTTGGCAAATTGATCATTTTCTAGGGCTTCGGTCATGATACTTTTAAATTTGTGTGAGACAATTGCGTTAATTTCGACTGGCTGGTTTTCTTCATCTTTCAAGTTCAGGCCCCAGTCTTTTTCAGCTTTGTTGGTTTTTTCCATGTAGTCAGGACGTTTAGATGGCCCGTCCGCCGGATTTTTTGTACCTGGAAAGTGAAAGATATCAAAGTCGAAGGCTGCTAATTTTTCGATGTATCCCGCCTGCCGACGATTAGGTCGGACAGTGGACTTGAAATAACGT
The DNA here is from genome assembly GCA_028751805.1 of Podosphaera xanthii. Taxonomy (NCBI): domain Eukaryota; kingdom Fungi; phylum Ascomycota; class Leotiomycetes; order Helotiales; family Erysiphaceae; genus Podosphaera; species Podosphaera xanthii. The sequence continues at coordinate 3,182,702 of JAPWIX010000001.1, read as the reverse complement.
AGGTTTGCGTGATTGCTGTATATTTTGACTTTATGTTGGGCGCCTTCTAGATAGACTCTGAAGTGTAGTAATGCATCTACTACTGCGAGTAGTTCTTGATCGGGGGTTCCGTATTTTACTTCTTCAGGTTGCAGTTTCCGACTCCAGAATGCTACTGGTTTTTTGACGCCTTCGTCTATCTGTGAGAGGATTCCGGAAATCCCTCCTCCAGATGCATCCGTTTCAAGGATGCCTTGTAGATTCGGGTTCCACTGGCGAAGCATTGGTGAGGATGCGAATTTTTGTTTGATGTTGTCAAAGGATTTTACTGCTGCGGTGTTGAATTCAAATTTGGTTTTCAAGGCATCTTTCTTTAGTAAATTTGACATTCCTGCTCCTAGTTTCGAGTAGTGACAGATGAAGCGTCTGTAGAAATTTGTAAATCCGAGAAATTGTTGTAGTTGCTGTAATGATTTTGGTGTTGGCCAGTTGGTGATCGTATCGATTCGTTTTGGGCTAATTCGAAGTCCTCCATTACCTATTAAGAAGCCTAAGAAGTTGACCTGCTTTACACCAAAGGCACATTTTGATAACTTGCAGAATAGGTTGTTTTCTTTAAGTTTTTGGAGTACTAAAACCGTTCTGGAGTAGAGTTGCTCTTTCGTGTTAGCATAAATTAGGAAATCGTCAACGTATGAGACTACGCCTTCGGTGATGTTGCGAAAAATGTTATCAATAAATGCTTGCCATGTGGGTGGAGAATTGGCAAGTCCGAAAGGCATGACAAGCTATTTGAAGCAGCCATCTGGTGTTCGGAAGGCGGTTTTCCATTCGTGGCCAGAAGCGACTCGAATCATATTGTAGGCAGATATGCTGTCAAGTCTAGTGAAGTACTTGGCTCCACGTAGTTTGTCTAGGAGGTTGTCTATGTTAGGTACAGGGTATCTATCTTTTGTGGTGATTGAGTTTATCTTTCGATAATCCATACACATTCGGAGCTCATTAGAGTGTGGTTTCTGGACGAAAAGAATATTAGCTGGGGCTTGGGCTTTACATTTGCGTATTCAGCCTTTGTTTAATAGTTCTGTGGTCTGTCGTTTGGCTTCTTGTTTTTCCTTTTCGGATTGCCTGGCCATCGGGATGATTTTTGGGAGAATTCCATGGGGTATGTCTATCGTCATATTGGTGTTTTTGCGATGTGGTGGTAGTTGGTCAGCACCGGCCTTGGAGAATACACTTGCGAGGAATATTAAGTCATTTGGTAAAGTTGTGTCGCAGTTTTCGGCCTGTGCGTCATCACTGAGGATCGCACTGATTGGGATTGTGTTTTTGTTGTTGTGAGGTAAGTTTAGGGTATCTTGAGGTTGACTTTTTTGCGGAGTTCTGGTGTGCCCACAATTGTGATTAGGTTTAGTTACGGAGTTAGAGATGGGGCGAAGCTGTATGGATGTTTGTGGAAAGTGAGTTGTTTTGAACTGTTTGTGCAAACCCTATGTTAGTAGTTAATGGAGATTGTTGTCGTATGGTTTTTGATTGCCAGTCAATATCGGGGTTCACTTTTTGTAGCCAAGGGATGCCTAGGATAGCGTCGTAGTGTTTTATGGGGGCTTCGACAAATGTAATCTTTCCAACGCTGAGACTAGGTATCTCGGGTTGTAGCTGTGATTCATAAGTTTCATTGCAATTTACTACGATGGCACCATTGAATGCAGAGATGGGTCTATTCAAAAAACATTTTTTTCTATCAGGTTTTAACGCCATTAGTTTAGATACACAAACGTTGACGTGCGAGGCACCGTCAATCAGTAGAGTTGTCCAATACCCCTCCACCCAACCTTCCACCTCAATTGCCATTGTGTGGTTCAAGCTAGCAATGGTGAGTGGTGAGTTTTCGCAGTGGGTTTTTGGTTTGGGGTAGGGTACCTTGGGTGGAAGAGTGGCAGGATCAACATGCAGGGGTTGCCCAAGTTTTTTGCACTTTTCAATTAGTCTTGTGCAAAGATGGGTTGGATGTTTGCCACCATCAAACATGCAAAGCTGATTAGCTTTTCTATAGAGACGAATTTCGTCGGTGATTTTACCCGTGGGGGCGAGTTGAGGCATGGACTGATAAGGTCCTGGTTGCTGGTGGGGTCCGGGAGGTTGTTGAGAGCCTCTTTGTGGATAGGCTTGCGGCGCCTGGGGCTGGCGGTAAGCTGAACAGTCGAAGCTTTGCTTTTCAGCTTGTTTCTCCCTTTGTCGAGAGCGGTGATTTTCGTCAAATTGAATCGCATGATGTGCTACTATCTCTAAATCACGTCGGTCAAGGCTTGTGACGCAGGCAAGTTTATCTTTAATGGAGGGGGCCAGACCCTTGTAGAACTCTTCACCCCAAGCATTCATGGGATAGTCGGTTTGATGGCACAGCAGCTCGAACACTTGCTTGTAGTGTTGGACCGAGTTAAAGCCTTGCTTGAGCGCTTGGCGTTCTTTGTCCTTAATCTGGCGGTGGACAGTATTTTGGTAGCGGCTGCGGAGTCTTTCTCCAAAGTTTAACCAACTGTCGAGTAGTTCAGGGTGATTTCGTAGCTCCAACCGTGCCCACTCTTTCGGCGCAGTAGACGTGCTGCTGTGGGCAGCGCCATCAAAATGCTGCACTGCTACAATCACTTTATGCCTGTCTGTAGGGTGAGCATGGGGCTGTAAGGTATAACGTGCTTCCAGGTCATCTAAAAACTGCATAATGTCAGTTGATCCATCAAACTTTATATCAGGGACCGGGGTGTCAAATGCATGGAAGTTGGTTTGATTAGATTGATGTTGGTTTGTGGGGTAGTGTTGTTGGTGCTGCGTTGCATAGAAGTTATGTTTGGTATTTGGTGTATGGTTTTGTATGGGTGGGGCATACTGATGTGTGGGTGGGGCGTATTGATGTGTGGGCGGGGTGTAATTGGTGGTGGGTGGGGCGTGTTGCTTAGTTTGTGGGGGAGGTGCATATTGCTGTGGTATGTGAACGTTGTTAAGTGGAACAGACGGAATAGTCGACGGGAAATTACGTAGCGTGTCGGCTACCGATGCCGCGACGGCGTCGTTGATCATTTTGGCAAGAATAGTACTATTGATCACCACTTGGTTGGGCAACAGGTTATCTTTTGAGGTTAGTAGTCTAACAGTATGCGAGGCCTTCGTATTATCGGTGGATGTATTAGATGATTTATGTTTGATGTCATTGTCGTCCATATCCGATTTTGGTCGTTTGGAGGGTAATAAATTATCCGAGTTTATGCCGGACAATAAATTTTTGGGTAATCTTGGCATTTTGGTGGGAAGAAAAAAATATTTTTTGCGGGTTTGAATTTTGCAAGTTGAATAGTGTAGTCAAGAATTCTTGGGTGCCGGTGTCGGTTTGAGCTTTATTGTTAAGACACACAAAGTGCGACAGGCAAGAACTCAATGAAAAAGGATATAATAAAGCTGAAGAGAGAAACTAATCCTACACAAAACGAATAATATAAATGAAATGTTAACCGAGCCATGATTGCGCTAACTCCTTTACGCATTAGTGCCTTATCTGCACGGGTATCATGACCTAACCGTCCTCCTAAGCCATGTCACGTGACACAATAACAATAGCAATAACAATAGCAATAACAATAGCAATAACAATAGCAATAACAATAGCAATAACAATAGCAATAACAATAGCAATAACAATAGCAATAACAATAGCAATAACAATAGCAATAACAATAGCAATAACAATAGCAATAACAATAGCAATAACAATAGCAATAACAATAGCAATAACAATAGCAATAACAATAGCAATAACAATAGCAACAACAATAGCAATAACAATAGCAATAACAATAGCAATAACAATAGCAATAACAATAGCAATAACAATAGCAATAACAATAGCAATAACAATAGCAATAACAATAGCAATAACAATAGCAATAACAATAGCAATAACAATAGCAATAACAATAGCAATAACAATAGCAATAACAATAGCAATAACAATAGCAATAACAATAGCAATAACAATAGCAATAACAATAGCAATAACAATAGCAATAACAATAGCAATAACAATAGCAATAACAATAGCAATAACAATAGCAATAACAATAGCAATAACAATAGCAATAACAATAGCAATAACAATAGCAATAACAATAGCAATAACAATAGCAATAACAATAGCAATAACAATAGCAATAACAATAGCAATAACAATAGCAATAACAATAGCAATAACAATAGCAATAACAATAGCAATAACAATAGCAATAACAATAGCAATAACAATAGCAATAACAATAGCAATAACAATAGCAATAACAATAGCAATAACAATAGCAATAACAATAGCAATAACAATAGCAATAACAATAGCAAAAACAATAGCAATAACAATAGCAATAACAATAGCAACGATAACAGTTACGCAGGAAACAGTATTGATATCAACTAGGGCAATGAGTTCAAGAGCGGATACAAGGATATTGAGAGTTCAAGATAAGTTCTTCAATAAGTGGTAGATACAAGACTCAAATCTGGAGAGATCTGAGATGCAAGACAAACTACTTTATATACAGCTGGTCGTAAAGATTCTCCCATAGCCCAAGCTAGATTAAAAATGCATAGAATTCCATAGAACCTATGGCAGCAATAGTAATGACTAATAATATAACGTGGAATATTATAGAACTCCCTAGAACTCTCTAGCACTCCCTAGAACACCCTAGAAGACCCTAGAACACCATAGAATACCCTAGAACGCCCTAGAACACCCTAGAACATTGTAGAACATCGAAGAGCGCCAAAGTGTTAAGACATATCTAACATGATATATCCCAATCTAGGGACAGGTTCATGACATTGCACATGTTGTTTGAAAGAGAGCTTGCTGTCGAGGAAGACGCCTAACCACCTCAGAGTAGAGATGTGTGGTTCTAAAGACGCCGTTGATGGTTATTGGAAAAGGTTGACGGGATCTGTGAAAATGCAGGATCTCGGTCTTGTTTTCTGCCAATGAGAGTCCATTCTGATCGCACCAATGGGTGATGCTTCCAACCCTGTCAGCGGTCAGACGAGAAGTATTGTCCAGAGTTTTTGCGACCGAAAGGATCGCTACGTCGTCTACGTATCCGAATGTAGGAAACTCGAGTTTGAATAAAGGCTCGAGAAAGAGGAGAAAAAGTATTAGGGAAGCAGGAGATTCTCGAGGCAAGCCATGCGGAATATCCAAGAAGTCACCAACAAAATCATCCACTCTGAGGCGAGCCGTCCTGCAAGAAGCAAAGGAAGCAGCCCAATTCACGTATGGTAAAGGTCATCCCTGTTCGCGGAGACGAACGCGGAGACGGCCAGTTTGAACACCATCGAAAGCGCTTTGGATATCGAGGGTGGCGAGAGTGCGAACTTGCTTCGTCTCCCACGCTTTTTCGACGTGGTGAACCAAACATTCTACAAGATCCATGGCAGACCTTGCAGGCAGAGCTCTAAATTGCGTCGGGGAGCTGGTGTGATCGGACAAGGCCCAGAAGGCAATGCGTCTTACAAAGAGGCGTTCCAGCCCCTTCCTGAGAACTTGGGGAAGCGAAATCGGTCGCCAATTGGCGGGATTAGTAAGATCGTCCTTGTGTGGTTTAGGAATAACCACAACTTCGGTGCGGCGGAAGATGCTGGGATAGTGACCATATCCCAGGCAAAGCCTGCAAAGGTAGACAATCCACGAGCGCCAAGTATCCACTCCCCATACCAGGCGGAGAGCTAAGACAGAGAGGTGGTCATGTCCCGGAGTAGTTGACGAAACTTCCAGAAGACAGTGGCGTACTTCATCTTCGTCTACAGAGAGAGGTGCAGGGATCGCATGCAGTGGGCAGGTAGGGGTATTTCTGGGTATATCCGGTTGGCCAGTCGCGCGTGCAAGCTTAGTTCGGAAGAATATGTCTGCCCGCTCGGTCGGGGTGCTATATGTGACACCTTGGAAATGAATTTGGGGGGACCAAAGCGACTAGATAACTTCTACCATCCAACAACTTTATGGGCCTTTAGGATCGAAGACACATTATCCAACATGGAGCGCCTGTGTTTGCGTTTAGCTCGCCTTGCCGATTTCCGAAAATTGTTGTGTGCCTTGTTGATGAGATCTTGATCCACACTATGGCGAGCTTCGAGGTACTGGCGTCGTTGGTCCGAGCAATCACGATTCCAATAATCTTTGCAAGGGACGCAAGCAAGCCTCGGCGGGTTAGCTGCGAGCAGAATCGCCGAGAGAGCGGCAATGCCGGATGTAGTCACCGCGTCCAGGCGCTGGGGGGTTGGGTCCTCAAAGGAAAAGCTAGGAGGTGCGGTCGCGGAGAGGGCTAGACGAAATACCTCAGCATTCTCATCGTTGAATTTGGGCAGTTTCAGCGTTGGGTGACGCCTAGATGCCGAGAGTTGGACGAGGCCAGATATTTTTTCGTGGTCGGAAGTTGAATGTGACTATGGATCCACACGGGTTGAAAGTCCTTCCATGTTCGTGAGTACTAGGTCAAGCACATGGCCATCCCGATGCGTGGGAGCTCCATAGGGAAAAGCCGACCTCAGAGAATAGTTGTCAATCCATTCAACAAAGCTGCTGACGCCAGAGGAGCGGGAAAAGTTGGGCTCCCATAGTTCGTGGTGAAGGTTAAAATCCCCCACGATTATGGTATTTGGTTTAACCGGCCAACTGAAGAATGCACCGAGGCTCTCAGGCATTTGAGCTTGAGGTTGTCAGTATACATTTATGACCTCTAGAGAAGGAGAGCACTGGAGGCGGAGAACGATGATATCAGGTGAGGAACCACAGTCTAGCTGAATAGGTCGGAGGTTAGATTTCTTTCGGACATAAGTGAGAACACGCGGGCGCGAGTTGGTCCAGTCCTGATTCGGGGGAGTGAAGGTAACATAGGTCGGATGGGACTTGGTTAAATTCTTTAGGTTAATTGTTTTTGTCTAGGGCTCTTGGACAAAGATCATATCATACTTACCCTGAAATACAGCTTGTAGAAGAATGAGGTAAGAGGATCCACCACGTCCAACGTTTGCTTGGAGAAAACGGAGGCGAGGCGGGGGGGTGCTCCTAAAATAGCCTCTATTGCTCATGGGAAGTGCTGTGGGAGGTATTATTGGAGACTTGCTTGTCTTGGTCTACTTCCATAGACCCGTCCAAAGCAGAAGTAAGAGCTGAGAACCTGTTCTGGCTGGCAGAAGGAGTGCGTTGAGTAGGGACAGGGGGGGTCCCGTCGAGAGAGTCGGTGCGCTGGAGCTTCCGGGAGAGGTGGAAGTTGCGGAGTTGGCAGCAGCGGCAGCGGCAGCCCCTGCGCGACACTGTTTCCGGAGATTATTACGGTTATGTGCACGGAGTTCTGTAATCGCTTTTTCTGGGGGATGGATGAGTTTGCCCTTGAAAGGGCGAGGGCGGAGAGGGCAGTTAAGGTTGTCTGCAGAATGTGGCCCCAGGCAGTTAATGCAGCGACAAAGTTGGCGGCAATCTCCATAGTGGCTAAGGGCACCGCAACGAGCGCACAACGCCTGAGTGCGGCAGAGAAAGGAATGGTGAAACCCAAAGCAAGCATCACACTGGACTACCTATGGATTAGGGATATACCATCGAGAAGGGGCGCTGTCAACGATTCGAAAAGTCGACACCTCTTTGGGGAAAAAAATAACAAAAGTATGCAGAGAATCGTGGCTGTCACGGAACGGCCCGCTGAAGCTAGTCGTTTCGGCTTGAATCCATTTAGTTCTTTTGCATAAATTTTATTCACATATTGTCTTTAATTAATTGGCGTGAGTTTTCATGCATTTTGTCGATCTTCATCAATGGCTTCAATGACGTTGATAAATTATTTTGCCGATCGTCACTAATTACTTAATATTGTTATTATTGTTGGACTTTTCCTGTTGATCGTTATTAACAACGATTGAACTCCAGGCATTGCATAGTTCTATGGAATTCTATTTCAATCGACGGTATTTTGGGTGTTCTACAATATTCGCTGGCGTTCGATGGGATGGGGTTCTATTAACCAGTACTAGGGAATGTACTAGGTAGACTCATGTATAAATAGTGGTTAGGCCTTCTAGTTGAAAGCTCTCCAGCTTTCAGTCTTGTATTTATTCTACGCATCTAGTCTAGTCAGGATTCAAGAAGTCAGGTTATCCACATCTACACTTGTCATTTGTTACAAAAGCTTACGTGACATTATCTGGTATTTTCAGTGTCCCAGAGTTCCAGGCATTCAGTATTTCAAGAGATTGTTCACCAAGATCAAGCCCAAGCTAAACCATCAAGATCCAAGTACAAGGAGTCACGACAGTGGCGATCTTCATGTACAGACCATTGAGCGCTGGATGGAGTGACGCCTGTCTGTGCTTGGGCAATGCTCTTGACATCATCAAGCGTAGTGGGGACCAAATTGGAAACCGGATTCCAGATAGTGCATGGGATACGCTTAACAACGATCCAATGCGGTCCTCAATTTGAATTAGAGAACCCGAAAGAGACGCCTTTATGGTTTCATCATTGTCCATCGCAATTTTCAGTGATGCGTTAGACGAGAAAGCGACGGTGGCGGGAGAGCCTGCGGCGGTCGCTGCCCAACTCTGTGGTTGCTTAGATGCAGGAATAGATGGACGTGCTGGTATGTTTAGACTAGGCTTGGGTAAGGAGCCTGATGGCTTGGGTTGTTTTGGGCTGTCGTGTGTTACAGTCTAGACAAGAGCGCCTGCGCAGCTAAATGTGTAGAGGTAGTTAATAATTAATTCTATGATCCAGATAACTAACTCGCAATTTACAAGTACATATAGATATATACATTTCCCTCGAGCTGAACTACTTGCCCCACCTTGACACTAATCATGGATCGTAATATTCTCATGAAACAGAAGGTCTTCTCGTGCCACACAACCTCCCTGTATTGTGAAGCCGCCACGTAATAGCAAGTCTCCGAATAGAAGTTGGTCTGCTTGTATTAGCAAGTTTCAGTATAATTGAAATACCCTGCAGGACCAGGCCGTGCACAATTCACTATCTATGTAAAGTCTGTGCACGCCTATGCACAACATAGGCTACAGGCATAAACCAGCTTACCAGCTGCTACATCGTGTTGCATAGGGTGCCCAGAAGCAACCACAAAGAGAAACGCGTCCATTTGCTCGCGCACAAAGGACTGAATCAGAGGGTCAGCTTCTTCAACGGCTGACCAAAACTTGATATGAAAGGATTGGACCCAAATAGCTCGACCCTTCTCAATGCGCTGGACAAGCTCGAGCTCTTCAGCTACGCGCTGGGCCAGAGGAGGTGGTTGTTGTGATTTGGCCATCACGAGCGTAATGACCAAATTAAGGTGCACTTGATAGGTATCGAAAGAGAGGAATCAAATTAGACTGATCGGCTGGAGAGGATTAGGGAGACATGATGGTATGTAAAAATCGTGTGACGTTGCTTGCGCTGGTCAACGCTGCTGTTAACACTTAGCACCGCTCCTACATCCGAGTCACGTGCTAGCACATGTACTTTTTTGTCATATTTGTTATTTTTGTTATATTTGTTATATTTGTTATATTTGTTATATTTGTTATATTTGTTATATTTGTTATATTTGTTATATTTGTTATATTTGTTATATTTGTTATATTTGTTATATTTGTTATATTTGTTATATTTGTTATATTTGTTATATTTGTTATATTTGTTATATTTACTCCAAAGGACATATTGTAACCGGGGTATGGGACCCACAAGGCTCGCGTAAATGTGTATATAATAGGACATTTTGCCCACAATATCTTTCCTCTTCTCATACTGAAAATTGATTAATTTAAATCCTCTTAGCTTTAAGCCATCTTAAATCTTCTGACGACTGTGACATGGAGAGAGAGTTGAGCCTTGAGGTATGCTTATGTTAGTTGGTGTCTGCTTTCACTTAAGTGTGCCCAGAACTACGGAGGTAGTTCTCTCTTAAAGGAAGGATTCAACGAAGCGCGTGATCCATCTTGGAATCCCTTTTTCTCTCAGGTTGTGGATCACTCTTTCGTGTGAAACATTATCGAAGGCGCCAGATGTATCCAGGCTAAGAAGAGATGCTACTCTAGTTTTATCTTTACCCCATATCTCGTGTATCTGCTCTGTGAGGAGTTCCACCGCTGAGATTGTGGACCTATTAGGTCGAGAACCCATCTGTTCCGCGGGGAGAAGATTTTGATCCTCGGCCGCTTTTGAAATACGATTAGCGATTAACTTTTCTAGGAGTTTGCCCATGGTATTCAGGGATGCTATTGGACAATAAGCTTTCGGAGTGTCGTATCGCGGTTTCTGTGGCTTCTTTAAAATTACTGTGGCTGATTCTTTGAACCCTTTGGGATGGTACCCAATAGAGAGGCAGTCGTCGTAAATTTCCGCTAGGAAACTGCTTAAACTTTTCCTACAAATTTTAAGAAACTCATTGGGAATTCCATCCGGAACTGGGGCCTTGTTAGTTGGTAACTTGCCAATAGCCTTTTCGACTTCTGCTGCGTCGATAGTCCTCGGAATAGTCTCCAATTCTTCGGTATATGTCGCCGCTGTAATGTCTTGCAGATCTACTTGCACCGGTGGGGGAAAGAAGTGTTCTGTCATGGCCTTAACTTTATCACAATCTTGTGTTTGGACTTTACCCTCCGCATCGAAGATGTCTGGTATCTGTGGTGGTAATTTCCTTTCTGTTAGGTCTTGTCTTGCCCATTTTGCTAGTTTCCATATCTTCTTTGGGTCCTGGGTAACTTCTGCGACAACCGCTCTCCAGTCGATAGTTTTGTCCTTTCTAATTTGTTTCTTTTTACGATTAGTGGCCTTTTGATACTCAATCTAGCTGTGTTCTGTCCCTTGTTGAGTCCATTTTCTCCTCTTCTTTCGGGCGTCCTTGACGGCCTGGGAGCATTGATGTGTTCAATATGGTTTAGCATACGCAGAGGGCTTTGCTTTCGGGACCATCTCTTCTGTGACGTCTTGGATCAGCCTGGTTATATTATTGACCCGACTATCCAGAGATTCTGGTGTAATTAGAAAATTGTCTTATCTAGGAGGTTTCTCTAGTTTAATTTCCAGCTCTCGGTTTATCTTTTCCCACTTTGCCTTCTTCCACTATGGGTGAGGCTCGGGATTAACAGGTCTTGGTGGCTGAATCTGTAGCTCTGTGCACAGGGGTAAGTGGTCCGACGACGCTTCCAATTCAGCGGCTATGTCGCATTCCATTGCCGTGTCTTCTAATTCTTTCGACAGAAACACTAGATCAAGTGTGCTCTGACTGCCTCTATTCTTCCTAGTAACAGTGCCTTCTGTAAGGATAAGCTCCATGTTCTTCCTCCGAGCATATCAATCAAGTCCTCTGATAACTTGTAGTGTGTGACAGCTACTTGGTCTCCCCATCTAGGGTGATGAAGGTTGAAGTCTCCCAGTAGGACATGGTGACCATCTTGAGATAGGATTTGGGGGATTCATTGGAGCGTCCCAAGATCTTTGCTAGCGCGGTGAAGAGGGGGTGGGTTGTAGATGTTGTGTATCAAAACTTTACCGTGATTTGTCTGGAGGCTGATGGATGTTATGTCTCCCTCCGCGTTAACTGGGGCTGTTTCTATTCTCCACTTGTCTACTGCCAAATACTTGGTCACATGAATGCACGTTCTACTTTTGGTGCCACCTGAGAAAACTAAGTGGCACGCAGGGTTTCTCACGGTGGTCTTGTCCGTTGAATTAAGCCATGGTTCTTGGATGGCTATAACATGGTGCTTCCTTGGGTCTAGTTCGCAAAGGCAATGTTGCTGCACTCTGTCCTTGCTCTTATTTACGTTGTACTGAACTATTTTCCAAGTATGGGTGTTCTTCGTGAGGACATCTCGCATTCCGGTGCCCCGTTTACCTCTGTTTGGCCATCTCGTGTCGCGATCTGGTTTTCGTCTTCCATCTGAGTAAATGCTGTAGCCGCATAAGGAGAATTTATTAATTTTGGCTAGCTTCCTGACATGTCAGGGACAGAGGGAGCAGGGGTTTTCCGTGGCCTTCCAGGACCTCGTCAAACAACGGCATCGCCTACAGGATTAGAGATCTCCACGACTGAGGTAGCCGCTCTTCATTTCCTGGATCCTACTATTTGCCAGTCATAATTTGGGTTTCCTTCTTGAGACCATTGAGCCGAAAACCTTCCTGGATCTTGGGTCCTGTTTTGGACCGCTCGGGCCTTCGCAGCCAGTCTAACCGGGCAGCTCTGGTTCCAGGCTGCATGTTTTCTACCGCAGTTTCCACATGTTATCTCGTGAATATCCGAGCACTGTCAGGTATTGTGGTCTTTACTACATTTTCCTCACTTTGTGGGGGCAATACATGTTTTCGCTATATGACCGTAACTCTGACAATTGAAGCACTGCATAATTCGAAAGCCCGATCTAAAAATTTCGGTGGCTTTAAGTTCATATCTCCATATTACGCCTTTCGCGATCGCTTTATCGGCTTGCTCCGCTTTTTCAAACCACAAAATCATCGAGCCTGCTTTTTTCTCTAATGGTCTACATTTCTTTAACCACGTAGCTCGTTGGATGCTGTTTGCAGGAAAGTTTATTTAATTTGCTTTCTTTAATTGTTTGATATACTCGGGATTCTCCGGTTGAAATGAGAGAGGCATATCATGGATCAGTACTTGATAGTTGGCATTTGCAATGTGTGCCATAGTTGCCAGCCTTGTAGTCCAACTCTACTGTCTTTCACTCTACCATTTGACGAACTCCAATTTTTTCCTTCCTTCCAATCTTTTTTACCAGTTCTTCACTCGAGAGTCTAGCAATTTCTTCCTTTTCCTTTTCGTCTTGTATACGGATTGTTGTACCCGCTACCTCAGGTTTGCTTGCTATCTTTGACCATGATTGCCCCTGGAAACAAGCCAAACCTTGAGTCTGGGAGAATGCAACCTTCATTACTTGAATTTCCTGTAGTAGTTTAGTCAATGAAGGGTTTTTGTCTGCTTGGATAGTCTTTTGGGCTGGGTGGGGGTAAACTTTCAATCAAAGGAGGCTTTCAATATCCTTTATAGCCTCCTCTAGCATTCCAATAACTGCTCTAGGAGGTGAATTACCGTCCTTTAAAGCGAGTTTATACTTCTTCAAGTTGTCTGCTATTTTGGGCAGTGCCTTTCCATCAGCACCACCACTTCCCGACGCATTTCCAGTGTATTTGCTACTGGAATCGTTAAAATGATCCTCTGCCAGTCTATTGGATGCGTTAATTTTACTTATTTCCAAGTTGTCGATTCTTCCGTTTGTTGATGTTTTTCTATTTATTTATTTATTTATTTATTTATTTATTTATTTATTTATTTATTTATTTATTTATTTATTTATTTATTTATTTATTTATTTATTTATTTATTTATTTATTTATTTATTTATTTATTTATTTATTTATTTATTTATTTATTTATTTATTTATTTATTTATTTATTTATTTATTTATTTATTTATTTATTTATTTATTTATTTATTTATTTATTTGTTTATTTATTTATTTATTTATTTATTTATTTGTTGTTTTATTTTATTTTGTTTATTTATTTATTTATTTGTTTATTTATTGTTGTTTATTTATTTGTTGTTGTTTATTTGTTTGTTTGTTTATTTATTTGTTTGTTTGTTTGTTTATTTATTGTTGTTTGTTTATTTGTTTATTTATTTATTTATTGTTTGTTATTTGTTTATTTATTTATTTGTTTATTTATTTATTTGTTTATTTATTTATTTATTTATTTATTTGTTTATTTATTTATTTATTTATTTATTTATTTATTTATTTATTTATTTATTTATTTATTTATTTATTTATTTATTTATTTATTTGTTGTTGTTATTTATTTGTTTATTTGTTTATTTATTTGTTTATTTGTTGTTTGTTATTTATTTGTTTATTTGTTTATTTGTTTGTTGTTTATTTATTTGTTTGTTTGTTGTTTGTTTGTTTGTTTGTTGTTTGTTTATTTGTTTATTTATTTATTTATTTATTTATTTGTTTATTTATTTGTTTATTTGTTTATTTATTTATTTATTTATTTATTTATTGTTTGTTGTTTATTTATTTATTTATTTATTTGTTGTTTATTTATTTATTTATTTATTTATTTATTTATTTATTTATTTATTTATTTATTTATTTATTTATTTATTTATTTATTTATTTATTTATTTATTTATTTATTTATTTATTTATTTATTTATTTATTTATTTATTTATTTATTTATTTATTTATTTATTTATTTATTTATTTATTTATTTATTTATTTATTTATTTATTTATTTATTTATTTATTTATTTATTTATTTATTTATTTATTTATTTATTTATTTATTTACAATTAACGCCAAGCAGGCTATTGTATCCCAATCGAGATTTTGCAACCCTACCTTAAATGCCGTAAATGGATACCCCCCTTCCAGAAACAAATCCGACCATTCCAGACAAATATTTCTGGTTGCCGACCGACGATTCACACATTACTATCACCCCCAAACTCTTACAAGAGAGCGAGAGTTGGCGCCCCCCTTCCTCACTCTGCTCGACATCCCCAGATGTGGAAATGGTCGACACACGACTTGACAGAAACAATACCAGCCCACCCCAAAATTCACAGAAAAGCTCTATCGAAAAGAGCATGGCAGACTTCATCGACGCGGAAGTCGAGAGATTCCAGAAACGCGTCGCGCAAGCAAGACTTATCCTCAGCACGTTCTGCAGCCTAATAGACGCGTTAGATGATGACAAACTACGAAGCTCAATGGAAGATGCAACAGTCGGTCTTAGAGAAAAGATATGCAACATCCTTTCGGGCAATTCAGGCAACGTTCAGCCTAACAATCAGCACCTTCAAAAAAGGACCAGAGCCAAGCAAGGCCCTGGGCCAGCGTTCCAGCCTTCCACGCAGCGCAGAAGACTTACAGTAAATGCTGAAAACCACCAAAAACCTACCCCAGCTGCAGCTACTCCTCGCGTTGCTATGACAGCAACGGCACCAACTGCACCAATCACCAAGCCAACAGAAGGCTCATGGTCAGTGGTCGCCTGTAGAAACGTTGGTCGGCCGAAACAGGCCTCACAACCTGCCAAAACTACCACACCTCTCACACCCCTACCCAACCCATCTCGGAGGCCGGCAAGGGCACACCCGTCACTTGCCGCTAAACCCGACGAAAGGCTATTTCTGCGACTCAGGGAAGACCACCCATTGCGGAAAACGTCACCCCACTTTGTCAAGTTGAGCTTAGCAGCAAAACTCCGAGTCGCGAACTCTGCGATTCAGCACGTGACTATTGTCAACTCGGGATTTGCTTTCACTGCTGACAACGAGGCAGCCAGAAACCTTCTCCTCAGCGAAGCCCATCGCTTTCATAGATTAATGCACTTGATGCTGATATTAACTCTGTTGTCGGATGATTAGTTTCTCGAGTAATTGGATCAACACGAGTCAACCATGCATAGAGGTTGGAAATGAGATCACTAGTCAGGAAGCGGAGGATAATAAGGTCAATCTAGTTCTATTAGGCAAGTCCTTGAATTATCTGGTATGGTTATGCAGTGTAGTAGAGGAGGTCATGTACATATATATATATATATATATAAATAGGTTCAGCGTGTGAGAGATTTCCTCTGCACGCAACGTCTTCTGAATATACATTCACCACATACCTTTCACACCCCTTCCTTGGGAAGACCGATTTACTTTAATTCCAAATCCTTACTTTTCTCCTTACGCTTCTTCCTCACTTTGTCTTTCCCTTGGGAAGACCACATCCATTATCTCGCCTCAGATCTCGTTATCACATTTACCTCCTTCACCAGTGCCCCACGGAACGCCGATTACCCTCTCTCTGAGAATCGCCTAGAGAGTGAGGGAAGCAACGCTGACCCCCTAATGATGGACCTCAAGCTGGAAGCGGCATCCAAATGGATTTCAGTCCTTGCCCCGAATGTCCCTGATTACTTGCACTCTTTTGAATTCCCCACAACGACAGAGCCTGGCGCAACTACCAGACTCCAGCAGATAACCATACCAGTGACCAGGGAAATGGTTATTGAGGAAGTTAGGCTCAATACAGGCATGGCACCAATCTCAGCGCGAGCCCTCGCGTCTAGCACAAACCGACCCGCAAGCGACTGGATAATCCATTTCCAAGCTGGCATCCCCAAGCTCGGAGAGCGACTTTTCGAGGAAAGCAGACGCCTTACAGAATTTCAACGCCGGCCAAAAACTGCTCAATGTAATCGCTGCTGGGGACATCACCCAACGAAAATCTGCTCTAGAGCACCGAGATGTATCAGATGCGGCTCCATAGAGCACCAATGTGGGGCGTGCAAGCAAGAGATCCCCCGCTGCATTAATTGCCACGGCCCGCATAGAGCTGATGATCCCGGCTGTATGGCGCGCCCAGCACGCCTAAAGGGAAAGACAGTGCAGCGGACTCAGGACCAGCTGACTGTCATCCGCCAAAGAGATCAGAAAGACAGAACAGCAAAAGTTCGAGAAGCAGAAGCCAAGCAGAAGGCTGCCAAAGCAACTGCAGACAACAACACTCAGTCCGCCCCTCAATGCCCGTAAGAGATCACGACCGCACTGGGACAACTCACAGAGCAACAATCACATTTCTTTGCGCTAATGTGGCCAAAAGAGGGTCCTCAAACGACATAATTCTACAATCCGCATGGGAGGCCGGCACCGACGTTTTGCTCATTCAAGAACCCTGGGCCTCATGATGCGACAACAATTGGCTCATCAAGTCACATCCAGGTTTCGAGAAGCACTCGCCAAACACTGGAGGAGCAGAAACGCCTCGTCCAAGATCGATCATATACACTAGAAGGGGAAGAGATATCCAGCAGAAGTTCCTATGCGGCTGTGAGGGTCAGGACCCTTGCTAATGACTCGGGCTCTTGCCCTTGTATAATTACCTTACTATCTGTGCGGCGTTGGATGATGTGGATCAGGATGTTGTGGCACAAGGAGTTCTCGCTTACGTTAGGTAACAATTTCTAAGCGCTAGCTTTCATTACAATGATCCTCGTCTAAATAATGATCATCGCTTACTTACCCAATTTGGATGATAGCTATGTCCGCGTAGATTGGGGAATATTAAGAAAGCTTCCAGAAAGTTCTAAAACGGTTTTGTTGGCATCCTAAGGCGTGGAGATTATTCTAGAATCTTCTATGGGTTATTGCAAGTTCTAATTCTATGGCATTCGGAAGGCTTCGGGGGTGATAGATCGGGATAACTATTTAAACCTGCGTTCTTCTCTTGTAGATAATCTCCATGCACTTCTTAGTTATTTAATTTACAATTTTAGAACCTCACTTTTGAGTTATTCGAGTTGAGCCTCTTACAGCGGCACATCCTCGGACTTTGTAGCAGTGACAATAGATGGCGTGACATTTATCTCCATATACCGGGCCCCAGGGGTACCTCTTCCACTGCTGCTAGTATGGAATCCTGATGGACCCACCGTAATTGGCGGAGACTTCAACTCCGTACATCCAGAATGGCAACCTCTAGCAGAACGCTCACACGGAGACGGCCACACTTTGCTCCAGTGGATGCTCGACAACGGTATGACGTTGTCCTCAAGTCCAGGCGTGCCAGCTCACACTAGAGGCAATACCCTTGATCTGGTATGGTCCAATGCTGGGGCAATTGCCGATGTAGCGCCAGAACTTGGATCTACCTCTGACTAAATGACATTAGCAGGCGACGTTCCGCGGCCGAACGCCAGGGGAGCGACCACTATCAGACTAAACAGCCCTATCCGGGTGAGCGATGACGCACTGGAGGATTTTACCAAGGTGGTGGCCGAATGGAGCAAAGACATCGGAAGGCAAGAATTGCAGACAACTAATGATGTAGAAAATCTCGGCAATGACCTTGTAGAAATCCTTAGCGACGCAATCAAAGCCACTGGGAGACGAAGCTCTCCTCAGCCAGGCCAATCAGCACCGTGGTGGACAGAGGAGTGTCGAGAGGCAAAAGGCCCATATAGAGCTCTCGGCGACGATACCAGTAGGAAGGCTTTCCAACGTACAGTCAAGAAGGCAAAACGACAGTACTGGCGCCGAAAGTTCTCCGAAACAAAAATAGACACTGACATGTATCGGCCGGCTTCATGGGCAAAACCACGTCAGCAAGGCGCCACAGCTCCTCTCAGAACCGTGAATGGTTTTGAATCAGATCCACGCCGCCGAGCAACCCTCCTCCGCGACTTGCTTCTCGCTAGGTTTACGAGGGAAAATGACATCGAAGTCACTAATGATCTAACAGACTTTGAGCCTGACGCCAATCATTTACCATGATTGACGGAGGTCACTGAGGAAGAAGCTAAGTGGGTAGCTACATCGTGCCAAGACAAGGCCCCAGGAGCTGACAACATAACTGTTCGACTACTGCGTACAGTATGGCCAGCGGTTGGACACGCAGTACGTGCTCTATACTGAGGGTCACTCCGCCTGAAGCACTTCCCATCAGTGTTCAAACTAGCCGAGGTGATCCTAATACCCAAACCAGGGCGCGACCTCAGTAAAGCTAAAGGATGGCGACCTATCGCACTCCTTTCGTGCCTCGGAAAAGGGCTCGAACGCCTTGTCGCCAAGCGGATAGCACATACAGCGCTCTGCAACCAGAAGCTACCTCAACAACTGATCGGGGCACTACCCGGCCGCTCAGCCAACGATCTGGTCGCGTGCTTGGTCCATGTCGTCGAGCATGCACTAAGGCTCCGACATAAAGCAGTGCTGGTGACACTTGACGTCCAAGGGGCTTTCGATGCGACTCTTCACGGACGACTATTGCGACGAATGAAAGAGATGGGGTGGACACCTGAAACAATTAGCTGGACAGCCTCCTTCCTGCAGGGGCGATCTGCTTGTTTTAGATACGACGGAGGCGTTACGGATGCAGTAGAACTCGAGTGCGGCCTCCCACAAGTGTCACCTCTATCGCTGGTCTTGTTCCTCCTGTACATGTTAGAGGTAGCAGGGGGAAGTAACTGGAGGTTTGGCTACGCTAATGATTTAGCCGTACTCGGTATAGGAGCCACGGCGACCTTGGCAGCAGAGGCTGCCCAGCGCGAAGTTAACACTATCACGGCCTGGGCAGAAAGCAACGCCGTCGCATTTGACCCAGCCAAGGCAGAAGTCTTATACTTTCTCGGCCCCCGAGCAAGAATTACAGATCTCCCACCGATTATCATCGGAGATGTAGCGATTCAATATTCCGAAACAGTAAGATGGCTAGGAGTTTTCTTGGATAGAGGCCTCACCTTCCGCCACCACGTTTCCGAGTGGACAAGAAAGAGCACTCGACTGGTGCAACATCTTCGTCGACTCACCAGATGCACCCAGGAACCCCCTCTAGGACCATTGACCACCGTCATTTGAACAGTCGTGATGCCGATCGCACTACATGCCTCCAAGGTTTGGTGGCCAGGACTTACTCGAGACACATTTAGAGGCGAGGTACACAAGTCTTGCAGGATGCAAATTGACGCAATAGATAAAGTGATTTTAGCAGGAATTCGCTCCGCTTTACCGACATGGCGGACTATGCCAACTTTCGCCTTACGAAGAGAAACTGGAATCCCACCCGCGAAGGATCTGCTCGAAGAACGGTGCCTTTTGTCTGCCGCACGAATCCGCCGCCTAGATGAATTTCACCCGCTACGACTCCGAGCTTTAGAGAGTACCGAGGCCGCAAGACGTCGGCTCGGTCTACGAGTATCCAACAGAGGCCGGCAACCTGCCGATAGAGTCCACGACTCTAGAATACAAAGAACATCGAGGCTATTGCCCGAGACAGAAAGCCCCCCACCCCCATGGAGGCCCACTCCGCCCCCCCCCCGCGGCTATGCGGAACAGACAAAGTAACAGCTGCCAGAACCACCATGGAGTGGCTCAGCCGACTCCCCCCAGACAGTTTATGCGCTTACAGCGACGGGGCCGGCGCGGCAGAATCGCGATCGGCATGGGGCTTCACGATTTACTTCGGCGGGACCACTACCAACCTCGAGCTCAGCGATTCCGGTTCCTTAGCAGGGGCTGAGGTCTACTACGCAGAGGTACACGGGGCCATGGCAGCTCTCGAAGCAATCACCGCGAATCTCAGCAATCGGAACATATCGGCAATATATGTCATGCTTGACAACGCCGAAGCTGCTCAAGCTCTACGAACGGGAAAAACTAGATCCTCCTACTGGCGGGTCCGCAGATTCCGAAGAGCGGCAGAAGCTTCTACAGCTCCGGTCTGTGTGAAGTGGATACCAGGTCACGAAGGTATACCAGGCAATGAAGCAGCAGATCAACTAGCACGAGAAGCGCTAGCACAAATCACTGCCACCGAGGTTTCAGAGCCTCTCAGCATAGCTTCAGCTGGCCGCAAAGCTCGGGCACTGGCGCAGAACCTCTCCCGGGACTGGTGGGACTCCGCGTGCCCGAAAAGGTACGAGGATCTCAACTTACAAATGCGTTGCAAGAAACCACCTGAACTGGCACTGTCAAGGGCGGTTTACGCGCGCCTTCTGGCAGCCCCAACCGGTCACGGAGACTTTGCGTCATATCACCGCCGATGGAATCACGCCACCGCACCACTACTATGTGAGTGTGGCAGGGAAAAGTCCGTCGGTCATCTAGTACAGTGCCGAAGAGCGCTGAACAGATGGCGCCAGATTAGCGGACGACGAAGAGCTCCCCCACTCCAAACTCTCCTTGGAGCACACGGGTGGCAGATATTCGCGGAATACGTCCAAGGGAGCGATATCTATGAAGGGGCAGTTCTTGGTATGGCCAGAGTAAGCACAACTGAGAACGGCTAGAATTTGCTAAAGGGGATGATACTGGCAAATTAAGGCGGAAAAGGAATGGAATAGCTCGGGCGCGTGGTGGCCGAGATCGAAGAAATGCGAGGAGTACAGGGGATGTAAAGGCGCAAAGGCGCGTGACAGATTTTCTTTAAGTTGTTTTATTTGTTTCTCTGGGCTATTGGGGTCGACTTTTTCAACTCATTTATATTTTCTTGCATGGTTCCGGTCATTATTGTGAGACAAGTGTAGCAGCTGGTAAGCTGGTTTATGCCTGTAGCCTATGTTGTGCATAGGCGTGCACAGACTTTACATAGATAGTGAATTGTGCACGGCCTGGTCCTGCAGGGTGTTTCAATTATACTGAAACTTGCTAATACAAGCAGACCAACTTCTATTCGGAGACTTGCTATTACGTGGCGGCTTCACAATACAGGGAGGTTGTGTGGCACGAGAAGACCTTCTGTTTCATGAGAATATTACGATCCATGATTAGTGTCAAGGTGGGGCAAGTAGTTTAGCTCGAGGGAAATGTATATATCTATATGTACTTGTAAATTGCGAGTTAGTTATCTGGATCATAGAATTAATTATTAACTACCTCTACACATTTAGCTGCGCAGGCGCTCTTGTCTAGACTGTGACAACGAGGTAGAGCAGTCAACCTGATCTCACCCAGCCTCACCCGCGCCTGACCCACTAGGGGTATTATGGCACAGTAAACTACAAAAAAAAAACGCCAAGCAGGCTCACAGGAAGATCCCGGCCTCGTGCCTCCCAAGGGGCACTTGGCGTGCCTGTGTGACCAGGATCACCAGACAGTTCAGATTGTATACCAACATCAATGCCATCTACCCACAACCACCAGAGAAGCTTCAGGGCTGTCGCAAAAAATGTTTTCTAAAAGTACCATTCCAAAAGAGTAGTTAACTACTTGGCTTACCGGGTATTTTCATACTTCAAAGCATGACTAATCCACCGGCCCCTCTGAAGAGACCTAACTTGACGTAATGTGTACAAAAACTTAAGGAGCCAAATTTAACCATGTTTACCCATAGGGCATACTGTCTACCATCCATTGATGGAAGGCTCTTGCTCCATCAGCTGTGCTTACGAGACATTTTACTCTCCCAGGTGAGTTGCACCCGCGAGGAATTCTAGTCCGGTATGCGCCGCCACGGGTGAGGTGACATAAGAACAGGTGTTCTAGAGATTTTTCTGATCCACAGGAGCAAAGTAGTTCTGTCTGTGAGATAGAACCGTTGATGGTACGCTACAAAATCTCCATGCCCAGGTCGAACTGTAAGAAGCCTGCCCAGACTGCTTCTTGGAATTAGAATAGGTCATGTAAGTTGCGCGTGAATTTAGATAATGTCCCTTTACATACACAAAAAATTTTCACGATCACGTGAGTTAACACAATACACAATATATTTAGCCTATGGAATTGTGCAAAATAGTTTCCCAAGAAACCTCCTGAGGAGCTTCAGCTCTCGCCGTAATCTTGGGTATCTTATTCAATGCCGAACTGGACACGGGGACTTTCGCGCATATCACAATAGATTCCATCACAAAGATGTCCTTATGACTTGCACCTGCGGGGGTAACAAGTCAAGCATCCGCTTCCCTTTTTTTCCTCTTGTTCGAGGAAAATTGGCCGCCGCCGGTCATAGTCGAAGCTTGGGTACACTGGATTTCCTCCTCGGCACTGCACACGGTGCTAAACGTTTCTCATTTATACTGGAAAAGACAGGTTTCCTCTCGGATATTTGCTCAATCCATGCGGCATGACCCTATTTGACGTGAGAGTGTGATGGACTATAAGCAATCGGAATAAAGCACGACAAACATATGTCACGAAATACAATTTATTTCTCCTGTAACTGTCTACTATCTAGGGAAGTGAGGTTAATATACAGTTACATAAACGCGTGCCCCCATATATGAGCGCTCGTCCTGTAAGATATGAATGTCATTGCAATCTGCGTCCCTTACCAACCGTGACCAGCTAGTCCCTGACCTAGCCATTTATTAATGCAGGGCATAGCCCATAACATTTGCCCCCTTCTTTACGGAGTCTTTCCATCTTAGGGTGTACATGTATCATCTTTCTCTTAGTTTTCTTCTTGTGGAAGGACCTTGTCTGGCTCCTTCTTCCTCACCGACGCGATCACTTGTACAGTAAAGAGCCTCAAATAGGTCAAGCGAGACAGTCTCTTCCATTGTAGAGCGGTCTACCCAGTTTGGCTCAGCACGATCTTTCTATTTAACTAAAACTCGTCTTTTCCAACCTCGGCCATGACAAATAAGTCCTGCCCTTAAGATCCGGTCCACGAAAGATTCTCCAGTGTTTTCTGTTGTAATTAGTGGGTCCATAACTGCATCAGTAACAGGGGGTAGCCTAGTCATTGCTTAGTACCCCTAAAGTCGCTTAAAGTCACTTAGAGTTTAACAGTTGTAGTCTCCTATATTCTAGCACTTTCTAGCAACATCCACAATGCCTACGCTGTATTGTAGACCCTCTATCAGTTTCTCTTATATTCTATGGCTATCATGGAAGCACTGATTTCAACAAGGGTGGATTTTCGTGTATATATTAGGGCCCTCCCAAGCGGATGTAAAAGTAGATGGATTAGAATAATTAATTTACCTTACAGCCTTAGATCATCATATTCTTGTCTGCTGAAAGCCTTCTCTACACGGTATTTTTCACAAGGTGACGTCTCTCCCTATCCATCTACATAGCTTACAATATTTTCTTCTAGGGTTCCAGGTAGCACCGGTAGAGGTTGCGAATCGTCAATTTTCTGTGACGGGAGAGGGTCTTCACTTGCCCTCTTTAATAATTTTACGTGAAATCGCGGCCAAATTTTTGAAGACACATCTAACTCCACTACATGGGGAGTGATTACTTTTTTTGCCATGTATTTAGCGTTTATCCACGCTAACTTCTTTTTTGGCTGGGGTGTTTAAATATACTTTAAATTTAGCCAGACCTTATCTCCGACACGGAAAATTGGGGCAGGGCTACGAAACTTGTTTGCTTGGTCCTCCATTTGCTGTTGTGCGGAAGCCATAGCAGCTGCTGCTTACTCTTATGCCTCTCGAATTCGATTCAGGAATGTTGAAGCCCTTTTTGCCTGTGTTGTAGTAGTTTTAGTATTTGAAGTGACAACTTGCTATATGGGCTCAGCATGGTAACCATGCACTAAGAAAAAAGGGCTGAGACCAGAGCTTGAATTATCTCTATTGTTTATTGCTAATTGGGCGGAGAGTAACATTGAAGGCCATTCTAATTGAGCAAACGATATGAAGGAACGTAAGTAAGCAAGAACTTCTTGGTTTATACGTTCTGTTGCACCGTCCGTTTCTGGGTGAAAAGCGGTCGATAACCTTTGTTCAATTCCCAATTGAGGACAAAAAATTTTCCAAAAATCTCCAACCCAATTAGATCCCCGGTCTGAAGCAATAGCATGCGGGAATCCATGGAAACGATAATGACAATTTATAAATCTTTCAGCGCATCCCTCTGCCTTCATTGAATTCATCGCTTCGAGATTAACGCTTTTTAAGAGACGGTCTGTAATGACCATCAAAAATTTTGGGTCACCCTTCTAGCTGGTAACTCAGTCATAAAATCTATCGAGAGTTCGCTATAAAATCTTTCGGGCACTGGAAATGGAAGCAAACCTTGCTTTCTTGACCTCCATACATGGGAACGACCACACACGTCGCAATTGCGACGAAACTTACGCACCATCATGGTCATTTCAGGCCAGTAAAAAGAGCGTGACAAGATAGCATGAGTATTATTTCGACCCGGGTGACCTGTTATGTAAGAGTCATGTGTTTTTTGAATCAATGCTCTTTGTAGAGGTTCATAGGTAGGTATCCAGAGCCTATGTCGGAAACATAATGCCTTCTTGCATCAAGTTCGCATTCACCAATTGAAATTTTTAAATTTAATTCGGGAGGAAAAGTTCTTTCGTTTTTCCAAAGTGCTTTGTAAATAATAGGAAATTGTTTATTTTCTTTAACTACAATCTTCCATAAATTTTACAGATCAACTTCTTGAAAAAGACTTTCTCCGGTAGGAACATTGTTGTCAGACAAAATATTAATATTAGCGACACTAGTATCGGAAGAATTTTTGCATGGGAGCCAATTAGGATCCAAAAGTTGGAATTCACGTTCTTTCAAACGTGGGTCCATGGGATCATTAGGAATGTCCTGCGTGCGTCTTGAAAGAGCATCTGGCTAAGTGCTTTTTTTCCAGCTCTAAATTGTATGCGGAAATTAAATTGAGACAGAACTTGGGCCCACCTAACTTGTCGTTCGACGAGTTTTCTAGAGGACATGAAATATTCTAAATTTTTGTGATCTGTTAATATAATAAATGGTTTTTGAAGACCCATCAGCTCTTCCCTCCATTCATAAAGACACCTTATAATTGACAAGAGTTCCTTATCATGAATATCATAATTGCACTCTGTCGGAGTCAGCTTTTTTGAGTAATAAGCGACTGAGTGCAAAGTTCCATCCGGATCAAATTGTGATAAGCATCCACCAGTTGCCTAGCTTGAAGCGTCCGTCTCTAGAACATTCATTTTGACTTTGTGCCACATAGCGAGAACTGGTGAAGTCGTAAAAGATTTTTTAAGGTTATCGAATGCTTTTTGATGATCATTTGTCCAGTCAAACAAACTTCCTTTGTTCGTGAGTTTTTGTAATGGGGCTGCAAGAGTTGCAAAGTTATTAATGAAATTTCTGTAAAAGTTTGCAAATCCAAGGAATCCTCTCACACCCTTGATATCCTTGGGTCTGTCCCATTCAATAATAGCTTTTATTTTTGCATCATCTACTTTGATGCCCTTTTCAGCTTCAACGACATATCCCAGGTATTTGATTTCTTTTTTGGCAAAATCACACTTCTGAGGATCGAGCCGTGATCCAGCTTCAGCCAACAGATAAAGTACCGGGCTTACTTTTTTCCAGTGATCTTCAAGGTCCCCACTAGAGAAAATCATGACATCGTCTAAATACGCTGCGCACGTGTCTCCTAAGAGGTCTCCAAGAACGTTATTGATCCACCTTTGAAATGCCGCCGGCGCTCCTGCGAGACCAAAAGGAATGACTAGCCATTTAAAGGAGCCGAAACGAGTGCGAAACGCCGTTTTCCATTCATCTCCCTCTTTAATTCGTAACCTATGGAACGCCGCGCGAACGTCAACCTTAGATATCCATTTTGCACGGGCTATTAGTCTTAAAGTTTCACGTATTAGTGGTAAAGGATACCTATCACACTCGGTAACTGCATTGAGGGCACGATAATCAACACAAAAACGGAGATCACCGCCAGGTTTTTTGACAAACAGAACTGGAGCACCTCCCAATGAGCTGCTTGGCCGGATCCATTTTTCTCTAAAAGATTGGATAATGTCTTCCGAAGAACGAGAAGCTCATCTCTAGACATCCCATGTAATGGTCCCCAAGTCAATTCCTTGTCTCTACCCGAATCGTCTTTTTGCAAGATTACTCTTGTGTGAACCCCAAGTCGATGGGGCGGGAGAGATTTATCTGTACAGACATCGTCGTCCAGAAATAGGTCAGCATAGTGTCGAATTTGCTTTGGTAAGGAACTTTCAACTATCTCACGTGGGGTGGGTGGCTTATTTTGCAAAGCTTTTGAAATAACAGCAACCGATGGCGCTCCCAACATCCCAATTGTATTCGGTGGTACCGCTAGATCCTCCTGTCGAATTATTGTACCTCGCTTTCTACTACCAATTCGAAGATACTTTTCTCTGGCTAAATAAACAACATTATTATCTTCCAGCTTAGGCTTTCCCAAATTTATAGGGTAAGCTAAGGTAGGTACTACATAACCACACACTATTAATATAAGGCTCTGAATATTTAAAGTTACTTGCGTTGTGTGAGTAATCATCTCAGTGACATTCCCGTTGGCTAGATGTAATGGCATCGGAGTAATTTTTATGGTTGGGAACTTATTTTCACGCACAAGATTAGCATTAAAGACAGAATAGCAAAGGTAACCTGTATCAACCAAAGCTTTGTTAAACACAGAATCATTAATTAAACAACTGATTAGGAACGGTTGACTGTTAATGACTTCATAATTGTCTTTTAGTTTACTATTCTCAGATAATCTCGACTTATTCCCCCTTTCCGCGACCCCGATTAGGGGTCCTCTTTAACCATCTCAATGTCGCTCAACCCAAAAACAGCAGCAGCATTCACACCAGCGATGGGACGAGCTGCGGAACGGAAAGTAGGACATTGCTTTGTTGGACGACCCGGCTTGGCGCATCTGGCACAAACACCATCATGCACAAGCTTTAAAAATTCTTGTTGAGCGCGCCATGGGGCCCGTGGCCTATTATCCTTACTACCCTGATTACCCTGTAATTTTCCTAAGCCTGTTAGAGCCGCGTTTATACTTGGATTCGAGCCGTTGCTGAGCAAATTCAGCAGCGCATTGATTCCAGTTATCTGTGTATCCCCTTCTGCATCTTTGGTTGAGGGGTTTAGAGAGGTCAAAGGTGAGAAAATCTGATTAATTTTAGGCTGGGTCCGGAATCTATGGTACTCCAACCTTTCTGCGACTTCCCTGACTTTATCGCGCCAGAGAAAGTAATTATCTAGAGGTGGCATATCAATGCTAATCAAGGCCTCTTCCAATTCTTCATTTAGCCCATTGTTAAGATGGACAATTTTCATCAGAGGATCCCAATTGTTGCTTCCACACTGAGCGAGTTTTAACTCGTATTTTAGGACAAATTCACTAAAGAGTTGTCGAGCTCCCTGCTTCATTCTTGAAAGTTCCTTGCCAGCAGTAAGCAAAGATTGCTTATCCTCAAATATGTCCTTAAAGTGGTCGAGAAACTCTTTCCAGTCGTAACTGCCGGTAGACCCCCACTCTCAAACCAACTATCGACCCTAGATTTCCTCTCTTTTGGGAGAGTACCCAGCATTCCTAGACATACTGCCCTGTTTGAGCCAAGGAGATGTCGATCCTCCTCGTTCTTAACTTTCAGCTCAAATAGGAATGGCCGAAGGCTTTCACTTTTCCCATCCCACTCGGGCCGCTTTGCCTCTTTTTTTTTGATAGTGCTGCGAGCAGCTGTCCAGTAGTCGTGACTGGGTTTTCTTCGTTCATCGGGATATCGTCTGACATGTTGACTGAGAAGGATTTATTGTGTGGAGACGGAAACCTTTTGAACGAGAGATTAGTTGAGTCGTTGTCACTAGAAGATGAAGATCCAGGTACACTATATCTCAAAGGCTATGCTAATTAGCCCAAGAAATAGTCGTAAGTCAGCTCCACGCGACTCGGGAGAAATGTAAATATTTATGTCGAGAAATGTCACAGTTCGAGTATTGATGCGTGGGCAATCATATATGCAAAGGTAGTTTATAATTTTCTCTCTATCTATCTAAATACAACCTATAGGCTACTTATATACTTTATACATAATTTCTAGAATGTTCGCCATTGCTTAGTAAATCTTCATCATAGGTCATACTAGAGGAGGTTGTATGCCTTGTCGTTGATGTCTAGAATATTCTAGATATTTCCAAACTATCACGTGTATTTAGTGATTCCAGGGTGTGTCATTAGGGGCACACGTAAGAAGGTTAACAAGGGTGTAAACCTCTCATTCGCATTACCCATGTCACAAAATAATAGTCACGTGGTAGTAAATCTGTATCGATTAACTGACTGCGATAACCATCGTAGGCTGCAGGACCATTAAGGCTTACAAGCCGTTACAATGCACCTCCTCTATCTTATCATGGGCAGAGCAATACCTCAATAAATTTCCTGCCATTACTGTTTCTTGCCTCTCTTACGCTCTCGACGTTGACGCAAAATATTTTTTTTCAGCGGGTCCAACAAAGGCTCCAACACTATTCTCAGATGGCCCATCGTTTTTATCTGTAGAGCCGTAAAGAGCTTCAAAATCGTCCAAGGTCTTGGTATCCTCAATAGATTCTATTGGTTCCCATGTTGGATTTGCCTCGCTAACCCATTTCACTAGTGCATGTCGAGAAGTTCCACGTACGCGGCGAACTGTTCTAGCACGTAGTATTGACCCAATCAGAAATTCAGGCTCCTCTAAGTTATCGATCACAGGAGGATTTCGTGCATCATCGCGTTTTTGACTGGGGAATGGATCGGTGCCCGCTCGCTTTACTAATTCGACATGGAAGCGCTTATGGATATCTCCTGGAACATTTAATTCTACAGTCAGCGCATCCGGAACAGCCGTTACTTCATATTTTGCATGTTGCCATGCCAACTTTTTTGACAGTTGCGGTGTTTGGATGTGGCGTAAGTTTAGCCAGACTTTATCACCAACTTTGAATCTTTCGGGCTGCCTACGGAGCAAGTTACCGTTTGATTCATTGCGTTGTTACTCAGAAGCCATCGCTGCTTGGGCAAAATCTGTGGCATCTTTCAACCTTTGCACAAATTTTACAGCTGCTAGTCGGCCAGGATGTCGCAACGTGGTCTTGCTTTCGGGTGTTGGCTCCATCAAGGGATCTAACTCATAACCATGTCTCAAGAAAAATGGGCTCATACTTCCAATTGCTGAATTTGGCCTTGCATTAAGTGCTAGCTGAGCCATTGGGAGTAAATCCATCCAATTGTTTTGTGCATAGCATGTAAATGCGCGAAGGTATTTGAAAATCTCTTGATTAGCCCGCTCACTTGCGTTTGATTGGGGATGGTAAGCGGTAGTTAGACGTTGTGATATACCAGTTAACTCACAAAAGGTCTTCCAAAAATGGCTTACCCAATCACTTCCCCGATCACTAGTCAAATACCGTGGAAATCTATAATATCGATAATACCGATCAATAAATACTTTGGCACATACTTCTGAAGCCATTGACTTTGTACCAAAGGCAAAAATTTCCTTCGACAATCGATCTGTGATGACCATAATATTTGTACACCCATTTGATGGCGGCATATCGGTTATGAAATCAATTGTAAGTTCACTACCTAACCGTTCCGGTATTGGCAATGATCGAAGAAAGCCTGCCTTCGCTTCACGCCAGACGGTTGTTCTTCCACATACGTCGCAGTTGCGTACGAATCGCCGTACTGACTCCCGTAACTTTGGCCAAAACCATCGGCGTAAAATAATGCGTACCATTGTGTCTCTGCCAGGGTGTCCTGCAAGATGACTGTCATGTGTATGTTGCAAAATTGATGTGCGAAGCGGCTCGTAATCTGGTACCCAAATTCGATTCTCTCTACCTCGCAGTACCCCGTCTGCTGCAACTGTACACTCAGCTATATTAGCTTTATATTTGATAGCAATATCAGGAGGAAAGCTTCTTTCGCCTGCCTTCACAGCGTCGCGCGCACGTAGCCAGTCTTTGTCTGCTGTAACTGCTTTTACCCACAGAGATTGTATTTCATCGTTTTCAAATAGCTTAACATAAGCGGCCGGGTCGAAGGTCTCTTCACTTTCCAAATTTTCTGGTATTGTGCTAACTGTATTTAAGTAAACTATTGGTAGTAACTGCATCAACCTCCCAGCGTTTCGTTCATCGTCGAGCCCTATTGGTCTATCCTGCTCGCGTCTAGACAATGCATCAGGGCGCTCGCCGGAATTTCCTGATCGCCATTTGAGTTCAAATTTGAATTGCTGTAAAACGTCATTATATCTAACTTGGCGTTCATTCAACAGCCTTTTTGATGTAAAATAGGATAAATTTCTATGATCTGTAAGGATAGTGAAAGGCTTTGCAACAGATTTTAATTCCGCTTGCCATTCTTTAAGACATGCTATGATCGCAAGCATTTCTTTATCATGAATTGGATAGTTCACTTCTGCACCAGATAACTTTCTTGAGAAGTACGCAATTGGCCGTAGTCTATTTTGATCATCCAACTGTGATAAACAACCGCCGAGAGCTTAACCCGAACAATCTGCTTCCATCACTGTATCCCGCTCTGGATTCCATTGAGCTAGTACAGGCGTTGATACAAAAATGCCTTTAAGTTTTTCAAAAGCTGAATTTTCCTCTCTACTCCAGCTCCATGGCGTTTTTCTCTTTGTTAGATTAATTAAAGGGGCTGCGATCTCTGAGAATTTTTCTACAAAGCACCTATAAAAATTGGCAAAACCTAAGAAGGAGCGCACGCCTTTGACGGTATTTGGTGCCTTCTATTCCGAAATTGCTTTTACTTTTTCCGGATCGGTGGTAATTCCTATACCTACTTCTATTATGAAGCCTAAGTATTTGACTTTCTGACATAAAAATTCACATTTTTCTATATCGAGATAAAGCCCTGCTTTTTCAAGCTTGCTCAACACCCGACGAACAGACTTCCAATGGTCTTCCCTGCTTCCATCTGTATATACGAGAATGTCATCCATATAAGCTGTGGCATCGACGTCAAGATGCTCCCTAAGGTGCTCATTTATATATCTCTGGAAAGTAGCAGGAGCATTGATCAAGCCGAATGGTGTTACTAGCCATTCAAAAATTCCAAGCCGACACCGAAATGCTGTCATCCATTCGTCACCCTCCCTTATTCGAATACGATGAAAGGCTGATTTGACATCGAGCTTTGTGAACCATTTTGCTCTTGATAGCTGACGTAAAGTCTCTTTGAATAGAGGCATGGGGTATCGGTCGGGCATTGTAATTGCGTTTAATCCCCGATAGTCTACGCAGAAGCGGAGACCACCATTTAGCTTTTTGGCGAATATCACTGGTGCTGCCGCCGCTGACCCACTTGGTCTTATCCATCCCTTCTCCAGAAGATCAGTTAACGTTTTCCTCAAAACAAGCAGCTCTTCTCGCGACATGTTATAAAGTGGCCCCCATGGTGGTGTGAGAGGCCTCCCATTTTCTTCTCGCAAGTTAATAGCATGATCAAGTGCTCCACGTGGAGGTGGCAGGTCGCTAGCTCCATGGTCATCCGCAAATAAGTGAGCAAAATCTTTCACTTCGTCCGGCAGGTGACCGCGTGCTTCCTGTACTGAAAGATTTGCCTTGCCGCGTAGTGCCTTGCTTATATCTTCAAGGGAAGCCCTACAGACTGGGACAGTTTTAATCATTGAAGCCATATCTTTAGGGACAGTATATCTGGGGCGAGCTACATTTCTCAGATCCTGTCTCCAACGTTCAACACTGAAAATTGAGCCACCAAACTTTCGAAGTTCTAATCGTTGGTCCTTTGAATGAATTATCGCATCTTGATCCTCGAGCCATTTTTTCCCCAATATCAGCTGATGTGTACTGTGAGGAACGATATATAACCAAAGCTTGGGTGTTACATAACCGTCAAGATCCAATGATATATAGGTTATTGCCTCTACAGTTAGCTTTTCCGAGGCACTTTCTGCAGTTTCTAACGATCTTGGTGAGATAGGAATGCGCGGCAGTTGTAGTCTTTTTGCCAATTCATCGTCAATAATACCAAAGCACAAACACCCATTATCCACTAATGCTTGTACCATTTTGATGTCATTTAAGAGAGCATTAACGAGAAAAGGTTTTGTATTCATTCTGACAAAAGAGCTACTAACTGCCTTCGGCTCCTGAGTGCGACTATACTCAGGAGCTTCTAGTTTTCCGAAATATGTTTTTCTTCATCAATTTCATAAACCGAAGGATCAATTTCAGGCAATGCTGCTATATTTACACGTGGACCACTATTTTGGGGCTTAATTGCTGGAAGTAAAGGGCATCTCCTGGTTACACATCCCTGTCGCTCGCACCGAAAGCATCGCCCTTCCTCCCTCAACTTGTCTAATTGGGCCTTACTTTTCCATTTTGCCCGACGACGCTCCGCATTAGTAATATTTGCAGAATTTATCCCCCCCATTACAGTGTCACTAGAATCGTCTAGATTTCCTACTTTTTGGCGCCTGTGGGAAACTCCAAAATCTTCAGATTTTCCTTTTTTCCAAGCCTCATTCTGTTGAGATTCTTCCCTTTGCCGAGTAGTGGGTTTGAGATTTCCTCGTGCCAAATCACCACCTCGCCAATTACCAAATCGAGAATCTACTGCTTCCAATCTCTGGGCTACTTTTTTCACTATTTTAATCCACCAATGGAAATCATCATCCGGCAATAGATGATTCCCAGCTAATGCTGTCGTCAGTTTTTTATTTAAGGCGTTTTGGAGCATGGATATCTTATTTTCATCAGGCCAAAAGTCCCCTCGAGCCTCGGTTAACTTATTAGACCATGATGCATAAAAATCTGACCATTGCTGGCCATCTTTCATCTTCATTAAGTGGAGCTCTGTATTAGCCTTAGAAACCCTTGTTGAATCCAAATAGAGGCGGTCCAGGAATTCGATGAAGTCTTCTGGGTCTCTCGCATTATGAACGCCCCCATTTTCATAAAATGGCCCTGCTTTTATTTTTGCCACGCCCTTTAATGCATTGTATATCATTAGAAAGGCCCAGGAATTATCGTATCCGAATAATAGCCAATCCATGCGAAAGGTATCCAATACTGCAGCTCGCCATGCTGGATATTCTGCTCTATTCCCGTTGAACTCCGGTAATTTCGTTGGCTTCAAATTTGCCTTCTCGTTTTGTGGAGGATCCTTCTCAATAATGACCTTTCGAGAGTTACACTCGCTACTGCTTTGGTTAGCGAGTAGCTTTTCAAACTGCCGCTGCAATTGCCGAAATTGTTCAACTGAAACTACTTGGGGATTTTTCGATGACATTTCTCCTCTCTTTTTATTTTATTTAATTTTATTTAATTTTATTTTATTTAATTTTATTTAATTTTATTTAATTTTATTTAATTTTATTTAATTTTATTTAATTTTATTTAATTTTATTTAATTTTATTTAATTTTATTTAATTTTATTTAATTTTATTTAATTTTATTTAATTTTATTTAATTTTATTTAATTTTATTTAATTTTATTTAATTTTATTTAATTTTATTTAATTTTATTTAATTTTATTTAATTTTATTTAATTTTATTTAAATTTAATTAATTTTATTTAATTTTATTTAATTTTATTTAATTTTATTTAATTTTATTTATTATTTATATCAGGTACACCACATTTCACGAAAAGCTGCACCCACTTCTCCGGATGCTATCACGCTTTTTGACTTATATCATTGAATTCGTAACCTTCGCTATACTCAGTCCCCAAGTTTTTACCGTCGTGCCACAACATGGCGGGAAAAGGTGACGGGCCGGCGAAATCGGGCCACAAAATTTCTCCACGGCAGGCCAAATCAACGACAACGACAGCAGATAAGGAGACAGCAGACGATAAATTAACTGATAATCTTGAAATTATACGGAGTCTCTTGAAAAAGATAGGGACTATATACTCAGGGATAGAATTGGAGGAGGGTTTTGAGATCTCCAGACAGGAAGTTGCGGAGGCTATCGCTGCGTTCAAGGCGCACAAGAAGGAATGGGAAGAAACGAAATCGAAGCCAACACAGATCGAGCAGCGGATGCTCGCATTGGAAGAGGTTGTGAAGAAGAGCCTTGCGGACCCTAGCCGAAAGGCGGTGCAACAAATGGCTCCTGGAGCGCTGGCACCTAGGACTTACGCGTCGGTTGTCGCACCTCAAGCGAACAAAACGGCTGTCCGAATACGAGTAGAGGGGGCGAAAGACATGCAGCCAACAGAGCTGCTCACCAAGGCGAAACAGCACATTCCAGGTGCTTACGCGGTCCGACAATTGAGGAGCAACGACACTGAGGTGTTCGTTCAGTCGGCGTCCCAGAGAGACGCAGCTCTCAACATGTCTCAACCAGAGGAATTCAAGATTCTGAGGCATGATTTTCCAGTGGAGGTTTGCGGTGTCCCTTTGAGGACAAAAATTGAAGGAGGCAGATACGCCGACAATTCCAGATTGATCCGAGAGATCTGCGAGGCGACGAAAGCGAGAATACCGGGGCTCTCAATAAACAGAATAAGATGGCTTCACGATGGCAAAGAGCACGAACGGGCGAAGAAGAACGGCCACACGAGAGGGTCGGTCGTGTTGAGCCTGCCCACAGAGGGTTTACAGAAGCAAGTGGTTCGACATGGCATCGTCCTTAATGCTATGCTATACACGGCACAAATGTGGTCTCCCAAGGCTCAGCCGAAGCAGTGTTATAACTGCAGCCAATGGGGCCACACGCAAGCGTCGTGCGGAAGGGCGGCCAGGTGCGGTGGGTGCGCAGGTGCTCACCAAACCAGGGACTGTCCCGGGAAAAGGGTTTCTTGCTGCAACTGCGGTAAGGAACACCGTTCATGGCAGAGAGCGGCGTGTCGAACTTTCCAGGTTTACAAGGGGAGTGTGCAGAGGGCTCGCCTGGAGCTACTTGAGCGGACGGCGGATATTCATCGGGAGAAGGAAGAAAGACTAGTCGCAATTACATCAGGCAAGGCAATCGATGACCAAGGATTCACATTGGTTACAAGCAAAAAGCCAGACGCTCCGAAGAGGGGTCCTGGACGACCACGGAAAGAAGAAAGAGTCACGTCGGCTACAACAAGGTCTCTGATGAAAATTGGGCTGGGGATGGATGAGATCCTGCCTGACAGTAGTAGTTCTGGGTCAAAGACTCGGCCAAAATCACCTTCACTAACTTTTTTCACTTGAGTATTTTCCTATTGTTTGGGGAGTTAATGGAAATCACGGTTGAACTGGAGTTTATGGAACAAAGGGGCATCCTCTGCATTAAGCTAGGACGTGCCAACGTGGCGGGTCTTCGGGTTTTGTTGCTTTAAAGCTTTTTCCCTCGTTTGATGGCCATCCGTCCTCATGGCACTATGTACATAATAGGAGCTAAAAGGACAGTAAACGAGAATATATATTTAATTTTATTTAATTTTATTTAATTTTATTTAATTTTATTTAATTTTATTTAATTTTATTTAATTTTATTTAATTTTATTTAATTTTATTTAATTTTATTTAATTTTATTTAATTTTATTTAATTTTATTTAATTTTATTCAATTTTATTGAATTTTATTCACTTTTATTGAATTGAATTTTATTCAATTTTATTGAATTGAATTTTATTCAATTTTATTGAATTGAATTTTATTCAATTTTATTTAATTTTATTTAATTTTATTTAATTTTATTTAATTTTATTTAATTTTATTTAATTTTATTTAATTTTATTTAATTTTATTTAATTTTATTTAATTTTATTTAATTTTATTTAATTTTATTTAATTTTATTTAATTTTATTTAATTTTATTTAATTTTATTTAATTTTATTTAATTTTATTTAATTTTATTTAATTTTATTTAATTTTATTTAATTTTATTTAATTTTATTTAATTTTTTTAGTGTTTATCTGCGTCTCTGCGTCTCTGCGTCTCTGCGTCTCTGCGTGTCTGATTGTCTGCGTGTCTGCTTTCTGAAAGTATCAGAGAGAAAATTTTATGTCACAGTTCGAGTATTGATGCGTGGGCAATCATATATGCAAAGGTAGTTTATAATTTTCTCTCTATCTATCTAAGTACAACCTATAGGCTACTTATATACTTTATACATAATTTCTAGAATGTTCGCCATTGCTTAGTAAATCTTCATCATAGGTCATACTAGAGGAGGTTGTATGCCTTGTCGTTGATGTCTAGAATATTCTAGATATTTCCAAACTATCACGTGTATTTAGTGATTCCAGGGTGTGTCATTAGGGGAACACGTAAGAAGGTTAACAAGGGTGTAAACCTCTCATTCGCATTACCCATGTCACAAAATAATAGTCATGTGGTAGTAAATCTGTATCGATCAACTGACTGCGATAACCATCGTAGGTTGCAGGACCATTAAGGCTTACAAGCCGTTACAAGAAAGAATCCTCCAGGCTATACTTCACGAAGGGTATATCCAATATGGGATAGGAGAAATATGTGATGGACTATAAGCGATCGGAATAAAGCACGACGAACATATGTCACGAAATACCGTTTATTTCTCCTGTAACTGTCCACTATCTAGGGAAGTGAGGTTAATATACAGTTACATAAACGCGTGCCCCAATTTATGAGCGCGCGTCCTGTAAGATATGAATGTCATTGCGATCTGCGTCCCTTACCGACCGTGACCGGCTAGTCCCTGACCTAGCCATTAATTAATGCAGGGCATAGCCCATAACAGTTTCTACCTGTACGTGTTGTCCCCTACGAACCTGGAGCTTATCTTCAGAGGCAACAGAAACACGCATTACTTGGTCACGGTGGAAAATTCACCCAAATGAGTTTCCGAACCGCACCCAGCTCTCGTTATGGCGGTGATGGATCAGACTAAATTGGCCATTTTTACTAAGATAAATCCTCGCTGTTTGCAGATATTCTGACATTATACTATCTCCTGAGGAAAGAGCACCGCTACCTGAGCGCTGGTGGTGTCGGTATAAGGAGGATATCTGGACTACGGGATATCAGGGAGATACAGATGAGGATACGCACCTCGTGTGACTCTGGTGTCTAGGCCTCGCCTGGCTGGGGTTACAGGTTTTTTGAGACTTTTTCCCATGTACCGATTTCCATGGCTGCTCTTTTTCAAATTTTTTTGAGCAGAAGGTTCTGTAGAAAAGGTGGTTGAATTCTACGGGTAATTATTGGGCTGAATGGCCACCCGTCATGGGTCAATGTATCAATAATCTTAGGATTGAGTTATTCAGGGATAGGGGCCCTGTAGAAGGTGTGGCCTGGGCCAGAGAGGAACTCTAATGTATACAGTAGAACCCCTCTTAGCTAATAGTGGGTCCCGGTATAATTACTGAAGAGATTCATAGAAATTTACTGTTTATATTTGCAATACTTATCCCTGCCCGCAAAATGACCTGTAAGGGTAAGTGTTGCAAATATAAAAGTCCAAATTACAATGAATCTTTTCAACATTTATACCGAGACCCACTATTAGCTAAGAGGGATTCTACTGTAATAGTCTTAGACTCAACACTGCACGAACATACATTACGTAACAGTAAAAGTGCAACTTCGCAAGACTTACCTGTGGAAAAAAAGTATATTGATGAATATTCGTTTGTTGTTTGTCTATACTTTTATCTGAAAGAACTTTCAGGAAATTTTGTTGCACATGATATCGGATGAGGGAAACAGATAAGATTGGGTGGTCAGTAATTCGACAAGATGGAGCTGGTGAAGTGTGTTTAGGGGAACGAATATTATCACTACGATAATAATCGTCTCCTTGCGATAGTAGGGAATAATCTCGCTTCAGGGATCATACAAGAATCAATCTACGCACTATAACGCTTATGGAATTAAACCATAGCTAGTCTGAAACTTGGAATCATGTCTGCCTAGATTATCAGGACTATCATATTCTAGTGAAAGCTATGCATAGCTAGTGGCTCATTATCAACTGTACAATTGTATTTGATGTACCACGCACAATTTTGATAGACCACTACCTCCATTCTCACCAAAGCGGCTCATCGACGCTCATACATGATCATCATCATTATTACATAGTTCAACAAGATACGATTATCTTTTAACCTTGATACTTCTACTTCACTTTTGAGACGAAGCAGAACAAGGTCACCAATCCTGAAATTATGGCATTAAATCGATTAGACTATCTTAAAAATGAATCTACCACAGACACCTCCGCAATCACCAAAATCTCACAAACATACGCCACTTTTGACTCAAGATAGATGTATACATGTGAGTTTGACACCAAAAAAATAAATTCGTAACATTTTTAAGGATTTTCAGGTGAGAATTTTACCCCAAGAGAGTCTGTCGTACAAAATGATTGCAGAACGACTTGTTAAGGGCTGCGCCCTGGATTGTGTTGACTGGTCTAGCGAGCCCAGTTCTGACTAATCAAAGGGATAATTATGCACGGGCAAGTGTGTATAGTTATGCAGAGATGAGTTTGACGAAACACAACGCACAGACAACATAGGTATACATATACCCTATTGCAGGGGTAAATAGTGAAGGAAACCCCTGAATGCCAATATCTGACAGGGATTATACAACATGCCATTGGCTGCAATATTTTGACCATACCAAATCCGACAATAGCTGAACCTTATTTGTATGGGAAATTTTGAGTGATAAAAGAAGTGTAGGAGATCCCTGTAACTCGTTGAAATGATGATATTCTATTCAAAAGTGCTAGCTTTTATCAAGTATTAAATACATTTTTACCAATAATTAAGCATCATTAATAAGGAATCGAACCTCCTCTTGCTCTGATGACTGCCTGTCACCTTTCTGGTGTGCTCTCTACAAGCGTAGCCAGTTGCTCCTGAGAAATTGACTCCCATGCCTCTAGGACTGCATTACGGAGCACTTCCTCAGATGGATTACCAGAATCAAATTCTGGGTGGTGCTCTTCAATATGGGATTTCATCATATCCCACACTGACTCAATTGGATTCAGGTCTGGGGAATATGACGACCAGACTATGAAATCTACCCCCCTTGATGACAGCTCTCTTTTCGTACGTTGAGCAGAATGGGCAGGAGCACCATCCTGCATAAATAGAAGAGGGCCGTGAGAGTCATTTAGTTGTGTTGCCGCGTGGATTAAAGGAACAATCCTCTGGCAGTAACTCTCCGCTTTTATAGTCCCCCAATCCCTACTCCAGAAGAGGGCAGGGCCCTTCTGGTTCCCATAAAAGGAGCCCCAGAACATCCAACCACGCTTTCGAGGACCTTTTCGAACCAGGCAAGTGTGATAATGTGTCTCCTCGGGCTAAAAAATTAGATTAATGCAGTTGATACATGGATGAGATCTGGACTCACCTTCCTCGAAACCCATACTCTTGTGTGACGTTCACCAGTGACCCAAGTCTCATCAGACCAAAGAATTTAGGACCACTGTTCAGGTGTCCAAGAAGAGTGTTCTTCCGCCCACTCTAATCTTTTCCTCATATGTGCAGGCGTTAGAGTAGGCTTCGCTTGAGCAATGCAACGCTTGAACCCTCTTCTCTCAAGAGCACTTTTGATTGCGATTTGGCCACAATTCCAGTGGGAAAACTTAGCAGCAAGCTCCAGGTGGCTCATCTGGCGGGCCTCACTTGAAGACGTGACAAACTCTTCAAGCTCAACTTCCTGCTGAGCGTTCAAGGCGTGGGGTCAGCCATTTCGCTTTTTGGGCGTCAGACATTGCCTTGCAAGGGCATATTGTACCCTTCTTTCGGTGATACCGAGTTGATTACCGATGGCGAGATGAGTAAAACCAAGGCCACGTAACGTGTATATCTGGACTCGCTGATCCCTAGAAAGCTGGCTCCGTGATCTTGGAGTAGTGGGAGATGCTGGGGTGCTCATTTTTCTTCGCAGTTTATCGTGAGGATATAGGTTATTCGATATGTCGTGTCAACCGATTTAGTGTGGTACGAGGATGCTGTGCAACTATCGAACATAAGAGAGAAGGTTCAAGGAAGAAGGAATGCCTCAGTTGCCTTATTGCCTTAGTCTAGCCATTTTTGTAGCGCTAAAGTCGGAATGTCAGGGATAGCCCATGTAAATTACACAGAATGTGGGGTTTCACTTCTTACCCCTGTAATAGAGTATACTATATGTAGTAGATAGTCCGTGTAGAGGGAAGGGGATCCGCTTAGCCCATCGCGTACTTGTTAGTACAAGCTTAAACGTCCGATAAGTCAAAGGGACCGTGTAAGGGGCAAACGATTAGAATAGTTACATGTAGAGGCGTTATCAAGACCCTAGTAACAGTGGAGGCATAAGAGAGCTGATTCCCTTGCACAGTTGTATCTACATAGATAGAATATACACAGTTTGTGGCACTCACTTGCCGTGCAGTGACCGAAGCCAGCTAGCCCCTCACAAATATTCTATCTCATTTCTTTAAAACACTCTCTCCGCGAGGCTTAGCCCGGAAGAGAAATTCTATCATCTAATCTATCATTAAAGATCAGAAGTCTTTTCGGTTTTGCATGACATATCAAGTACCCGACTCTCCAGAGACTCTTTCAGCTTCGACAAGCCAATCCTTTTATAGTCCCGCATATCTAGCCGACTCACCAGACGATTTTATAGTCATGTCTGACGGAGAATTAATGCAAGATATTCGGCACGGAGAGGGATGTAGTCGCCAAGGACAAAACCCTGCTGAACAATCAATACAAACCGCACCTTTATCGATCCAGCAACTGCAACAAGTGCTCAATTATATCGAGCAGCAAAACTCACACCAGACATTTCAATCAACAGCACCGGCAGCATAGGCAGCATCAGCAACATTAGCATCACCAGCACGGCAACAAACTAATCCAAATATTCATTCTGGTTTGCTGAGCCATAGAGAAACACCTTGGCCTACCTGGGACGGAAAAGGGACTCCTATTCTGACTATAGATTTAGGTTGGAAGTTAAGGTAGAGGATGATGGACTTCTTTTTACCTCGACAAGGGCATTATGCTTAGGAATGCTAGAGTCATTGCCAGAGCAAAAAAGGCATCTGGTGAAAGCTTGGTTTCGGACGGGAGGTCCAGATAGGCTCTATGACTGGAGAAGGTTCCTGTACCACTTTGATGAGCAATTCGAAGATACGGAGGCATCTTTAGAAGCAGCTGAGGTTTTGGGTCGAATGCGCCAGGGAAATCACCAATATTTCGAAGATTTTCTCAAAGATTTTGAGCGACAATACGCCTTGTGTGACGAAAAACCTGGGGATCGGCGGGCAAGATTGCTTTAGTCCACGCGGCAATTAATGAGCAGCTTCGGGAAGTTTTAGTGGGGATTGAATTGTCAGTAAAAATCGGTTACAAAGACTGGATCGCAAAAGTGGCCAAGGTAGCACTTCGACTTCAAGCGTTGCGAAAGTATCGACCAAAAGGTGCAAACCAGACAAAAACGTGGTTTATTCAAGGGCAAGGCACTATTGTTCCTCAAATATACTCCTACGCCCGGGATGATGCCATAATAGATGAGGAGGGTGACACAAAGATGGGGGGAATTAATGCTTTATCATCGAGTCTCGACCACAAGAAGAAAGGAGAAGCGAAAAATAGGAAGCCCCGGGCTACCTGGAAGACGGCGGCTGAATTTAACCGACTCAAAGAAAACAAGCTGTGTACCAGGTGTTCGAAGCCCGGACACTACGGTAACCGCTGTCCCTCTTTCTTGCCAGCACTTCCGCCTAGAGCAAGGCTAAATGCAACTGAGGTGGAAGATGAAAATGAGTCGGAAAACGAGGAGCCCTGAACAAAGTCGCGTTCAGGGCCAGAGGCAAAGACTTCCTACTCAAAAATCAGAGATCATTAGACAAATTTCATAGCCCACCTTTTTTAGTTGACTGCTTAATAAATGATAATTTTTATACGAAAGCAATGATTGACACGGGCTGCCTATGTTACTCTGTAATCGATGAAAGTCTTGCGCGCAGAAATCACTTACTCTTAAAAAAAATTAACCCCCTATCATTACAGTTAGCAAATGTTAAAGCGGCCACAGAAATAACGCAAATGGCCCACTTCAAGCTTGATATTGATGGTCGGCAACAAGAAATTTGGAGTTATATAATACCAGATTTAGCTTACCCAATTATTTTAGGGAAACCTTGGCTAGAGCAAAACAACGTGGTCTATCTGGCAAAGCAACGATGTTTGCGTTTTGGCAGTAGAAAGCATGGGGTACTGGTACATGCCAGCAGTTGGTACGAAGACCGAGCACCATCCAAAGTTCGATGCCGGGTCGCTCAAATGGGGATTAACCAAGCCGCGATGACATCAGGCTCCGTTTTTGCTGCACTAGTAAAGGAAGCTAGGAAAACCAAAGATGCAGTAATTGGGGCAGTGTCCATGAACGACATCACAAAAGCTCTAGAACCTAAAATAACGGAATCACTAGAAGATATTAGGAGTAAGCTTCCAGAAGAAGTTCGGAAATACTCTCATATATTCTTGGACGATAACGTGCATGAAAATTCGCTCCCTCCGCACTGAAAAGGAATAGACACAAGAATCAATTTGATGAAGGACGACCAAAGGAGGGAAAAGGAAGTTCCATGGGGTCCTCTTTATGGAATGTCTAGAGGAGAACTACTCGTCTTACGTAAGACTTTATCAGAGCTCTTGGATAAAAATTTGATAAGGGCCAGTAGCTCACCTGGAGGGGCTCCCGTATTATTTACCAAGAAGCCTGGTGGGGGACTCAGGTTCTGCGTGGATTACAGGGCCTTAAATGCTATAACGAATCGGGACCGGTACCCTCTTCCCCTAATCAAAGAGACACTAAGACTAGCATCAAAAGCAAAATGGTTTTCAAAAGTCGATGTGCGAACAGCCTTCCACAGACTTCGAGTAACGGAAGGAGACGAATGGAAGACGGCATTCAGAACTCGATTCGGAGCTTACGAGTGGCTAGTCACCCCTTTTGGTCTCGCAGGGGCACCCGCTGCATTCCAACGCTGGATTAACAGCGTGTTGGGAAACCTTCTTGGAGATATTTGTTCTGCGTACATTGACGACGTCCTAATTTTTTCGAGCGGGGATCTTTCCGATCATTGGGTGAAAGTAAATCTCGTTATGCAACGGCTAGCGAAGGCAGGGTTGAAACTGGACAGGAAGAAATGCGATTTTGCTACAAAAAATACTAAGTACCTGGGATTCATAATTGAAGCGGAGAAAGGGCTTAGCCCAGACCCTGAAAAAATTCGTGCCATTGTAGAATGGCAAA
The DNA here is from genome assembly GCA_028751805.1 of Podosphaera xanthii. Classification (NCBI taxonomy): domain Eukaryota; kingdom Fungi; phylum Ascomycota; class Leotiomycetes; order Helotiales; family Erysiphaceae; genus Podosphaera; species Podosphaera xanthii. The sequence continues at coordinate 3,139,163 of JAPWIX010000001.1, read as the reverse complement.
GCCCTAAAGACGTTAAGGGAGTTCGGAGTTTCATAGGGTTCGCCAACTTTTACCGTAACTTCATAGACAAATTCGCCGATTTAACTGCACCGCTACATGAGTTAACCAAGTCGGATACGCCGTTTCGTTGGGGAATGGAACAAAATCACGCTTTCGAGACCTTAAAAAAAAAATTTAGCAGCGCTCCCGTACTTTCCATGTGGAATGAAGAGAGAGTTACAGTTTTGGAGCCTGACGCATCGGGCTGGGCATCTGGAGGGTGCCTGTCGCAATACGATGAGCGAGTAAACCTAAGACCAATCGCGTACCACTCGAAAAAGTTATCTCCAGCAGAGTGCAACTATTTGATTCACGATAAGGAACTGTTGGCAATAATTAGATGTCTGATCGAGTGGAGGGGAGAACTTATAGGACTTCAAAAACCATTTGTGATTTTGACGGATCATAAAAATCTAGAATACTTCATGACCAGCCGAAAACTCACAGAGCGACAGATACGTTGGTCAGAACTCCTTTCGCAGTATAACTTCCAGTTAAAATTTAGGCCAGGAAATAAAGCATGTCGTCCGGATGCGCTATCTAGACGCCCCCAGGATATACCGAAAGATCTCGATGATCCGCGTTTAAAAGAGAGAGAATTCCAATTGTTGCGTAATGAGTAGTTTGAAAGAGAAGGAAAGGCTAACGAGATCAACCTCTCTCCACTAGAACCCGGCCCAGGAAGGGAGATACCAAAGGGGGAACAACTATTTGAAGAGGAAGAGTTACAAGCCCTGTGGAATAAGGGTGTTGATAAAGAAGACAAATTTAGAGAAATATATAACGCCGTATTGCGAGGCGAATCCTTGTTTCCGACTCAACTAGAACTTAAAACCTCAATTGGAGAATGTGAAATTGATGCCCAAGAAGCATTATGCTTTCGGAAGAGATTATGGATTCCGGATTGGGAACCGTTACAAACAGCTCTAATCCAAAAAACGCACGATTCACACGTTACAGGACACCCAGGACGCAATAGTACTCTCGCTATCTTGTCTCGATCGTTTTTTTGGCCTGGCATAAGTAACATGGTAAGAAGATTCTGCAGAAGCTGCGACGTATGTGGTCGATCCCATGTTTGGCGAACAAAAAAGCAGGGGTTACTTCTTCCATTACCAATACCAGAGAGATTTCACTGTGAAATGTCAATTGACTTCATGACAGACCTGCCCACAAAGAAGAAAGGTGACCCCCGATTTTTGATGGTAATTACTGACAGACTCTTGAAGAGCGTCACCCTGGAAGCCATGGATACAATGAACGCGGAAGAGTGCGCGGAAAGATTTTTACAGTGTCACTATAGATTCCATGGATTTCCAAAAGCATTTACGTCTGATCGGGGCTCGAATTGGGTTGGAGACTTCTGGAGGCGATTGTGTCAAAGGGCAGGTATCCAACAACGCTTATCCACGGCATACCACCCTGAGACAGACGGCGCTACGGAACGTATGCACCAAGAAGTTCTAGCCTATTTGAGAGCGTTCATGTCATTTTCACAGACAGAGTGGTCCAGTATGTTGCCTTCCGCCCAACTTGCGATAAATAATAGGGACAATTCGAGTACGGGGTTGAGCCCATTTTTCTTGGAGCATGGATACCACGTAGAACCAGTCCAGTTAGCAGCACCGGTGAATAAAGAGGCACTAACTCAACCAGAAAAGCGGGCAGAAAAGATCATGAGTAGACTACAAGAAGCGCAAGAATACGCAGCAGCAGCCATGGCTTCCGCTCAGCAGCAAATGGAGGATCAAGCAAATCGAACGCGAATTCCTGCTCCAATATTCCAAGTGGGTGACAAAGTTTGGTTAAACTTGAAAAATATTCAAACTCCTCAACCTAAGAAAAAGCTTGCCTGGGTCAGTGGGAAGTACACAGTAACAAAAGTGATTTTGCCACATGTCATAGAATTAGACGTACCATCTGGTATTCATCCAAGGTTCCATGTACAACTCATACGTCGAGCCGGACAAGATCCCCTGCCCTCCCAGGTGGTGGACGATGCACAACCTCCGCCAGTCTACCCAGAAAATCTAAACCAAGACAACTCTGGAGAACCGGAACAATACGTTGAGCGTATTCTGAGAGCAGAAAAGGTTCGTCGAGGCCGCAAATGGGTGAGACGGGTCCTGGTAAAATGGAAGGACTTTGCCGAGCCTAATTGGGAAGACCGAGCGAACTTAGAAAATAACGAAGCGCTGGATGTATTCGAGTCCAGATATGGCAAAACTGACGGAGTCGGGGAAGAAGAAGGTGCGCGGCAGGGTCCTGCAATATCCTTGCAAAAAAAAAACTTTAAAATAAAATTTTATAAAATTTAATAAGATAGAATGAGAGGGGAGCAGATGTTAAGGGCTGCGCCCTGGATTGTGTTGACTGGTCTAGCGAGCCCAGTTCTGACTAGTCAAAGGGATAATTATGCACGGGCACGTGTGTATAGTTATGCAGAGATGAGTTTGACGAAACACAACGCACAGACAACATAGGTATACATATATACTATATGTAGTAGATAGTCCGTGTAGAGGGAAGGGGATCCGCTTAGCCCTTCGCGTACTTGTTAGTACAAGCTTAAACGTCCGATAAGTCAAAGGGACCGTGTAAGGGGCAAACGATTAGAATAGTTACATGTAGAGGCGTTATCAAGACCCTAGTAACAGTGGAGGCATAAGAGAGCTGATTCCCTTGCACAGTTGTATCTACATACATAGAATATACACAGTTTGTGGCACTCGCTTGTCGTGCAGTGACCGACGCCAGCTAGCCCCTCACGACTCGAAATCACCCACAGAGAAGTTCGACATGCTATGAAAAATTTTCAGCTCTTCCACAAAAAGTCTTGTGGTCAGATCCCTTTACCCAGCAGTGCACAAATCGACGGAGTGGAAGGTTAGATAACTTCATCTCCAGAAAGACGCCAAATGCTCTACTTTGAGTTTGCATATCCAGTTTTCCTGCACTTAGGTGTGTGTGATCAGGTATTGTAACGGTAAATGAAGAAAAGGGGTCACACTCGTAGGATCGCCGCTTAGTAACCTTCTCTTTCCCCCGAAAATTTGAGAAAGCGATATAAATTCGTCAGAAACCATCTCCACTGAGAGAAATAGAATTGGGTTCCAGTACTCTGAACCGATGAAAGCTGTGTGACCGATGATAGGCACACTAGATGTTAAATCACAAAAAAGGTTGGTATTGCCTTCAAATATCCTATAAATTTAAATTCTTAGGCTATTCCTTTGGCTCAGATAGATAAGGCCTACGATAACACATGTGTTGTTTGTAGCTTTCGAAGGCGAATTGGATGGATCTTTTGGGGATCTTTTTTCGGGAGTGAGAAAAGACCTTGCTTGGTCTGGGAGAAACATTGGGGTTCAATAACTGCTGGACGCTACGGCGAGAGGATAGTACCTCTCGTCCACGGCATGGTATTATTAAGACCAGGTTTAGTGGTGATGAGGGACAACGCTCACTCCCATTCGGCGGCCCAAACGAAGCGAGAACTGTGCGAAAAAATTATTGGCCACCTTTCTCTCCAGATCTTAATCCGACAGAAAATGTCTGGAAGATGATGAAATATTATATTCAATACAAATATCCAGACTTGATTGAAGGAAGGGAGCGGACAGAGGAGGTAATACGACATATTAACTGAACAGCTTAGGACAATGTGATGAATAAAGATGACTTGAGAAATCTTCTCGATTCAATGTTGCAAAGGATTAAGGCTGTTTACGATGCTGGTAGCGGTCAAGTAAAATATGAAGGGCTTTTTAATCAGTTGCACAGTTGTAACTAATTAATATTATGCACTTCATAATGTTACTAAATAGCGCTTATCTCGCCTAATTAGTAATAATATTTAGGGCTGTAATACTACATTCACGTAAAACTAATTGTCCCTGATACCCTGTAGTAGACAAGAGTGGGATAAGATGAAATCAATACCTTAGTTTGCTCGTTATGTACAGTAGAACCCCGCTTGGCTAATAGTGGATCCCGGTATAATTACTGAAGAGATTCATAGGAATTTTAACGTTTATTTTGCAATACTTACTCCTGCACGCAAAATGACCTGTAAGGGTAAGTGTTGAAAATATGACAGTTAAATTTCTATTAATCTCTTCAATAATTATACCGGGACCCACTATTAGCTAAGAGGGGTTCTATAGGGGGTCAAAGTTAAGTGAAGTCGCCTGTCATTTACAGGGGTTTTTTTGCCAATATTTACCCAAACATAGCAGTCTACCGTGATGATCACTATTAAGCGAGGCCAAGTATGGTAAAGCTTAAAGCTCCGTTCAAAAATAAGGCGAGGGAAACTGAGGTCGACAAAAGTGAAGTCGCCTGTCTCTCCCCACTTTGTTTCGCACTATGCCTAAAAGATCAAGTTCATACGTCATATTAAAACTTGGAATTCAGGTTTGTTGTTGATACAGATTTTTAAGTCTAATATGAAATAGGACACCTGTTTGCATTCAATACTTCCTCGCATCTTCTAGCCATACTCCCAATCAGTTGTGTGAGCTTTTCCACTATTGTACTGTGGTACTATGCCTCTGGCACAATAAATCGAATCTCCGCCCTGTTCAGCTGTCTCGTTCGCTCAAACTCCGGGTATCGTTCTTGTATGTAGTATTTCATCATACTCCATACATTCTCGATCGGATTTAAGTCAGGAGAGTTAGCAGGCCAGGGCATAGATTCAACTTCATTAGCATCGAGAAACTCCCAAGCCGGACGTCCTTTATGAACAGAGACGATGTCGTGCATAGAGATATAATCATGGCCCATCTCTTCTCTCTTTTCTCTGATCCAGTTACCTATCCTTGGGAGGATATATTCACTATATCCTTCGGAGGTCATACTTCCCCACTCCCGCCCCCAAAAGACATAAGGACCTTGTTCGATTCCCGCAAAGCTTCCCCAGAGCATCCAATAGTTGTACTTCTCATAACAATTGATAACACAAGCGTCATCAAAGTCTTAGCCCCTCTTTTGACGATATTATAGTTCGAGATATTTTTGAAAAAGAATAAGATTAGACTAACCTTTCTGGTAACATGTCCAGACATTATTCGGCCATCGTTCATCAATGTCTCGTCACTCCAAAGAACTCGTGACCACTCTTGACGCCAATGCAGATGCTGTTCGCTCCACCATATTTGGACTGCACGATGATTTTCAGAAAGCGGGGGAGAGCTACGTGGAATTTTCAGCTCGTAACCTCATTTTCTGAGCGCATTCCGAATGGCGTGTTCACCGGCACTCCAACGACGAAAGTGGAGAGCCAGTTCAAGAAACGATATTTTCCTAGTTTCCCGCGAAGAACAAACAAATGCTTCCAGCTTATCAACTTGGGCTGAGCTTAAGAGCTGTGGACGTCCTGTCCGAGGTTGGGGAGAGGCACGACCAGATCTGACCGTATTTCGAACTTGAAGGATTGCGACTTCAAGTTGATCTGCTATTTCTCTATGAGAGAGTCCGGCTCTGTAGAGTGTGAGTATCTAAATGTAGTTAATTTATGGGGAAAGTTTTTTTATTAACTGATTTCCTGTAATTACCTGCAATCTTTGATCTCGAGTAAGATAGAGCGAACGTCTGCTAACAGGTGAAGTAATTTGAGTATTCATTTTGCTAAGGTTTTTGTTAGCAATGAGGTACATTTATCTATTTGATTGGAAATTACATAATTGTATTGAACGCATGAAACTGATTGTATTTTCTATCGCGCTGAAGATTTGGCAGAGTTTGTGTGATGAAGGAAAATATTGTTCTAGATATTTAGAGAATATTGAGGTCAGCGAATGTAGAGAGAACAAGACCTGGCAGCTTCGAGCGGAAAAAGATGCTTAGGAAGATATGAATCTTGGCACAGAAAATTATGTAATAGTACTGGGATAACCTGTTTTAGGGACTTCACCGTGCCTTCACCGCCTGCTGTTTAAGGCTGATAAAACCCCTGCATGCCAGGCCCTGTCGATTAAGCGATGACTTCACTTACCCTTGATCCCCTGTACTGTATTATGATCATATAATCAGAGTTTACCAGGGCGATCCCAGCAACAATACATGGATCATACAATAAGCGGACCCATTGCAAGGATTTAAGCCTGCACGATGTGCGTATAGTTATAAGTTCACAAGACAGCGCATTGTCAATTTGTTTACTGAACCCCGAAGACGCTGTTTATTGTCTCGCAACGTGCTTTACCAATTGGCCAGTCACTTATTTATAAGCAAGCTCTTCTACTAGCCAGTTCCTCTACAAAGTGACCGACCAAGTAGTGTGGCCGACCAAGTGGTAAAGCACGTTACGAGACATTGATCAGTATCTTCCGAGGTTCAGTAATCAAATAATAACAATGTGCTATCTTGTGAACTTATAACTATACGCACATCGTGCTGGCTTAGATCCATGCCATAGGTTCACTTATAATATGATCCATATATTATTACTGGGATAGCCCTGTTAACTCCTGATTATGTGATCAGAATAGCAGGATCTGTGATTGAGTTAGACGTTCCCACAACAAAAGGTAGGTGAGCAAGTGGAAACTAGAGAAGATGTGAGGCAATAGAGATATCTTCGGAAGCCACCTTAACAATTCAACATTACTAAAAGTTGTTACATTCCTGAAGGGACGCATGGGAGAACAATTGGACGTACTCCCCAGCTGCCAGTGACTATGACTGGTCGAATTTAGGCGTCTAATCTATGAGAACAAAAATTCACATGAGAGGTTACAGGAGCTTCGTATCAATTGCCGTAACAAGTCGTCCATGTAGACTTTGTGGTAAATGACCTTCCAGAAGGAGGAAGAAAAAGTGACTCAAGATCAGGTACCCAGTCATTCATTCATTCATCCATCCACACATGAATCGATTTGAATATTAAGCAAATCAATCGTGATATCAGCCATTTTGCCAGCGGTCTCGACTCCGAGTGAAAGCGGAGATCTATGGCTGGCTCGCACAACACTTCAATGAAAAAAAGATGACTGAAGAGCCTTAGTTCTAATGATAATGTACTGGCGACTCTGAATTAATTTCATCTCTGAATCTATGCATTGATAGTGAAGAACGAACAAAATAGTTTAGGGAGAGAATTGTGGATAACTGCTGTCCGATGGACCAGTTTACAAATCTCATTTATAGTGAGTAAGCCGTTCGTGGTGCACCTATGCGAATCATTAATTCCAGATACGTACAGTAAACATACGTTGTCGCGTGCTAAATTAGCTTAGATTGATGAGAAGTTGGTTCGTTCATGATCATTACAGCATCGAAAAAGTGTTCGCATTATCAGCCAAATAAATAGCAGTATCGTGCAGTAAATTGCAGAGGGCCTGAGACATTAATAATGTACCTATGGAAAGGAAGATTTATTCTGGTGCTGAGAGGTCGGTGAGGGTGCTACGTGGTTGATAAGTAGATAACCTGCCTCGATCTCAAGTCAATTATTCAACCAATTGCTGTCAGATGTGGATATATTTTGCTGTTACAATCTTTGAGATCGATTTTCTTATCTCGCGCGGTAAGTGTGTTTGAGCGAATGCTTCCTGATCTCCAAGAGGTTATGGAGACCTTATTTTAAGCTGTGCTGCACCCATGCTCAGGCACGACTTACAGAAATGATTGTAGCGGCATCTCTTTTAGAATTACATGTAGTCGGATGAACGATAGAGGAGGGCTGAGGATCAGGTACCAGTATCCGGTCGAAGCGTTGTAGCTCATCCAGCGCAGATCAACGACCAGCCACCCGGAGATTTAGCGCCTCAGAAAAACACCCAATACAGTCGTCCCTCTCTAACTCGATAGTGGGTCTCGGTATAAGTGTTGAAAATATTCATTGTAACTTGGACTTTTATATTTGCAACACTTACCCTTACAGGTCATTTTACATTCAGGGATAAGTATTGCAAATGTCAATGGTTGAATTTCAATGAATATTTTCAACACTTATAACGGGACCCACTATCGAGTTAGAGAGGGACGACTGTACATGTACATGTAGTAGTAGTATAAAATTACACCCTGCAGCCTGACTGCAACTCTACTGGTAGTGGTGCTTAGCGACAATAAAGTGCTGGGCTGGCTGCTGCATAAATTCAAGTTTCCTTCCCAGTCCGGCGGCTGTCACACAGTGGAGCTCGTGACTTGCGTCTGTAACGCCTATAGCCGTGCTCTCTCCAGTAGTTAGGTCAAGAGGATGTAAACGAATTGTATCAACAATATTTTTCACGGTGACCATCTACGGTGAAGCACCTGACCCAAACTGCTGACCCCTCCCCCCCCCAAAAACCACAACGCTTTTTGGTCCCGCCCACCCAACCACACTCCAGCCTCAGAACTTGCCCCTGCTGTAATTTCGCCCTCTCAAATTCAAGCGCGTGAGCCTTCGGCCGTCTCCGTTGTTATCTCAAACCTCTCATTTGCCGTATTCATTCCTAAGTTCAATTTATGACAGAGGATCGATCTTCTACCTCGATTTCAAACTCGTCGATCCAGTATAACCTGTGGCCTCTGAGCAGCCAAAGTTGTGAGATTTGCGTTGAACCCCTCAATAACCCATCTCAGCGGAACACTTCGTTCTCCGTGCTTGGACTTTAAGCCAGGTGAACTGGATTCGTCATCGCTGCATCGACGTGTTCAACCCGCCTCAATTACCTCGCAATCACGACCGCACAAGACTTGTCATTTTTTATCGCTACAGTTGCCCATCACGGACGACACAGGGTCATCTTTTTACTCTCTTCTCGTCCGGCACACCTCTCAACCAAGATTCGTCCTTGCAACTAGCAGGTTTGGGACCCGAAGATGTTGCAGAATCGGTCGACTGCCTTTTCGAATCTCAGAATTGGGGGTAAGAAACTTCTGGATACGACTCGCGCACTCCCGTTTGGTTACTAACACCCATGTGATAGAGGTCGTTCGGGAAAAAGTCCAAGATGGTGTGACAGGAGAGACTCGAGAAATGCAGTACACACAATGTAAAATTGTGGGAAATGGTTCTTTTGGCGTGGTTTTTCAAACTAAGCTGTCACCCTCGGGCGAAGATGCCGCAATCAAACGGGTATTGCAGGATAAAAGATTTAAGGTAGGCACAGAAATTGAATATGACTGGTGCTTACATTCCACTAACATGCTTAAGAACCGCGAACTACAAATCATGCGCATTGTGCGTCACCCAAACATTGTAGAACTGAAGGCCTTTTACTATTCTAACGGTGAACGTGTATGATCTGTGCCAATATTCTGATCCTATATTTCCCCACTAATCATTATCCTTTAACAGAAAGATGAAGTTTATCTCAATCTAGTGCAAGAATTTGTACCCGAGACTGTCTATCGAGCTTCCCGATTTTTCAATAAGATGAAGACAACCATGCCAATTCTGGAGGTCAAGTTATACACCTATCAACTTTTCCGAGCGTTGGCCTACATTCATTCTCAGGGAATTTGTCATCGTGATATCAAGCCACAAAATCTTTTGTTGGATCCAAGCACAGGAATTTTGAAGCTATGTGACTTTGGAAGTGCGAAGATACTGGTAGAAAATGAGCCAAACGTCTCATACATTTGCTCCCGATACTATCGTGCGCCTGAATTAATCTTCGGAGCTACGAATTACACTACTAAGATCGGTAAGTCAGCATTCATCAGACGGACCACCAGGATTCTAGCTAACTTGGCTAGACGTTTGGTCTACTGGGTGTGTAATGGCGGAATTGATGCTGGGACAACCTCTATTCCCTGGAGAGTCTGGCATCGACCAGCTGGTCGAGATCATTAAAGTTCTCGGAACCCCAACCCGTGACCAAATACGTACTATGAACCCGAATTACATGGAGCATAAATTTCCCCAGATAAAGCCACATCCATTTAACAAAGTTTTTCGGAAAGCTGACCAAAGTGCAATCGATTTGATTTCTTCCTTGCTGGAGTATACTCCTACCGAGCGACTTTCGGCCGTTGATGCGATGGTTCATCCATTTTTTGACGATCTCAGGGATCCTAATACACGCTTCCCTGATTCCCGCCACGCAAACGGCGTCGTAAAAGATTTACCGACGCTTTTTGATTTCTCTCAACATGGTACGCTTTAATCCTATTTTTCGAGAAGCTCACCTTCTAACAATGCTGAGTAGAACTTTCGATTGCACCTAGCCTAAACCAAAAATTGGTACCTCGGCACGCGCGGGAAAGTTTAAAAGCCAGAGGTATAGATATAGATAACTTTACTCCAATACCTCGGGATGAATTGGTTGCAAAATTAGATTGATACTGAACTGCGCCGAGAAGCTGCACGAAATACTTTCCTGTGCCTCGGTAAATAGCTCGAGCGCAGGTCTAAAATTTCTGAGTGCATCGCATGTGCAACCTACTCAGCATTTAATCTGGCCATATTTCGTTTTGTTCCTTGATGTGGCGGTTGACTGGGTTTCAAAGAAGAAGCCCAGAAATCGGAATTGCGAATGATAATGGTCTCCCATTGTTCGCTGTAGGGAGTGCTCTCTTATCGAACCCTTGTTGACAACAAGACTTCCAGCAATTCTAACTGACCTTTGACGATGAATAGTGTCTGGGCTGTTGGAATTAAAAACTCCTTTGACCTTTACTATGAATCATGAGTTTCAGCAGAAAACAAATCTTGTTTCTAGACTCTCTGCATGATGGAAAAGAACTTTGCTAACTTTCACGTAACCACCGCTCTCGATGTGAAGAGAAAGACTGGTGGCTGGACTCCATTAACTGCATCCTAAATTTTTGGGCGTACTTTTCATTTTATGACACGCGGTTTTGCGTGGAATGGGCCTATGTTCCACTATCAGGTGAATACAACCCCTGGGTCGATTTGGTCACAAATTCCTTTCGTCTCCCGGATAAGCTGTGTCTTTAGTGGCGAATTAAAATGGGTTTGGCTGGCTGCTAATGTCACGAAAAGTTTTTTTATCCTTCCTTACCGCTTAAACTATGTGCCATGTGTTCGAAACTAAGTGAAGCTCCGTTTGGGCTGTTATCAAGCAGTACTTAGTTAATCAGTAGAGCTTTTTGCGTCTCTGTATGTCTTCTAGAACCCCGGAGCCTCACAATACTCTATAGATTTAAGATTATTTTGGCATGTCCCTACTTTATTCAAGTCACGTGATCAATAAATCAGATTTTTATAGTAACGGCGACACTATCCTGTTAGAGGCAACACTCAGCTACATAGAATTTATATACATGGCTGACTACGATCAGCGGCCACGAAGCTCACGAGGCAGTTTTCACAGCTCACGTAAAAGAAGATATAGAGGTTCGCATTCCTTTGATTATTCTGAGATGAGGCTGACGGAGCTGGAACGGTTAAATAGATGAGGAGGATTACGACCGTAGACCACAACGCCGACGTCATGAAGAGCCTCTTTCTGCCCGAATTCGAAAGCAGCTTTTATCTATCGCCGAATCGCCAGTAAAACGCGTTGAAGACGAACTTGTCTCCATCGCAAAGGTTATATGTGATAATGCCGAGGATGAAGATCTTAAGAGCGGATTTCTTGATTTAGTCATTCAGCTAGTTGTTGAACAACCGTTTAAGATTCCATTCGTAGCTTCCATAATTTTAGTTATCGACACCTTACGAAGAGTACTAGTCGACGAGGTTCTGCAGAAATCTGTGCAGCGGTTGAACGGCTACATTCAGAGGGGAGAATGGCGCGAGGTCAAGCTTCTCATGAAATTTCTGGGGAGTCTACAAAGCATATTAGAAGGAGAAGGGGTTTGGATCGTACTCCAGGATTTCTTGACTAAAGCAGTAGAGTTACAGACAGAAAATAATGAAGAAGTAAGTGACCAAACCAAGGAATTGAGCTACCGTATCACTAACCTTCCGTACAGATGATTGGGCCCGAGTTAGTCAAAATAATTCTACTCACAATCCCATACATCATGTCTTCTTCAGAGAAAGATAACCAAGAAAGAGCAACGAGCATGATCGAAAATACTGACATTATTGCCTCGGAACCACATGCTTTACAAGCATTGGTTGATCATTATCCTGATGACGAAAGACTTGATGATTCTGGCCCCATGGGTGTTCTTAGCCTATTACAGAAGCAATTGCAAGCCGAGAGCGCCAATGGATGGGAATTAGCGTGTCTGCCAAAGCCTTGGAAAGTGCTTGTTGAAGCTGAACTTGCATCAGAATCAACATCAAGCGACAAACATTCTCTTCCAGCTATTATTATACCCGAAATACTAATCTCTGGACCTCGTCCACTGTTCCCTGAGCTGTTTTTCTCCGTTTACGCCAATCAGGATGTGGAAACCGTCCCGCCCACTGATAATATTGCTTCTTGTTTACTTCGTGATGCGATTGTTGATACAATCAATATTTTAGACTATAACCGAAATGCAACCGCTCAATTCTTGATTGGCATTGATTGTTATTTTTCGCCAAGCACGTTTGTAAAAAGAGCAACGCCGTTTGACCGTCTCCGTGATGCTGAAGGAGACAAGCCGACCTGGAAACCTGAAGATGTTGCTGTTGACGCCGTGTTTTCACAGCTTTTCCAGCTACCTCACCCCGAACATAAGTTAGTTTATTACCACTCTGTATTGACGGAGGCTTGTAAGATTGCCCCTGCGGCAATAGCGCCAAGTTTGGGGAGGGCTATCAGATTCTTATATCGAAGCATCGACTCGATTGATCTTGAACTGAGTTATAGGTTCATGGATTGGTTTTCGCACCATTTGAGCAATTTTGGTTTCACCTGGAAATGGACTGAATGGATTGATGATGTTGAACTACCTGATTTAGATCCTAAAAAAGCTTTTATTGAAGGAGCACTGGATAAAGAAATTCGTCTGAGCTTCGCACAGCGGATCAAGGGTACCCTACCAGCACCTTATCAACAACTCATCACGGAAGAAAAAGAGAAAGATACACCCGACTTTAAGTACAGCCTTGAAGGTAAGCAATACAATTCCTCAGCCCCAAATCCTACTAATCTTGATTCTAGAAACTCCTTTTGCCGCTGAAGGTCAAGAAATTCTCTCTCTTCTCCGCAAAAAGTCTCCCGAGGAAACAATCCAGCCAATAATTGAGCAGATTCATGCAAAGGCTTTAGAAATGAACTCTCCAGACCCTTTGGTGTTATCAACTGATGCCTACATGACCGCTATCTGCCACATTGGCTCCAAGTCCCTCTCCCATGTTCTATCCTGTATTGAGCGTTGCAAAGAGCGTCTAATGGCTCTTGGTCCAGTTTCTCCCGCAGCCCGTAACCAAATAATTCAGAGCGTAATGGATTACTGGAAAGATCAGCCTGGAATCGGGGTAAATATCGTTGATAAACTTTTGAATTACACTATTCTCAGTCCAGAAAGCGTAGTAGATTGGGCCCTTGCACAGGACGGAACAAGGCTTGGCAAATCTTACATCTTTGAGATGGTTAGTGCCACTATTGCCAAGGTCACTGGAAGATTAAGGCAAGTGGTTCAGGCCAAGAGTGTCCCGGGGCTTTTGCCCGAGCAAACCCAGATTCTAACGAAGACCGTTGAGAGTGAAAAACAGAACATGAAAGACTTATTCAGCCGAATGGAAAAAGCTTTGCTCCAGTGGTCTTCCAATGATAACGTGGTGGTAAATGGGGATAATCCGGAAAATGAAATGATCAGAATATGGGCGGCCCGATGGCTACGCGTCTTCCGGAGAAAACTTGCCGTAGAAGATGCATGGTGCTCTGAATTTGGCCAGGAGGATCCCTCTACCACTATCGTTACCACTACGACCGCTGACTCTAATGGTCAAACACAAGATTAGAAACAATGTAAGGTGAAAATATCAACTTGTATGTTAAGCTGGCTCAAATGCAGGACTAATGATCGGACAGCACAGCACTAAAACCTGCCTATCTGCACATTCTATCTAATATGTATGTTTTCTCTGCCCTAAGTGTATATTTAAAAACTAGCTTTACTACTTTGACATGGTGACTTTTGAATTTTAAATAAATAAGGAGTATCAGGTTATTACCAGGAGCTTTTCTGATAGATATCCTGGGATTATAGCGCATAGTTAACAAAAATCTCTGTAAACTAATACTGAATGCCTAATCAGCGAAATTTCGTCCACAGGCTGGTAAGGTGTTAACTACGAATTCGATTGGCTTAAAACCCGGTGTTGGTGTTGGTGTTGGTGACCTGTAACCTCTCACGAATAAGTGTTTAAAATTTGACCCTGTATGTAAGCGTTTAGGAAATTGTGACTGTATCTGTTAGCCCTCTATCTAAGATGTCCTCTCCTCTGAGGCTGTAGGGCTACTAATGTACATAAACCAACCCTTATTTTACATAAGCTCATTAGTAAGCTACTATTGATGCCTGGGGCGTTAATACCCTAATATTGTACATCAGTGTTGAAGAAATTGTGGACAAAAAGGGCTGGTGAATATTCATAATTCACGGATACCTTTCAGTGCATTGTAAGAATCACTCAGCCGTGATTTTTAGGAACAGCAAAATAACTTGCCACGCGAGTTCCCACCGAAAATCAGGCATTGTGAGATTACAAAGCAATAGCTAGCAAGATCTTGGCTTAATTTGGAAATTGAATTCTGTTGTGAAGCACGTTAAGACGTAGACCACTTGATTGATCGCCCTATTCATGATTATGTCTAGATAACAAGCTCAGAAGAAGCAGCACTCACAAGCTAAGACGTTCGTTCAGTCCGAGAGGTCTTTTGGCTGCTTTCACAATAAATTTAAGCTCGTCCGGAGCCAATTCTATCGGTTAGCCCACTTTCGAACCTGTCTTTTTTGTCAACAGCCGCAACCCTGCGCACTTCCGCAGCTTCTTCAACTCCTTGTCTGGCACCCCCTGTGTGACGACCTCCCTCTGGACCATTTTAGCCACGTACTGGTGCTGCTACAGCACCTCTTGCTCTGGCCTCTCTATCAGTAATGGACCCATTTACAAAAGAGTGGTCCCATCTTCAAACCTGATTAGCTTCAGAACCCTCTGTCCGTCCGTCCGATGCCGCTACTCTTGCGGTGGATCATCCTTCTGCAGCAGCATCTGCTATAGCGGCATCATGATCCGGGCAGATCCTGTGGCAGGTTAATTTTTTTTTATCATATTGTATTCAGCTTACAGCCGCCCCTCGTTGTAACGATGCGAGGCAAGACTCAAACAAGGTCTCTCCTTGGCCTATCCAATTAAATCCTCCAATGAAGATCCTTGTTTGAGTCTTGCCCCACATCGTTACAACGAGTGGCGTCTGTAATAGCTAAGTGACAAAAGATTTAATCACATTTTCTTTTCCGACCAGTATTCCAGCATCTTAAGCTCTGGCGAGCCCATACTTCTTTGGCACTAGTCTTGGCTCATAACTTGATCATGACTGTCAAGCGATAGATTCTTCCGATGATCCTGTTTGTAATTACACTTGTGCTGTCCAAAATAACGATAACTACCGTTAAAATATACACTTCACGAATTCGACTCGACTTTAGATATTCCTGCTTCTCTCTGTAGACTGTCAATCTAAAGATTTATGCCATTAATCTTACGTGAAAGGTTGTTACACTCTCCATCTCTTCTGGCGAAGCTTAACACATACAAGTTTAGACGTATCATCATTTGACTCTTTAATTTCACTACTTTCAGCCGTTCTATTTCTACAACGTAGCTAGGCGCACCACCTCCGCCTGAATCATCCTATCCAAAACTGTTACACTAATTGAAGCTGCATGCGAATATTCACATGGACAAGGCTACGTAGTCTCTAAGTACCGCTCCAACAATACCAAAATTATTGTCAACTGTGAAAGAGCTGGAATTTACCTATCCCGAGCTTCTGACGACCACGTAAAAAAACGAGAACCTGCCTCGCGAATGTTATTTGTCTTTTCAGATTATCCGCACGCTTGCGAAATAATGGCACGTGGATCCTCCATTTCATCAATGTTAACCATAATCATGCGTCTTCCTCAGACATGAGAGCTTATCTAACAGCTCGGTGCTTAAATCCCGCACCGTAATCTATGACTCGACAATCGTTGAAGGTTGGTAAAGCTATTAAAGGAATACCGAGCAGCCTACCCTAAAACGTTGCCTCATTCAAGTCTACCGCGAGTACTATCTATAATGAATGCAAAAATTTTAAAGATGAGGAGTTGTTGAGCAGAATCCCGACCAAGGTACTTCCTGAAAATGAAAATTGAGCTTAACGGAGATCGTCAACAGAACTAGATGGTGAGTATATGCCTACTCATCTTCTCTTTGCTTGTTCATAGTCAGTAGAACTATTTCGGCGATATCCCCACAGCTTGGTAATGGACTGTATGTACAAGACCAATCGCTTCAAAAAGCCATTTCTTCACATCACTGAAGTGTCAAGCTTCATCACGTCAGTCAGTATCGCCTCTGTATTCCTTAGGCAATAGTGTGAAGATAGATACTGGTGGGCGCTAGAGAGCCTGTTGGATCTCTGTGCTAGTTATTTACTTGAAACGATCATGACAGACAGAGAGCTAGCTTTGATGAATGCCATCGAAATTCTCCTGCTTGACCTAGCTCATTTTATTCGTAATTGGCATATACAAAAGAATATGCCTGCTAACTGTCGAAAATATTTTTGAGATGACGAAGATTGGGCCAGACTTTTTGGGTGTTTAACAGAGGTCATTCAATCTGTATCAGTTTAAGCTGAAGAAGATTTCAACTTCTTTAACCATTAGTGCTAGTATATTTGTTATAATTCAATAGGGAATTCAACCGAGCGGTTGAAAGTTTAACCAAGTCAGATAATGGTCAACCGGCTAATGATATGATAGATCGATCTGAGCTTAGGTGTCCAGATAAATGAAGGGTTTGATAAACATGCAGACTAATCTAATCTATTTCACTATTTTTATGTAGATATTCTCTAGATCTGAAATTTTGCACTGAGAGGAATTCAAATGTATATGTGCATTGGAAGTTGAGGTGTCCTGTGATACTGTAAAGTTAGTTGCAAGCCAATTAGCACTGGTACCGAAAATAGGCTTTCATCTGTGTTTGTCGGAATTTGCTGGTTGTAACCGATGATATTCCCACAACAGGGGTGAAATAAGGAGCGGTGGCTGAAATAAAAGTCATGGTGTGGAAATAACAATTTCCTTTTTCACCACTCATATTTCATCATAGATTAGATTAGATTAATTATCGTGCCGGGCTTACACCCTCAATCCAAGAGACGTGACACGCATGGAGGATGTCTAGAATACAAGTCCCCCCAATCTCCAGCAACGCCCACCCGGTGCCTAACTTTTCCCAATACGTGCCTCACGCTAGTTACATCAGGTCGAATGGGTAGGAACGCATTTACCATGACCCGTAGACTATGTACTGAAGGAAAACCCCGTAGGAAAACCTCAATAATTCCTCCTGTACTCTTTCACGACGAGTAGCCGTAGTCCCCCCTTAAATAGGCCATGTAGGAATCCAACCTACCACTTCTAGAAAGCGCAGCCAGCACGCGACCAATTATACCAACAGCCCATTGAAAATCATAAGATATCCCTCTCAAGTTCTTCCCTTATATTGTACTCAACCCCCATTTGAGAGGGCCGAAATTCCGAAGTCGAGAGCTCAAAACTGAGGCATTGGTGCCCCAGCTTTTGTCGTACATTATTCATTGTCTGTATGAGGCGTCTTCATTCGCGCCTTCTTTGGAACGCGTCGAAAAGTTGAGTGCGTTGATGTCGCGGCCGAGGTGCCTGTCTAAAATGAGGCCGAACTACTGCCCAGTCCTGCGCACAATGCTTCTTAGGTTAAAAGCGAGAGGAATTTCACACTTAATCTTGAAGGATTTTTGAGTCCTAGAGCCCTTCGCTCTACTTCTCCGGGACGATCGTGGCAGCCCTTCGTTGAGTGGGTGCTGGGGGTGGTGATGAAGAAACGAAGCCAACCAAAACCTGCGTGGATGAATGGGGACCTGAAAGGTAGGATGCCTCTCTGCTTGGCTCCTCTTTCGTAGGAAAGAGGGTTCCTAGGCGACACCACAAGGAGGTGCACAGTAGGATTTGACGCCCAAAATTCCATAGAGGATGGGGGATTAGTTTTAGGGAACGTTTACGTAGGTACAGCCCATAAGTACTATTCCATGTCGACCAGGGGGGCTTGGCCACCACAACGCTTTCCTTAATTAGGCAACATCGCGAGAATGCACCTCGCACCCATCCCTACTGTGTTTTGTAAGTATTCCGATGACAACAGCATTGATTCAATGATTCCCAACTCATATTACAAAATGCAAAATAATTCCTATTCTAATAATAACTAAAACTTAGTAAACAATCCATT
This sequence comes from Podosphaera xanthii, assembly GCA_028751805.1. NCBI lineage: Eukaryota > Fungi > Ascomycota > Leotiomycetes > Helotiales > Erysiphaceae > Podosphaera > Podosphaera xanthii. Next base: position 3,120,796 of record JAPWIX010000001.1, on the reverse strand, counting down.
GCGTTGATGTTGTTGTCATCGGAATACTTACAAAACACAGTAGGGATGGGTGCGAGGTGCATTCTCGCGATGTTGCCTAATTAAGGAAAGCGTTGTGGTGGCCAAGTCCCCCCCTGGTCGACATGGAATTATACTTATGGGCTGTACCTCCGTAATTCAATCACAGATCTTGCTATTCTGATCACATAATCAGGAGTTAACAGGGGCTATCCCAGTAATAATACATGGATCATATTATAAGCGAACCTATGGCATGGATTTAAGCCAGCACGATGTGCGTATAGCTATGAGTTCACAAGATACAGTAAAACTTCTGTAACACGATAGTGGGTCCCGGCATAAGTGTTGAAAATATTCATTGGAATTCATCCATTTATATTTGCAATACTTACCCCTGCACGCAAAATGACCTGTAAGGGTAAGTATTGCAAATATAAAAGTGCAAGTTACAATGAATATTTTCAACACTTATGCTGGGACCCACTATCGTGTTAGAGAAGTATTACTGTTTCTTGTGAACTTATAACTATACGCACATCGTGCTGGCTTAAATCCATGCCATGGGTTCGCTTATAATATGATCCATGTATTATTACTGGGATAGCCCCTGTTAACTCCTGATTATGTGATCAGAATAGCAAGATCTGTGATTAAATCAGACGTTTCCTTATTTAATGTGCCAGGGTCGGCAAGGACACATGGGAGCGCTTTGCTGTTCGTTTTTTTTTTTTTAAATTGTTAGGTCCCGGGCCAAGCCCTACGTATTCTATAGATCTGAGACCGGTGGAGCCGGCTAGAATGAAGTCTAAGACCTGCCCAACTCGTTCGCACCGCGTGAACTGCCACAAAAGTAGTAGCTAGTTAAATACAAATACAGTAGAACCCCTCTTAGCTAATCCCTTATTAGCTAATAACACTTCTTTATTAATTAAAATTCTCCGGCCCGACTTTTTAATTGGACGATAGCTAATAACCCCTTGTCCTTAATACCTAATACATATTTTGCCTGTCCCAAGCATTTTATTAGATAATATTTTACCTGTAGGGGAGCAAAATAGCTGTCTAAAGCAGTCTAGATTTGCCTGTTTTTTGCTAAATTACCCAACCAATGTTGATACTCATGGATTCGAGCTATCTTATCCACTTGATCATCATCTTGTTGGGGAAGAAAATTTCGAAAAATCCGTAAAGCATCCTATGCATCTTTTACTTTAACACGGGAAGGTTCTAGACTGTCACCAGCAATTGATTCGTCGATATCATCATTGTTCTCCACTTGTTGATTGGCCATCACGGCAATTTCTTCATCTGTGGGTGTCTAAGATACAATGTTTTCACCAGGATAATTGAGGAGGTTCCAGATGTCCATCTGATTTGCATAATGTAGTGAACGGACCTGTTCCTCAAGCTCGGCAATATTGGCTGAATCAGGCTCAACCATTTCTTCAGTAATCAAAGAAGCATTTCCAGGTGGTGAACGTATTTTACAGTGTCCAAAACAGTTTGCGATTGTTTGGGGTTTCACATCTATTTTCCATGCCTGAACAGCAAGAAGAATCCCATCCAAGACGCTGATTTTTTCTGGTTCTTGAACTACCTCTTCGATTTTTTCAAATAAGCTCTGATTAAATCGTCGGCGATAGTAAGCTTTCAAATTTCGGATGATTCCTGCATCGCATGGTTGAAGCTTTGAAGTTGTTCCTGGGTGGAGGTAATGGACTCGAGTATTATTGAGGGGTGGAAGATCTTTCACATGAAGGTGAGCTGAGCAATTGTCCATAAGTAGGAGGACGTTCCGGCCATGCATCTTGCGATCAAACCATTTGATCCAAGGAAGAAATATTTTTTGTGTCATCCAAGCTTATATGTTTGCCTCATAAATGCACCCCAAATTTTGATGATTGATATTGCGGAAACAGCGAGGGTTTTGATACTTTCCAATAAACCAGAGAGGCATTTCATCAGAGCCATCACCGTTGCGACAAACAGCAGCAGTAATCCGCTCTTTGCTTTGTTTTCTGCCCTCTAATTGCATCGAGGCTAAGGAATTATCGGCCTGTATAATTTGCAAAGATGTGAAGATTAGTTTCTTTACTCAATCCATAAAAAGCTGGTGTACATATGTTACTTGCCTGCATACGGTAAAATAGCCCTGTTTCATCCATGTTATAGATATCTCTCAGCTCATACGAATCAAGAAGCTCACACAAAAGAGGTCTTGCTTGTTCAATGACAGCCATGTCCACTGATCCACTCTCACCAAAGCGGCGATAAGATTTAATTCCAAAACGACTTTTGAAGCGGTCTAACCAGCCATTGCAGAATTCAAAGGGGCCAGCATTGAGATAAAGCCGATTGAGAAAAAAGGCCCCTTTTATTTTTAGCAGCTCCCCGCTCATAAGAACTTTTGCTTCGTTAGCTTCAAACCATTGCGAAAGTGTATCTTCCATCAAGGGGTATTTAACTGCTTTGTGCCGTTTCATGGTCCGATTTTTCGTGTTTGCATCTGCTGGCAGCTCAGCCGAACGTTTTAGTGTATTTGAAATTGTTCCCTGTGAAATTTTTTTGTGCAATGTTGTTTCTACCCATGTAATTGATTTTTTCTGGGTGAAATGTGGTGATTCAATAATTTTTTGACAGATGGTTAAACGTTCTGCATCAGTCATGACGCTATACAATGGGACTGGAGTGTTTTGTGGCATTTTTTTTGGTTTATTGTGTTGGTTTTAGAGGCAAGAATGTCTAGGGTTATAAAGAAATGGGGATTATTTTTGATAATTTCGGGGAATCGGGTCTTTTTTGGAAGTGAAATGAAAGCAATGAATGGAAGAATTGTTGAAAATTTGGATTTTATTTTCCAAATACTAAAAATTCATTCGTATTTTCGAACCTAATTCAAACCATTCACCCTAACTCATTTTTTTTTTGTGGTTTACCGTGCCGTAATACCCCTAATGGGTCAAACATGTGTGAGGCCGGGTGAGATCAGGTTGACTGCTCTACCTCGTCTCACCATAATGACCGGAACCATGCTAGAATACATTCATGTGTTAAACACGTCGATCCCAGCAGCCCAGAAAAACGAATAAATAAACTCCAGAGAAAGAAAGAATAAAATAAAATAAAGTAAAATCTGTCTCGCGCCTTTACGCTTCTCTGCTTTTCGTCCCCTTATAACCTGTCTCAAACTTCAACCTCGGCCACCACGCACCCGAGCTGCTTCCCTTCTATTCTGCCGTCTTTGCAGGTGCAGTCCCCCCAGCAAAATCTAGCCTCTCTCGTTCCCCAGCGCCCTTACTCCCGCCATGCCGAGCACCGCTCCTTCGTAGATTCCGCTCCCTTGAACGTATTCTGCGAAGTTCTGCCATCCGTGTGCTCCCAACAAGGTGTGAAGTGCTGGGGCTCTTCGTCGTCCGCTAACCCGCCGCCATCTATTCAGCGCCCTTCGACACTGGACTAGATGACCGACCGACTTTTCTCTGCCACACTCACACAATAGTGGTGCGTTGTTGTGGTTCCATCGGCGGTGATACGACGCGAAGTCTCCATGGCCGGTTCGGGCTGCAATAAGACGAGCGTATACCGCCCTTGAGAGAGCCAGTTCTGGTGGTTTTTTGCGGCGCATCTGTAGCTCAAGATCCTCATATATTCTAGGGCGAGCAGATGACCACCAGTCTCTGCATAGATCTTGTGCCAAAGCTCGGGCTTTGCGTCCAGCTGCGGCCAAGGTGAGGGGTCCGAATGCCTCGGTTTCAGTTATCCGGCCTAGCGCTTCTCGTGCCAGTTGGTCTGCTGCCTCGTTGCCGGGGATGCCTTCGTGGCCTGGTATCCACTTCACCTGCACCGGAGCTGTGGAGCTTTCCGCCGCCCTGCGAATTCTGCGAACGCACCAGTAAGATGACGTTGTTCTTCCTGTCCGTAGAGCTTGTGCCGCTTCAGCATTATCCAGCATGACGTATATAGTCGAGATTTGATGGTCGCTGAGGCTCGTGGTGATGGCTTCGAGTGCTGCCATCGCGCCGTGTATTTCGGCGTCATAGACTTCGGCACCCGTCAGGGAGCCTGAGTTGTTAAGTACAAGATTTGTGGCGGTGCCGCCGAAGTAAGCAGTGAAGCCCCAGGCTGAGCGTGATTCAGCTGCGCCAGATCCGTCGCTATAGACACATAGACAGTCGAGTGGTAGTCAACTGAGCCATTCCATCGTGGTTCTGGCAGCTGTGGCTTTATCTGTTCCGCAGAGTCGTGGAAGTGGTGGGGTGGGCCTGAACAGGAGGCGGGGCCTCTGTTTCCGGTAGCAACCTTGACGTTCTCTGTGCTCTGGAGTCATGAATTCGGTTTGCCGGTTACCGGCCTCTATCGGAGGTACGCAGGCCGAGTCTGCGTCTTGCGGACGCTGTGGATTCTAGGGCGCGAAGGCGTAAAGGGTGGTATTCGTCGAGGTGGCGTATACGGGCTGCAGCTAATAGACGCCGTTCTTCGAGCAGAACCTTCGCTGGTGGAATTCCAGTCTCTCTTTGGAGGGCCGCTGCTGGCATAGTTCGCCAAACCGGTAGCGCTGCGCGGATCCCAGACATTAGCACTCGGTTGATTGCCTCAATTTGCATCCGGCAGGAGTTGTGCACTTCGCTTCTAGAAGTGTCCCGGGTGCATCCGGGCCACCAAACCTCGGCGGCGTGAAGGGCGATTGGCATTACTACTGTGCGGATGATAGTGGTCAGTGGTCCCGGTGAAGGTCCCTGAGTGCACCTGGTGAGTCAGCGAAGGTGCTGAACAAGTCGGGTGCTTTTCTTTGTCCATTCGGCGACATGGCTACGGAAGGTAAGCCCTCTGTCCAGGAACACTCCCAGCAATCTGACAGTCTCGAATTCTTGGATTGCTACGTCTCCAATTGTGATTGGTGGAAGGTCTGTGTTGCGAGTTCGGGGACCAAGAAAGTACAAAACTTCCGCTTTTGCTGGGTCAAACGCCACTGCGTTTCTCTCTGCCCAGGCCAATATGGTGTCCACTTCGCGTTGAGCGGCCTCGACTGCTAAAGTTGCTGTTGCTCCTATGCCCAGTACTGCCAGGTTGTCTGCATAGCCAAACCTCCATTTGCTTCCACCTGCTACCTCTGATATGTACAGAAGGAAGAGAATTGGAGATTACGGTAATCCTTGCGGGAGACCGCACTCGAGGTTTATTGCATTGGTGACGCCCCCCTCGTATTGGACGCGTGCAGACCGTCCCCGTAGGAAGGAGGCGGTCCATTCAATTGCTTCAAGCGCCCATCCCATTTGTTTCATTCGCCGTAAAAGTCGTCCATGTAGAGTCGCGTCAAACGCCCCCTGGACATCTAGTGTCACCAGTACAGCCTTGTGTCGTAGACTAAGTGTATGCTCTACGTCGTGGACGAGGCAGGCGACCAGGTCATTGGCTGAGCGGCCAGGTAAAGCTCTGATCAATTGTTGAGGTACCTTCTGGCTGCTAAGAGCCGTGTGCGCCATTCGCTTCGCGACTAGACGCTCAAGCCCTTTTCCAAGGCATGAGAGGAGCGCGATGGGCCGCCATCCTTTTGCTGCGCTTAGATCACATCCTGGCTTGGGGATCAGGATGACCTCGGCTAGTTTGAATGTGGCCGGAAAGTGTTTGTGACGAAGTGACCCTTCGAAGAGAGTTCGTACCGCCCATACTGCGCTATATTGCAGTCATGGTTGTAGCCCATGAATCGTAATTCGCCTGTCCATTTAGGGGAGTAATGGTCGTTAAATTCATACTATGAATAGTGTACTCTTTGCAGAGGTTTGTGAAGAATGATTCGACTTGAGTAGTGGGTTCAGACATCATGAGGTTTCTATTGAAATGGAAGATTAGCTTCGCTGTCTCCAAAATTTTAATTAAGTGAATTTGTGCTTTAAGCACCGGGCTCAGAACCTATTGAAATGGAAGATTTAAAGTTCAGTTGTTAGACTGGATAGGATCACTTATCAATTGTAGGGTAAACTTGGAACAAGTAAGACTCTGTTAACGTAGTGTCTGGAGATGTTTTTTTCTCCCACTTCGAAAAGAGTGCTATCTACTAATAAAACTAACTAACAGTGATTGAGTGATCTTACTAATAAGGATTAGCGTATTGATGCTCATAATACACTTTAGGCTTAAGGCCAATGCGTGTGCAATTAATGGATTCAACCTTGCACGATCTTCCTCAGCCATCTCAATTAGAAGCGCTATCAGGATATTGGGTACGGCGTAGGTTAATAAAGGTTCGAAATGGGGTATATAGCGCTTAAGGTGTTTCTAGAGAATATTCCGAGGGTATCTGTTGTTGAAGGGTTACACTAAAAGTAATCTGAAGGTAGTCTGAAGGTTGTATTTATGACAAAGAACTAAGCGTGAAGAGCTCTATCTACTGAGATTCTTTCCTCTTATATAGAACTTATTTCCTCCCGATAGATGCGGTCTATAATACCTTATTTGTATCAAAACATTAGAGAACATAAATAGAATATAGACGCGGTCTAATGATAGCGAAAACATAGTTAACTAAAACTAGAGTAATGACAACGGTATAAATAGAAATACGTGATAAAAATAAGAAGAGTTATTAGGCTGAAACCGAACACAATCTATTATACATCATCATCATCAACCACCACATCATCATCATCACAGGTGGGGATTCAGCTTAATAGCTTTGACAGAGCCCTCATTATCCATCATCCCTATATCCACCGTCCTTCTCCCCCGTATACACCGATCCAAACTCCCCGTACGGCGCAATGGCTTCCACCAACGCAACGTTTCCCTCAACGCCTGCCAACTCAGGCGAAGGACTCCATCCAAGTCTTCGTGGCATTGCTGCCGCCATGGAAGAAGCGGAACGCCAAAGAAAGCAAAGAATGGGCCTGGCCCAGGAATTTCTAGGAACCATCGACGCCTGGGCTAAAACCAAGGCAGGTACGGAAGAAGCGTCGTTGTTGGCGCCGTTCATTGAAAGGATAGCACCCATCGTAACCGCGTTTGCGATTGGCAATGCACAAATCTCCGAATCACCCTGTAAGAATCCTAACCCTAGAACGAACACGGTAACAACAGCTGGGCCTAGGGCTACAAAGCCGACCGAGGCGCCAAACCTCGCCCTCCCCAAAAAGCCGCAGGAGGCCAAGTCTCCGTGGGTCACAATAGCCAGGAAAGCGGCAAAACTCCCACCACCACCCGCCGCCACGACAATCCGCAAGCCTGCTATACAGAAAAAGCCGGCTATACAAGAAATGCCAAAAGAAGACTGACGCCTTTTTCTTCGGCTAGGTCCAGAACACGAGTGGCGCAAGCTGTCACCTTTCACAATAAAGAAAATCGTAACCGAGAGAGCTGGGGTCGCACACTCAGCAATCATAGCGATGACACAAGTTAGGTCAGGCCTAGCAATCGAATGTGCGTCAGACGCACTCAGACATGCAATACTGAGTGTAGGCCCTTCTTTTCAAAAAGAGAACATGACAATAGAGCCTGCGTCAGATTGGACCTCGGTTATTGTCCCGCACGTACCCTTATTCATCCGAACAATGGATGCTAGATTAGAAGTTACAAGTGATATGGTGAAAAAAGAATGCCAGGCAGTCTGTGGGATCACGCCCATACAGGTGCGCCCTAATGATGTCAAACTAGGGCAGTATTCCACTAGCTGGATCATACACTTCAAACAGGTACCAGCAAACCTAAAATTCAGACTCTTCGACGAAAGCGGCCCGGCGATGCCATTCTCCCGTCGTCGCCCTATTGAACAGTGCCAGCGATGCTGGGGTTATCACTCGACAAGAACATGCGTCAAAGGACAGCGATGCGAGAAATGCTCGGGGACGCATGAGAAGATAGCGTGCACTGCCAACCTCCCCAAGTGCGCCAATTGTGCCGGACCGCACGAAGCCACCAACTTGGACTGTATGGCCCGACCAAGCCGACAGCATGGTCAAGTAACGCCTCGCACACCGGCTGAGTTACGAATAATTCGAGAACGTGGTCACCGAGATTTTAAAGCGGCGATTGCTAAATCCGAAGTGAAAGGTAAAGTCTCTGAGGCCACTAACACTTCAGCAGAAAAAGGTATGACTCCTGAGGTCATAAGCATACCGGAAGAAGAGATGCGTGATAATGAGTAGGACACCAAACTCACATAACTTCTACGAAAAGCTAGACACCCTTCTATTTCACCAAGTGAACGTTGGAAAGGGTGGATCAAACATGGATATAGCACTCCAACAGGCATGGGATGCAAAAGTACATGTAGTCATAATACAAGAACCTTGGACCATGCGGAAAAACGGAGAATTCATTACGAAAAGCCACACGGGCTTCGATAGTTTCATACCCTTCGGAAATACGACACCGAGAGTACGCCCACGCGCTATTACCTATGTGCGAAAAGGACTCCGCGCAACTCAAGTCAGTCCCTCCGCATCTGGCCAAACGCTGGACTACTGTTTCGTGCAGGTTAACAGACTCACTTTTGTAAACGTCTACCGTGCCCCAGGCCACAGTGGGACCTTAGAACCTTTACTAAAGTGGAAGCCCTTAGGCCCCTCAGTAGTGGGAGGCGACTTTAACTCCGTTTCCCAGCATTGGCAACCACTCACCGAGCGTCAATACGGAAATGGTGATCTCATCATGGAATGGGCACGGGAAAATAATATGCATCTAGTAAGTATCGTAGGAGATAGTACTCACCGAGATGGCAATGTTCTAGATCTTACCTGGAGTAACACAATTGCATTCGCATCAGTATCAAGCCTCCATCACTGCACATCAGATCACTCAACAATTGAAGGTTCAGTTGACATACCTGGTAACTCTGATCTATCCGGAATTCCAAGATTAATCCGCGTGAAAGACAGCGATTTACAAGAGTACGCTCGGTGCGTTAAGCAGTGGGTAAGACAGGGCCCCCTGAATAGCCCAACCGACATAGAAAACTACACGAGGAGTTTAATCCAAGTACTTCAAGACGCAGTCAGACATGTAGGGCGGACACCTGCAGTAGGCAGAGGAAGAACAGCACCATGGTGGGATGACAACTGCAAAAATCGTCAGATCGACTATAGGACAGCTAAGAGAACATCGGAAAACGTAACAGGCGCACGAAGGGTATTCCGAGCCGCTGTGAAAGCAGCAAAACGTGAATACTGGACAAAGCAAGTTGAAGCGATCGAGACGGAAGCACAAGCGTTCAAACTGATGAGATGGGCCAAACCAAGGTCTGCAAAAGATCCGCCTCCTCTCCAGATATCTCCAAACCAGTGGCTCTCAGACCCACTTCAGCGGACGACTGCACTACGAGACTCTCTCCTGGCAAGATTCAGTGCGAGAAATGATATAAGCTCATGGGAAGAAAGCCAGCCTGAGCGCATTCCATGGGACAAAGAAATTTCACTGGAAGACGCTACAGCAGCAACCATTGGAAGCAAAGAGACTGCTCCGGGCCACGACAAAATTACCCTCCGACTCTTAAAAGCCTGTTGGAGCACGATAGGTACGCTTGTCAGGGACCCCTTTCAGGCATGTCTCGACTTGGAATACTATCCGACACCATTTAAGATAGCCGAAGTTGTTCTACTCCCAAAGACAGGACGCGATCTCTCTAGTCCAAAGGGATGGCGACCCATCTCTCTACTCTCTAGCTTAGGCAAAGGACTAGAACGACTTGTAGCAAAAAGAATGTCGTGGCTGGCAATAAAGTACGAAGCAGTTCCAGCACAACTATTCGGCGCACTTCCAGGACGCTCAGCAGTCGATTTGGTATCCTGTGTTATACACGATGCTGAAGCGGCAATGAGGTCTAACAAAGTGACAGCAATGGTTACGCTAGATGTCCAAGGGGCATTCGACGCGGTACTACACAACCGACTACTTTCACGCATGCGCGGACAAGGCTGGCCTCGTTCACTTTGCCACTGGGTAGAATCGTTCCTAGCGCGTCGAAGGGTACTGGTAAGATACAAGGAAGGTGTTACTGACGGAAAGTATGTAGAATGCGGAGTCCCACAAGGATCACCTCTCTCGCCACTACTGTTCATGCTATACATCGCAATACTCTTCAGTGATGGCGCGCCAGACTGTAGATTCGGGTACGCAGACAACATTGCCATCATCAGTATCGGCAAAAACGCCTGCGAAGCTGTAGAGGCAGTTCAAAAAGAAGTAGATACAATAACCCAACTGGCTCTGAGACATATGATAAATTTTGACCCTTCCAAGTCAGAGCTTCTTGTTTTCGGTGGAGGACCAAAGAAGAAATTAGATTCATCCCAACTCGCAGTAAGAGTTGGTGAACAGACAATAATGGCTTCTGAACACATTCAATGGTTAGGAGTATGGCTCGATACTCAATTGACATTTAGGCAACATGTTCAGAAGTGGTGCAGCAAAGCACAACGACTAGCGCAATTTTTATGTAATATCAATAGAGTACAGCGAGGTGCAGCTCCGGGAGCTCTAATCCAAGCAGTGAACGCATGCGTAGTAAGCACAGCAACCTACGGTGCTGAAGCCTGGTGGCCGGGACTGTCTCGTATCACGACGGTAAAAGAGAAGAAAGTAAGCACTGGGGTCGGTTGGCACCTCAAACAATTAGATCACGCAATCCTGACAGCAATCCGAGCCGCACTACCAGTATGGCGAACAACACCAAACAAGGTGCTCCACCGGGAATCGGGAATTCTACCCGCCGAGATACTTTTGCAACACCGTCAGCTTCGAAGTCTAGCCAGAATCCGCCGGCTGGATAGCCGTCACCCATTGTCAGCAAGGGCTTTCGAAACACCAAAGCAAACAATAAAACGTCTGAAACTGCGTGAGGGGCAAAAGGAACGCATCTTCAAAGTTCCTGAGCGATATCACACACGCCTTCAGAATGGAAACCTAAACCTGCCAGCATCAGAAGGGCCCGGGCAGCTTTATAGACCTAGAAACGCAGAGGCGACAGACAGAGTCAAGCGTGACAAGAAGAAAGAGGCCAGGCAGATTAAAAGGTGGCTAAGTGACCTACCAGAAGAAACGCTCTGTGTCTACTCAGACGGCTCATCGACTGGACCAGCTCACTCAGCATATGGCTACGCCATCTACAAAAACAGAATGCTCATTGCAAGCGGTGGAAAATTTATCCCTGGAGCTGAAGTCTTTGATGCAGAAATCACCGGGGCCTTACAAGGCCTAGAGACAGCATTAGAAATCGGAGACAGAGCAGATATCAAGGTGCTCCTTGATAACGAGGAGGCAGTCAGTGCTCTCAGGAGCGGCATATCAAACTCCTCGCAAAGTAAAGTAAAACAATTCTCAGAACTATGTAAGGCTCGACCCGCGGTCGAGGTCCGCTGGATCCCGGGACATTGCGGTATTATAGGGAACGAAAAGTCTGATGCGCTAGCTAAAGCAGCATTGGCACCAATAAATATGGCTCACAACAGTTTGATCTCTGAAACGGTAAGTAGCGAACACCATGTCCTACTAACATTTGCGGCACTTAAACGGCAAGTCACAATACGTTTACAGGTCCTATCGGAAAAATGGTGGCGCAAAAATAGACCACTTAGGTACGAAGAACTGGATCTAACAATGCGACGAAAACGGCCCCCGGAGTTAGCACTCCCACGATGGGCATACCACCGCCTAATAGCAGCACGGACTGGACATGGTGACTTCGCGAGTTATCACAGACGGTTCAAACACGAAAACGAAGAAATGCGGTGCAAGTGCGGACGAGAGAAACGGCCATGGCATTTTGCCGAATGTCGCCCGGCTGTCCAGAAATGGCGGTCAAGCGCCAAGGAAAACAAACCTATAATCAGAGATATGATAGGAGAAGACGGATGGCGTACCTTTTTGCGCTTCCTAACTGTAACAAAGTGTTACAGCAAGAACGATATTTAAGCAGGAGTATTGAATTACGACTGAAGCCTCTCTGCGCTTTGTTTTATGTTAGTGTTCAATATTAGACAGCGCGGGGAATAAGGTGCAGTGCAGGGCACTAGCTCCTTAGATATGGTGTTTTTATCTGTTTCCATGGTTCATAAGAACTATTCATGTAGGTAGCGAAGTTAGATCTGGACTACCCGTGCCATGCCTCCTAGGTGCTGGGCTTGCGCCTGACCACGTTAAAAGTATCAAATCAAATTAGGCTGAAACCTTACAAGCACTAATTTCATCAACCATTGCCACCAACACCATCGCCACCGTTACCATTGCCACTGTTTACCGGGTCACCATTACCAACCATCATCTCTGTTTTGTATGTCCTACTCTCTGCCTGACTTCAGCTCAGACTCCGGACCACTTAGTGACACTGCCTCATTCACCGACACCCCTGACACCGCACCTGCCTTTGCACCCGCTTCATCTATTATCATCATGTCTTCCTCCAATGAAGCCCTGCAGCAATCAATGGCAGAGATGATAGAGATGATTCGCTCCACACAAGAGGGCCTTGTGTCCATGCAGCAACAGCTCTACACTGTTACACAAGAGAGAGACCAGGCCCGCGCCCATCTTGCTGCTGCTGCTGCTAACACAGACACAGTTATGGCTAGTGCCAACACGCCTGCTGGCCATCAGCCTGCTCCGGTCCCTAACACAGCCAGTGTCGATACTAGCTCCTATGTTAAGCGTCCCAGGCACAAGCTCCCCGAGCTCGGCAAGTTTTCTGGCAAACGTTCCGAGTACAGAATATGGGCCCTTGCAGCCAAGCAAAAGATCAAGAAGGATGGCGACGCAATTGGCACACCCGGCGACCAATATGACTACATCTTTGCCCGAATGGAGCCTGATGCTCAAAATCTAGTGGCCGTCTACTATGAACGCGGCCTTACTGCTGAGTATATCGCCGTTCAATTTTTGACCCATCTCGATTCTCTCTTCATCGACCTCAATGCTACAAAGCGCGCTCTTTCCAAGCTGACCAACACCCCGCAACGCGACAACGAATCTTTCGCTTTGTATCTCCCCAAGTTTGAACGTCTTCTACACGAAGCTGGTGTTGAGGGAGACATCAACTGCATTTCCTACCTTGAAAATAACATCAACTTGGAACTTACGCGCGCCTTGGTTGGCAACAACATCCCGGACGTGTATCCTGAGTACGTCGCGTACCTGTACAAGACCTTGTCTCAGCTTGAGGCAGTGAACCTTCACGCCCGCCGCCGCAGCAAACCACATTTCCCTGCTCAGACCTCCGCCTGTGGATCCCAGCCGGCTAGGAACCCAGACGCCATGGACTGGACTCCCACACCTGTGAATATATTTGCACTCAAGCCTCTGACCGAGCAAGAGCGCAGTTATTTCCGCACCAACTATAGTTGCTTTCGCTGCCGGCAGATTAATGCTGGCTATATCTCTCACGGTTGCCCACGCAGCCAGATCTCCACTTATGCTGCAGCCATCACTAAACCCGCCGCACAGGCTGCCACTCGGACCAACGATAGCATGTCGGAAAATGGAGAGCTCTAGGCGAACGTCGCCGTCTAGAGCCTGCTGGAGAGAGAATCGCTCGGAAGGAAATGGGGGCTGAAGGAATGTATATAGACACCACTATAAATAAATTATGCTTTGCCTCTGCCTTTGTCGACTCTGGTTGCCTATGTCTGGCGACTATCTCCATGCGCACTGCAACACGCTGTAAAGCGTCTATACTGCCTATCATCCCACGCCCTATCGCCCAAGTTGTAGACGACCCTGACCCGCCAGTCATCGGTCACATAGCTGTCATCAATGTTGGGTTTGGAGGATACGACGAAACTATCTACAGCTATATTGTCCCTGGTCAGACTGAAGATTTAATCCTAGGCCAACGCTGGCTTATCAACCATGACGCTTCCCTTCGCCCTGCTAGGAAACAAGTTGTTATTCGCCGTCCGGTTCAGCTCTGTCTGAAAGTCAGCGTGATAGACACCCTTACTACCTCTGTCTCCCACCGTGCTATTGAAGACTACTATAGCCGTGCGCGCCACACAGGCAATGTCCGCATCTTCTCCGCCAGTCTTCATGACATTGAAAAAGCTCTGAAAATGAAGGTCTATGCGGACCCCCGCGACAGTTGCCCTGAGTGGCTCCTTCCCGTGATTGATGCTTTTGACAGGAAGAAAGCGTCGGAACTCCCACCTCATCGCCCCGGACTAGACACTGAGATTCGCCTGCAGCCTGGGGCGTCCATGCCTTCCTGCCCCCTTTACTCTATGAGCAGAGAAGAGCTTCTTGTCCTCCGCAAAACGTTGTACGAACTCATGGATTCCGGCTTTATTCGCGCAAGCAGTGCTGAGGGTGGAGCCCCTGTAATTTTTGTCAAGAAACCCGGTGGAGGTCTCCGTTTCTGCGTGGACTACCGAGCTCTCAACAGCATTACTGAGAAGGATGGCTACCCACTACCATTGATCAATGAAACCCTCCGCGACATTGCCAGTGACAAGCATGTCTCAAAAGTTGACGTCATATCAGCTTTCCACCGCCTACAGTTGAAAGAAGGCAGTGAAGCTTACTCTGTCTTCCGAACGCGCCTAGGATCCTTTGAATGGCTTGTTACTCCCTTTGGCCTCTGTGGAGCACCCGCTGCCTTCCAACGTTTCATTAACCACATACTTGCCAAATGGCTTGGAATCTTTTGTTCCGCATATCTTGACGATGTTGTCATTTATTCCTCTGGCTCTTAGAAAGAACACCGCGAACTTGTCAAGCAGATTATTCGTGCCCTTGGCGACGCCGGCCTTCAGCTGGACTGGGATAAGAGCGATTTTGAATCGTCCTCAATCAAGTACCTTGGATTCATTGTGAAACCCGGAATTGGTATTCAGGCAGACCCTGACAAGATCTCAGCCATCCGAGACTGGGAGCCTCCTATATCTGTCCGGGGAGTTCGCGGATTCCTTGGCTTTGCAAATTTCCATAGATGCTTTGTGAAAGGTTACTCGACCCTGGCCATGCCTCTCACGCTTCTTACCAGGAAGGACCATCCCTTTAAGTGGGACAACGACCAGCAGCAGGCGTTTGATCGACAACGCGAAGCTCTCATCTCTGCACCTGTCTTGGCTACTTATGACCCTGTTCTCCCCACGGTTGTAGAAGCTGACGCTGCAGGTTGGGCTCTCGGAGGCACTGTACGACAACAAGGCAAAGATAACTTCTGGCGCCCAGTTGCGTACTATTCAAGGAAGTTCACCCCGGCGGAAGCCAATTACCCGGTTCATGATAAGGAAATGCTTTCCATTTACTCCTGTCTTCGTAATTGGCGCCACCTACTTGTCGGTATCCCCTTCGAAGTTCACACTGACCACCGCAACCTTGTCTATTTTCAACAGCGACAAACTCTCTCTGAACGACAGCGCAGGTGGGCTCACGAGCTTTCAGAGTTCAACTTTCGCCTCATCCACAAACCTGGTGTGACTCAAGTTACCTCTGATGCACTCTCTCAACGCGATCAAGATGTTCCCAAAGACATTTCTGACAAACGCCTGCAATCTCGTGTTCACCAAGTCCTTCGACCTAGCGGCAAAGGGTTTGTCTTTGCGGCAGCTATCTGGGCCAAGGAACCTGACAAGGACCCAGGAGATACGCTACCTGGTGCTCATATACTTCTCGATTCCCTTTTCAGCGACCCTGAACTGGAGAAACTGTGGCATATTGCTCTGAGCAACAACGAGCGTTACTGGGAGGCACATAGGATCATCCAGACGGACGGACGCCTGTTCCCTAACGAGTGGGGCTTACAATGGCAAGTCAGCGAATGCTTCCTGGACCACGCTGGACGACTTCTATGGCGTGATCGACTATGGATTCCCTACTACGAGCCCCTTCGCACTCGGCTCATTCAGTTGACACATGACTCAAGCATGACCGGCCATCCTGGACATTCCGCCACCCGTGACCTTGTTAGCCGTTTCTATGCATGGCCCGGCCTGTCTGAAGATGTCCGCCGATTTGTTGGAAATTGCCGCACGTGTGGAAAAGGAAAGTTCTAGAAGGATCAAAAGCGCGGCCTACTCAAGCCTCTGCCCATACCCGAACGTACTTGGCAGGAATTAGCCATTGACTTTGTTGTGAAGCTGCCTAAGACAAGACGCGGCAACACCCTCATCATGGGAATAACGGACCGGCTATCTAAGCAGCCTATCCTGATACCTCTGAGTTCCGAGAAGGCTGCCACCATGGCGGAACAATTTATAATCCATGTCTATGCCCACCATAGTCTTCCCCGCGCAATCACATCTGACCGAGGATCCCAGTTCATCAGTCTGTTTTGGAAGGAAGTATGCCGTCAACTTGGCATTACCCGCCGCTTATCCGCCGCTTACCACCCGGAGACTGACGGAACCCAGGAACGCTCAAACCAGGAAGTTGAGACCTACCTCTGCGCATTCTGCGCTTGTACGCAGGACGATTGGGACGAGTTGCTTCCGCAAGCCCAGGTTGGAATCATGAATCGAACGTCTACGAGTACTGGCATGTCCCCATTCTTCTTCAATCACGGCTACCACATCAACCCGATTGATGATGCAACCGCAGACGACACGGAGGGATCAGCTATATCACTTGCAGCGAAAGGTCGAAACTGGCTGGACAAACACCGAGAGGCTACTGCTTTTGCACAAGCTTCGCTAGCCATTGCCCAGGAAGTCCAAGAACGTCATGCCAACCGCCGTCGCCAGCCTGCTGAAGCGTTCAGAGTCAATGATCGCGTTTATCTCCGACTCAAGAACGTACGAACCAAGCGACCTTGCAAGAAACTTGACTGGATCTCATTGCCATACCGTGTGGTACAACTTGTCGGCTCCCATGCAGTCAAACTGAACACGCCACGTGGCATTCACCCAGTATTCCACGTCAATCTTGTCCGCCGCGCCCGAGAAGACCCGCTTCCCTCCCAGGTTCTTCAAGAGACAGAGCCACCAGCAATTGAGGCTGATGACCCTGACGAAGATCACGTTGAAGGAGAGTACATTGTGGAGAGACTTCTTGACCACTGCCTGTCTAACAACAAATGGGAAGTTGCTGTGAAATGGGATGGTTACTTTGAACCAACATGGGAACCATTAGAACATTTAGAGGACACTACTGCCATGGAGGAATATGAAGCAACTCACAACTGCCCATGGAAATCCTCACCAACCACTGCATTTGTCGTGACTCCTTGTACTTGGATCTTGATGGTTTAGCTTGGGCTTGATCTTGGTGAACAATCTCTTGAAATACTGAATACCTGGAACTCTGGGACACTGACAATACCAGATAATGTCACGTAAGCTTTTGTAACAAATGACAAGTGTAGATGTGGATAACCTGACTTCTTGAATCCTGACTAGACTAGATACGTAGAATAAATACAAGACTGAAAGCTGGAGAGCTTTCAACTAGAAGGCCTAACCACTATTTATACATGAGTCTACCTAGTACATTCCCTAGTACTGGTTAATAGAACCCCATCCCATCGAACGTCAGCGAATATTGTAGAACACCCAAAATACCGTCGATTGAAATAGAATTCCATAGAACTATGCAATGTCTGGAGTTCAATCGTTGTTAATAACAATCAACAGGAAAAGTCCAACAATAATAACAATATTAAGTAATTAGTGACGATCGGCAAAATAATTTATCAACGTTATTGAAGCCATTGATGAAGATCGACAAAATGCATGAAAACTCACGCCAATTAATTAAAGACAATATGTGAATAAAATTTATGCAAAAGAACTAAATGAATTCAAGCCGAAACGACTAGCTTCAGCGGGCCGTTCCGTGACAGCATTGTCTTCCAGCGCTTGAAGGGAGAGGGGAGGGATCAATTGTAATGATCCACGGGATATTGATGCCTCAGGCACTGCCATCGCCGTTACATAACCCTCGATTAATTCTACCAGCTCCATCAGTTCTAAGACAGCCGTACTGACCACACGCCGGGCTATACCATTCACTTTTGTTAGTTTTCTGTTATCCTCTGTTAGCGTATAATTTAGCGGCACAGCTGCATTTCTTTTGTCTTTAATAGCAGCAAAACCCACACTGTAATTTAGATTCTTCATTTTAGAAATACAATCGAAAGCCGTTTTTTGATGCTCCACGCTCTTGAACTGTGAAGCCTTACAGGTCGACCCAGGCACGTGCGCCACTGATATTAGTCCACGCAAGGTCCAGCGTGTTTCCTGCTCTATGTGTCGACTCACTGTCACGGAACGGTCCGCTGAAGCTAGTCATTTCGGCATGAATCCATTTACAGTCGTCCCTATCTAACTTGATAGTGGGTCCTGGTATAAGTGTTGAAAATATTCATTGAAATTCAACCATTTACATTTGCAATACTTACCCCTGCACGCAAAATAACCTGTAAAGGTAAGTGTTTGTCACGGTTTGGGGTATAAAGGTTTAGAGCAACTATATACTCAATGGTAGTTAATTTTCTATCTAAAGAGAAAAGCTATGTAAAGCAATACAAATTATATTTATATCAATACGCTCCGTATTCTAGAAGGTTCTAGCACACTACGTTGAAGAGTAGTCTAGTAGCTTCCATAGCGTTCTAATAGTGCACGGTCCAGAAGCCCTTCCATGGGACTTAGCCTTATTTGGAAATATGTAATATCATGTGCAATGGACTATTGTGTGCACATTTACGTCATTCGTATGCCTAGGCTGAACAGCATAGGCTGCAGGCATACTAACGGCTAACCAGCTGTCACATTGCTCATCCTTTTTCTAGAACAATTTCTTTCCTTTTCGTCGCTGCCGTCGTCTTTGAGCTGTTCCTTGCTCTGCTGGGCCAACAAACTTCCCAGTTGTTTCTTCTGAAGGTCCGTCATTAGTCGTGATTGGACCATGTTTTTGTTCAAAATCATCCAGGGCTTTTGTATTTTCTATGTATTCAACTGGCTCCCATGTTGGGTCTGCCTCACTAGCCCATTTCACCAATGCTTGGCGATAACTTCCACGGCCTCGACGTACCGTTCTTGCCCGAAGAATTGACTCAACAAAGTACTCTTCATTGCCAAGCTCATCAATAATCGGAGGATTCTGAGCATTGTCTCGCTTTTGACTTGGAAACGGGTCCGTTCCAGCTCTTTTTACTAACTCAACATGAAATCTTTTGTGTATATTTCCTGGCACATTAAGCTCTACTGTCAATGCATCTGGTACAGCAGTGACGGTATACTTGGCATGTTGCCAGGCCAATTTCTTTGATAACTGAGGAGTTTTAATGTGCTGCAAGTTTAGCCAGACTTTGTCACCGACTTTAAATTGCTCCGGTTGATGACGGTTTAGATTTCCATTAGCCTCATTCCGCTGCTGTGCCGAAGCCATTACCGCTTGCGCAAAGTCTTGTGCATGTTTTAACTTTTGTACATATTCCCGCCCATCGATAGCCCCCGGATGTCGCGATGCAGGTTCGGCCGATGCAGTTGGTTCAACTAGCGGTTCAAGGTTGTACCCATTACGCAAAAAGAAGGGACTTATTCCACCAATCGCTGAATTTGGACGGCAATTAAGAGCTAATTGAGCAAAAGGAAGTAGTTCCATCCAATCTTTCTGAAAGTAACATGTGAAGGATCGTAAATACTTGTATAATTCTTGATTCGCTCTTTCGCTGGCATTAGACTGGGGATGATAGGCAGTTGTAAGCCTCTGACTTACACCCGTATATTGACAAAACGATTTCCAGAAATGACTTAGCCAATCACTTCCTCTATCACTAGTCAAATGTTGAGGAAAATCAAAATAGCGATAGTATCAATCCACAAATATTTCGGCGCAGGATTTGGCTGCCATTGAATTTGCACCAAATAGCATTATATCTTTTGATAGTCTATCCGTGATTACCATAATATTTGTACAGCCTTTGGACAATGGAAGGTCTGTTACGAAATCTGTCGTCAGCTTACTGCCGATACGCTCCGGTATCTGAAGCGACTTCAAAAATCCCGCTTTAGCTTCTCGCCAGACTGTCGATTGTCCACACACATTGCAGTTTCGGACAAATCGTCGTACTGAGTCCCTGATCTTCGGCCAAAACCATCGCCGCAAGAGTATACCGACCATAGTGTCTCGCCCTGGATGGCCTGTAAGATAGCTATCATGCGTCCGCTGCATGATGGCAGTTCTTAAAGGTTCATAATCTGGTACCCATATACGATTCTCACGCCCTCGAAGTACTCCATCCGCGGCTACTGAACACTCAGCGATGTTGACTTTCGTCTTTTGAGCAATATCTGGTGGAAACCCTCTTTCTCCTGACTGTACCGCATGGCGTGCTCGTTGCCAATCTTTATCTTCAGCCATTGCCTGCTCCCAAAGGGCTTGCAGGTCGTCCTCCTCAAAGATCCTCGCCTTAACCGCAAGGTTCACCTGCTCTTCAATATCTCGGTCTTCTGATGTTAAATTAGCCCTATTTGCCAACAATGATGGAAGTAGCTGCATGACGCGTCCAGCCACTCAATCGTCATCTAAGCCCCTTGGTTTGTCTTGATCCCGACGTGATAAAGCATCAGGGCGATCACTCGCATTACCCGCCCGCCATCGGAGCTCGTATCTATACTGCTGCAACACATCGTTATACCTCACCTGGCGTTCGTTCAACAGGCGCTTTGTTGCAAAATAATTTAAGTTCTTATGATCTGATAGGATGGCGAATGGCTTACTGACAGACTTTAACTCCGCCTGCCATTCTTGGAGACAAGACACGATGGCTAGCATTTCCTTATCATGAATGGGATAATTTGCCTCGGCGCCACTCAACCGCTTGGAGAAATATGCTACCGGTCTAATTCTCCCTTGATTGTCTTTTTGAGAAAGGCATCCACCCATTGCATATCCCGAACAATCTGCTTCTAGGACTGTGTCACAATCTGGATCCCACTGGGCTAACACAAGTTTTGATGCGAAAATCTTCTTAAGTTTTTCAAACGCGTCATTCTCAACTTTTCCCCATTTCCAAGGTGTTGATTTCTTAGTTAGGTTTATAAGAGGCGCAGCAACATCAGAAAACTTCTTAATAAAGCATCAGTAAAAATTCGCGAAGCCTAGGAATGATTGTATTCCCTTTACTGATGTTGGTGCCTGCCATTCCACAATAGCTTTGACTTTTTCAGGGTCGACAGCAATGCCTTGCCCAGCCCTCACAATGAACCCAAGGTATTTGACCTCTTCACATAGGAAGCTACATTTGTCGATATCAAGGTATAATTGTTCAAACATGTATTCATGCATATCATGTGATATACCTGGGAAAGGTTTCTATTTGGGCATAGCGCTGGCGTAAGCGAGTAATCGGGGTTTTCCACTTGTACATATAACCTCGATTACCGGAGAGAAGAAGGGGGATAGAGAATTTTTTATGATACAATAGAAGAGACATATCCACAACTGTGTATTCCGACACTGATCAGTTCGCGCACAGATCAGATACACAACTTGTGAAGAGAGATATAATTGTTCAATCCCTTTCTACAGGCCTTCGTCCAACTATATTTGCTAAGGAATATCAGTTCACAGTCGACCCCTTATCATAGGCCCTCGACTTGGAATAGTTATTCAAGGAATTGACCCCTTTTTTATAGGCCTTCGATTCTGCGTCCACCACGCGATCAATAACAGAAATTATTCACTGAAAAATTTACAGACTCTCGGTCTTATTTTTGTCTTAGATCATTTCAGTTTTCTTTCCCATTAAAAAGAAAAAGAAAAATGACAGATTCTCCCAAAGAACCTGGCAATGCTGGCAGAGGCAAAGGTATCTCTTTCGACAATGATAATACGCTTGATAAAGCGGCTGTCGATAATTTTATTGAGAACAAAATCAGTGAATATTCTAAATTCAAGTTCAAAGACAACCACCTCTGGGAAGCTTTTCAAGACGATTTTTCACACTTTACAGAACAAAATTTTAAGGTTGCATCTATTGGTATTCAAAGAGCTCTTCGCCTTTACCTTAGATCCCACGGGGTATGGATAAGATGGGAAAGAAAAGTAACAATAGCCCGATCGCTTGCTGAAATCTTGAACGCAACAGTACCAACTAGTTGGACTAAACAAGAAGTTGAACAGTCAAATGAAACTTTCAATTCTAACAAAATATTATTCATCGTCAAGTCTTCCCCAGAGTTTGAAAAATCGAAGCAGGAAAGTGTTCTAGAACCTCCAACGGCAATGCCTGATACACTCGCCGTACTGTCTGCGGCATTCATACCAATTAAAAACAATATTTCTAGCAGCAATAATCAGCAACCATTCACCTCCGGCGTGTGAGGGTTAGAACCCTTGTTGGAACTCGGGCCCTGGCCCTTGTATAATTATGCCACTGTCCGTGCATTGCTAGCTTGTGTACATGTACATGTACTAGTTATATCGGACGCTTAGGAAACAGGGATGCAGCTAATAAACTAATGAACCTTCGCTAAAGCGTTGCTGATGATTATCAAAATACATGTACCAAGCGAGATGATGATAGGCATGTGTAAAGATGTTGTAATGGCGTTTAGGCGTTGATGATAATTCTTATAGCTTCGATCTAATTCTGAAGTTTGTACAATCGGTCGTGATGATCTTGGGTTGGTTAGATTCTAGAAGAATATGGAATTGGAAGAAAGGTATATAGGGCTACTTGATTGTATGTTAAACTTCACGCACTTCTTAATTTATTATATTGAACCTCTACTTTGAGTTATTCGAGGACGGGCCTCTCACACGGCGACTCAAGCCCTAATCTGCAACCGCCCCAAACTCCAATCCAGCCTGTCTATCAACAATCTCAGCAGCCTTACTGTTACAGCAGAGAACTTGCCGACCTGTCGAGAATGTATGATTATGAACTAAAATACACCGGCGATGACAACACTTTCGACTATAAACTAACAGTATTCTATGACCTTTGCCATAGAGCGGGGGTCCCGACACAATCTCTTTCTAAAGCATACCCCACAATTCTCACCGGCCCCGCCCTGCAGCATTATTTTACCCAAAAGGCTACATCACATACTACCAATTTCGATGACATGATACAAAATACTCGAAGTTATTTCGAAGGACCGGAACGTCAACGGAATAGACTTTCTAGATGGGACGACCTCAACCTCAATAAAGTCATCAACGAGAATGAAGGAAAAGGGAAGTCAACGACCGACTGCTTACACCTTCTCGTCAGTGAACTTCGTCGACTACAATTAGGATTCAGCTCAGAGCTCAGAACAGATAATTATCTTAACATGAAACTTGTCAACTCGTGTCGAAAGTTCCCAGCATGTGTCTACGCTTGTATGAAACCTAGCAATACGCTGTCTGGCCTCATCGACTACTTGAAAGCGTCAATAGCAACCTTCGAAGAATAAAACCCTGCTACAACTTCTCAGTATTTTACTGCCCGTAGGTTCCACAGTCAGGTCTCGAACCCTACTCCTAAATCTCGCTTCAACAATAAGAACTCTCGCTACGATTCCTTTTCACATGGTGGATCAAGTCTCAAAAAATGTTATGTTTGCCATCGTTCGGGATGTTGGTCTCGAAACCATAGCCAAACCGAGCAAACCGAAGCAAGACAGAGAGCAAAAGAAAAATTTTCCAAACGTTTTGATTCTCACTTTGACCAGTACCTTGCAGAAATGGAAGGGGAACAAGAAGCAAATAACTCAATAGATTCCGATTTAGAGAATGCGGTCGAAGCTCTTATACTTGACCCAGAACCACAACTAGGACCTCCTCAAGGGCCTGCTACATCTTCCACATATCTCACAAATTTTGTCACCCTACCTAGTCCACAGGAAATTACTGCCAGCCTATGCGACCTATCGCTCAACCACGCATTAACTCGTGAGGATTCTACTACTATCTCTAACGAGACCGAAAACGATCCTTATGCGTTCATTACATCTGGAAGATATACAAATGATAAATTCTACGGCATCGTTATCGATACTGGAGCATCAAAGCACTCAACCGCAGGATACAGCCAGTACGAAGCTTTATGCAAAATCTGTCATATCCCTATAGATAAGTCGAAAGCTGGTGCTATAAATGTTCAATTTGGTATTGGAAGTAGTACTTCTATTGGTTCCATTTTACTTAACACGCCTGTTGGCCAGATTGAATTTCACATTGTTCAAGCAAAAACCCCATTTCTTTTGTGTCTTTCAGATATGGACAAATTAGGTATCTATTATAATAACACCAAAAATCTTCTTGTTTCATCTACACACAAAGTTGCAGTTTTCAGGCGTTTTGGTCATGGTTTCCTTATCTGGGGTATTTTCTTACAGTCCCTCATTTCATGTAGTTTTCTTACTAATCCGTGCCTCCTTACTGAGACTGAATTAAAAAGACTATACCCAAGATTTGGTCATCCTTCTGCCGAGCAACTTCGAAACGTTCTTGAGCGGTCAGGTCATCATGGAGTTGACAGAAAGATGATCGACCATCTGAACAAGTTTTGTAGTCACTGTCAAAAACATAAAGGACCACCACATTGTTTTAAATTCAGTTTGCATGACGAAAACTTAATATTTAATCATTCCATATACGTGGATATAATGTATATTGATATTAAACCCGTCCTTCACATAGTTGATGAGGCCACTGGATTCCAAGCGGCAAGATGGCTCGCAAACGTATTGGCAAAGCATACTTGAGACACAATTCGTGCTTGTTGGATCGATATGTACATCGGGCCGCCAGAGTACATCGTCACCGATGCAGGAGCCAACTTTACCGCCAAAGAATTCCATCAGAGTGCCGCTTCAATACTGGTATCCGTGAAAAACGTACCTACAGAAGCACACTGGTCTATAGGTGCTGTGGAAAGATATCACTCAGTTCTGAGACAAGCCTACAATATAATTACTGAGGAACTTCATGGGACCGGTCTGAACAAGGAATTCATGTTACAGATGGCAGTAAAGGCCGTCAATGACAGTGCAGGTCCCGACGGACTCGTCCCAACACTGTTGGTTTTCGGGGCATATCCTAGAATGTCATCATCAGACCCTCTTACACCTTCAATAAATCTACGAGCTGCCGCAATAAGACGTGCCATGACTGAGATTTCAAAAATAAGAGCCGAAAACCAAGTAAATGCAGCTTTAAGCCAACGTAACGGACCAAATACTTCTGATGTTCATGATTTACCAGTAAATTCAGATGTTCTCGTGTGGCGCGAGAATAATTCTGGTCATGGAGGCCACTGGGATGGGCCATATAAATTGGTTGGAATAGAGAACGAAACTTGCAAAATCAATCTCCCATCGGGTCCAAAAGATTTCCAATCAACCGTTGTTAGGCCTTACAATCATTAGAGTAATGATGAAGTTGAAATTGAAAACGAAAAAACAGCAAAATCCATACCAGCTCCTCGACGTAATACTAAGAGAGATCGACAACTACCTGCACGGTTCCGAGACCGAGCAAATATCACAGTGTTTTTAAATGAAGGTCTAAATTCATCTTCCCCTTTTAGTGAGTCTCGCCAGATAGAAATTAATGGGCTACTTGAAAAAGGTGTATTTGAATCAGTTAAAATTGCAGACGTTCCTCCTGGCGCCAGAATCTTTAAGTCAAGGTTTGTTGACGAAATCAAGAATATGGGAACAAGTAATGCATTCGAAAAATCGCGGCTGGTAGTACAAGCCTACAAAGATAAAGATAAGCACCTTGTCTTAACCCAGTCCCCGACCATCCAAAGAGTAAGTCAAAGAATAATTCTAGCACTTGCTGCATCACTACCCTTAGATATTTACCTGCGGGACATATCTCAAGCATATGTCCAGTCAACAACCAATCTCAATCGCGATTTTTATATTCGTCCGCCGACAGAGCTAGGGGGTGATGGAACAATACTAAAAGTTATTAAACCATTATATGGTGTACCAGAAGCTGGAAACCATTGGTTCAAAACATACCACCATCACCATATCAAAAACCCGGCAATGAAAGAATCAACCTACGACTCTTGTATCTTGTACAGTAGAGAAAGGGACAATGAATTCGGAATCGTCGGGCTACAAACTGATGATACTCTATTTCTAGGTAACAAGGCATTTGCAAATAAGGAGCAAGAAGAGCTTAGCAAAGCAGGATTTCTTGCAAAAGATAGACAAATTCTCACCCCTTCAAACCCCATTATCTTCAATGGCGGTCACATCTACGAAGATAAACTATCGCGGTCAATAACGCTTACGCAGCACCTCCAATTTATTAATCTAATGCCCGTCATCTCAGATGCAGTCGATATAGTAAGCGCCAGAGGAAAGACGCGCACGGCAGTCTCCGCCAAGGATCAATATATTGCTCAAAGGGCTCGTGGTGCCTATATCGCAAGCATGTGCCAACCTGAAGCAGCATACGACCTTTCATCCGCTGCTCAAATCACTGACCCTGATGCCAGTAGTATCAAAGCTTTAAACAAGCGACTTGAATGGCAAATTAAAAACTCATCAAGAGGCATTAAATTTGTGCAATTACATAATGACTCACTTCGACTAGTCATCTTCACGGACTCATCTTTCGCGAATAACAAAGACTTTTCTTCGCAAATCGGATTTGTTATTGTGCTAGCCGACCACACTGACAAAGCGAATCTAATCCACTGGTCCTCTATCAAATGCAAGAGAATCACGAGGAGTGTCCTAGCATCAGAACTTTACGCTATGGTGCACGGCTTTGACATTGGTGCAGCAATTAAAGCATCTATAGATGAAATCCTTCAGATCAAAATACCCCTAATAATATGCACCGATTCAAAATCTCTGTTTGACTGTCTAGTAAAGCTCGGAACAACCCAAGAGAGAAGACTAATAGTAGACCTCATGTGTCTCCGCCAGTTGTATGAAAGAAGGGAAATTGCCCAAGTTGAATGGATTAACGGAGATACAAACCCAGCGGACGCGATGACCAAGTCAAAATGTAACAAAGCCTTACAAAATCTCATCGACACTAATCTCATCCAAATTAAAAGTCAGGGATGGGTAGAACGGTACACTAACAACAAGGAGAAATAACTTCTTCCAACTTTTTTTTCTCCTTTTCCATTTTTCCTTATTGTTTTTGTTTATTGCCAGTGTTCAAACACGTATTCATGCATATCATGTGATATACCTGGGAAAGGTTTCTATTTGGGCATAGCGCTGGCGTAAGCGAGTAATCGGGTTTTTCCACTTGTACATATAACCTCGATTACCAGAGAGAAGGGGGATACAGAATTTTTTATGATACAATAGAAGAGACATATCCACAACCGTGTATTCCGACAATAATCCCGCTTTTCCTAGCTTGCCGAGAATACTGCGAACTGTCTTCCAATGCCCTTCCTTAGTTCCATCAGTATAGGCCACAACGTCATCCATGTAAGCAGTCGCGTCGAGATCTAGATGTTCACGAAGATTCTCGTTGATATATCTTTGGAATGTAGATGGTGCGTTGACCAGGCCAAATGGGGTAACTAGCCACTCGAAGAGTCCAAGCCTGCAGCGAAATGCAGTCATCCATTCATCTCCTTCCCTGATACGCACACGATGAAATGCTGACTTCACATCTAATTTCGTAAACCACCTTGCTTTTGAAATCTGCCTCAACGTCTCTCTGAAAAGCGGCAATGGATAGCGATCAGGAACTGTAATAGCATTTAACCCGCGGTAGTCCACGCAAAATCGCAATCCTCCACTTGGTTTCCTTGCAAACAAAACAGGAGCTGCCGCAGGCGAGCTACTCGGACGAATCCATCCTTTTTCCAAAAGGTCGGTCAAAGTTTTCCTTAACACTAGGAGCTCCTCTCGGGACATATTGTAGAGAGGACCCCACGGTGGTGATAAAGGCTTTCCATCCTCATGGCGAAGACTGATAGCATGATCGAGATTTCCTCTTGATGGAGGTAAATCATTTGCACCATAATTATCAGCAAATATGTGAGCGAAATCTCTGACCTGCTCTGGTAAAAGATTTCGAGCCTCCTCTATTGACAAGTTTGCCTTTCCGCGCAGGGCCTTACTAATATCTTCCAGAGTAGCCTTGTAAATTGGTACTGTTCCACTCATTGAGGCTAGGCTTTTGACAGATGCATATTCTGGGCGCGCTACCCCTAAGTCCTGTCTCCATCGCTTGACGCTGCAAACATATCTTCCACATCTCCTAAATTATAGCCGCTGATCCCTAGAATGAATCACGGCATCTTGGTCTTCAAGCCACCTCTTGCCCAAAATAATCTTGTGTGTACTTGAAGGTACAACATAGAGCCATAGCTTTGAAGTGAATATGCCATCAAGATCGACTGAAACATAAGTAATTGAACTGACTACCTGCTTGTCTTTAGTCGAATTTTCTACTGTCTCAAGAGCGCGCGGAGAAATATCTGTACGTGGTAAATTAAGTCGATTTGCCAGGGCATCGTCGATAATACCAGAGCATAGACAACCATTGTCAACTAGAGCCTGGACCATTATAAAGTCGTTGAGTAGCGCATTAACAAGAAACGGTGGTGTGTTCATCTCAAGCTCTTGATTATCAACGCTACTGGCATTGACCTGAAATTTACTCTTTGAAGATCCCACTTGCTTGTGCGTATGCCTGAGCTTCATTTCGACATTATCTTCGCAGCTTTTCCTCTCAGCAACTACTGTGTCGTTACTACGAACATCTTCATCATCATAGACAAAAACATTTGGATCAATTGGTGGTAACTTAAAATATCTCTTCGGGTTTATAGCTGGAAAAAGAGGACAGATCCGAGAGATACAGCCCTTTCTTTCACATCGAAAGCACTTCCCTTCCTTCTGAAGACTTGCAATTTTGTCGATTGATTTCCATCGTGCCCGATAGAGCTCACCATTTGGTCCGCGAAGTGGATCTTTAGGATAAGTAGGTCTCATGCTCGGTGAACTGACTGCTGAACTGACTGCTGAGCTGACTGCTGAACTGAGAGAGATAGAAAATATGGCACGGTTTGGGGTATAAAGGTTTAGAGCAACTATATACTCAATGGTAGTTAATTTTCTATCTAAAGAGAAAAGCTATGTAAAACAATACAAATTATATTTATATCAATAAGCTCCGTATACTAGAAGTTTCTAGCACACTACGTTGAAGAGTAGTCTAGTAGCTTCCATAGCGTTCTAATAGTGCACGGTCCAGAAGCCCTTCCAAGGGACTTAGCCTTATTTGGAAATATGTAATATCATGTGCAATGGACTATTGTGTGCACCTTTACGTCATTCGTATACCTAGGCTGA
Source organism: Podosphaera xanthii (assembly GCA_028751805.1). Lineage (NCBI taxonomy): Eukaryota > Fungi > Ascomycota > Leotiomycetes > Helotiales > Erysiphaceae > Podosphaera > Podosphaera xanthii. The sequence goes on along the minus strand of JAPWIX010000001.1, from coordinate 3,091,589 downwards.
ACAGCATAGGCTGCAGGCATACTAACGGCTAACCAGCTGTCACAGTGTTGCAAATATAAAAGTCCAAATTACAATGAATATTTTCAACACTTATACCGGGACCCACTATTGAGTTAGAGAGGGACGACTGTAGTTCTTTTGCATAAATTTTATTCACGTATTGTCTTTAATAAATTGGCGTGGGTTTTCATGCATTTTGTCAATTGTCATCAATGGCTTCAATGACGTTGATAAATTATTTTGCCAATCTTCACTAATAACTTAATATTGTTATTGTTGTTGGTTTTTTTCTGTTGATCGTTATTAACAACAATTGAATTTCCAGGCATTGCATAGTTCTATGGAATTCTATTTCAATCGACGGTGTTTTGGGTATTCTACAGTATTTGCTGGCGTTTGATGGGATGGAGTTCTAATAATCAGTACTAGGGAATGTCCTAGTTGGACTTATGTGTAAATAATGGTTAGGCCTTCCAATTGAAAGCTCTCTAGCTTTCAGTCTTGTGTATATTCTACGCATCTAGTCTAGTCAGGATTTAAGAAGTCAGGTTATTCACATCTACACTTGTCATTTGTCACAAAATCCCACGTGACATTATCTGCTATCATCAGTGTCCCAGAGTTCCAGGCATTCAGTATTTCAAGAGATTGTTCACCAAGATCAAGCCCAAGCTAAATAACCAAGATCAAAGTACAAGGAGTCACGACACTCAACAATGATTAAACAGGAGAGATTGTGTATCTCTGACTATCTCTCTATTTGCTCACCCTATCCACGAGGGCTAGCAGCATTCGGTTGCCAAGCTTCGTGCACAGAGTTAAAATCTCCTGCTGCAATACATCTCGGAGATGGGGTCCAGCTAACAAGAGGTCGGATTGCCGTCAAGTTGTTGGGTGCTTTGTAGACATTGAAAAATGTGATATCCTTAACCACTACCCAGCAGTAGTCTACTGTCGGCATTGAGCATGGGAATATTTGAGTCGCCGATACTACCCTATCGCTCTTTCGTGTGTAGGTCGCAGCTCTTGGTCTTACATCTAAGCCAGCATAAGGTATGTGGCAGACGCATCCAGGGTGTGACTTGGTAGTCTTTGTGCGTTTGTTCCACAAAGGCCCCTGAATGAACAAAACATCAACGCCTAGCTTAAAAGCTCGGGAAAGCGCGATGTCATGAGTTGATCCTCCTCTTCCTACATTGATTGACATAAAACTTGGGGTAGATGGGGGGCAGAAAGGGACTTGTGGGGTGCCCTTCATAATTTGGTTTGGGGGTTATTCTCCCCAGAGTCTTCTGCGTCAGGCAGTGTTGTATCTTCCGCAAGTGCCTCGAACTTGCTAGAAGTTGAGGTTGCAGGAATGCTGGTTGTCGTCTGCTTTGTAGCTGTAGCGGCAGCCTCGGCCTGTCTGGCGGCGGCTTTTGCTCGTGCTGCGGCAGCAGATTCACATTGGCTGGCTTGTCGAATTGTTACCAGTTGCTCTCTGGTCACCGAGCCCGATCGAGATGGGCGAGCTAGACAGCTACGGCTGTCGGAGCGGTTAGGCTCCCCGCAGTTTCGGCACTTGGTGTGAGCCTTGCACTCAGAAGTGGAGTGCATTTTGGACAAACAATTCCAGCAAGCTGGTGCGCGAGAGCACCCTTCGATGCCGTGGAACTCCTAGCAGCGTTTACATTGCTGCACAGTACGATGCGATTCATGTCGTACCGCAACACCAGATTCGTCAAACAGACAAAAGCCAGGTCAGGGAACGGAGGCTTTTTTAAAGTGTGCCAACCACGATTGGAAGGGAGCTCCAAGTCGACCTTTTCTATGTGATCTTATCTTAAGGGGGGTGTTATCGGTGACCCTTGAAGTCTCATCCCGAATCAGCTCTTCGGTGACTATGAGTTGGCTCATGATGGTATTCAAGGCTAAGAGGACCATGGAGATTCGTAAGACCACCAAGTCAGATGCTTCTTCCAGCTTCGCTCCCAGAGTGGTGAAAGCTTCAGCCGAGTCCAACAGAAACTGGCGAGTTTCTTTGTCTTTCGCTGTCATTGCGAATTCCTGAGGGAACTTGGTGGACATGCTCAATTATGGCAGGTAAATGACTGAGGTGTTTGGCTACAGCTTCTCGAACGCCAGCTGAGGAGAGTTGACGCCATTTGTGATATTTGTCAAGTCTTAGGAAGAGTCTCTCATCTTGTCGGGGAGAGGCTACTGTTTTCGCTGGTGCTCGGTAAGGAGAGGGCCGTGTAAATGGTGCGCGACCAAAGTTAGCAGGTCCAGAGGAGATTTGTTGTCCTTTTTTCGTAACTGTGGCCCATGATGATTTGGGACCTGGCTCTGCAGTCGTCGGCTCGACAATCTGTACTGGTGGTGTGATAATTGAGCCGGTTGGGGGATTTTCCTGAAAAGTGACATTACTTGCTGGGCGAGAAGGGCGAGGAGATAAGTTGGGTGAGACTCCCAGTCACATTGTCATAAATTGCGCAACTGCTGCTTGAAAGTGAGCTTTCATGGCGTCTACGTATTGTCTGTTTCCTTCATTGGCCAGAGCTGAGAGGGCATTTTCTACACCATTGATGGAAGCAGTGCACAGAGTAAGCTTTGAAGCAGTCTGTGCTGCTCGGCGCTCTTCGGCCTCAATCATTGAGCGGAGTTCGAAAGGTACTTAATGGGTCCTGGTTGGATTGCCAGTGCTGCTTGTCAGTTGATTGGTGATCTTATGTGACGGCTGTTCAGCCGATTGTAAACCTGTAGCTAACAATGGTTATCGCAGGCATGTACTATCATGCAGATCACGGGTACACAATGCAAGATCACTAATAATAGAGATTAGCAACCGCATTATGCAAGGGTCCTAAATTGTACAAGGGTCTATAATCAATGCTACAGCATGACTAGTTAATCAGGGTTTGGCTTGAGCTGACTGATACTAATTATAAGTTTGTATCTATGATTTTCAATAAGAATTACTCATGGGTCATGTTCAAAGCTGAACAATGGGAAGGAAACACAGAACTTGTATGTAGAGTATTGTTCGGAACCTAAGTTAGCTTTTCTTCTTCATAGTGAATTATTAACAACCGTTATTCAGACAAGTGCTTATTGCCACATATAGTTAATCTGTGACATCTTAACAGTATATTTTGCCCCTGCTGTGTTTTTCGGGACGACTAGAGAAATTTTCAGTATCTTACGCACTGCGGGACCTGTCGGCTCGGCCTGTATCAATTGTACTTTCTTGGAGACATTTGTAGTCTCAGAGGATGCGTCGGTGGGGGTTCCTGATGCGGGTCCTTGACCAACTAGCCTGAGATTTTCAGCATCAGTCATTTCAGTATCATTGGGGAAGGAGAACTTCCCCGGAGTAAAGGCCTCTGACGCAGGGGGAGCTTGAGAATGATGCGCGAGGCCTTGAATTTTGGGTGCCCTACGAGCTCGTTCTCTTGCAGTCTCAGCTGCAGGTTGGTTCTTTTTCACCACCGGCATTTCGGCCAAGCCTTGCGGCAGCGTACAAACGAGAAAGATTTTACGATAATTGAAGAAGGGGAGAGGAAGGGAAAGTGGGCACATAGTGATTCTAGTGAAGTTTTCTCGATTTTTGTTGGTTTGTTTGTAGTTGTGTTTATTCGTGCCATGTAGAGTCAAAGCTTTTTATAACTAGGGCTCCTCTCTGACCCTGACCACAATTGAACCGTAATCTACCCATGATTTTTCATTGGTCATGTGACCAATTTGACCCCATTGCGCTCTAGTGCGACTTTTCATGAACCTCTAGCATATACCACAGTTTCACAGGCATTCCACCACATTTTTCACAATCGCGCCAACCCTATTCTTCACAGACTGTCCCTCCTAAATCAATCTACATTGCCTCTTACTACTTGGTCATCCAGCCAGTGATGGCCAAATCACAGCAACCTCCTCCCTTGGCCCAGCGCGTTGCTGATGAAGTGGAGCTTGTACAGCGCGTTGCAAAAGGCCGGGCTACTTGGGTTCAGAACTTCCACAACAAGTTTTGGACATCTTTTGAAGAGGTAGACCCTCTCATTAAATCCTTCGTGCGCGAACAAATGGACGCGTTTCTTTTCGCGGTTGCTTTAGGGCATCCTATGCGACATGACTCTCCGAGACAGCCCAAGCCGGCGAGCTCCCTACCCAAGCCCAGCCAAAACATTCCCTCCTGAGCTTTCGTTCCTCAAGCTTATCAACCCCAAAGTTGGGCAGCAACCGCCGCATGCCCATCTGTCTCTCTTCCCCCGGCTGCCGCTCAGCCCAGCACCAAAAATCGACCTCCTTGCGCAACTGCACAAAAACCTACCGTATTATGCAGGGGCCCTAAAGCCATCTTTCGCCTTAGAGAAGACGCTCCTCTCTTTAGAGCAGATGCGACATCAGTTAAAGTTGCTCTTATTAAAATCGTCCCTGGCCTCAAGGAGGGTATCGCCTCTGTTTCCCGCAACTCAACCGGATTCAGCATGACCTTCTCGTCCGAGGAATTGCTGAATCTTGCATTGGAACACGCCGACTCCATCAAGGCCTCTCTTTCAGGAGCTTTACATCAAGTGGAGGGGCGTATTGAATACGTCGTCAAACGCATTCCACGCACCATTTGGAATCCGGTATCAAGTCTGGCTTCCTCTACGCTGGATGACGTCAAGAGCATCGCTCAAGCGCAGACAGGTGTGGCCCCATCTAGTGCCTGCTGGTCGCAGCATAAGAATGGTCATGACCCCTTCCGTACTGCAGTTATATTCTTCCCAAAGTAGGTTCCGACCTTTCGGATAGTTAACAGTGCCCCATCCCGGCGCTACATCCCTAACCCGAAGGTAGTTCAGTGCGAAGCTTGTTTCGGGTTCCATCAATCCTCTCGCTGCCGGATCCAAGCTTTGTGCGCCTCTTGCGGCACCCTCCGCCACCAAGGAGAATGTTCTCATCTTCAACGGTGCATCAACTGCTTGGGCCCTCACCCTGCAGACGACCTTAATTGCCCCCTCCGTCCTCGCCCTCACAAGGGCAAACTTATTCAACTCACGATGAAAGAGGTTACCGAAATTCGTTCGGGCAACCGTAACAAGCTTTGCAAGTGCCGTCGGGCTGCTGCTGCTGCTGCCGCTGGTGCTGCTACTACTACCTCTAACTCCGACAACTCAAATGATCAGTCGCCTCCCTCCGGGAACTCCAGCGATCCTTCTACACACGCTCCTTCCGCTACCCAAAATAGGTTTACCGCCCTTGAGAACGCCTCGCATGGATCTATGGAAATAGATTCAGACGGGCAAGCGTCTAATAACACTCCAAACCTCTATGAATAATAGAGCTTATTTTAGGAGCCACCCCCCGCCTTGTCTTCGTTTCCTCCAGGCTAACGTCGGACGTGGTGGATCCTCTCACCTCATACTTTTGCAAGCCGCTTTCCAAGGCAACTATGATGTGATCTTTGTTCAGGAGCCCTGGACTAAAATTATTAATTTCAAGAATGTAACAAAGTCCCACCCGGCCTACGTTATCTTCACTCCTCCCAATTGTGATTGGAAGCTAGCCCGCCCTCGCGCTCTCACGTACGTACGAAAACGTTCTAACCTCCGTCCGATTCAGTTAGACAGTGGTTCGTCACCCGATATCGTCGCGCTCCTCCTTCAGTGCTCTCCGTCTGTAGAGGCCATTAACTTTTACCGGCAACCTGGAGCGCCTATGCCTGATTGTATCAGCCCTCTTCTTAACTGGCCGGTGAAGCCCAACTCCATATTTGTGGGAGATTTTAATCTTCACCACGAATATGGGAGCCTAATATGTCTCGTTCGACTGGAGTCGGACACTTTGTCGACTAGATTGTTGACCATTTGTTAAGGTCGGCTTTACCTTATGGAGTTCCTACTCATCGCGCTGGCCACGTCCTCAACCTTGTTCTGACTAACATGGAAGGACTTTTGGCACGGGTGGATCCAATGGCTCACACAACGTCCGATCATGAAACAATATCTGGCGTAGTGCAGCTCTCTCCAGTCCAAAGGCGCTTTCCGTCAATGAAGTTGCCCAAGTTTGACGCAGATACTTCAGAGATATTCCGTCAAGCCCTAACAACTACCGCTCCTCCTAGCCTGCACTTTGAGGAACCCACCTCCCAACTCATAGATGCGGTGACATCCTCTGGTATTTCTACCCTATCAGCTATTCTACTTACAGCCAACCCCCCGAGACCCGCATGTGTGCCGTGTAAGGATTATTGGAGTCAGGAATGCTCTGACCAACGCCGATGGTATGCTGATGCGCAGAGAAGTGGTGATCCTTATCTCATCAGTGAGGCGCACCGAAGCTTCCGCAAAACTATTAAGCGAGCCAAACGTGAGCATAAGCGCGCAATTTTGGATAGCGTGTCTTCAATAACGGAGGCCCATAAAGTGGTTGGATGGCGAAAGTTCTCCAGTCGCTTTGGTCCCCCTCCGATTCAATATAAAGGCGTCACGTACAGTACCCCAACTGAGCGCGCCGACATCTTTTTCCGCACAAAGCTCGCTCGCGTAAGCAGGGATCCTGATGTATCCATGTACTCCCCTACATGTCCATTCCGAGCGATCCCAGCACCTCTTTCCGTAGACGAAGACGAAGTGCGACATTGTCTACTTAGTACATCATACTCTACTCCAGGGCACAACCATCTCTCGGTTTCTGTTCTCCGCCTTATCTGGGATGTGACAGCATGGCGCACATGGATCGCACACTTATACAGTCTCTGTCTGATATACGGTCATCACCCAAGTATTTTCCGCCGTGCTGAAGTTGTGGTAATACCTAAACCTCACAAGGATGATCTTACTAACCCTTCGAACTGGCGACCAATTTCACTTCTTCCGGTCCTAGGGAAAGGGCTGGAACGCTTATTTGCTAGACGCTTCGCCTTCTGGGCCTCGTCAATCCGGATTATCTCCCAAACGCAACTGGGGGCACTGCCTGGAAGATCAGCCATGGACCTCGTAGAGAGTCTTGTCCTCGATGTCGAGAAAGCGTGGGACGCGAAGCAAGTGTGCACTCTCGCTACCCTCGACGTAGAAAGCGCTTTTGACAGCATCCAGCCTGGTCGTCTCTCTGCCCGCTTGCGCGAACAGGGATGGCCTATTCCTTATGTAAATTGGGCTGCTTCTTTTGCTTCTAGCAGGAGAGCTCGCCTTCGGGTAGACGATTTCGTTGGAGAGTTCTTGGAGATACCGCATGGTTTGCCCCAAGGATCTCTTGCCTCACCAATTCTATTCCTCCTTTTTCTTGAGCTTTTATTTAAACAAGGCTTTCCTACATATGGCTACGTTGATGACGTCGCAATTCTTTCAGTGGCCAAGTCTCTGGTCGAATCTTCGGGTCTGACTGCCGTCAGGATTGATACCGTCACCCACTGGTGCAATAAAAATGGCCTCTCGTTAGCTGAGAACAAGATGGAGATCCTGCATCTTCATAGATCCCGTCAGCTCCCCCCTTCCCTGACCATTAACGGCGTTTTAAGGAATGCTAGCCCATCCATAAAGTGGCTTGGTGTTCTCCTTGATACCAAGCTTTCCTTCAAAGGACATGTCCAGGAATGGAGTGCTAAGACACAACGGATCAGTGCCCATATACGGCAGCTTGGCAACACCAATCGTGGCGTACCCACTGCCTTCCTCTGCAACGCAGCACTGGCAGCGGCTCTACCTGTCCTCTTATACGGTGCTGAGGTCTGGTGGCGCGGTCACTCCTATCTTCGTCGAGGACGTCCAACCTCCACCCGATGTCAACATCTTGTAGATATGATCTCTCGAGCGCTTATTAACCTGGCCCGAGCGATTCTACCGGTGTACAAGACCACGCCCTCTCCAGCACTCCTAAGGGAGGTTTGCCTCAAGCCTGCGCATATATTACTTGAGGAGATCCGCCTCCGCTCTGCTGTTAGACTGGCCGCCGCGGACAGTTTTCACCCTGTGGCTCGAAGATCCATCGTCTCCCGTCCACACACCCGCCTTACCGAAAAACTAAAGCTCACTCCTCCCATCTCTCGACCCCAGCTTTTACCCCCCTCCTATAAATCTCCTCGCAATCAGTCTCGAGCAGACTTCTTGACCCAAGAATTTGCTGAGCATATTGGAGAGCTGCCACCATGGGATATTCTTGTCTTTTCGGATGGCTCAAAGCAGGCAAATGGTTCCGCGGGGGCAGGTGCCGTAGTTCTGCACAGAGATATCACTGTGGCTGAAGTGAAAGTGCCCCTTGGTCCCGACTTTGAGGTCTACGACTCCGAGATCATCGGCGCTCTCGCAGGCCTTAGGGCTGCTATAGCAGCTCCTTCAACACATCTTGCAACCAATATTAATGTAATCCTCGACAGCCAAGAGGCCGCACATCGCCTTCTCGATTCCTCACCCTCCAAGTCCTCGCAAATGGAGATTTTGGAATTTCGGGATCTCGCTTCTCGCTGGCCTGCGAGGAGGATTCTTCCCATCGCATCTCCTGGCAAGGTCGAAGTAATGTGGTCTCCCGGCCACATGGGCATTCCAGGTAATGAGTTGGCCGACAAGTTGGCAGGAGAGGCTGCTCGACAACAAGCCCCCTCTGGCGCTTCCCTTGCTGGAGTCCGCGCAAGGATACAAAGGCAGATATGGGACATGACCTCAGCATGGTGGCAATCTCATGCTCCCCCCACCTATTCTGAACTGGGTATGCCATTTCCCAAGAAACCCCCAAAGGAACTACGTCTTCCTCGCCGCTATCCGGGGTATTTGATCCAATGTCGTACTGGACACGGCGACTTTCGTTCTTATCACGAAAGGTTTCATCATAAAGACGCCCTCCTGACTTGCTCCTGCGGGGCCAACAAGTCGATCACACACCTAGTTTTCTGCCCCCTCATGCGAGATAGACTTGCTTTGGCTGGTTTTCGACGAAGCCTGGGCCCACTTGACGTTCTCCTCGGCACCTCTCACGGAGCCAATCGTTTCGCCACTATTTTGGAGAAGGCCAGTTTCCTGTCAGAAATCTGTCCCATCCGTAACAGATGATGTATTTATGTGAGGAATTTGCTGCATAGCACCCGCTGTACCCATACCTAATTTAATAGCCTCGCTGCCAGAGCAAACCTTTTTCCGTATCATGTATCGCAGTCGCCATGTCCCCTCAGGGATGGGGCTTTAGTATAACTGGCGCCCGGTAGACATAAAAAACACTTAAATAAATTAATAAATAAATAAATTCATGAACCTCTAGTTTTTATTTTTATTTTTAAAATCATATCTGCAGATCCAGCCTTATAAAAAATGAAGTAGCAGATTCAAGATTTTATTAGTTATGGTGGAAACGTATACATTTACTGGGAGAAATAACTTTTGTTTAAAAGTGTATAATTTTCTAACCAAGAAATATTGTGGTTGAATAATTTTGTAGATTGGGTAAGATATATATTTGGGCTTTTTTTTTCGTTGTTATTTTTGTCAGGGGAAAACTTCCTCTATTTATACATGAAGCCATTAACTAGTCCCAAAATAACTTAGTTTCTAATCCCTCTAAAATGTTCTAAGATATTTTGACTAAGAGAGAAACTCTTTGACATAGGTGTTGAGATGGTCTGTGCTGTATTAATTTAGAACCCATGCACAGACTAGTGCTAGTACTTCTTGTACTATTAATTTTAATATTATTGATCTGCATTATAAGTTTGCCGATCTTAGTCTTGTTAACCCTTGTGGTAGTAATTTATTTATTTATACCCAATTTATTTATGTATAATTTGTGTATAAAGATATTTAATGTATAATTTATGTATATGTAGAATCTATGTATATATTCTATATTTGTGTTATTTGTTGTCGGAGCATATGCTCCTGTAGGCCTGAGGCCAGGCTTCTGCCTTAGGCATTTAAGTAGATACAGATAGTATGACGGTACAGCGGCGTACTTAGAGAGAGAGAATCAATCTTCACTTTTATAGCAGTAACCCCATTCTCATTACCTGTGATATCACAGAGATTGACCCTGTCATGCCAACACTGATCAGTGCTTGACCTGACAGCAAGCATAGACAGCTAGGTACTTCATAGGAAGACGATCCCATCGGCAAGTTTGACCAGGTCGTGATAGGAAGCAACTGCCCGTCCCACAAGTTGGGTTCCGGTAGTGCAAAGATCGAGGCACCGTATCACAAGTTGATATCACTGCCTTCCCGGCGTCCAAGACCCCGCCAGAATTGATAAGATGAGCCATACTAAGGTACCAGAGTTTGTAGGACTTCCTCAGGCCGACTTGGTAAAGCCACACATTACAAAAAAGGATACAGGAGGAAAGGATATTGAGAGGGACAATATTACGGATCTGAACTTGACCATAATCTCATGGATTGACAATTAAAACCAAGGCTACATTGATTACATACTCCTTGAGATGTTCCGAGAGGACTTTGCTGAATGGGTTCCTGATACCTTCGCCATGGTCTATCAACCCATCCTCAGAAGGCTTAAGATGTTCCTCATGTTCAGAGGGATATATGTAGGATGCGAGAACGACAAACGGGCGACCATTGCGCAGCAGCTGGCAGCATTGCTCGATGATGATGTCGATGACTTGCCTAAGTGGCTGAAGCGCGAACTCGACCAGATAATCGGATACGGCATGGAATTCCAGTCACTCGTCTTCAACAGAGGCATACGGAGTGTAGCTAGCGCGACAGACAACGGCGACCACGATGACAGTGGATTCACGAACCTGAAATGCAAGGAGGCTGACAAAGGCAAAAATATGCCGCTCAAAGGTGAAAGAGATGAAAATATCAATTATCTCGCGAATCAAGGCAATGGCAGCGACGATTCTGATAACGAGAGCGACAGCATCTGGAAGAAGGAACCTAAGGGGAAGAAGAAGAAAAGAGGCAGGAAGGGGGCCGATTCGGACAAAGACTCTGGGAAGACATACATTCCGGACTGGGCAAAAGGAACAATTACTGAAGGTACCAGTATTTCGAGAGCGTTGAAGGATCTCGGCAAGTTGTATGTCAACCCTCAGGACAAGTTTTGAGCCAAGCATTATGAGGTGCTCGAGAACAAGCTGAGAATTTTCTTCGAAAAGTGCCGAATCGCTGGGGTTGGCGAAAATCAGTTTAAGAATGCTTTCTTGACAATGCTGCGAGACGCCGCCCACGACTATTACTTTAGGCACCTTGCTGAGCACCTTGACAACCTGACTTTTGATGAGATGGTCCACAAAACGAAGGAAAGGTTTCACACGAAAACAGAAGAGCAGAATTACCTGACAGAATGGCGAGCTCTCACCCTTCTCAAGGTAATTAGGGACAATCCCGACAAGAACACCCTTCAATGTCTTGACCTGGATATCGAAAAACTCCAAAAGATCTACAAAGCTCTCAGATGTAACTATGGTCACAAAAGCCACAGTCTTGCCGGACAGCTGTACGCTGCATGTCAAGGCGTATCAGCCTGCCCACAAGCACTCATCCGTCCCCACGATGGATTCGAGGATGCCTCCGCTGAGCTACGGTCTACCGTCAAGATCCATATGGACTGTGCGCCACGGAATACAGGGCAATTTCATCAGGAAGCAGAATACGACAATGAAGAAGAAGAAGATAATAATAGACAGTATTTTGTCGACCGCAAGTACAGCAAAAGAGGCCACAAGAGCGGGGGATTTCAACAAAGAGGTGGCCGGGGAAGTTTTAGGGGAGGTGGATTTGGCAGCAATAATGACCGCCAGAAGATCTGTTTCGTGTGTAAAAGGGCTGGATGCTGGTCCACTCGGCACACACCAAGCGAACGTCAGGGACGGATCAAGAGCTGGCGGACGTACATGGCGGAGAACGAACTTCCGAATGACAACGATACCCTGGGTATGTTCATCATTGACTATGAAGGTTACGAGGCGAACCAAAATGACGATGAAAGTAACCTTATTGATATGTTCAACGCGTGGTCAGAAGACAAGATTGAACAGTTCCACACCAGCTACGGGACCATTGATGGACAGAATACGGCTATCTTGCTCAACAATCAAGCGGCCATACATGCCCTAACAGGCAATGACCCATTTAAACGGGCCCAATCAGAGCCATGCTCCGTGTTTCAGCTCGGTAGCCGTTACGATTCGGAGATATTCCAGGGGATTTGGCCTGACACGGGAACTGCCAGAGTATCGACAGCTGGAGAAAGCCAAGTTAAGGCTCTCCGAAAGATCATCCCAGAGCTCAAAATGGACACTAGGACAGTGGGCACTCATCGCATAACCTTCGGTGACAACCCCCACGTGGCAACCCTGGGAACAGTCGATGTAAAGATCCCGCTCCGCACAATTACGTTTACAGTTGTTAAAGCAAATGCCCCATTTCTACTATGCTTAACTGACATGGATAAACACCGCGTGTTCCTGGATAACACGCGGGACGTACTCGTCCATACGAACGACAAGGGAAAGCAGGAGATGTACCCTGTTGTGCGTAAATGGGGGCACCCTTTCTTTCTCCTTGACCTAGAGGCCACAGCAGCAGCATGCCATCTGACTGAGGCCGAGCTCCGGCAGCTCCATCGACGATTTGGTCCCCCGGCAGTAGATAGACTTAGCAAGTTACTCTCGCGCGCTGGATATGAGGACATCAACGAAGATGCCTTAAAGCATATCAACAAGTTCTGTCACCAATGTCAGATCCACTCGAAAGCACCCGGCCGTTTTCGCTTCACGTTGCGAGAAGATCTAGACTTCAATTTTCTTTTGATTGTCGACGTCATGTACATAACCGACAAGCCAGTTCTTCACGCAGTCGACGAAGCAACTGCGTTTCAAGCAGCACGATTTCTACCGAACATGACTTCCAAGACGACCTGGGAGACACTGCGAGCTATGAGGATTGACACTTACCTTGGACCTCCAGACTTTCTAATCACGGATGCAGGAACCAACCTAAAGGCTGCCGAGTTTGTGGACAACGCACGGCTACTAAGCATCAATGTGGAGGAAGTTCCTATCGAAGCACATCACTCGATTGGTAAGGTCGAGAAATACCACGGACCGGTAAAGCGAGCATACGAAATCTTGGCAATTGAGTTACCCAATGTGGCAGTAGAGAACGTCCTCCAAATGGCTGTGAAAGCGGTGAATGATACCGCAGGCCCAGACAGTCTTGTCCCGGCATTGTTAGTCTTCGGCGCGTACCCACGAATGACTCAGACATCCCCGCCATCTATAGGCCTCACCCAGCGCGCCGAGGCTGTGAAGAAAGCAATGGCTGAGATTCGAAAGCTTAAGGCCAAACGACAAGTGAAAGATGCTCTCGGTATGCGAAATGGGCCCAAAATCCTTGATACATTACAGCTACCTCTCAGGAGCGATGTTCGCGTGTGGAGGGAAGGTGCTGGTTGAACTGGACCTCACAAGCTCCTTGCACGGAACGATGATGATACGGCATGTACTGTCGAGATCAATAATAGACCAGTTATCTTCCGGATTACATCAGTCAAACCCTCCTATCAGGATGAAAATACCGAGATCTCAGCAGCCAAGGTGTCGATAGAGGAAGGCCAGGAATTACAGCGCGAGGACAATGACGAGTACAACCCAGAAGCAAATGTTTCTGTAGCGCCACGCCGACGAGGTCGACCGAGAGGATCCAAGAATAAGCCAAGTTTCGCTCCAAATCTAGAGGTACAATATAATGGCATCATATTCTTAAGTGATAAAGAGAAGGCCGATGCAGCTCTAGCCGTGAGGCTACGCAAGGAAGGGAAGATACTGACTCCAGGAGCTCCGTTCGAGCTATCTGATCAAGCAGAAATCGAAGCACTCATTGGTAACGGCGTTTTCAGATTCGAGACATATAATGCAGTCAAGCATGGTAAATCAACGATGTTCAAGGCAAGATTGGTCCACGAAATTAAAGGAAAAGGGACAGACAAACCATACGATAAGTCCCGACTTGTTGTAATGGGTTACAATGACATGGAGAAACAGCAAATGCTTACGCAGAGCCCCACCATACAACGGGCTAGCCAGCGTATCATCCTTGCGCTCATGCCAGCCCTATGTAGGTCGACCACATTATTCGTCTGGCTCCGAGATATCACCCAGGCGTACGTGCAGTCAGAGACCCCACTCCAGCGACAAGTCATCGCGGAAATACCAGTCCAGATACGTCATATGTTCCCCCCAAACACCATAATGACGATCATCAAACCTCTATACGGACTGGCGGAATCTGGAACACACTGGTGGGCTACGTACTTTCGCCATTACTGTGAGAAACTGCTTATGGAGACGTCGACGTTCGATCCCTGCCTTTTAGTAACCACAAAGGAAGCACCGTCGTTTGGAATAGTTGGAATGCAGACCGACGACACGTTAGGCCTAAGTGATAAGGCCTTCGTAGAGACCGAGGATCGAAATTTGACCTTCAAGGCGAAACCGAAAGAGTTCCTGACGGCGGACCACCCTCTTCTCTTTAACGGATGCAAGCTAACACTCGAGGGTGATGACCTAGTGCTGCAACAAAAGAACCAAGCCGACAAAGTTGCGCCGGCAACAGACAGCAAGTCGTACATGCAGCAGAGGGCACGAGGAGCCTATATCGCCACGATATGCCAGCCAGAGGCCTCGTTTGACCTATCGGCCGCAGCACAACACAAGGAACCAAACAGTGCAGACATAACAATACTGAACAAAAGGCTCAAATGGCAGAAAGAAAATACTGCCAGGGGATTGCGTTATGTGCCGTTGAATTTGGGAAATTTGAAGCTCTTTGTGTTTGTCAACGCGTCATTCGCCAACAACAAAGACCTAACCTCGCAGATCGGCTACATTATCGTGCTCGGCAGCGAGGAGGACCTAGATGATAGCTTTGAGATGACCGGCAATATCATCCACTGGTCGTCCACAAAGTGCAAACGCGTCACGCGCAGCGTTCTGGCCTCAGAAATTTACGCCATGGCTCACGGCGTTGATATGGCTGTAGCAATTGCGGGAACTATTAACAATATCGCCAATAAGTTTAGCGCCGTCCACAATCTCGATATTCCTCACATCCCCATAATCGTCTGCACCGACAGCAGGTCGCTGTACGAGTGTCTCGTCAAGCTTGGCACCACGAAGGAGAAACGCCTCATGATCGATATCATGGCGCTGCGGCAGAGCTACGAGAGGGGTAAAGTCCACGAGGTTCGATGGATCAATGGTAAGGATAATCCTACCGACGCGATGACCAAATCAGCAGCCAACAGAGCTCTTGAAAGGCTCATCAACACCAACAAGATGACCTTGCGTGTGCAAGGCTGGGTTGAAAGAGCTAGAACCAATTCACATGTCGATGAGGCAACGTACACGGAGGAACAGATTGAGTAGTTCGACTTTGCAACACTAATGTGGTATGAAGTATGGTGGTTCCCATCGATGCGGATTTTTTTTGGTAAAGTTTTCACGCAGCGTTTGAAGTTTCTGACTTGGTGATTTTACTCTTGACTCACGCCGACGAGGTTGGCATTGTATGCTACAAAGAAAAAGTTGCCAGTGTCGGAGCATAAGCTCCGGTAGGCCTGAGGCCAGGCTTCTGCCTTAGGCATTTAAGTAGATACAGATAGTATGATGGTACAGCGGCGTACGTAGAGAGAGAGAATCAACCTTCACTTTTATAGCAGTAACCCCATTCTCATTACCTGTGATATCACAGAGATTGACCCTGTCATACCAACATTTGTGTATATTCATAATTTATGTATATTCATAATTTATGTATTATTTGTGTATATGTATACTTATACTTTATAGTACAACAGTGATTATTGTATTTTATGTTGATTTATATTCTTGAGTGTTATTCTTATTGTAGCTCTGTTTATAATTAGGGAATCGGTATTTGTACCTCACCTTTTCGGTATTTGTACCTCACCCCTAGCTGTAGCCAATCAGAAGGGCAGATTACAACCAATCAAAAGAGATAGGAAAATCGCAAAATCCAAAAAAGCATGGACTGTAGAATGACACCCATGAAAATCGTCAAAAACTCTGTTCTTTGAAAAACTTGAAAAATTGAACTATTACTCATTTAAAGGTCTACGTAATTGAGGGCCACACGTATGAAGCCATCATCGTAGTAGATCTTCTATCCGGAAAAACCCCTCATAACAAATCATTACACTACAAGCGCAGCAGCAACAGACCAATATGCCTATCCCAGCACCCACCAATGCGCGTTACAATTCGCTTGACGAAGCCACAGAAGCAGCAAAAGGAGATTGGCCACAATATACGAACATGCCCTCAAGCTCCACCTCACATATCAAATGACGTAGGCCCTCAATTACGTAGACCTTTAAATGAGTAATAGTTCAATTTTTCAAGTTTTTCAAAGAACAGAGTTTTTGACGATTTTCATGGGTGTCATTCTACAGTCCATGCTTTTTTGGATTTTGCGATTTTCCTATCTCTTTTGATTGGTTGTAATCTGCCCTTCTGATTGGCTACAGCTAGGGGTGAGGTACAAATACCGAAAAGGTGAGGTACAAATACCGATTCCCTATAATTATTTTCGGCTAATATTATTCTATATTCTTACAAGCCTGAGGCTATGACGCACATGATTACGAAGACATGTAAATTTCGCAGAACGACTATGTTTGACGTTTGGAACACTCATACTCAGATTTCATTTGCAGATACCACTACGAGAATAACGCCTTACGACATGTAACTCTTCCGTGAATACCCACCACAGGGAAAAGCGAGAAAAACCTGTGGTTATCTGAGCATGCTTTCGTCATCCTGCGAATACCTTATCACCGCGAGAGAAGTGGTGTGAGGGTCTTGCTGGATTCGAACCAGCTTTCTCCTGTCTCAAGTGGGGCATGTGTCCAAGCTACCCAGATTCTACTTGGGAGAACGGCCCACACAGTGTACTACTGCACCATCCTACCCTTGGTTTCAGTTCCCTTGCAAGTAAAATTACAAGTATTAAGTTCAGATGTGGCGGCTTAAATTGGGGTTTCTTTAGAATCTAAATTGACTGCCTGCATGTGTAGAAGTCGCGAGTATGATGTACTAGAATTTCATTGTCAAAATGTTCCGTAACTGTGTCACTGAGTGTACAAGCTGTGACAAAAATATTCGACAAACCTATACACAAGGCATTTTATAATTTTATTATCGATTCCGTGGTTTCCTCGAGCTTTGGCACCACAACGCGGTTGTTGCTGGGTAAGACATTTTTGGAGACGGCTGCGCGAAAGAGTAAGATTTCGCCGGCTTTTCATCCTCAAAATAACAGAGCAAATGAACAACCTAAGAAAAGAAGAGCTGGATGTTACACAACCGCAGAGCTATCACTAATATGGGCTAGTGTGGCTATCAGATGGTTTTCTTAGCAACCAAATAAATTGAAGATAAAATAGTACATTAGGATCTAGTTACACATCGCTTTCTAATTATCATCTATTATCTAGACTTATTCTTGCTATTGCTGACTCATTGATCAGTTCTTTGACTCAACTAGACGTGCCCAGCAAAAACTCCAAGCGTATCTTCGTGCATCTATTACTAGGGCCCAAATTGATTGATCAGGGCTGTGAGCAACGACTCAGCCAGCGCTCAACAATTGAGAATCCTTTCTCGGAAACAGCCCTTTTTCTCTATATTATAGGTATCACAGTTCATTCGTTCCTATGATTACCAAAAATTCATCACAATAATGATGTTGAAGTAATTTAAGGATACGGCGAATCGATTGCTTCGCAGAGAAACATTAAGACAGATAAATCCTCGCACAAACAGTCGTGAGTTGGAGACAGCAGATTACGAAGGACAGTGCCAGTCGGGGTCAGCAAGAATCGGAGAAATTTGAAGAGGGAGATCTTGTCTGTTTAGGATTGAAGAATATGACGACATCATAACCTTGTAAGAAATTCGATATAGAATACGCCAAAAATAGAGTCTTCAATGTCATCCAACCTCATGTTGTTGAATGAGATAAATCATCTCGAATGCACCCCCGCTTCTATATAAACCTATTCAAAGGGCAGTCGAGCATCGTCTTCCGACACAAGTACAGAGCGATTCTCAGCCAGCTCCAAGAGATCCAAATCTAACACTTAACGATTAAGAGCGGCTCGTTAAGTGTGTTTATTGGGCCGTGTCACGACGTTGGGTCGAGGTGGAAGATTTCAGCGCCCTATTTTCGATATATGTGTGGGCCAAGCAGAGCCAACTTGAGAACCCTGGTCCGAAATCAAAGATTCTGTCGCTGTCGCTTCAGATCCTTGAGTAAAACTTAAAATTACGAACAAGATCGAACAAACGCCTGCAATTACAATGATACACAATTTAATAAGAGTGTGTGTTTCTACTTTTTATCGTCTGATGTGTGCCAGGCCACCGCTCCATGGAAACATAAGACGTATGAAAGATATCTAGAATGCTCAACCCTTCAAGCTACAGCAGTGCTCATCCAGTGCTCGAATTTTTTTCAGGCCTACGTTCGAGCCAGTTAGATACATTGGATCAAATGGGCAGGAACGTAATCACGATGACACTAAGGTCATGGGCCGAGGGCAAACCTAATGGGAAAACCCCCATTAGACAAACTTTTGCCATTCCTCCCGCGCTCATTTTTGACAAGTAGCCGCAGTTACAACCAAACTAAGCCATGTACAAATTCAAACTGCCGCTTTTAGAAGACCTAATTGTCAGGAATAGGCCATGATTCATTGCGGCACTGATATTAGGTAATATCAGGTGATATCATGTGTCAGGATTAGCGCTTACTGAATGCTGTCACGTGAATAATAATCAATTCACGTGTTGTCGCTAATGGAGGTCTAGCCTTCTAGAATCTTCTGTACTTCCGTCTGAACACTAGGGATTTTGGGTTAGGGCTCTATAGGTTTCCATACTATTCTCTCTCTTGTAATGGTTGATGGGCTTCTACAGCATTCTTTAATATTCTATGTAATTCTAAGATGGCCTGGTTGTCGGCCAGATGGCCCTTGTAGAGATGGAGTTAGGCTTGTGTATAAATAGTGGCTTTCCCTCTGTCTCTAGATGCTCTTCAGACCTGAGTCTTGTTATCTACCGTTGTTCAATATAATCTTGTCTTGATTCACAGTCATTGTCATTGTCTAGATTCATAGCTATTGTTATTGTCTTGTCCACCGAGTTCATAGTCCTCGCCCGTAGTCCACAGCCACAGTCTACGCCAACAGTCCATAGCTTACAGTTCACGTCCAAGGGTTCTTTGATCACACCTAGCCACGCCTCTTACACTAACCAGCACCTTATGGGTCGAATGGTGGTGTGGTACACCGTCCGGGCCGTTCTCCCAAGTAGAGTCTGGGTAGCCAAGGCACATGCCCCACTTGAGACAGGAGAAAGCTGGCTCGAATCCGGCAAGACCCTATCCACATTTCTCGCGTGGTCATGTGTGTGACGATGACGAAGGCACGCTGGATAGTCGTGGGTGGCTGAAATGCGTTCCTGCGGCAGATATAAACGGTTAAGGGTTGAAAGGACCGTAAGGCGTCTGACTTCGAATTATGTCTTCAAATGATATTCGGGCGTGAGTGTCCCTCATATCAAGTTGAGTAATCGCTCCATGTACCGTACCAGTGTCATTCGTGTCATAACCTAAGGCTGCATTCACAAGAATGATTTAAAAAAAAAGAAAACCAGCAGCTAATGGTACGTCACATTGTTTGTGGCCTGAGGCATATATAGATTTGCCGCATAGCGTTATTTGGGTCTTGGTCGTTGCCCCCATTAGTACATGTGCTAAGGATAGAATAAGCCCGCCACTTGGGATCGAGCTTAAGTCAATAGACTTGCGGCACATTTGTGTCTGACTACAATATTAGATTTCACGCTTGCTACGTTGCCTGTTGTTGGGGAATCAAGCCAAATGGTAGGACGATCGAAATGAATAAGAAGCAGGTCGTGGTCTGTAACTAGTTCTTCAGCCTTGCAATTTATATCATTTCTACTCGTTATCTCGTACTCTATTTCTTTAACTCGTTTCTATTAGAAAGTGTGACACGATTCAATCAATTACTAGGCTGTAGCCCGTAGCTAGCATGCCATCTACAATACCACATTGTTATTAGTAAGGATTTTAGCGCAATCCACCAAGGACAAAATCTGGTGGCGGGCATGCTCGGGAGTAGCTCGACGCACGCTAGAAGTTGAGGTCTCCGGAAACCTTGCACAAGGTTTCACTATGACTCAGTGTTCGATCAGGGAACTCGAGATAAATGAGAAGTACCTAGCTAGTAGTATCCAATCAGGGAACTCAAGATGAATGAGATGTACCTGCTTAGTAATTGTTGTGATCTTCACTTACGATCGGAGATCGCCACATCATTACCCGTGAATCGGACATCCCCAATTGGTTGATCACTAACGTCGATGTATACACGCCATCGTTCGAGCCACCTAACAAGTTGAGTTAAGTTATTGAGTCTACCTAACACGGATTGTAGAAGCACAGATCAGCCTGGCATGTATATAGCTAGGTCACCTTCTACTAGTATCTAATTATCTGATTCTATCTTACTATTAACTCTAATACACACTTCATTACACACACATATTCCTAAGTAGCTGTCTTCCATTCTTCTGCTCCACCAACCACTTTTCCCACACATACTAAGTAAAACAGTAATAGCGTAGTAAGGAAACTCAGCGCATAAGTACCACTGAGATGTACCACTTATAAACAACACACTTTTTGACAGACAACTATTCTCAAGCTCCAATATTACATTTGTGATTTATTACATTTGTGATTTATTACTCTAGAGATTGACACCTCCATTCGCTAGACTTCCATCCATTTATTTTAACAGTTTCTTGACCTTGCCTTCGAAGACGGCACTTTACATCCAACTTCCATCTACGCCGTAATACCTAACCACTGGTGCCAACCCTCAGATTATCTCCCATACAGTCACCCCTTGATGCCATGTATGAAGACAGACTTCCAGAGGTGAAAGATGTGCCCATCTAGGATAACCGATACCTCATTTCGTCTTGTATAACGAAGTTTGCCTCTTAAGCTAACCTCAATCGCGGCCCGAAAAATCCTCTTGGTTAACTGACGCGCACATCCATCTTCTCAAGCCCCTCTGAAATCTCTTAAAGGTTCATTATCTTTATTCTAGCCGACGAAAACTCAGCAGTATACTAATCCCGGATGTAAATAGGGAGCTACACAGAAGTAAATGATCAATATATTAGTCACTGTGAAGGACTGTTGGATTTAGGCAAGATCGGAACAACTCCCGAGTCACTCGCTTGGAATGCCTCCCGACTTAGTTACCCGGATCAATATTCGCACCGTCCGCTCGGCATAAAAGCGACGTAATTCACTACGGCTAACTACCCGGTCCTTCCACCCGCCACCGTCCAGGCTTGAACCAATCGGATTATCACTGAGCCGATTACCTTACTGTTGTGATCAAAGCATGAAGTTTTATTATAAACTATGAAGGCTATAAATAATTACAAGATTGTCACATGACTTGGTCATGTGAGGCTTAAATACCATCACACCCCCCAGAAACTGAATGCTTTAGATCAATTCTTACTTGATCGCAAAATATATTATGTTTGAGGCGTTGTAGTGCTTTTGTAAGACCATCAGCTTTGCAGAGATCTGTGGGAGTATATTTCAATTTGATGGAGTTGGTTTTAATCGCGTCTCGAACAGTCCCATGCCTCATTAAGAAATGACGATTTCTTGCCGAAACTTTGTTAGAGTTGGCTGTTATCATTGCTGCAGTATTATCTATTTCAGTTATGATTGGCTTTGGAGGGGTTCGAAAGAGTTCTTCATAAAGAGGCTTTAGCCATTGTGCAGCGACAGCTAGCATGGTAAGCGCAGCATACTCAGATTCACATGTACTCTGGGCCGTTACTGTTTGTTTCTTGGACCACCAAGCAATTGGTGTGTCATTAATCATAAAAAGAACTCCAGATGTACCTTTGGAGGAGGTAATGTTTCCCCAACTACTATCAGAAGAAGCAGTTAGATTTAAATGACCTTTCTTTGGAAAGAATAAGGATGCTGATTTTGTTCGTGAAGTATAACGAACAAGGTGTTTAAGTGACGCTAAGGCATTTTGAGAGGGGTTTCTCATGTGGCGACAGAGTCAATTAACTGCATATTGTATATCAGGCCTCGTCATATTCGCAATATGTAGTAGCGTTCCTACGGCCGATCGAAACAATGAGGCATCGTCTTTTGAGCATAAGCTTTCTGTTTCACGATCTAACAGATTATCATCAGCGATCGGTGTACTTGCACCTTTACAATGTACCATGCCCATTTCTTCGCACAGAGATTCGATTTTATCTTGCTGGTTGATTCTTATACCATCGGATTTCCTATCAATATTGATACCAAGAAATTTAGTCATTTTGCCAAGGTCTTTAAGTTGGAATGATTCAGCTAAGGTTTTAACAATCTGATCAATTTGAGAATCAGTTTCAGATATGATCATAAAGTCATCGACATATGTTGAAATGATTGTGTTTTTATGTCTAAATATATTATTATCGGTCTTTAGCGATTGGAATTTCATTTCATTTAACACTTGTCGAAGTTTTAATTGCCATCGTCGTGGTGCCGTCTTCAGACCATAGATTGCCTTATGCAGCTTACAGACCAGATCCCCAGGTAATTCTTTACCATGTGGTTGCTCAATTTGGATTGGGCGATCAATTTCTGCATGAAGAAACGCTGCTGTAATATCAACATGGCGAATATAAAGGTTGTGCCTAGCGGTTAGTGCCATGAGCATGCGCATTGACGTTGGAGGAAGGACATCAGCGTAGGTGTCATCCGCAAATGGTTCTGAAAATCCACGAGCACACCATCTTGCTTTTAGTTGCCCATTTGGCTTTTCTTTTAGAGCCCATTTTCCTGTCATTATTTTGCCCATTGCTTCAACTCGAGGGACGAGAGTCCAGACCTTATTTCGTATCATATTATTCATTTCTTCATTCATAGCGCTATTCCAATCACTTGCTCTAGGTCCAGATAAAGCTGTCTTGATAACTTGTCGAGTTGAATGAAGAGCATGAACTTGAAGTCTGAGAGGAAAAGAGTTTTCTTGGAAGCGGACATCACGTCTTACAACCGTTCGTTGAGTATTGGGATTCAAAATAATATGGCCACCGGAGAATTCGGAGCCAACATAAATACCTTCTCGGGCTTTGGATTCCAATTTGTTGCTGTCTGGCTCAAGCCAAAAAGCACGACAGCCAAAAGGGTGAAGATTATGAATTTTAGGCATTGTATGAAAAACTGAGTAATACGGCGAATTTAGAGAGACAGAGTTAGGAGTGACGTTGAGGATATAAATGGCAGCTGCAAGAATGAGAGGCCACAAACGTAATGGTAAGCCAGATTGTAAATGGAGAGCACGCATTTTCTCTGTAACAGTGCGGACATTTCTCTCCACTATTCCATTTTGTTCTGGAGCGTGTGAGGAGGACCTATGCCACTCGATTCCACGGGATAAGAGATTTTGTTGGAGATCTGAGTTAGAGAATTGAGTGCCACTATCGGTATGTATAATTTTAGGAGTTTTGCCAAATTTTGTCATTAAATGTTCCAGTAGTTGAACAATTTGGCTAGGCACAGTTCTCTTCGAGTAGACTGGCCATGCCCACTTCCAGGAAGTGAACTCATCAATAGCAAGGAGAAACCAGCTTGCGTTAGGAATCGATTTATCAGTCGTGGTAGGGAACAATGACTTTTGACCTCCGACTAGGTCCATATGGATGACCTCTCCAAACGAAGATGCACTACGTAAAGAGCTATATCCTTTGGACTTGGTGATTTTGGTTTTGATGCAAGTCTCACAGTCGTATGGAAATTTGTAGCCTTTAATACCTGCAGTTTTTAAGGCTATGTCTTGTGCTTTCTGTCCAGGGTGACCAAGTATACCATGCCAATCGCGTTGCACGGGATAGAGTTCAGGGTTTACTAAGTCCAAAGTGGGCTTATATATTAACCTACCAGAAGTACGACGAAAAATTGCACAAACTGTACCATCAGGACGAAGAAGTTCGACATTACGATACTCTGATGGCCAATGTATTGAGAATCCTTGGCTTTCTAGTTGTGCTGAGGAGAGAATTTGATTTCTTTGACCTGGCATGTGAATAGCTCCCTTTAAAATTTCAGTTTTGCCGTCAATGGTGAGAAAATTTAGGTCACCACGGCCAGAAGTTATCACTTTACCTCCTCCGGCTACATGAATAGTCTGCGATGCAGGGGAATAAGAAGAAAAGTCTGATTTATTTCCAGTTACGTGAAAATCCGCAGCAGTATCCAACTGATAACTAAAATCTTCTAAACATTTATCAACAGAAAGAACATTCTTGTTCCCTTGATTTAGACCCGATCGAGATTGTTCCTGAGCTTTGCCCTTATGAACGTTCATTTTCTTCCTACATTTGTCTTCACTGTGTCCAACGATATGACAAAAATTGCAAACCTTTGGCTTGCCTGAGGATCTAAACGAACTACTGCAGGTCCATTTTAGACACTCAGAGATTGTATTTTCATATGATAGATCACGGCACCGATTTGCCAGATCAGGCTGGAGCTTTCTAACGTGAAAGAGTAAGAGGTGGTGCATCTGAAAGTGGATTTCTGTCGTAATCTGAAAATGTTCCCTTAAATCCTGATATCGCTTTTGATACTCTTTCATAAAGCTTTGTAAATTGGTGTTCTTTTCAGGTTGATAAGTCCAAAATCGAGAAACAATAGAGTTTACGTTTGAAAATGAAATAGCTTGAGAGGTTGAAACGATTTCATTAAGGATAGCTCGAGGGTTATCACGAGGTGCTGTTCTAATATGGGGGGCTGTCTCACGAAGTTTAGCGACCCACCACGTTGACCACATTCGAATGGCTTTATTTCGGGGTAGTTGAGGAAGGAATGCCGCAGAGGTTTGGGATAAAAAAATCAGATTTTCGACGGATTCAAACCATTGAAACCAATTGTTTTTCTTAAGACAAGGAAGTGGTGTCATCTTGTCGATGCTTTGTAATCGGTCAGTTAGCGTCCAGATTTCAGTCTTTCTCTGAGACTCTTTGATCGATTCTTTCAAGTCATCCGCAGTAGCAAATGTGAGACCACCAATGATAATATCATTTAATTCATCGGAAGCAGAATTATCATCTTTGAGGAGATGTTTTCCTTCAGTAGTCGGGGCCTTAAAGGAGTCAGACATCGTGAAGATGTGCGAAAGTTGCTATCGGATAATATATGTGGATAAAGACGAGAGCACCTTAATTGATGTCGTTGATTAAGAAACGGAAGCTGAGAACGAAGTGGAAGTGACTAAAGGGCCATAACCTGTTGTGATCAAAGCATGAAGTTTTATTATAAACTATGAAGGCTATAAATAATTACAAGATTGTCACATGACTTGGTCATGTGAGGCTTAAATACCATCACACTTACCCACAGTATGCAAAATGAAGTTCGCTTGTTCAGCCAACTTTTTACTTAAAAGCTCGTAGCTTCAGAACCACTCGATAGAATAAGACAAAAACATACGTAAATGTAATTAAGTGTCTAATGAAGCATATTCTAGATTTTTGAATCACGACTTAATCTATACAGAAAATGGTGGCTGGGAGAAACTGAATAAGCGAGGCGAACTTCATTTTGCAGGTTATTTTAGTATCTAGTATTACCGCCTTTAGCATCCACGACGTTCTCAATTCATCGAACTAAACTCAGATAAGTATTCGTAAGTGCTCTACATGGTCAATCGCAACATATTGGGCTAAATTTTGGTTGTAATTGAGTGCACAACAAAGCGATATGCCTAGATTAAACATGACAACTCGAGACCAAATCATCCAGTGCCTCAAAGAGGGAAAGGCATTCAGTTATATCACAAGTGAGCTTAAGTGCTCCAAATCCACTGTTTCTAAGTTTCTGAAAACCCTTCCTGAAGAAAGTAATGCCAGAAAGAGGGGGGGTGTAAGCAAGCTGACCCCTCGGGACAAGCGAAGAATTGTCAACAATATAGTCAACGGGATTGTTAAGACACCAAAACAAGCGGCAGCAAGCCTACAGGCGTCTATGGGTATTAGTTTCAGCCCGCAAACTGTCAGAAATGTCCTTTGAGAGTCGGGCTTGAAGGCCAAAAAGAAGCCCAAAAAATCAGCCTTGGCGGCTCGGCACAGGAAAGCTCGTCTGTATTTCGCCCTAAGACACAAGGAGTCGACGATAGAAGACTTGAAGAAAGTGGTTTGGTCTGACGAAACAATGATCAATCAAATTTGCAGCGACGGAATCAATTATACCTGGCAGAAAGATAAACAACTGCCCAACGATAGTAATACAATCCAGACAGTCAAATTTGGAGGGGGGAACGTGATGATTTGGGCTTGTATGACCTGGTCAGAGCCAGGTGCCATGGTTCGGCTAATGGGAAGGTGGTCACACAACAGTACATCAATATTTTAGACCAAAATTTGATCTGTAGTATGGAGGCAACGTGCCTCTTGGGAAATATCCCTCCTGTCGACCAACTAATCTTTCAACAAGATAACGATCCCAAACACACTGCGCGAGCTACAAAGGCCCTCTTAAGATCGAAGAAGATCACCTGCTTGGATTGGCCCACCCAATCTCCGGATCTGAGTCCAATAGAGCATCTCTGGGGTGAGTTGAAGAGAAGATTGGGTAGGTATGACGAATATCCCAAGGGAGTAGTGGAATTTTGGGAGCATATCAAAAATGAATGGTCAAAAATACCTTTAAGCAGCTGTCAGAATCTAATTGAATCTATGCCGAGACGAATTGAAGCCGTCGTGGCCGCAAAGGGCGGTAATACTAGATACTAAAATAACCTGCAAAATGAAGTTCGCCTCGCTTAGTCAGTTTCTCCCAGCCACCATTTTCTGTATAGATTAAGTCGTGATTCAAAAATTTAGAATTTGCTTCATTAGATACTTAATTATATCTATTTAGGTTTTTGACTTATTCTATCTAGTGGTTCTGAAGCTACGAGCTTTTGAGTAAAAAGTTGGCTGAACAAGCGAACTTCATTTTGCGCAGTGTATGTATATATACAGCAGCGTCTAAAAGTGCGCAATGAAACCACGTTGACTAATTCTTACTATAACTCTGCATCAACTTCTTCAAATTTAAAAATTCTAGGTTCAAATATAACCTAAGCCATTTCTTGAATAATTCCAACTTTGTTTTGTAAAAATGAGTAACTGTAAGGTTCACGCTGGTTTTGGCATTAATGTCTATTGCGCACCTTTTGACGTATCATTTCACCACGTGGTAGAACCTGCATTATTAGAAAACTATGCTGTAAACTTTAATTTTTTGATCTATGTAAGTATTCGACATGCTTTTGTATCATTCCTAAAAAAAATTTTGATTTCAATATTCTCTGTTTTTTTTACAATGAGAAAACTTTCACAGCACCAGATATCATCCATCACTACATTACTCAATGAAGGTAAAAAAGAACTAGGAATAGCAAAAATTGTGGGCTGTCACAAGTCTACGGTAGCCAGGTATCGGAAAACGACATCATATGATACATCAAAACCTGTGCAGGGACGACCACGGAAGTTAACGTGTCGAGACAAGCGAGCCCTGGCTCGTTTGGTGGCTAATGGGGGGACCAAAACTGCGGTAGAAGCGACGTAGATTATCAATCTTGAACGAGAAGACAAAGTTTCTCCTGGTACCGTAAGGCTGGCTCTGAGGGAACAGGGTCTCCGGGCTATTAAGAGGGTGAAGAAACCGATGCTGTCAAAGGCGCACAAGAGAGCTCGGTTGCATTGGGCTTTAGAACATGAAAGTTGGACTATTGAAGATTGGAAAAGAGTTATTTAGTCAGATGAGACGAAGTTAAATAGACTCAATAGCGACGGAATCAAATATGCCTGGTGCAGGAATCCAAGTAGCTATTCGGCAGAAGTGGTCGAAGAGACACTGAAGTTCGGGGCGGTTGCGTAATGATATGGGGTTGTATGTCTTGGTTTGGCGGCGGTGGAATGAGTCGTGTGGTTGGAAGGATGAACTCGGAACAGCTAATAGGCATTCTGAATACTTGTTTGGTCCCAATAATCGACGAAATAGCAAGCAAGCTCTTTTCCAATGCCAGAAACAACGTTATTTTTCAACAAAACAACTATCCCAAGCATACCTCTAGGGCCACAAAGAATTGGCTAGCTACCATAGATATAAATACCATAAAATGGCCCTCTCAATTGCCCGACCTGAACCCAATTGAGCACCTATGGTGTCTGGTAAAACGCCGATTTGGAGAGTACCCGGAAACGCCGAAAAGTATGCACGAATTGATGAAAAGAGTAGACGACGTCAGGCAAAATATATCTGAAGATTTATGTCGTATATTAATTGAGAGTATGCCGTCAAGGGTTCTGGCCGTAAAGAAGGCAAAGGGGGGTCATACCAATTGTTAGAATAACGCGTCTAAAAATGCGCAATAGACATTAAGTGCCAAGACCAGCGCGAACCTTACAATTAATCATTATTTTTACAAAAACAAAGTTGGAATTATTCAAGAAATGGCTTAGATTTTATTTATTTATTTATTCTATTTAAGGTCCTAGGCATATGCCCTAATGTCCACATTGGGTTCAGGACCGGCGGAGCCGGTCGGGATCATGGCCTCAGGCATGTCCTACTCGTTCGCGCCCGTTATTTACATAAGATGAAGAAATGTGTAAAAGTATAATAATGAAAAGAAACAAAGGAAGAATAAATAAAATGAAAAAGATAAGAAACCCAAAAGAAGGAAACCAGTTCAGGATAAACCCAGTATTTCTCACACCAAGATCTAATCCGTTATCTTTAGTGATGATAACCTAATGTATACTCTCCACGCGTCCAGCAGAGGGTGAGTTAGATGTGAATTCGCTAAAGCAGCCTGTAATCTTCGCAAATTCTACGAATTTCTTGACGCAATTATGCCCAAGAAGTTGTCTCCTGAAGTTCTCCATGGTCATGCCCTTACGGAGTTTGCGCATTTGGTTTGCGTATCTTCGACAACGAAAAAAATGGGTAGGAGTAGTCTCCTGTCCACAGACGCATTCAAGGTTAGCGTCTAAATGATTTAACCGACGATGATACGCCGCGAAGTCACCATGTCCTGTTCTGGCAGCTAGTAGTTTATGTAGTAGCTGCCTTGTCAAAGCTAGCTCGGGTGGTTTTTTACGTCGCATTTTTAGGTCCAGATCCTGATATCGTATCGGACAAACATCGGACCACCATTTTTCTATTAACTCTTGACGGCGCTGCTGCATCAGACGACGTAGGTGAGCTAAGGTAATAAAATTCGGCTGAGTTTGTCTGTCAGGCAAATCTCGTAACGCGGCGCGTGCTTCCGCGTCTGCTTCTTCATTTCCGCTAATTTTTGAGTGTCCTGGCACCCATCTAAATTCTGCTTTCATATTCTTTGCTAGGTTATAGAAAAGCCTAGTCAACCGAATACTTGATGCTGATTTACCTGTCTGTAGGGCCAACACTGCAGCTTGATTATCAAGAAGAACAAAAATCTTCTCATCATTATTTCTCACTGATATGGCAGCACGAAGCGCGATAGTTGCACCAAAGATCTCCGCATTGTACACTTCTCCACCGTGAAGCGTTCCATGACCTTTCTTTATGGTCACTCCTCCACGCTGTAGAACAAACCCCCATGAGGACCGACCGGGACCTTCTGACGATCCATCTGAAAATGCACAAATATCAGTCGGAGCAATTGAATTTATCCAACTTTCATGATAATGTACCCCGTCCACTTTTGAACCAAGCGTGGTAGTGTATACAGGGGCTGATAACGGTTCCGCAGCTTCAGCTTGAGGCAGCTGTTTAAAAGCACGCTGAACCCGAGTCATTTGTTTTTCCGGTCTTTTTGATAGCCTAGATTTCGATTTATATTTTCTTGTGCCAACATAAGGGCAAATACTAGCTCTTTTTCTAAGTGGATGATTATCATCGAGAGAATGTAACCTAGCAGCAACACGTAAGCGATACCCTTCTAATAGAATACGCGCTGGAGGGATTCCTCCTTCCCTGTGTAGGACAACATTTGGTGTAGTTCTCCACACCGGTAGTGCAGCTCTCAAAGCCATGCGAAGAACCTTATCTATTAGTTCGCAGTGAAATGATGTCGGGGGTCTAATAGTCCCCGTTGCCGCCGGTCGAGTTAATCCTGGCCACCACACTTCGGTTCCGTAAGTTGCTACAGGAATCACACATGATTCTACAGCTGTTATTAGAGATTTGGGACTAGCTCCTCTTTTGACAGTATTGAGCCGTCGCATGTGCTGAGCCAACTTTAATGCCTTTCCACACCAAGTTGAAACATGATGTTTAAATGAGAGTTGAGGGTCGAGATATACTCCTAGCCAGCGAATTTGCTCAGTCGGTTTCAGCATGACCCCATTCACCTCAACTTCGACAAAATCTTCTTTCTTACGCCCTGGAAACTGAATTACTTCCGACTTTTCAGAATCGAAAAGGACCGCATTTTCTTGAGCCCATTTTGACAGGCTATCGATTTCCTTTTGCGCTACTGCTGCTGATTCTGAAATGGTGCGGCCAAAACCTAGAATGCCAATATCATCAGCGTAGCTAAATCGTGAAATTACACTTCCGCTTCTCATCGGCTCTGCCATGTAGAGCAGGAATAGCAGAGGAGAGATAGGTGATCCCTGTGGAACCCCACACATAAGTTCCTTCGGAGTTGTCACACCCCCTTGGAAACGGACTTGGACTCTGCGATTTTGGAGAAATGATGAAGTCCAATTTAATATTGGTTTTGGCCATCCTTGTGATTCCATCCTCCATATCAACCTATTGTGCAAAACAGCGTCAAAGGCTCCTCGTACGTCAAGCGTAACAAATGTTGAAGCCCAGCCTTGAGTCTTTGCCTCTTCAATATCATGCACCACACATGAGACAAGATCCGTCGCCGAACGTTTGGGTAATGCCCCGAATTGTTGTTGACCAACAATATTCCATGTAATAGCTAAGTGAGACATTCTCTTAGCAAGTAGTCTCTCCAAACCTTTTCCCAGACACGACAGCAAAGAAATTGGCCTCCATCCTTTCACCGACGAAGGGTCACGCCTAGGTTTTGGAAGAAATAAAACCTCCGCTAACTTAAAGCAGGCTGGATGGTATCCAAGACGAATACACGCGCGAAAAAGTCGAGTAACATGAGGTTCTATGTTACTCCAACAAGCTGCCAATAGCTCAACACTAATTCCATCTGCTCCTGGACTAGTATTCCCACTTCCAATGGTACAAGCCCGTACCTCATGTTCTGATATTTCTTGTAACCATGGGATACGCTCCTCACCTGTTAATGTGCAAGGATGAAGGTCGTCGGATGCTGAAAACCGTGCTAGAAGACAGTCTCGCAAGATTTGGGCACGTTCTGCATGGTCTGACACAAGTCGCCCTTCATATCTAAGAGGTGGAGTAATGCTAGTGTTGCGAGGAGTCGCCCATCGCATGAGTTTAAAGACATCCCGAGAGGATTTCATCTCTTCTACTGTTCTCTTCCAATGTTCTCTTTTTGCAGTGGCAACGGTGGTTCTAAAAATCCTTGCCTGTTCATTACGCTCATGTTCATCCGTGACATGTCGATAATCCAAATGAGCAGATTTACACTCAGAGGTCCACCATGGTGCGCCTCTTCCGCTTTTCTTGTTAACCCGTTTACCAACTGCTTTCAGTGCATTTTCGAGGGCCCAGTTAATATCCTCAGCGAATTTTTCTGTCTCTTCAATAGTGTTCAAGGATTCAAGAGGAGGCAGCCATTGTGAGACTACCCGAGCAAAGTGTGGTAAGTTGGTTTTCGATACTCGATGCATATTTCTAGAAGTTACTGAGGCCAGAGATGGTCTCTTTGGATTTGGCACAAATCCACATATCGGGAGGTGATCACTAGTCATACACTCCTCTAAGCCAACCCATGCCATTGCTTCTTCTATATTAGTCCATGCTAAGTCGAGAGTGTTCCCAGCACGATGTGTGGGTTCTCCAACGATAAGACAAGTGAGGTTATGCTCCTCCGCCCATTTCTCTATTTCCTCCCCTTGTCCGTAATACTTTCTAGCACTAGGTTGCCAAGCCCAGTAGACCGAGTTGAAATCACCAATCGCAACTGATCTAGATGTGGGTGTCCAATTTAGCAGTGGTCGAACAGCAGTAGGATCATGTGGTGCTTTATAAACATTCAGAAACATGATCTCGTTTACCTCAACCCAGCAATAGTCACCTGTGGGGATAGCTGGGTGCTTCTGGACAGAGCTAATTCTTTTGGGATCTTTCCTGACATATGTTGCTGCACGAGGTCGTATATTTTCTCCTCCATACGGAAGATAAAGATCGTAGAACGGGTGCGTCTTCGTTCGGTTAGACCACCATGGTTCCTGTATAAGCAAGACATCTATTCTCAGTTCACATGCACGAGCTAATGCAATATCTTGCGTAGTTCCCCCCCTTCCGACGTTAATGGACAAAAAGTTGAGCACGTCCTGGAGAGGATAACAACCCTCTGGGTTGTTCTTCATAAGCGCAATGCGTCACCCGTCGAATTTTCGACAGAAGACGCTGGAATGTTATCAATGTCGACATCGACATCTGAAATTTGACTACTTGGTAAATCAGCATTTAACTTATCGACTGGAGCAACGGATTCTTCAGCAGCTTTGGCTCGAAGGATAGCTTGGTATTCCCTTTCTCCTGCCTGTCGATATGCTTTCATTTGCTCTTTTGTTGGCGCACCTGAGCGAGTTGGACGCGCAAGACATCTGCGACTATCAGAGCGGTGCGGGCCTCCACAATTTCTGCACTTGGTAGCAGCTCTGCAAAGGTCTTCAGTGTGGTTTGTTGAGCCACAATTTCCACAGGATGGTGCCCTAGAGCAGTTCTTTTCAGGATGGTGACCATTACATCGTTTACAAAATTCTAATGGTTTCTGCTTTTTAAATAGTCGCGCGATCCCAGATTCATCAAATACTCGAAATCCTGCGCGTGGTAATTTCGTGAAGAAAGCCATCCAGGTTCTGTGTGGAGCTTCGGCTTTATTTCTCCCATATAATTTGACGTGAGCTGGTCGTATAGAACAAACCCGTTCAACCTCTTCTATAAGCATAGAGCTGCTTACTTCAACTTCTGCATGTTCTTTCTGAATTGACGTTGGTACTGTTGGTATAATTACAGGAGTCCAATTGGTTGCTTGATCCAATCTAGCTCCAGTCATAAAAAGGCCATTTGCTGCACCGAGAATAGCTTCCCGAGCTTCATTGTTACATGGGCTTAAAGCAAACCCTGAGTGGACGGGCTTGATCTTCCCAATCAGTGATGGCGAGATTGAAAGTTTTTTAACGATCACCTCACGTAAGCCCGCTGGAGATAGCTTACGCCATTCGTGTTCTACTGGGATGCGAACAAACAGTCTATTGTCCATAGGAGTTGTTTGAGATTTCTCCTTGGTTACTATAGGTTGGCTCACTGAAACTACTTGTTTCTTGTTGCTCAGAATTACCCGAGCCTTCTTCTGGCCATTGCGAGCTACAGTAGCCCATGTATTTTGGCTACTCTGAGGAGTTTTTGGTAATATGTGAGCTTCTTTTATTTTCCCTCCAGTTGAGGCTGCGCTCATCATGATTCTAGGAGTTGCGATAGCAACTTTCTTTACCACATTCTTGTCTATTCCCGATCCGTAACTACAGCTTTTAGTCGGACGAGAATGCGTTGGGACCTTTGGGGGGGTGGGAGAGGTATCGACCGCAGCAAAGTTAGCTATGGCCAACCTTAAGTATGCCTTGAAGGCCTCAACTTCTTCTTTTTCAATATCGCCATTAAAATTTGTTAAAGTGCTTTCTATATTACTAATGGCAGTTGTGCAAATCATTAGACGTACATGCCAGGCACGTTCACGACGCTGTCGGGTCGCAATAATATCAGCAAGTTCCTTTGGAAGGAACGCGTTCTGGGTTTCAAGTTTATCTTTGCCATTCTGTGTAGGTCTCTCTGAAACAGGACGCTTGGTGGGAGCAACAGGCTTAAGAATGTGTCTGCTGTCAATTGTCTTTGATTGTGGTTCTTGATTTGACGGTGGTGAAGGTGACGCGATAAGGAGAGGGGGATTGGGAATTGAGGGAATGGGGGGAATTGGGGGGAGTTGATTGCTCGATTCCGTCGATGGAGCTTCTGATTCTTGCGATAGATCCATTGAATCATTCATTCTTGTATCATTTGAGACGCTGTTACTATGATTCAATTTGATTGTGGGCTTAGATTTTATTTGAAGCTAGAATATTTAAATTTGAAGAAGTTGTTGCAGAGTTACAGTATAATTTTGTCAACGTGGTAGTATCATTGCGCACTTTTAGACGCTACTGTATGTACTGGCATCTTGTTGATTATTAAATTACTTCTTCAAATTTGATATGCATAATGAAATATATCTTTCCTAATTTCAACAAGGGCTACAGCCCTGTTATGAGTGGTAGAAGGACAAATTCCACCCAACCTCCCGTTGACTCGGAGTTCTCCCCCTTTCGGCCGACAGCGTCTCGTCTCCCTGATGGTTTTGTAACCCCACAGCCACGCCGGCACTCTAAGCTCCTCAGGTGACTAATCAGTTTTTTCATATCTCTGTGGCTTCTTGACAGGCTTTTAACACAGTTGACTCAACCCCCCCCCCCCCCCCCAGATGCGCGTCTCCAACCCTCAGCTTAAATTTTTGCGGTTGCTCTTGAGATCACCTTTCCTCAGGGAATAAAAATGTCCCTTCTCCCGATCATACTGGAGCCTGGAGCTCTGCACCTGATTCTTTGACTAAGAAAGTCTTTATTTCCAGACATCAAAGGATTAGAAAAGATCTCAGACTTCTCTGTTAGGACTAACATCTGGTCCAGTATCGGGTGGTTTTACCCAGAGGTTACCTATTAAGATAAGGCCTATGTCTTTATATCAGTTTCTAAAAAGAATCCAGTGGACCTACGAGGAGGTCATAAAGTCCGCTTTTCACTACCAAAAAATTACACCTGATGATGATCTTATTCTGTACTTGGGGTGATAATCAAGTGCTCCTTTACATGTGATAACTGTCCAATCTGGAATGTAGAACGCTAGTGCCGGGACCCTAGAGTTTTTGACTTCAGTCTGTCACAGTCTAGACAAGAGCGCTTGTGCAGCTAAATGAATAGAGGTAGTTTATATTCAATTCTATAAGGAAGTAAACTATATCGTTACTCAACAATTCTGTATACAATCCTCACTCCAATCCAATGATTTGCCCCAACTTTGATATCAATAGAGTTTCCTGAAAGTCCTTGTGTATCAGAATGTTCCTGTAATAGAAAGTCTATACATATGGGGGATCAAGGTTAAGTGAAGTCGCCTGTCGTTTACAGGGGTTTTTTTGCCAATATTTACAGAAACAAAGTAATCTACCGTGATGATCACTATTAAGCGAGGCCAAGTATGGTAAAGCTTTAAGCTCGGTTCAAAAATAAGGCGAGGGAAACTGCAGTCGACAAAAGTGAAGTCGCCTGTCTCTCCTCACTTTGTTTCGCACTAAGCCTAAAAAATCGAGTTCATACGTCATATTAAAACTTGCAATTCAGGTTTGCTGTTGATACAGATTTTTAAGCATAATATGAAATAGGAACCCCATTTGCATTCAATACTTCCTCACATCTTCTAGCCATACTCCCAATCAGTTGTGTGAGCTTTTCCTCTATTGTACTGTGGTACTATGCCTCTGGCACAATAAATCGAATCTCCGCCCTGTTCAGCTGTCTCGTTCGCTCAAACTCCGGGTATCGTTCTTGTATGTAGTATTTCATCATACTCCATACATTCTCGATCGGATTTAAGTCAGGAGAGTTAGCAGGCCAGGGCATAGATTCAACTTCATTAGCATCGAGAAACTCCCAAGCCGGACGTCCTTTATGAACAGAGACGATGTCGTGCATAGAGATATAATCATGGCCCATCTCTTCTCTCTTTTCTCTGATCCAGTTACCTATCCTTGGGAGGATATATTCACTATATCCTTCGGAGGTCATACTTCCCCACTCCCGCCCCCAAAAGACATAAGGACCTTGTTCGATTCCCGCAAAGCTTCCCCAGAGCATCCAATAGTTGTACTTCTCATAACAATTGATAACACAAGCGTCATCAAAGTCTTAGACCCTCTTTTGACGATATTATAGTTCGAGAAATTTTTGAAAAAGAATAAGATTAGACTAACCTTTCTGGTAACATGTCCAGACATTATTCGGCCATCGTTCATTAATGTCTCGTCACTCCAAAGAACTCGTGACCACTCTTGACGCCAATGCAGATGCTGTTAGCTCCACCATATTTGGACTGCACGATGATTTTCAGAAAGCGGGGGAGAGCTACGTGGAATTTGCAGCTCGTAACCTCATTTTCTGAGCGCATTCCGAATGGCGTATTCACCGGCACTCCAACGACGAAAGTGGAGAGCCAGTTCAAGAAACGATATTTTCCTAGTTTCCCGCGAAGAACAAACAAATGCTTCCAGCTCATCAACTTGGGCTGAGCTTAAGAGCTGTGGACGTCCTGTCCGAGGTTGGGGAGAGGCACGACCAGATCTGACCGTATTTCGAACTTGAAGGATTGTGACTTCAAGATCATCTGCTATTTCTCTATGAGAGAGTCCGGCTCTGTAGAGTGTGAGTATCTAAATGTAGTTAATTTATGGGGAAAGTTTTTTTATTAACTGATTTCCTGTAATTACCTGCAATCTTTGGTCTCGAGTAAGATAGAGCGAACGTCTGCTAACAGGTGAAGTAATTTGAGTATTCATTTTGCTAAGGTTTTTGTTAGCAATGAGGTACATTTATCTATTTGATTGGAAATTACATAATTGTATTGAACGCATGAAACTCATTGTATTTTCTATCGCGCTGAAGATTTGGCAGAGTTTGTGTGATGAAGGAAAATATTGTTCTAGATATTTAGAGAATATTGAGGTCAGCGAATGTAGAGAGAACAAGACCTGGCAGCATCGAGCGGAAAAAAATGCTTAGCAAGATATGAATCTTGGCACAGAAAATTATGTAATAGTACTGGGATAACCTGTTTTAGGGGCTTCACCGTGCCTTCACCGCCTGCTATTTAAGGCTGACAAAACCCCTGCATGCCAGACCCTGTCGATTAAGCGAAAACTTCACTTACCCCTGAACCCCTGTATTAATTGTACTTCTTGTTTCAGTTAGACGCCATCTTATAGTTGATAGTTAAATGCCCAAACGAGACTAGCGCGTTTGAGTTATTCCGAAGCTGATACCGGAGGGCAGAGTGTAGGATGAAACAGAGCGTAACAAGAAATAGATATGAGTCTCAGTCAGGTACCGGTAAACAAAGGGGGGGTTTAGAGTAAGTTGCATAGAACTGACCAGAGACGGGCCATGAAACGGCAAAGGGTTAGCAGAAGTCTGGAGCCTGACAGACGCTCATGGAGGAGCTATATATTGAGATCTGGTATCTCAGAGTTAAGGAGATGGCGGATTGACCGGAGGGTCCAGTTTTGTTATTTAGTTACCGTCAGTTTAGTACGGTCATATCATTATCTTTAGGGCCTAGAGTGCCTAGTCAATTTTATATCTTATTCCCTCAATTATTTATCTCTGATCATACCCCATACACCATGCATCTTGCTCTTATCCCTATAAAGTCCATGCACGCCTATGCGCCACATAGGCTACAATAACAACTCAGCTCACCAGCTGTTACACAGTCCAATTACATAGCTTTTTTTTTAACTTGAGCATCGTGCCCGCGCACAGCATCGTGGAACTATGTAACTGATGAAAATATTGCGAATCTTAAAATCGCAACATTAAAAGGTAAGTGTTAAAATGAATGTAATGATCAGATTAATTTTCCATGATAGGGAAAGCCAAGTATACTATGCTGCTAGGGTAAGAAGTGCAAAGTGGGGCTAGACCTCGGTTCAAGGGTTAACCACTACTAGTTGATGTATTAGACAGGGGTCTGATACTGCTGCTTGATAATTCAGAGTGTCTATGATTTCCAAACGATAACCTCCACAGAGCTCACCTCCACATCGACTTTGCGACAACCATCATTATCACATTTTCATTAATTTTGATCTTGAAAGCTCCATACTTATTTCGCCTATCATACACAGATTTTTTGTTAGTAAAATTAGAGGCATGTTAATATGCAGGCTGACGATTCAGTTGGCTAAGTTGTCTTTAAAATAGATGGATCAACCTCAAATACCCCCTTCCACGCCTTCATTCAAACGTTTAAGCAGAGATCAGTGCATAAAGGTGAACATTAAGGCAAAAAAATGATACAGAAATATAAAATAGCATGGATTAAAGCGCTTCACGACGCTGGCATAAATCAATCAAGAATTGCAGCCCAACTCAACATTTCGCAAAAGCATGTTGGTTACTCTCTTCGCCGCGGATCAGTGACGCCCAAGAAAGCTCGTGGTCGAAGCTCATCACTTTCATCCGAAGTTGTCGATGAGATTGAGGAATTCATCAAAGAATCTCCTGAAAACTGACAAATGACCTACTTTGGACTTGCAAATGGACCGTTCAAGCACTTGGGCGTGAGTGAGAGAGTGATAAAGAGTGAACTCGAGAAAAGGGGTTTTAAGCGCTACACAGCGTTGAATAAGCCTACTATATCTCCTGAGATTAGAAGGAAGCGAAGAGAATGGGCAGAAGTCCGCATCGATTGGACCCTTAAGCAGTGGATGTGCATCCTTTGGTCAGATGAAACTTGAGCAACAGATGGCCATCATTCGAGACGCTGGGTTACCAGAAACGTTAGTATCTTACTGTCCAGCTTGGATAACTCACCAAAACTAAAAACTTTATCAAGCCAGGGGAGGAACATTGCATTAATTGTACTGTTGAGACAATCAAGAAGAAGATTGGTTGGATGTTTTGGGCGTCCTTTGCGGGGTCTGAAAAAGGTCCCTCTCAGTTTTGGGAGAAGGATTGGGGGAATATCACTTCCTCAAGTTATTCTGAGAATATAGTACCTCTTTTAGACGGTATGACTATATTTAGGCCCGGGATTTCTGTCATGCAAGACAACGCTCCTCCCCACGTTGCAGCGAGGACGATGGAAGAGTTCAAGGAGAGGTCAATCACTCCTATCGATTGGCCCCCTTATTCGCCCGACCTCAACCCCATAGAACACGTCTGGAAAATCATGAAAGATAAAATCGAATACAAGTACCCGGATTTGAATGGGGGCAAGCGGCGATCGTCAGATCAAATTCGTGCGATCGTGAAGGAGGCGTGGGATTCCGTGTGTACACAAGAACTCACAGATCTCATACGAAGCGTGCATGACAGATGTCAGGCCGTAATTGATGCTGACGGAGGCCCAATTAAGTATTAGTCTCTAGATTCTTTCCGCCATATCTGTAGATTTTGTAGTTAGATAATCAAAATGTTCTAAAAAGGCATAGTTCCTGGAGCTCGCTTAAATATGCAAATCAACCGTATAGTAAAATCACCATACTCTACCCCCAGGGTAAGTTCTCAGCATGCACTAAATCCTCGCTTATGAATATTATCCCCACTAGTCTTATATAATCCATGCTAGTTTTCACACCAAAAGAAATTAAAAATGTTGGCCTGAGTGATCAGGCTTTTTATCTGACTGCTGCTTTTATATCTTTCTCCCTCTCCCTCACCTGCGCACTTCAATAGACATCGTTACTGTTACTGTGCACAGAATCATCATCATCATCATAAGCATATTCACCTAAGAGAATCAATAAATTGTTACTCTTAAAATTTAGCATATTTCATAGGCCAATTATTCTTTAAAATATGAGCTAGGTACAACCAGCAGCTCACACAAACTACGCTAAACGATTAAATAGAGATCAGCATCTCCAGGTAAGCCCAATGTTCATGGTAAATAAATTTCTGAGGTAACACGTCTAGATCAAAACTCTCCACGATTCAGGAATGAATCAGACAAATGTTGCAAAACAACTCGGCATATCTCAAAACCAGGTCAGATACACCCTTTGTACTCCGTACATTGAACCCAAGAAAGCTGCAGGTCGGCCCCCAACACTGTCCTCTTCTGACGTTGTCCGAATTGAGGCTTTCATAACATCATTCTCTCAAGGTCGTCGAATGTCATGGTTTAACCTTGCCCATGGCCCCTTCCGGGTTTTTGGAGTGAGTGAGAGGGTTATTCAAAATGTGCTAAAAAAAGGGGTTACGGACGTCATCCAGCGCTGAAAAAGCCTCCCCTTTCTGAAGAGGTTAAAAGGAAGTTTCGGGAGTGGGCCGAAGCCCACAAGGACTGGACTGTTGGAGATTGGATGGCGATTCTTTGGACTGATGAGACCTGGGCCACAGACGGCCAACATAAGAGAGAATGGGTATCGCGAAAGGTTGGTTTCTTTGTACCTCAACTAATAAAAAATACCGATCGAACTCTCAGTTCAAGATAGGTGAAGAAGTCAACGCCACCTGCATAGTGGAGAAGGTGAGAAAGAGTCTTGACTGGATGTTTTGGGTAGTTTCGCAGGGATAGAGGAAGGTCCTTGTCTTTTCTGGGAGAAGGAATGGGGGTCTATTACCTCAGAATCATACTGTCAGAGAATTGTACCGCTGATTGATGGAATGGTGAGCATGAGACCATGGGTTTCTGTGATGCAGAACAATGCTCCTTCACATAGCGCAGCGGGAACAATCGAAGAGTTCCGGGAGAGGTTCATTACTCCGATCGACTGGCCTCCGTATTCTCCCGACCTGAATCCAATTGAGCACGTATGGGATAGTATGAAAGATTACATACAGTACCATTACCCGAGATTGGAAAGAGGAAGGCAGCGATCATACGATGAACTTCGAGGAATAGTGAAAGAAGCATGGAATGACGCGGCTAAGCCGGATAAGCTTGAGAAGCTTATCAGAAGCATGCCCACG
This sequence comes from Podosphaera xanthii, assembly GCA_028751805.1. Lineage (NCBI taxonomy): Eukaryota > Fungi > Ascomycota > Leotiomycetes > Helotiales > Erysiphaceae > Podosphaera > Podosphaera xanthii. Next base: position 3,050,597 of record JAPWIX010000001.1, on the reverse strand, counting down.
AGATGTGAGGCAGTCATACTTGCTCAAGGCGGGCCTGTAAACTATTAAATCTGCTATGTAAAGTAAATTTGCATGTACTTGTCTATCTGGAATCGATTAAATTCAAAAAATATTACCAATTTAAGTTAAGCTTGTGAACTTGTGCCAGTGGTGAAAACCTCTGTCGGGCAATAAGACCATACAAATAATCCCTGTCAGAATGTCTGAAAACCTAATCTCAGAAAAGATGCTACCTATCTAGGCTTAAAGGATCCGATTTCGCCCCACAAATTGGATCCACTGGTGAAAACTTATCCTGGGGCTAGAGTACAAATTATCCTTGACATTTCATTAAAGCGGGGCACGCCTTTCTCAACTAGGACTAACAGACCAATTTAACACCCCTGTTTTGGACCCTATATGCCAAATCTAACCATGAAGCATAGTATATACAGGGGGACAAGGGTAAGTTAACGAAGGTTGGAAAATAAGTTATGTGCACTATATTTTTATGTATATACTATCGGAATAAACAGAATTTACTGCCTAGCCTTCGTTAACTTACCCTTGCCCCCTGTATATGCATTTTACGCCAAAAGGATAAAGCCACATTTCACGTGTCGTGGCGACATTTAAACGAGTATATCCCACACAAGCGCCTTGGCCAAGATCAGCCACTAACAATCCCATATCAACTTATAATCCAGATTGCATCAACATGAACACCTACAATATACAACAGATCTTGCCGGGAACCTAGACGAAATGGAAGACTAAGAAGTCTGAAACACAACGTTTCTCCATTTCCAACAGTAACACATGCCGGTTAGCCCAGCTTTAAAAAGCTACCTGACGATTCAGTGTCTTGATGACCAAAAAAGGAAATAGAGGGACCTAGGCCTTCTTGCCTTGCATCCCGAGTACTAAATACAAATGTAAGAGCAGTTTTTCGCTAGGTCTCCTTTAGGATACTGCTTCTAGTGGGGGGTCTACTGCGAAGAATGAGGGAAAATTTGGCAAGGTGCGAAAGCAAATAGGGGGAGGTAGGTGGTCTGAATCAATTCTATGTTAGTAACGTCACTGGATTTTGTCTAAGAAAAGGGTGGTGGCCAGCCACTTTTCAAATGCGATAGCGCCATCTTTTGAGCCTAATGCCCATCGGATTCCGGTCGATGGGTGCCTTGGTCCACCTGGAAGACGACCTCTTCGTCCTCCGAGTCGACAGAAAAAGAAGTGGTCGGGAGATTTTTTGTCTCCGCACGTACAGGTTAGGAGCACGATGTCGTGATGAAAACTTTGATGATAATTTGCGAAATTACCGTGCCCAGAGCGACCAGCGAAGAGAGAACCTAGAGCTCGTCTATCTAGACGGGCGAGTTAGAAAGATATGAGAGCGTTTGGGCCGATCCCAAGTTCTTTGTACCGTTCAGGGGCGTTTTTGCACAGTATGAACCAACGGAGGCTTCATAGTATTTTCTTATCTGCCTCTCGGCTCGGGTGATAGAAGGCGAAATAGTTGGGGTTGAGGCTGCGCATGCCAATTTTGCCAGAGCGTCGGCAAATTCATTGCCAGTGATGCCCACATTGCCTGGGCACCAGCGAATGTCAACTGAGCCTGGGTTAGTAGTTGGACTGCGCTGCCTTTCCTCCCAGGAGAGAGCGAGTTTCCGAAACGTTGCAATGCGTAATGAGCTCGTCGCTGTGGGGGGTTCAAAGAGGAGACTCAGAGCAGCCTCTTGATTGTCAAGGCATATGGTGATGTTTGTAGCCTAGTATGCCATAGGATTGCGGAGTGCGGCGGATAGACCCTCGGTTGCTACGGCGACTTCGGCGTCGTATACCTCAGCAGAGAGACCTAGGGGAAGGAATCCTCGATCAATCTCCTGTGTACAGCCGCGGTAGATAGAGTATCCAGCCCCAGCTTGGTCTTTTTCTAGGGCACTGTCTGAGAAGACAAAGATATCTAGCGGCGGGCGAGAAGCGTGCCAGTTCGTAAACGCTTGACGTCCAGCTGCTCTTCCGACGGCATCGATAGCTGCAAGATTCTTTTCTCGGCTGTTGGACCAGGGAGGAACTGTGGTATCAGTTGAGAGTTCAGGGGATATTCTTCGGCGAATCCATTTCATGTGTGAAGTGTTCCAGCGCCTGCGGAGAGGATGTCGGGGGTCTGCTGAAGCGACTCGGACTGCTAGACGGTCGTAGATCTGTTCGAGCCATGCAAGCGCAGGCCCCCGGCAGATTTCACGAGGGAGGGCAGAGACAGAAATGGTACGGTATACCGGATGAGCCGCACGTGCGGAATCGTTCATTCTTAACTGTATCCGTGCGACGGATTATTTTGGGGTATACTTTGAGAACCACGTTTCGACTCCGTATAGAAGTGTAGAAAATGCCGCTGCTTGTAGGGATTGCCTGAGGAGAAGAGGGCAAATACCACGAGTTTTGAGTGAAATTCTATTGAGGTGACTGGAGATTGCGAGAGATCTGGAGCAAGTCTTGGTGATGTGGTGGCGGAATCGGAGAGCGCGGTCAAAGAAGATCTCAAGCCAGCAGGAGAAATTATTTGGGAAGTTTTCTGCTTCTTCCACAAAAAGGCTAGGCCCTATAATCGATCCGTGTTTCCTGTGTGTCACAAGCGGTATGTAGACAGCGTCGGGAGAGGGGACAGGAGGTGAGTGTAAAGCTAGAGGTTGCCATCCTACATGATACACAAGATAGATGCATCACCACACCGCTAAAAGGCCAGATCAGAATCATAGAACACTATTACACGGTAATCTCCACACATAAATTATACTTTAAAGGCATTCTTGACACTGTGGAAGTATTGAAGTTCTGTTTATGAATTCTCGAAGGAAATCCAGTTACATAGCTGTGCGGCGTTAATTGAAGCTGGGCTTAGAGATTCACATGAACTCATGGCATTTTCATGCATGAATCTTCCTCTTACTCACGACTGATGATCAGTCAGTTCTTTCCCGCTCTGCCTTCCAGGAGCCTCTGATCAAAATAAATGAAATACAGAAACTATCCCAATCAAGGAAATATGTGCTCAAAAGATTCATCCTGATCTAGCTATTTTGATGGTGTCACAGCTGCTTCTGGTGTACCTAGTAGGTTGGGCAGGAGTACGTCTGTAGGCCCTTCGAGGGAAAAAATGTTACCACTACACCATTGTACAAGCGCTCATGGGAACCGAATCTTCTAGTACTATGGATTCTACCAATCGAAGATTAATTTTTTAGGGTTCGTAGGGTAATGTTGATTGAAGGGATTGAGAAAGCAACATCTCGAGCTATGTCTTTTCAACGTCCCGATGATTATTACTTGTGCATGAGAAAAAACCCTGGATTTATTGGTGCTGCCATTCAGGCTGTTTCCTTTCTGTAAAAGCTTTCATTCCAATCTTTTGGTCATCACTTCCAAAAAGCCCATGAAAAACCCTTCTCTCATACTCAACACCATCTCTCAGGGGTAAGTCTTGACTTTTGTTCACAACCTCCTTGGCGGCCATGACCGCTACCTTGCTGTAGCCTGCAATAATATCTGCAGTTTTCAGAGTTTCCTCCAAGAGCTCATTCCATGTTGCGAAGCTCCTGGCGGCAACGCCCCACTCGAAAGCCTCCTTTCCGCTAAAGTTTTTTCCGGTTAATATTAATTCCATAGCTCTACTCTTGCCAATAATTTTTGTTAGTCTCTGACTTCCACCGGCACCTGGAATTGTCCCGAGCTTGATTTCAGGTTGTCCAAAAGTAGCAGATTCAGTGCAGTATAATATATCACACATTAGTGCTAGCTCACAACCACCACCTAAAGCAAATCCAGATACTGCAGCTATAATTGGCTTTTTTACAGAGGTAGTAAAAGTAGACCAAGTTTCAATAAATGATTTTGTATAGGCCTCTGAAAATGATAGGGTTGCCATTTCTTTAATATCTGCACCCGCTGCAAAAGATTTTTGGGAACCGGTGAGAACAATGGCTGAAATTTGGGAGCTTTGCTGGAATGCTAGAAGTGCATCACCGACCTCGGTCATCATTGATGTAGATAAGGCATTTAAGGCCTTAGGCCGATGAAGGGTGACTTATAGTTAGGTTAGAAGAGTAATAATTGAAGGATCTTTGTAGGATCATATACTTTGTCCAACACCAGGACGAGGTTCATGTGTTTGAATAAACTCATATTGCTTTCTTGTGCCGGCAGAGAAATGTCTGAGCCTGAGTGAGCTGTTGGAAGTAGAGTAGCGAGCGAGAGAAGTCCAAGTTCTCATCATCTTAAGAATACTCAAAGTGAAACCAGCAGAGAAAGGATTTCGAGTAAGGAAAGCTGATTTTGAACATATACAATGAAAAGGGCTTAATTCTAGAAATCCTGCCGAGCTTCACCCGTAGATATGGGCTGACATTCAGGGTAGAGGGGTTACACGTCAATCAGGGTTCAACAGATTTCCCGTATCGGCAATTGATAGATTCGATATATGTACCAATATATGTACCAATACTAGTATCACGTAGCGAGCCCATCAATTACATTGAAATTACACCTGCTAAGCACCAATAAACTTCTCACTCTTTTTAAGCTCTGGATAATCACCCAGCCGTCTACCTGGGCGCAAGAAAGTGATTAGGATGGAATCTCCAGAGCTAGAGCAAACTCCCTTTGCCGCGGTCACCGCTCAAACCTCAAGGCTACAACGTGTAGGCACTTCTGATCCAAAAAGCCTATTTCTAAACATCAATTTATCCTGGATTTCTGCTGATTTTTGAGTTTTGAGTAGCGATATCAGGCTTTACTAGACAGCTCAACGCCCTTTGTACTCTACAGATGGATTAGTACCTTCGTGGTTTTATTGATATTTTTCTTGAGAATCTTTCTCGCTCAGGGATGGTATATTGGTAGGCTGTTTAATCATTTATTTCCCTTGCAAACTGACGATCAATTCAGTGGCCTATTCATTGGGTATCTACCTCCTTAACCTATTCCTCGCATTCCTACAACCTAAATTTGATCCATCAAATGAACTTGAAGACAACGAAATGGAAGGTGGTGCCGCCGGAGGTCTTCCTACAAAACAAGATGAAGAGTTCCGGCCATTTATACGGCGCCTTCCAGAGTTCAAATTTTGGCATTCAGCGACGAGAGCAATTACTATCGGATTCGTCTGCACATGGTTCTCTATATTTGATGTTCCCGTATTTTGGCCCGTTCTGGTGATTTACTGGTTTATCCTATTTACTCTTACTAGTAAGTTATCTTATACTCTAGACTTGATATTCTTACAAACATGTCATAGTGAGGAGACAGATCCAACACATGATTAAATACCGATATGTTCCTTTCACCTTTGGTAAAGCGAAGTACAATAAAAGCGGCTCCTAAGAGCTTTGTCAATAGAATAAAAAAAGGAGTGATTTTAAATTCGAGGTCACGATAACGAATCATTAATTGTACAACATTTCTCGGAGTTTAACATGCGGAGTGGGATGCGATTCAAGGCTTAATCGCTATGTTATAAATCATTTACGAAACTAGATTTTTATGTGGAAATACGGAAAAATCTATACACTCGGCGCCTGTAAACTTCATCCAAAGTCTGAAAATTTGCCTGAGGATAGATAATATTGGCAAGTATTTCGATTCCACATCACTTTTACATGGATTGCCAGCTTCGTCTTGAGGAGTGAACTCACACGCGAACATCATCTTGGTTAAGACGAGAGAACTTAAAATTTAATTTGGTCTCTTTGATATAAGCTCTCTACTTTGCATCCGTACGAACTCTAGGGCCTCTAATCTAAGATCGGAAATAGGAATCGTGTACATAATAGGCTGACCCTATTTCCCAAAGCCTCAAATACTCGGGAAACAAAGGGCAAGTATGATAATTACCGGTGTGTCATGATAGTGCCAACCAAAGATTTGGAAATGTGGTGTAGGAACCGCGGCTATGTAGTGTATAAATCGTTGTTGAAGTGTGGTACAAAGTTGAATTGAATTAATCTAACTCTGTAGAAAGAGGTCTCAAATTATCACACTACCATGAATAGACCCGAAAGATCTTGATCAACAAACTTAGATAATTTTCCATCAAGCTTACTACCCAGTCATGTGTTCAGTAACCTTGAATTTTTGCTCGTCATAAAATGTTCTGAAGAGCTTGAAGATTTTGTGGCTCAAAACATATCGTTGAGAATCATATTCTCGCATAAATCAGTTTGCATAAGACTCAGTCGTAAATTCAAAGTTTAGAATGTCAAAATCTCTTGTGAAGATTGACTCTAAATAACCAGGCCCGGATCAAGTGCTTGCTACGTGCTCGATTTCTTGTCGCTTTCAACTGTGTAAATTTCGATCGTCAATGGAGGAATCGTAGCGGAAGCCCGGAAAACTGGCTTCAATTTAAAATCGGATTCAAAGAAGAATTGAAACATATGGTCTTTATTCTATCACAACAAACATCTATGGAATTGTGAAAGTGGATAGAATTTAAGGAGTCGATCTAGATCCTGAAATTTTTTTTCGATGATATAACACTTTGGTCTTCAGTTCACAACTGACAAGTTGAAAATTTAACACATAAATTTTGATCAATAGCAAAACCACCCGGTGTGATCGACAGGAGTTGTATACACTTGCTGTTAACTGAAAAATAGGCTGAATAGGAGTTTTCCTGTAACAAGTGCTCGCGAGAACCCTTGATTTATCTGTTGTTGGTTCACAACCAATTTTCTTCAATTTTTTCCATAAAGTCCCATAATTAAGGTCAATGTAAGGACCTTCGATTCAGAGGAGATATTATGCGAGAGGTGAGAAGAGCCTAGAGTTTATGAGCTGTGGCATTTCTTGGGAAGATTTTAATAAATATACCGTATCAAGGACGGGCGGGGCTCGCTGTAAATGTAACCTGACATTATCAGTTAACTACATTCTGGGATGGGTATGAAATTCGCGAACCAAGGTAGACAATAAGGGGAAGATAGCCACTGTCGAAGTGTTAACTGGAACTGATGAATCTGCGGTGTAGGGCCCAAACTAATGTATTGCTACTCGAGAGAAGTCAACTACCTTCCCAATTCGTTCCTACAACTGTGTGTCAAAATGAAATTTCTCTACTTGGAAGAGATAGGTATACTTTGGTTTCGTCAGATAGCTGCATTTTGATGCCCTTGATATCTTAGCTAACCATTTCAATTAAGTCGGCCATCTCTAGGAAAACCCACTAGTTTCGATCAGTGGAAAATATCTTCGTAGTTTCCGTATGCACTTCGGAACTGAGATTCAACTATGGACATAAGCAAAAATGCTCCAGGGCCAGGGTATTGGTTTAAACACCAGTTTGTCGCCTAGATGCAAGCGAGTAGTGGGTATGTCACGCGTTGACGCGAACAAATAATATCAATACTGTAATCATAAGATACAGATACAGCCCTCTTACCTTTGTACTTGGCCGTAAGACATCGTTAGTTCCACGCAGAAGATTTATTTAGTAACAAATTATCTAAATTTCTAGTTTTATCAGCTAATATGTCTGGAGCGAGACATTGGTGAGTGTTCGGACCAATCTTTCGTCCACGGCTAATGTCAAACCTAGGGAGCAGGACAAAGAGGCTACAGTCTATATAGGGAATATTGATGAGCGAGTGACAGATAGTCTAGTATGGGAGCTTATGCTACAAGCCGGTCGCATTGTTAACGTGCATCTCCCTAAAGATCGAGTTACTCAGACCCATCAAGGCTACGGATTCGTTGAATTTATCAGTGAGGAAGATGCCGAATATGCTGCACGAATAATGAATCAAGTGCGCTTATATGGAAAGCCCATACGAGTAAACAAGGTCTGAACTCTGATTCATACTCTAACTGAGGTTGACTAACTAATCTATCAGGCATCAGCAGATAAGCAAAAGCCCGTGGAGGTTGGCGCCGAACTATTCATCGGTAATCTTGATGCAATGGTTGATGAAAAGGCTTTGTATGATACGTTTTCACGATTCGGTACCCTACAATCACAACCAAAAATTGCTCGGGATGAAAATGGACTTTCTAAAGGTTATGGATTCATTTCCTATACTAGCTTTGAAGCCTCGGATGATGCTATCGCCAATATGAATGGACAATATCTCATGAACAAAGACGTTTCCGTTCAGTATGCCTACAAGAAAGATGGCAAAGGAGAACGTCATGGAGACGAAGCTGAACGCATCCTGGCTAGCCAAGGACAAAAGAACAATGTGGTCCCTGAGGTCCTGCAAATGCCGCCCCAACTCTTGATGAATGGTGTAGCGCCAGCTCCAGTTGGCGTTATGGATAATGTCATGGGCCTGGGAATGGGTGTACAGATGCCAGCAGTAGGTATTCCAGCACCTCCACCCTCATTACCGCCTGGATTTGGGACCAGATCTAGTGGCACGTACAACGCTGTTCCTCCTTTGCATTCGAGACCTAACATGCCTCTTCCGCCATTGCCGTCTGGCTTGCCTCAAAGACCACCTCCTTCTCAAGTTGGTTATGGTGCTCCCCAAGACTTTCATCCTCCTGGATTCGCACCGCCACAAGGCTTTCAACAAGCGCTCCCACCTGGCTTTGGAGGGCCCCAGGCCGGGCAAATGCCGCCGGGCTTTGTACCTCAAGGCTTTCCCTTGCAGCAGCAACCACCTGGGTATGGCAGAAGGTAGCCAGCTAAAGACACGAAATAAGTAGACATAATACTGCTTGAAAACCAATACTTCAAATCTCATTGAACCAAGTCCAAATCAGAACTTTATGAGATGTCAACTATTTTGATGATCAGCGGCTAGCTGACTCAAATATAAGTTTCCCAGCTCATAAAAGTCCGAGATCTAAAGAAATTTACCGAAGATAGGAGCACCACATACAAGTCTGACCAGCCATGAACGAGCCCTATTAAAAATTGGACAACAAACTCATGACAAATAGATTCATTACGCTGAACATAAAAGCCTCTAGAAATCTCTCAAATTATTCGTCTGACTTATTTCAAGATTAAACGAGCTGGCGTGGTGTTTAAAATGGAAATACTAGTATTATGCAGGTAATTTTCAATCATTATGTTATTTGGTGTTAGTATGAGCTAACTGATCTTGGCTGCTATCTTATGAATTAGAAATGTATCAGATGAAGTATTAGTAACTTTTTGTGGTGTATTATAGTTAATAAAATTAATCGATGTGAATATCTACGCCACCAAATCTTGTAAACTTGGGAGTTGACATTGATAGCAGCAAATATATGAGATTATTTTCATAACTCTCCATTATTTTCAGAATCTGATCATCTTAGACCTAGATGGATCCATTGAACTTTACTCTGATTTGCTACTTCAAACAGACATTAACTATTAGCTTGGCGCTAGGTTATCCACCTTAACAGATAACTTTTTGGCCTCACAATATTGTTCACGTGAGAGCGATATCTTGTCAAATGTCCCTTAATCAACACTTAACTCTTACTCAAATCTGACAAACGACACTAGGTCCTGGCCCTGCGGCCCTGCGCTTCGCTCCGGGGCAGGGTTCCTCGCGTCGCTTCGGAAGTGGGTGGCTGGTTTTGTTGAGCTGTGATGTAGTTAGTTGGAGTTAGTCTGTGGAGGTTTACAGGTCTAAGTCAGATGAAGCGGAGGCAGGTAGTTAAGTGTTAGGTAATACAGTAACATTGTTACACATGTAAGGGGACATGTGGAATGTTTGTAGTTATGGTTGTTAGTACGGATCACATAAAGTGGAAGGGAAAAGTTCGATATGTTGAGCTGCGTTAGTCGGCATTGTTCACATGCAATGAAAGGGAAGATTTTGCCTTTAGTACAGTTAGTTGAGAAGCGTGGAGTATGTGGCTACCATCTGGTACTTGGGAAAGGCGTGCAAATATTTTGAGTCAAACCTGAGCAAAAGTTGGTTTGCACTTATGAGGAATGGCATAGACGGAACTTCGAGATCCATTCGAGAACATGTAGATGAGAATTGAGTTAGATGACCTCATCACTTGATGATGTCGATCGAAAATCATGGCTTCAATATATGTTACACTATCTTCATGAGAGCCGTTAGTCCTTCTCCATGAAAAGTATGAAGCAAATTACAAAGTTTAGGGTTAGTAAAAATCAGTTTACGCTAAGCAGAAGATAGTTATTTAAGAGTAAGGTTTGCTTGATTCATATGAATTGGAAAAAATGATCTTGCCTTTATCAGAGCCAGATGAGAAGCGTGGAGTTTCTAGCTTCTGTTACTTGAAAAGAGGCATATACTTGTATGGGCGAAACATAAGTGGAAGTTGGAATGTTTTCAGAATAACGGCAGATAAGTATCTTCTAGCTGAATCAAGGTATTTTATTCGTCAGGGAATGGTTAGTCTATTCCCTGTACGTGAAATGTCAAGTGGACAGCGTGAATACAGTTCATGTAGTATTATATTAAGGGTCATGTGTCCATTTGTAAAGGTATTATAAGCGGGCATTGGAAAGAATATTTAAGGACTTCTGTGTAGAATGTAGATCAATAGTGTCTATCGTGATGAAACAGAGAAGTAATCCGGGGGTTTAAAAGATTAAAGAGGAGAATAATTAAGATCCTCGATGTTCATGGAGAATGATGACCGGTAGGGTGAAGTGCTTAGCTTGCATCGGCACTACTTGGATCTTGCATTGACGAAGTTGGGTTGCACAGACATTTGTAAATCGGAAAAAGTCTCCGGGGCTCAATTCGGTAATGGAACAGTAGCTGTGCCTGTACATCAGATGGCTCTAATGGTAGTATCGTATAATAGCCATCTTTAAAATATTTGTGGCAGTTATCAGATGGATGGTAAATGTTAGTGGACGAAGAACGTTTTATTTTGTGATAATCCTAACAATGCTGTTCTTTTTTTCGTAAAACATTTTGCTTTCCATTTATGGTTTATTTGCGCCCGATTATATATCTCTTACAGTGTTTGTCTCAAGCAATATGCGCAATTGCACGCACAACTGCGGCGTGTAGGATAAAAATGTGCTTGGTATGAACTTTAGTCTTTGGACAGAACTTTTTTTTCTTTAGAAGCTATGTTTTTTACAGCGTATGTACGTCGTCTGTATAGCTTGGAGTTTCTTATCTCTAAATGTCGATGATAAGTCTCAATTTTTATTTCATACTGGTAGCCGGCGAAGCATATATTTTTGCGTAGACAGAGGATAGATATGTTGAGGACGTGGACATAGATTAGATTTGAGTGGATGTGTGTGGAGTACTGTCAATAAACTTGTTAGTTGAGTCTTTTAAACGGAGTACAGACTTACCTGTTGATGGTTAAAGATCTGTGGTGAAATCGTCTGAAATGAAATTGTTTGTAAAAAGCTTAGGAAGCATGGATAATCAGATGAGGATGATGAGAAATGTTTATAATTTGTGCGGGTGGAGACCTGCTAGCGTCATAATATAAGCGATACGCTATCATTACATAAGACTATCAAGTAGTTCAAAAAAAAATAAAGATATTACGAAAGTGACGTGGCTGTTTAGATGAATAACTTTTTTTTAAAAAAATAAAATATGGTACATTTTCAGTAGTATCATGTGTAGGATATTACTTGCTAAGTGGCAACCAATTAGCAGTTATTTAAAGACTATGAACCACAATATAACCCTAATGATTGCGCTGGCAGAATAGCGCAACTATGACCTAACCATCTAATTTTACAATAAAGATTTGATCTGTATCTTAAAGATATCCAAATATTGGGTCATTAACTCGTGTTGTATTGGGCATTCAAAGTGTGGCCCTCGTAGGTACAAAAACCACAAACTACATGTTCAGAATGGCAGGCTTAATGGAGCAACATTGCATCATGAAAATTAATTATCGAATCTTAGCTTTGTATACCTGTAAACAGTAGAAGCCCTCAAAGCTAATAGTGGGTCCCGGTATAATTACTGAAGATCTTCATAGAAATTTTACAGTTTATATTTGCAATATTTACCCCTGCACACAAAATTATCTGTAAAGGTAAGGGTTGCAAATGTAAAAACCCAGGTTACAATGAATCTTTTCAACATTTATACCGGGACCCAATATGAGTTAAGAGGGGTTCTACTGTTTATTAAGATAATGAGTACAGTGCGTTTCCTACCCTACCAGGTGGCGTTTAATTAGTACGTCATCACTCTGTAGACGTCTTAAACAAATTTCATTCCACAATCGGGTTTTCGTATTGACTTCACTTGAGATATTTTTTCAATGTCAAAGAATTACGGAATCAAATTGCAAAATACGGGTGATCACCAGTTCAATGTAATTTAAATTAAAGACCATAACGCCAACTGAAATTTAAGAGGCTGCATCTATTTAAGCTCGGACTTAACCTCTAATAACTACGGAAATCCAACCACTCCAACTGCTAATGCGACAATTGGGAGACACCTACGGACTGACGCGGCGAGAGGACAACTGCTCCATTGGGTGTATGCTGTGGTGCGGGACCGGAAGACTACCTCTAAAACTTGTTAGTACCAGTTATCAAATCATGATTTATCGACATACCACATGTAGATTACATATTGAGCCTATAAGGAATGTAAACCATACATTTTGAGGAGTAGTCTTCAAGGCGGGTTCTCTTCGAGGATCGGGATCTGGGTTTGCGGCTTATACAACGTTAGTTAAATTCGCAAAGTACAGTCTACGGACATACCTGATGTCGGCTGTAATTTATCTTGTAACCGAAATCAGCCCGGGCGGGGGACGGCGGGATGGCGCTCAACGGATGGGACGGATCTAGGAAGACCTATTAGACCACGTTAGTAATAGTTCTCCAAATATAACTTTTTAGAATTGGCAAACTCACTGGGAACGGGTTGAACATATCTTATGCTACCGGATTTCTGTCCAGACATCCGTGTAGACGACGTTCTGGGTTCGACCTCTGTTCTCGGCAGGTAGGAGAACGCTCAAGCCTTCGACGCGGGAAGTTCGCGAAACACCGACGTAGAGTTGACCGTGGGTGAAAACCGGCGTCCGCAAATCCAGCCCTACGGTGTGGAACGATTGACCTTGTGACTTGTTGATGGTCATCGCAAAGCACAACCGGACCGGATATTGCTTCCGCTTTAGTTTTATTCCCAAACTGTGGTCATCGGAGGTCAACTCGATACGGGGAAGAACGCGTTTTTGACCGTCCCTATCGCCACCAAGAATTCGTGCCTCGATGCAGTGCCTCTTGAGATTGGTCACCACCATGCGGGTTCCATTGCACAGCCCTTCAGCTGGTGCAAGGTTCCGTAGGACCATGATAGGTGCGCCAATCTTTAGAGACAACTGAGACGGCGGTAGCGATGGGAGATCGATGTTCCGCAAAACCTCCGCAGGAAACTCGTCGAGACCCGTTTCGGCAACGTCGGCGTCCGTGACGTGAGTGTCGGTTGACTGGTCCACCCGGATTTGCCCTGGTAGTCGTCCCAGAATCGTCCCGTTCAATTCCGTTACTGTGGTGTTTAGAGTTGACAGTAAACAACGACCACTAAACACAGTCGGATCCGTCCCAGCTCGCACCATCAGCTCTTGCGGATAGATACGATCGATAAGGTTGGAAACATCAGTTGGCTGATGAACGTACCTTGGAATCTCAACTTCGTAACGTTGAAATTCGGAGTACGGGATGTTTCCAACCCAATCCACAAATTCCGCGCCATGAACCCCCTCCCGGACTCTCATATTGATCCTGAGTGAGAGCCGCTTCAACCGTCCCCAAACAAACGACTTCTGTAAACACGCCGCAACGACATCAGCGCGAGTGCCGTTTGAAACCACAGGAAGGATTTGTGCAAAATCTCCGCCGAGAATGACCGGAACCCCCCCCGAACAACACATCACCCGACGTATCCCTCAGATCCACCAACAGCCGGTGCACTACCTCGAAGCAGTACTTGTTCTGCATCGTCACTTCATCCCAGATGATCAATCCGACGTTCCGGAGTTGCGAGGCCAGCATGCTTTGTTTTTCAATGCCACTTACTGACCCCTCGTCCAAATTGATCGGGATTTTGAACTGAGAGTGTGACGTGCGCCCCTCGGGAAGTAGGAGAGCTGCGATTCCCGTCGACGCCACGCAGAGAACAGTCTTCCCCTGACCACGGTAGTAATAGCAGAGTGTTTGGTAGAGAAAGGTTTTCCCAGTCCCTCCTTGACCCTGCAAATAAAAATGCGCCGTTTGTGGATCCGTGACGATGGCTGTGGTGATCTCCAGAAAGGCAGCGCTTTGGTCGTCATTTAGCTGGGCACGCATTCCGTCCGCGCGAGCACAAAGATCTTCTCTCTGAACTCTTGCAGACCACTCCACATGGCTCCGGCTCCAATCCCAAACGTTCATCGGCAAACCATGGTCTGCCAGAGACTGCTGTTGATCCGCCAGCCCAGCCGCAAGCAGAAAAAGACCGTAATCATACTCAGGATCGACCAAGTCCAGCGGATAACCGGTCACCTCCCGAAGCTTATGCGATAGGTCATCACAAATGTGGTGTTTGTATCTATCCCAAACAGCCAACGGATCTGCAATTTCCCTTTGTCGGAGGCCAGTCAAGAAGAGCGTCCGAAGTCCATTACCGGTGGAAAAGATGACTGCTTCATCGAAACACCCGAACCACTCCTGGTCATTCTGGGCCAAACCGCGAGCAATGCAGGCTGCTTGGTAGGACTCGTAGGTGACACCTTCGAATTCGTACAATTCGGCGAACGACCTGACTTTGCGGACAACGGTGAGTAACAGTCGCAAGTAAAATTTCTCACCCGCAACTGGACTGCAGTGATACATCCGTCCGATCCGATTGTCGCCGCGCTTCCGAAAGGTCCACTCCTTCAAGTTGTTATACCACACGCAGTGAGCCGGCATCTCGGAATAAAGCCAGTCTCCTGCTGTCGGATGATCCACGTTGAACTTGAAATAACCCATCAGCGTGCTCCGGGAAGACTCCATTCGCTCGGCAAGTTGGGACGCCGTCAAATTGTCTGGAAAGTAGACTGTTTGTTGTCCCTGGAGATGCACCTGCAGGTGTTGGACAGGTGGGAATTCTTGGTGGGTCCGGAACTCAAACAGTCGCCAGACAGCCTCGGGAGGACTAACGTACCGTGCTTGGACGTACCGGATGATTTCGTCACTCGTATTTGCTATCGCTAAGGTCGTGCGATCAGCGCCTTTGTAAACGTACTTGTGGATGTACTTTAAAGCCTGCACTGACCCACAAACCTCGACATTGATATGCGACTGATATTTGTTGAGCAAATACGGGTTATAAGGTACCACCCAGCGATTGTCCATGGTCACGGCCCGGCCATTTTTCTGCACAGTGAAGGTGCCTCAATGAACTATCAGCCTGAATTCAAGATTATGTAGAATAAAAAAGAAAACGTACCTGTGTCTCGTCGCATGTAAAGGGGATAACCGTCTTCGGCAATGGTCGTTTCCTCGTTATAGGTCTTCGGAAACCGCTTCTGACACCTAAGAGGGCTGCTTGGAGTTTTCCGGGTCATGCACGGGCAAGTTGGAAATTCATCTCCACAGGGTCCGTGAAGCATATGAGTTAGTACTAACTCACGTAACCTACCCGACGGATCCGCAGTATCATCCGGAATTTCAGCACACACGATCTCGTTAACCTTGGCAGCAGTTAGGTAGCTCCTCGCATCTTTCAGGAACAACAAAAGATGCAGGTGAGGCAAGCCGCGCTTCTGGTACTCGATCGTATATACGTGCCCTTGGTGCGTACCGAAAACCCCTTGACGGATGTCTGCCAGAAGCTGCTTGACCTTCAAGCGAAACACGCGAGCAATTAAATCCGGGCGATCCGTGGGTTGCTGTCCGTCTTTCAGCTCTGCCCTGACTTCTGGCCAGTTCGGGTTGGCCGTAAAAGTGATAAACAGGGTCGGCCGTCCGAAAAAGCGCACAATCGCCATCGAATCCTGGAAGAGTTGCTGCATGAAACGATCCCCACCGACAAAGGAAGATGGGAGCACACAGCGCCGACCATCATCACGTCCATTCACTTCTGCTTGATCTTCGCGGATCAAAGCATCGGAGAGCCCGTTATAGACAGCTGCCCGAATCTTCGGCTGATTGTGCCGTTTCCAATCCAGGCGAGTTGTCTCACAGGCGACATACGTATCGACAACGTATTGCTGGAAGAGCCGTCCGGCCAGAAACAGAAGAGAGACTTCACCGACCCGTTCATGAAGCCGGAATCGGTAAAAGGGTTGTTGCTCCAGGCGTAAATTTCGCCGGTTCTGATGGTCGTTGAGTAGCCGTAAATCCCAGTGCCACCCCGGCTCACCGTACGGAAACAAAAGAACATAATGCAAAGGCATATATGCACTATTTGTGACTGGCACTCGATGCAATTTGCGACCATGTTGGCCTGGCTCACGCACTGCAAGGATCACATCCCGATAACTGGCACGATCATATCCATCCGGAATGATGGCAGCCACTTCGCCCGTAACTGGCAAATTTTCCCGACGACGATCAGCTCCAGCTTGGACCACTAAGTTCATTTGTGGACCTAGGACCATCCGAAAGTTGCCTTCTTGAACCCGCAGGCGCTCGCATGCTGTCTGGTAGATCCGAATCAACGGATTGACTTCCATCATCATCGTGTGGAGGTCACGGAGGATCGTCGAGTCGAGTTGAGGGTCCCGTTCTCGTCGTATGTCTGCCGCATACTCAGGATCGTGGAAGAACAACTGCGCAAAGGCTGGCGTTTCGTGTGGGCCGGGTTCCAATGGCCCCTGTAGATGGTACAACTCACCGTGAGCTGTGAATGTCGTGAGCCCACGGCGTAAGTCCACTCGATCTTCTCTCCCGGTATTGACGGACGTGAACGCTAAGGCAGAGTTGTAACTGCGGATCCTGCTCCGAAAGCTAGCCGCACGTGGGTCCTGGCCAGTGAAAAGGTCAAACAACATCTGTGGGGGATGCTGCAGAACCGGTAGAGACACTTTTCCTTTCTTACAGCAAAGCTCAAACTCACCACTTGCGACTTTTTCTTGAGCAAAGTGGAGAGCTTGGCAATGTCTACAAACAATTTCCATCCGACCAACATCATGTGAAGGTACCGTTCGAAAGACGGACCTGAAGGCCTTGGGCGCTCGCACCGCTGGTGCAGGAGGTGCAGGTTCTGACGACGGAGACAGAGCAGGAAGTAGAGCAATCTGCGCAGGAGGTTCATTGGCAGGTTGTTGTATGAAAGGGTCGATGATGGGCGGAGGAGGTGGAGGTATAAATGTCGTCGGGAGTGCTATGTCGGCAACAGGTGCTTGTGGTAATGCGACGACGGGGGATGGATTGGCAGCTGCAGCTGCAGCCTGGGCAGCTTCCATTTGTGCCCTTGTCCGCCGCGGACGCCTAGCAGGTCGTGTATCGACCGTAAGACCGGCATCTTCAGAATTGCGTGTTTGAGGCACTGCTGCGTCTACTTCTGTCACAGTCCGACGTAAGGCCTGGGTCTTCTCACGAACATAAGTTAGTTATAGATCCCAAAAAATGATGGGTAGACATACCCGATGATGATTGCAATTTCGATAATAAAGTCCGGAGGGTTTTGTTGAAAAATCCGCAACGGGTCGATGCCTTCGACATTTAGAGCAATAAGATGTCAGAGAATCCATTCTGAAAGTGCAAGACTGGAAAAACTCCAAATAACAGGTCAGTAAAAGATTTTATTTGGCAATTTTCAAGCGTACCTGGTGAAGATTGTATCCTTGCCACAATTACACAATAATTGCAACTGAAGCAGTACACGATATTTGAACGAATCAGTAGTGGGTATGCTACAGGTTTTTGCCTTGACATTTGTCAGTAACAATTCTGATGACCAAACCTACAAACCTACCTGGTTTTGACTATTTTCCTGAGTTGACGATCTGAATTTGTCTGCGAAACAATAGATGTAGGGATTGTAGAACGTTAATTGTCGGAGTTAATGTGGCGTGGAGGGAACGTTGAAATTTCTTCACAAAAGATTCGAATGTAACCCTGCTAGCGTCAACTAATATTAGTTTGACCTTATTCGAAATGGAACCCACTAATGATAGAAATTTTTTATTAACGCGTGCGGTACCTATCTCGCTAAGTGGCTAAAACACAATATTCAACTGCATAAAATATAAATTCACCAACTACAAATTTCAGTCGCTGTCGCGCAATGACGTCACATTGCCATTTTCGTGGTCCAACAGTGTGATTCTATCAGACGCATAAACAGACTGGTTAAAGTATATCCTTGTAGGTCAATCGGTTGCGACATGGGTCCATAGCAAGGAATGTCTGGAAAGGTAAACTACTATGATCCCCTTGCTAATTCTTGGCATGGGGCGGAACTTAGCTCGTATTAGATATATCGCGGTTAATAAAGCTGCGTAGAGCCATATCCTAGAAGTCGATCAACCGCAATGTTTGAGAATTAAGCCTTGCATCGCTGTAAAAGTATTTTAGTATTAATAACCCTGCTTACTCTTTGCATGGGGTGCAACTTCCTTTGGAATCCATTTGTCGCGATTAATTAGTCCTACCTGAATGTCGTTTTACCGAAATGAGGAATTCGCAAATGAATATCCCAACAGATGAATCCTACACTTGACACCCATGATAACTACAACAGATCGCGTCAAAACTTTCCTCTAACCTTGTCATGAGCAACTGTGTATATCAAACGTTCGATGAGGGTCTGCATTTCAAGTTGCAGCAGTAACGCGCATTAGATTTTCGGGTTTGACGAAGTGTTTGTGTTCGGTCTCCGACTTGGAAAAGGATTAGGAAGAAGTAGATTAATTTAATACAATTATAAATTTCCTAATGTCATACCCATGCTTGCGTCGATGCATAAGATATAATTCACGCAAGGGACACATGTGTTAAATTTTCGGATTAGAAACAACAGCTTATCTGGGGTAGCTATGCTGGAACTCAAAAATAAAGCTTTTACATGCCAGAGTTCCTCCCGCAGACCTTGATGCATTCAACATGTTCTATCTAGGGTTATCCTTCAAGATTTAATACCTTGAAGAAAGTCTCACCATGGATGTCCATGCAACATTCAAGTTTCGAATTTGACAGCGTCAAGGATACATATATCAGCTTTTCTGCATATTTAGTGATGTTTTCAAGGATATCCCTATCACTGTTCTGCATAAAACATCTTCTAAACTGAGATATCCCTCGGGATGATTCTTTTTGGAAAAATTCATTGTCAGGGCTATCCATGATGGATTCTCTGCAAAAAAATGTATCGAAATAGGGATGCCCCTACTCTGACTCGGAGTTCAAAAATAGTCATGCTAGGCATATCCCTACACTTCTAGGGACATAAATATTAACATTACAGGGTAGACCATGGTAAATTCTATGCATAAAGTCTGAACTTATGATCGTTATCCCAGTTTATGAATTTGTTGTAACCAGTTTTCCATCAGGGGAATCCCTACATGAACATTATGATTACTCAAAATCCAATCATGGATACCCCTGGAACCAAATAGGCATAAAAGATTCGGCTATCAAGGATACCCATGGTTATATTTAAGCTTGGATTTAATTTATGTCAGCATAATTCGTAATTGAATTTATATAAAACATAGTTTTTTTGCCTCGGGTACCCATATTAACATATTAACCGAATAAAAGATGTTGCCGTGGAGATCAGATTAACCGAATTAATATGTTGCCATGGTTACAACGGCACAAATCTATGCATTTGATGATAATTTTGTCTGCACAATTATTTCATAAGTATTATGCAGACACATTGTGCATATTCAAGAAGTATAAAATTTATTTACTTATATATTTGCAGAATTTTATTGAATATTGTACCTAAAAAGCATTAATATTGTATTTTTTCTATTCATACATTTTCCGATTACGTTGTTGCAATATTTCAGCCTTCTGATTTGTCGTTTATACGAATTATTTCACGTTTTAATTTTTAGCTACAATATGACTACAGGAAATAAGTATTACACTGTTGCATGTCTACTTCGCTTTTTCGTCAGTATGGCAAATTTGAAGTCATCGCGAGATGTCACTACGAATGTTCTTACAAAGACCGGAACTTGTAGAAGTAGGTAATTGTGTCTTCCAGGAGGTTATTCAGGGTATAATCGAAGCGCCATTGGTAACCTGTCAAGTCCGTTAAGAATGTGTGCTGGTCACCTAATCATAACTTGTCAGTAAAACGTCTCGCTGATAGTTTTCAAATGAAGCATGTGATTGATGTCTTTTCAATCACTTTGACCATGATATTTGTCAGGATTCCTGAGATGAGAAGTTTTCTCTCGGGTGGAAATGCCATTGGTGTCTCTGAGGAAATCTTTTGGTAACAGTTCAAAACATTACCTGAAATTTTCGCAGTTGAATGTAATTTTTAAGTGACTAATGTGTCCTATGTATGTGTTAGCAAGTGTTTCCAAAACAGGTTGGCTTGAATTTGATCTTCATGTTCTCTTTATCTCTCGAGCATATCAGTTTTATTTCGCTCTTTTGAAAAGTATAAGCTATAACCAATTGATATCTCTTTCATTTGTATATTAAAAATGTTGTCGGGTTCATCTTGAAGTTCTCTTTGAACTCGTCAGCATTGCAAATACCATGTTTCTGAAGCTGATTAGTGACTGCTTTGGAACTCCGGTTGAAACATAGATGGAAGTTTTAGAATTCGTTAATGTTCTGTAGACATGGGGATGTCAGTTGTCTGTTTCTGAGTGGTAGTTACTGATGTTTATGGGAACAATCAATTCGATTCTAAAGCTTGTTAGTAGAGTTTAATGTAATTTTTGGATTCGTACCTGGAGATATATATTATGGTTATCAATGGCGTATTTTATTGGTTGTAGAAGATGCTGGTATAAGTTATTTAATGGATTCGCGGCAGATAATTCTGAGACGGTTATTTTGACTTCTGAAAGTTATTCAGAGACGTACCTGAGAGTTATTGAAGTATGAGGGGCAGTAACGACCAAAAATTGTCAGTGAAGCAGTTTGTTTGAGGATGTTTCTTACATTTGAAGCTTTCCGCTGGTGATTTTGATTTCAAAGCCTGTGAAGATTTATCAGCTTGATTTGAAGACGTACCTGATTTAAAAACGATGAAATGATGTCGTAGAGACCTGTTCAATTGTCAGAGTTCAGGAATAGAATGGCTGTCACTCATATGAGGCATCCTGTAAATTGTCAGCGATGGAAAATAAACGACATATCTGGTTTCGAAACTATTACTGCTGCGACAATGACCTGTGGGTTTGTCAGTATTGTAAATGGAGTGATTTACTCACTTGAAGCCATGTGTAGTACTATATCCTGTGAGATTGTCAGCGATGAAGATAGAACGACGTACCTGATGGTGGTGGCGGAAATTTGACGACGACGATGATGAATGTAAAAAAGGAAGCAGAGACGGACTGTGGGAGGTGATGAAAAATTTTACTTAGCGTGGTCCAGATGCTAGCGGCGACAAATGAACATTTGCGAATTCTCACACGGTATCCACATTTAGTCTGATGGGCTTTAGTCAACCGGAACGACACTCCATAGGCCAATGGAACAGCTGCATTCTATCTAGCTCGCGCACCTCTCCCCCACCGCCCAATCAGCATCAGGTAAATTTATCTTGGATCCACATTTAGCCCTCAGAGCTGAGTCAGTCAACCAACACACCGTGAGCCAATCATTACTGCCGGTTTCGGGCGGTCAGACAAAATGACGTTGCCTATCGCCTGGCCGACCAATCACCTCTGCGTAAAACTAAAATTCCGTATCCACAAATCTCTCAATACTATAAGAGAGAAGAAAAATTCCCCTATGCCCATTCCATCCCCCAATCATCTCTAAAAATCCCTATCGCGCTTTAATTTTCCTGTTGTTCTCCATCGGCAGCCTCCATAATGCCACTAGTGAGGAAAAATCGACCGCCAACATCAACTGCCATTGGCAAAGAACGGGCACATACGTGTCCAAAATTATTAGGCCTCGCGCAAAATTTAAAAAGAGTACGTGCGTCAGAGGCCTGTCTCTAAGGGAAGTCCCAAAACCTTCCCGATGCTGAAATGATTGATGCTGAACCACTCAGTTTGATCAACCACGGTTCCTAGACCACACGAAGCTCGGAACAGGCCACAGAGATCCTGACCTCAAGTAAGGGAAAAGAAGTTGTCGAGGACAAGACTTCCCAGTCCATAGACTCACCTGCCAGAAAAATAGCTGTGCCTGTTTTGCAACGCACAGCCGCCACTGAAGCATCGGTTTACCCTCCGGAGCTACATGCCGTGCTAGAAGCCGAAAAGTGACGAGCAGCGCGAATCACTGCTTACCTTTCTATCTGCTCAACAGCAATAAATAGTGTTGAGGCAGCCCTCTTGCCACTTTTGGCTGGTGAGAACAAATCCTTCGTAGACGATATCAAAATCTACCTAAGAGCGGCCATAGCGCAGATCATACACACCGGCCCTGGCTGGATACCACCAAGTCTCCCCGCCCGCCCCTCTTGCCCCCTCCATCGAAGGCCCCCGAGAAAAGGACTTCAACCTTGGCGAAACCTCAAGAACAGGGCACAAAAAGCACCCGGGCTAAGGTTACTCATAACAGCCTACGCAATAGCGCCGCACCGCCGACAACAAAAGAAGCACCAGTTGCTTAATAGTCGAGCAAAAGCATCACCAAGATGAAAGTCGATAAGCGAATGTTCCTACGACTAGCCAATGAAGACGCGTAGCGGAATACATCATCGTCATTCTTATAGTAAAAATTAACCACTATGGCCGATATTGCCTCAGCAATTATTTCTCTGGTACAGCGGGTCAAAACCGGCTTTGCCATCACAGCAACAGATGAGACAAGTAGAGAAAAGATACTTGATCTTGTTCTCCAAGAAGGTTGTAAGATTGAGCTAGCCTCAACTGTGGGAGCCTATCTGATTCCCACCGTACCGATTAAGGGATATTCACCAACTGTCAGCGTCTCATTGAAAGTTGAAACAGTCACATAGAAAATAATACGAGTTTCCAACGCGGTTCCCTCTCTGTTTCGGCCCCACGGGGTCAGCAAACTTGGGGCACCACATCAAAACTGGATAGCGCTCTTCCCACGCGAATCCGCTCCACGGCCCGGCTTCAAGCTTTTTTTCGAATCCGGAAGAGCGACAATCTTTCGATCCCGCCAATGTACCGAGCAGTGTAAAAGCTGCCCAGACTTCCACGCCACACGTGGATGTTCCCGCGCCCCAGCTTGTTGGAATTGCGGATCCAAGATGCATTCTGAAAGAGAGTGTAATGTAAGAGAACGGTACGCCAGCTTCTCGCAATCGTACGTTAAAAATGAATTTATTTTCTATCTAGGGAAGATAGTCACTGCTACGAAGAGTTTCGGCTAAATATAAACATAACGCGTTGCGTCACCTGCGAGACTTTACTAGGCAGGGGCGAGGCTTTTCCAAGATAGGTGTAACGCCTATTCGGAGCCGGATAAACTCCGGTTCCAGATAAACGAGGCCACAGCCTGTAACATGTAAGGTCTCTTCGAGATGTCAAAACCGTGGAGGACCACATCAATCGGAAAGCCGGCATTGTCTGGCTCGACCCGCGAGGACCAGTCCAGTGACAAAAGAACAGCTTGTTACGATCCGGCAGTACGCACAGCGCGAGTATGCTGCAGTAGTCCGCCCGAAGGCTGCTGCAAAAAAAATAGATACGACACCCGACTCGACTTCCAAGGATATCCCAATGGCAGAGGAAACTGGCTTTAGTGTCTTAAGTTCTGAAGAGAAAGCCTAAAGTGCGCAGTGACCCAATACGAGGCTTCTACAAGTGGCGTCAAGAAAATAATACCGGGAACAGGGTGGCGTAACAGCTTACCTGCAAGCCCATCCCTCGCGCTCAGCAAAGATGGAGAAATTTACCACCTGGAGGATGTGGTGGTGTCAGAGGGGACGTGTGCGGCACGTTACCGATCCTCGAGCCGAGGAGAGTAAGGGGGGTCGGGCGAGAAAGGTTAGAAGGGAAAAACGCGAACTAGTGGTCTAAGGGACAATAAAGATGTGACTGACGTGTTGCCGAAGGTCTTTCACAGGTGAGAGTAGAGATTCTGGAACTGAGAAGAATGCACTGAGGTAAGAAATAGACTGAAGTTTCTGAAGAGGTGGTTTTCTGATTCTAAGGGTAGAATAAATGACAGAAAACAAACCGTGGAGTTTTCCCTGTTTAGCTCTGCCCTGTGATATATGTCCTCCATTTGCTCCAATGCTTAGATTTCCGAAAACTCCAGATTCAGACACTCTTAGACAAAACCATTTCAAACAACACAATCCTAAACCAACACAATCCTAAACCAACACAATCCTAAACCAACACAATCCTAAACCAACACAATCCTAAACCAACACAATCCTAAACTAAAACAATGCTAGGCGAAACAATTCTAAACGAAAACACGAATTCTGACAGGTGGGAAAGGAAACGGACGGAGGGTGCGTGTCCTGGACCAAAAGTAATTTTAATTTGATGAGAGTGGTTGAGTAGGAGTCTCGTTACGGTCAAGGGGATATGGGGCGGACCGTTCATTACTTTTTTCACGCCTTCATTATCATGGAGACTCTTTGACTTTTTTTTCATCTCGTGGCAGCTACGTTAACGCGCCCCAGTCATGTAATTATTTATTTTGCGCAGAAGCCCGGGGCTATCTCGGTGTCATTTGTCCCGTCAGGAAATACTTAGGGCAAGTGCTTCACACTTGTTCCGCTAGACGTAAAATAAACACAACAACAACAATTTATTTCCTCCATCTATAGTCCCATAATGATACGAATACCCGACGGAGGAAGAAAGTCGGAGGGCACGAAGATGAAGTGGTTGTTATGGCTTTGGAAGGCCAGGTAATGGTGGGAATCTACGAGAAAGGGAGAGTCTGGGAATTTGGCAAGGAAAGGATAAATGTTATATCATAAAGCATGAAGATTGTATTGGAGTCACTAAATAGGGATATATACAATATATCACGTGATGATTAGTAATCTTCCACTACACCCCCCTGAAGCTGAATGCTTTAAGTCTATATTTATTTGATTGCGAAAAGTAGCGTGCCTTATACGCTGAAGGGCTTTTGTAAGGCCATCAAGTTTGCAAAGATCGGTGGGTGTGTATTGCAGCTGGATAATTTTGTCCTTGATAGCTTCTCGGACTGTTTCTTCTCGCATCAGGTAATGACGAATTCGAGCAGAAATTTTGGTGGAGTTTGCTGTGATTAGAGCTGCAGTGATATCAATTTCAGCTATGATCGGGTGTTTCATGAGCCCGAATAGTTCTTCGTAAAGAGGCCGTATCCAACGTGCCGTGACTGCAAGTTTCGTGAGAGCTGCATACTCAGCTTCACAAGTGCTCTGGGCTATCATTGTTTGTTTCTTAGATCACCAGGTAATAGGAAAACCACCTATTAAAAATAAAATTCCGGAAGTACCTTTTGATGATAAACTATTTCCCCAGCTGCTATCCGGGGAGGCGGTGAGTTGAGAACTGCCCTGTTGTGGAAAGAAAAGAACGGCAGATTTGGTTCGAGAAGCATAGCGCAACAAGTGTTTTAATAAGAACATTGCATTTTGAGAAGGACTATGCATGCGTTGAGATAGCCGGTTAACGGCGTATTGAATGTCAGGTCTCGTCATGTTAGCAATGTGAAGAAGGGTGCCCACAGCCGACCGATAATTCGTGGCATCGTTCTCTGTACAGAGATTCTCTGTGTACCGCTCAATAAGATTATCATCTGCAGTAGGTGTGTTAGGACCATTGCATTAAGCATATTCATATCCTCACAGAGAGATTTGATCTTGTCTTGTTGATGCATTCTAATGCCATCTGGTTTTCTGTCGATATTTATGCCAATTAATTTAGGCATGTCGCCGAGGTCTTTAATTTGGAATGCCTCTGCTAGTATTGCAACAGTTTCATCAATAAGAGCTTTTGAATGAGAAATGATCATAAAGTTGTCAACGTATGTCAAAAAAATTTTGTTGGAGCGACGAAAAACATTGGGATCAAACTTAAACGATTGATATCCTTTATTCCGTAAAACTTTGCGGAGTTTTTCCTGCCATCGCCTAGTTGCTGTTTTGAGTCCGTAAATAGCTTTGTGAAGCTTACAGACAAGATTTTCGCTAGTTTCTTTGGGATGAGGCTGCTCTATATATAGAGGACAGTCTAAATCTGCATGCAGAAAGGCAGCAGTTATGTCAATGTGTCGTATGTAGAGGTTCTTACAGGCTGTATATGCAAGCAGCATTCGTGAAGTGGTAGGAGGGAGAATGTCGGCGTAGGTGTTATCAGCAAATGGCTCCGAGAATCCTCTGGCACACCATCTTGCCTTTAACGTTCCATCTGACTTCTCTTTTAAAGATCATTTCCCTGTTATTAATTGTTTATTTGCCTCAGAGCGAGGGACGAGGGTCCAGACTTTATTGCGAGTCATATTATCAAGTTCTTTATTCATAGCCGTGTTCCATTCTTGAGCAAGAGGTTCGGATAGGGCTTTCTCAATCTCGCGTCGAATATTTGATTGAAGAACAAGAATTTGAGATTTTAGAGAATGGATTTTCGTGAACACGTATGTCTTGCTGAACGACAGTTCTGCCGGTGTTGGGGTTAAGGATAACGTGCCCAACGGTGAATTCTAAGCCTACACAGATACCTTCGTTGGCTTTAGATTTTAACTTGTTTTGATCGGGATCGAGCCAAAATGCTCGACAACCAAACGGATGAAGGTTTTCAATGTTTGGCATTGTTTTGAATACTGCGAAGAACGGAGACTTTGTAGCGTATGAATTAGGAGTGACATTCAAGACGGAAATGGCGGCCTTGAGGATTAACGGCCATAGTTTTAATGGTAACTCTGATTGTAAGTGTAATGCTCTCATTTTCTCAGTGACAGTGCGGATGTTTCTTTCGGCGACTCCATTTTGTTCTGAAGCGTGGGACGATGATTTGACCCAATCAATTCCGCGAGATTGGAGTATTTCTTGAAGCTCAGAGTTAGAAAAATCTGTCCGACTATCAGTATGTATACGTTTTGGTGCTTTATTACATTGTATACGAAGACGTTCAAGAAAGTATTGTACAGTTGTTGGAACGGCTTTCTTATTACATATTGGCCACGACCACTTCTATGAAGTATGTTCATCAACTACTAGTAGAAACCAGGTGGCTGCTGGAGTAGATTTGTCAGTGGTAATTGGGAAAAGAGATTTTTGACCACCAACGAGGTCCATATGAATAACATCTAGAAATTCAGACGAAGTGCGGAGGGTCCCTTGACCTCTAACTTTGGTGAGTTTGGTTTTGGTGCAGGTCTCACAGTTGACAGGAGATTTGTATCCTTTTATACCAGCAAGATTTAGTGCTGTATCCTGTGCTTTTTGCCCAGGATGCCCAAATATAGCATGCCAGTCACGGATAATAGAGTAAATTTTAGGCTGATTGAGCTTTTCCTTAGGCCTCCAAATTAATCTGCCAGATTCTTGACGAAAAATTGCACATACTGTCCCGTCGGGTCTGACAAGCTCTACATCTTTGTAACAAGGTGTCCATCGTATACTGAGGACCTGATTTTCTTGTTGAGCGGTGGAAAGAATACGACTTGTTTCGCCAGCAATGTGTATTGCACCGCGAAGATGTTCGATCTTTCCATCAAATGCCAGAAAAATTATACTACCAGAACCAAGGGTTGTAATTGAGCCCCCTCCAGCTACTCGGACAGTGTCATTAAGTACAGAGTAGCAGTGGATATCACTTTCATTGCCTGAGACATGATAATCTGCCCCACTTTCTAATTTATATGATATATTATCCGGTGAAGCCATGACTGAGAGAACTTGCTTCTGATTTCCGGAGGACTCCTCTCTTAAGGTCAGATCTTTTCTTTGGTTCTGCATTCTTTTCTTCTTCCTACAATCATTTTCTGCATGACCAAGGTTGTGACAGAAGTTGCACATAATTTGATTGCCTCGTTTTTGAGCATTTGTCCCCCCAGAAACTGATGTCCATCTGAGGCATTCAGATATTGTCTCATCATAGGACAAGTCCCGGCATCAGTTTGCTAACTCAGGATTCACATTCCGAACATGGAATAGAAGCAGGTGTTTCATGTAAGGGTGTACCTCAGGCATAATTGTTTGAAATTGTATGTGAATTCTATGAGGAAAGATCTCGAAGAACTATGGGAACAACTCAATATATATGACTGACGGTATTTTGTGTTGGGAATCAATTTATCTTCTCAATATAAAATAAATAAATATATATAAAGTCAATATACAGATAATACATGCCAAAGAGAGCCTATCTGTTAAGGGTTAAAGCAAACAGTCCATGCACGAAAGCAGTACCACAAAATAAGTTAATATTAAATCTATGGAGAAGGAGTCTAATGAGGGCATTAATAGCGATATTTATAAGTTCCCACCAGTTACTAGAATGTTCTTCCCGTTCCTCCGATTCATTGATATCCTTGAAGATAGAACCACCCAGAATACTCTTCTAGAAGTTTCTCACGAGTTCTAGCAATCACAGAAGTAAAGCCGCCGTCTATAAATAGTTATGCAGCGCGCATCTATTATGCACACCTATGCATAACACAAGGCCAAGAGGAATGAACGGCATAAATGCGCTACGCCATAACACGTGACACGGATGGGCCACACAGAAATAGCCCAGCCCCAGATTCACCAGGCTCAGCCATTCACACTATCCTTATATACATATTTCTATGGTCCTGGTGATCTGGTACTTCCAGTGATCTAGTATCAACCAGCCTCTTGATTTCTGACTCATAACAATCCCCAGCCTCTAAATTTTGGGCGCGGTTAAATATATCATTACGTGACCACAATAGAGACATCATCGATTAGACCAATCATGATCTTGATGGTCATATTCAGAAATTAGAATCTTTAGACATACTGGACCTTAATTTCTAACAATAATTGGGCAATGTTCTTTCAAATTCTAATACCTCCTTTGGTATGCCCTAATGTAGGAGGAGAGCAATATATTTTCAGGTTGAGATTTCCAGAATCGCGCGGTACTTGACAGCACTGTGGAGAAGAATTTAGATTCGGATACGCAGACAATTTCATGAAGTATTGAGCGAGGGCTATCACTTGGTGCTGTTTTAATCTCAGTCGCCGTTTTTTTCAGCTTCGCAGCTCACTATCCGGAACACATCATAACAGCTTTGTTGTAAGGTGGTTCTTCGAGGAAAACAGCTGAAGTTTGGGTAAGAAAGATGAGCTTTTTAACAGAATTGCTCCGATGAAGCCAGTTTAGCCGGGTTAATTTTGGGATTGGTGTTACCTTCTCGATGCTGTCCAAGCGGGCTGAGAGGGTCCAAATTTCTGTTTTCCTATTTGATTCCTTTATAGAGTCGTCGAGTTCTTCAGAAGAAGCAAATTCGAAGCCAGCTATAATAATGCCAGCGCTTTCAATTGTTTCATCTGACATCAGCTTGGCCTCTGGAGAGGACTTATTAGATGTAGATGCCATAGTAACTTTGTGCAAGAGTTGCTGGGTAAGTTAGTTGAATCAAACAAACGAGCGCTAAGACGAGATGCACAGAGGAATGTATATTGCTATAATTCAATGCGAAAGCTTATTAGCTGCGGAAGATGCAAAGGGCCCTAACCTGTTATATCATAAAGCTTGAAGGTTGTTGTTTTATTTTTTATTTTTTAATTTTTTATTGCTTTGCGTCGTGCCTGCGCGCAGCATGTGATACAAGGTACCACGTGCCGGTTAGCTCAGCCTCGTAGAAAGCTACCCGACGTGCTGGCGTCTTTAGAGACCCAGCATTTCCTAAAGGGGCCTAGATCTATCCATCTAGCGCCTTACTATACAATTATTTTACAAAGAAACAAACTCTTCCTCTGAGCCGCTTTAAGTTTATCTAGTAGAGATTACATCTACAGGATTTATACGGGGATAAGTACTTGTCAGTGAAAGTACAGGATATAAATACGGTGGGAGCTGATTACCCAAAGGGTAGCTCTGTGATTGGTTAAAAATCTGTTGTTTTAATGGCAAAGTTGGATTTCGACGAAAAAGAGAGTTTTCTTCACCCACTTTCCGAAGGCGAGTGCGCTATCTTTCGAGCCTAAGATCCAACGGATACCTGTAGGCAGATGTCGAGGTCCGTCAAGTCTCGCCCGGAGGCGGCCGAGCTGGCAGAAAAAGAAGTAATCCGGGGTTTTTTCTTCTCCACAGGTACATTCTAGTAAGGTGTCCTCATGGTGAAATCGCCGATGGTAGTCAGCAAAGTTGGCATGTCCTGTACGAGCTGCAATAAACAGGCCGAGGGTGCGGCGGTCGAGGGATGCAAGTTCTGGGGATATTTTAGCGTTGAAGTTGATGATGATCCAGTCATTGACTGGCGTGTAACATTCAAACAATGGGTGCTCGCATGTGACTCTCCGGCTAGTATTTCTGGAGATGTAAAGTTCTTGAACCAACAAGACATGCATATAACACCAATCTCACTATCAAGACTTCACATAGCTACATACTGACGCGTCATGTCAAATCTTCCCCGTCCCCCTCCTTCCCTTCCCCCTCCTTCCCTTCCCCCTCCACCCCTATCTGCCTCTACTGCAAACAGTGGAGAGGGGTCGCTGATAGAATTGCTACTGTCAACTACCTCTGCCACCAAAACCAGGACTCAGGAGGCCACTCTCCTGTTCCAGAACATTGCTTGCGTTCTAGACAACGCCATCATTGAGAATCAAAATCTTCCCCAGCACCTCAAAAGGCCCTTCTATAACTTTGTTGCTGATCTGAACTCAGTAGCACGCAGGCACTTTGACTGCTATGTCAGAGGCTCACCTCGACCTCCGATTCCTTATTCAACTGGTGAGCTTCCACAGTCCCATACGGTGCCTTCAGAAGCACAAAGGAGCCTTCCACGGCCCCAAGTTGCTCTCCCAAGAATGCATCAAGCTACAAACCCTGGAGTCGCTAAACACCCTTTATCCTATGCCAATATTGTCTCTACTCCGGCCCCTAGACCTTTTACCCAGAAGACTAAGAGACCAAACAACCCTGATTTTACCAAAAACAGAGCAAAAAATAGAGAAATCCCGGAAGATAATTGTCTTTTCGTTCGAGTCTTCTCAGGCCATCCCGCCCTCCAAATATCTCCATGTGCGGTCATGCTGCAAATTAACAATCATTTGAAAGAAAAACTCGCGCGAGAAGTTCAGTCGATCAAAACGGGTTTTGCAATCTGCCCAATATCAACAACTGCCCTAGAGACTTTATTTGCTCAAGTGGGAGAAATAGAAACTTTCTTGTCCACCCAAGGCCATTGCAAGGTAAAAAAGCCGACATCACACATTGCCTACAGGCTCTCTGGTGTGCCTCGCTCGTACCAAGGCTTCGACGGGACCTCAATAACAACAACAGAGATTACTTCTGAGGTTGTGTCTGACGCCCTCCATCTCACTAACGTTGCCCCGCTGGTCGTTCTTGAGTCTCGGGGCCAATACGACTCTGATTATTCTCCAACCAAAAGCTAGGTTGTACTCTATCCCAAAGGCCCAACTCTATCCAAAGTCCTACCACTATTTGGCGTTCGGGTCCCGGTTAAAATTCTCCCACAGAGACTACGCATCCCACAATGTGGTAGGTGCTATGGTTGGCACAATGAGAGATCGTGTGCTAGACTTCCTCGCTGTAGACTCTGCGGCTTCACTAAACACGTGTAGAGCGGACATACCTCATGCGACCCCTTTAGGGATCACCTATGCCCTCCTAAGTGTGCCAATTGCCATGGCCCTCATCCAGCCGACTCATTAGAATGCCTAATTAGGCCCAGAAAAGACAACAACTTACCAGCTAAAGCTCAGATGGCTGAAATTAGACAGGCAGCAGCGGCAGCTAGACTTCGATTAAAAGCTGCACACAGTGGAGTGATGGGAGGACAGGCCACTGATGGTGTTCCAGTAAACAGCTTCCCAGTACAAGTTCCTCAAACTCTGCCAGTCTCACAAACCAAACTAGCCCTACAAACCCAGCCGGTTCCACAAACTCCTCCGTACGTTCGAAGACTTTTTACCGAGTCTCCCTTATTGTCTAGAGGAAGATTTGCATCTCTAGATCTAGACATGCAAGTAGATAATGTCGAGGATATGGATGAATATTAAGCCCTCGTTATTAAAGATATTTTCAGTTAATATTAGACGTTGCTCCGCTATTCACCAAATCGCTCTCGAAACAGCATTCGAAAATTGTATAGATATTTTACTAATTCAAGAACCATATATTTCTAAAGATATAGCTCGGAAACTAACTTGCAAACACCCATCCTATCAATGCTTCACACCTATAGATGACTGGTCCATTCGACCTCGTGTACTCACCTACACAAACAAAAACAATGGCCTATTGTTTGTCCAAGATGCCCCTGTCACTGATTTAGAAGTAGGCAAAGGAGACCTTCTACTCCTAACAATCAAGTTCCCCGGGAATATGGACGTTAAAGTTATAAATATGTACAATGCCCCTCCTGGAGCTATTGATCCAGGCGCCGGTGCCTCTTTCCTTTACTCACTCGCTGAAACAAATTTCCTTCCTAAGACCATTCTAGCCGGAGATTTCAACCTTCATCACCCCAGCTGGAATCCTTCCTATCATAGCTCGACTTCAACACAAGCAGAAGATCTAGTTCGCTGGATTGAGTCGAGAAACTACTCCCTGGCATCCGAAATTGACGTTCCAACCCATAACCGTGGGAATGCTCTCGATCTTTGCTTCTCTTCTAGTTTTCTACTCTTAGAGGGTATCTCAGCCTCAGTTCATCATGATTACGATGTGAGATCAGACCACTTCCCTCTGCTTATTGAAATTCCATGCCAAGCACTAAGAAAACCTCCTACAACAAAGTTGAGGGTTGCAACCATTCTTTAAGAAACATTCTTTTCTCTGCTACACACTCATTTAGATTCAATACTCCCTCTTGCAGATAAATCTTGTGCAAGCCTTGATTGTAGAGCGGAGAAAATCATTCAAATCTTATATAGCTGCTTTTCGGGATCCGCAAAAAGATCTCTCCCACACAACAGGGGACAACCATGGTGGAATCAGGACTGTAGAACAGCCAAGAAGATATACCGCAACGCTTCTCAAACTGGCAATGCAACCTTTGAAGACAAAAAAGCCTTTCGTAAAGTTATTAAGAGGGTAAAAATTGCTTTCTACCGGAAAATCATGGATGAAGCTGCAAACGCAAAAGACGTCTTTAGTATAGCAAAGTGGCATATATCAAGAGGGCAATTTATTTCCCCTCCCCTAAAAAATCCAAATGATCCGGATGGCCCACTAGCTCAGTCGCCCGAAAGCAAGGGCAATCTTCTAGCGAGATGCCTGTTGTCTAATCAATCAGAGGTTGAAGATATCCCACTTAAAAGTAGAGCGGTTGCAAGCACTTCTCTTCCCTTCCCCAAGATCACTTCAGAAGAAATCTCAAGATCCATCTTAAGAGCTGGCAATACTACAGCTGGCAAGGACCAAATCCCTACTGTTGTTTTAAGACTGGCCTGGCTACAAATTGCAGACTTAGTAAAGGATTTGTTTCAGGCATGCTTAGATACTGGACACCACCCAAAATGCTTTCGCACGGCAATTCTAGCAATAATTGAGAAGCCAGAAAAGCTAGATATGTCTTCTCCCAGATCCTATACACCAATTGCGCTTCTTTCTGTGCTAGGCAAAGGACTTGAAAGGCTAGAGGCTAAGCGGATGTCGTGGATAGCCATAAAGCACAAGCTCCTTACTCGGCAGCAATTCGGGGCGTTAACACTGCGATCCAGTGTTGATCTGACAACTTGCCTGACTCATAATATTGAGAGCGCTTTAGCTAGAGGAGAGACTGCATCAATTGCTACACTAGACATCAAAGGAGCCTTCGATGCGGTGTTGCCTGGTAGACTTGTTCGTCGCTTAAGAAAGCAAGGCTGGCCTTTTCAAATTTGCAACTGGGCTGGATCATTTGCAACTGAGCGCGAAGTATTTATCCGTCTAGATGGAGCAATCAGTGATCCGAGGCCAATCTACTGTGGACTCCCTCAGGGCTCCCCAGTATCCCCGATACTCTTTCTGCTATACATTTCTCCTCTTTTCAGGCTGAACGGCCTTCAGAAAGCTTTTGGCTATGCTGACGACTTTGCTGTCCTAGCGACATCCCCCTCCCTGCAGGAAAATACCGAAAAATAAGGACAGCAGTCAACAAGACTCTACAGTGGGGAATCAATTAAGACGTAACTTTTGACCCCGGTAAATCCGAACTTCTCCACTTCTCTCGGAGGAATAGGGACAAAAATCTCAGCCCACGAGTACATACAAATGTGTTTACCATTGTAGAGGACACTTAAAAGCCCTATCTAAAATGGCTAGGAGTCCACTTTGACAAAAAACTTACATTTAAACATTATGTCAAAACTCAGGCTGCTAAAGCACTCAAGGTTGCCAACTGTCATGAGCGGCATGTAGACAGCTGACAAGAGCAAGAACAAGATCCATGATGTCAGGCTATGGATGCTGTCCTACATAATACACGAGATAAATGCATTACCACTTGGCTAAAAGACCAGACCAGAAATCATAGAACACTATGCTCTGGCTATCTCCATATATATTATACAACAGAGGCATTCCTAACATTACCCCTCCTATAATATATATATGCCTAGTCTCCGTAAGCTAAACCCATACTTGCTTACTAAGCCAGAACTGAATACACACAAAGTGGATAACAAAGTGCCAGTGCTAGACCTTAAAGTTGTTCTATAATTATGTCATGAGCGGCATGTAGACAGCGGACAAGAGCAAGAACAAGACCAGTGATGTCAGGCTATGGATGCTGTCCTACATAATACACGAGATAGATGCATTACCACTTGGCTAAAAGACCAGACCAGAAATCATAGAACACTATGCTCTGGCTATCTCCATATATATATTATACAACAGAGGCATTCCTGACACCAACGCTCTCCGGTGTATAGGAAACACAATCCGGGGAGTCTCACCGAAACTCTCCAAACAAATGGTTGCTGCTTGTGTATTACCAGTTGCACATTTCGGAGCTGAGACCTGGTGGCCCGGCAAGACCAAGGTCAGTAGAGGGAAAGTAGTAAGCAATAGAGACGGCTCCCATTTAGAAGCTCTAGATAAAGTACACAGAGCGTGTGCGAGAGCCATTCTTCCAGTGTTCCGCACCACTCCTTCGACTGCCTTAATAAGAGAGGCGGGCATCTCCCCGGCCCAAATTGAACTTGACAATATCGCGCGGAGGGCTGCAGTACGTACGAGAAAACTTGACTCTCGTCACCCCTTATACATGCGCAGCCAGGCATCAAGCTCATCTCTTGCTTCGTCAAGATTTTCTCGCTGGTGCAGAACTGTCCCTCCCTCTGAACAGGTTGATCCACTAGCTCACCCACCCTGGGAGATCAAGGAACCTAGAGAAAATTCACTCCTCCGAGTCGGTGCTCCTATGGTATCCAACAAGCGAAGAGTTGATAGCTTCCAAACATTTTTGCAGAACATCCCAAAAAGCAACATTTTAG